>OX608073.1:1204709-2409418 GCA_951509635.1 Eupeodes luniger
AGCGAGACCACCACTAAAATTTGTTACGCCCGCCTAAGAGACTGCTTGAAACTTCCAGCAACCTTTTTTTTCGAAGGCACATCGTTTTTGTTTCATCAATAAAAATGCCAATGACTTCTGATTTATATTGGTTTTCGCTAGAATGAATCTGACGTAAACATTTTCCTCTTTTCGGACAATGGTCGTCAGACCAATATAATCCTTCACAATGAGGCTGAGTGATTTTGTATTCAAATTGGATTATCTCGAAAAATGTATGTATGTACCTTACCTACCTATAGACGTGTTTCAAGAAAGTGCGTTTGTGTATCTATAAACAATTCAAAACATTTCAAAGGGAAACCAACTCGTTTTGACACAACAATAATTTACAGAAACGACTGACAGGGAAAGTTGTGTGATTCATATATGTACAAAAACATTGTACAAGCAACTGTCAGTTGCCAATTTGTCGTCTCTACGCTTCAGTTATTCGGTTATAAGAATCGATCAAAACTTGCGCCATGAATAAGACTTCTGTAAATTAACATTTTGGGCCGCTTGAATAATGGTATTGAAAAGTTTTATTGTTAATTCATTTAATTATATGACACGCTGTCAAATTATAGAGTGATATTTCAAAATACAACAATGGCTGCCATTTGTGATCATCTATGTATATATGTGGCAAAGGGTGTTTCATAAATAACGCAACATATCATAGATATTGAATTATATTTTTAAATTTGTTACCGATTAATTAAATTGGGATTATGTAGGTATCAAAAAGCACATCAGATAAATGGCAGCCACGGCTTGGTTGATAGCAGGTACGTAATCTTTTATTGACATTTTCTGTGACGAGTTTGCATAAATGTATGTACATTTTTCCAATACAACTCTTATTTACCTGTTTCGAGGTGTTAGTGGTTGTGAGTTTAATCACAAGGTTTGGATACCCAGTGCTGATCAGAGAAACGGCTGTATTGATGTTCGATTTCATTTATTGTGATTTGTGAATTCTAGTGTTCCCCAGGGCAACCGTTTGGGCACAATTTTATTTATTAAATTTAAAAATGGCTTGGTTTCGATCATATAAAACTAGTCGGTACACATTCAAAGATGCTGCTGGGATTTAACGTTTCAAAAGAATTAACTCTACATCTGATTGTCTGCTTTTTCAAAAACACTTAATATTATTTAAAGAATGGTGTGATATAAATCGTTGTTGACAAAATATGTACATATGTTTCATATATTTTTGATTTAAAGACCAAACTTCAGTTTTATTCTGACTTGTGAGTAGTTTTAGTTTCAAAACTTACTTATTGATCATATTTATTTATTTATTTATTTATTTATTTACTTCATCTATCGAGTTAACTCTTACAGATTGCTTTTAACTTAATACTAATTAATTAATTTATCATTTAAATATTGCTTAATAACATTCCTTTCTAGGCTTATATCTAAATATAATTCAAATTCATTAAATGATTTCATGCATCTTGAAATTGGTTCATTTAAACCATAATTAAATCTATGATACGGTATATAAAACAATTGGCGCAAAATTTTAGACGATTTAGTACGATGTTAAATCATTTTTAGTATAATACTAGGTTAAAAAAAGGATTTTGATAATTTTAAACGAGTTTAGTATCGTACTATCTTCTTAACATTTTACTAAAGTTAAAATCACCAAATGGCTACTTTATCTTTTTAGTATCGTACTAAATCTGTATGACATATGTCATTTTTCTCAAATGTGACAAAGGCGCAAAATTTTAGACGATTTAGTACGATGTTAAATCATGTTTAGTATGATACTAGGTTAAAAAAGGTATGTTTGTTTTGTTTGCTATACAATCTGTCATTATTTAGATGTGTTCATGTTTTTTTTAATAAAATGGGTTTAGCATGATACTAGTTAGCAAAACAATAAAAAGTGTTTAAAATTAGTGAAAAGTTAGTAGATTACTATGTATATAGTAAATTGTTAACTAGTATCGTGCTAAGGCCTTAATAATAGGTTGTTTAAAATTTTGCGCCATTGTCTTGATCTTATAAATCTTTGAGGAACATACAAATTTAATAGATTAAGTAAATCGGAGCATTTTATATGGTAAGACAATATATCATGAATAAACATTACACAATTAACAATTCGCCGATTTTCTAAAGAGTTCAGACCAATTAAAGCGCATCTTGTAGAATAACAAGGCATTGAATCTAAATTCCATTTAAGTTGTCGAACTACAAATTTTGTAAAAGACTTTTGAACTTTCTCAATACGATTTTTTGAGACTGTATAATGAGGATTCCATACAACTGAAGCATATTCCAAATGAGGACGTACAAGAGACATATAGACGGATTTTATTGCACATGGATTCGTAAATTCGGCACAATTTCTTTTAAGAAAACCCAACATTGAATTTGCTTTAGCAATAACATATAATCCATATGCCCAGAGAAATTTAATTTGTCATTGAATATTACACCGAGGTCCTTAATCTCCGAAACTCTACATAAAACGACGTTGGAAATATTATAATGATGATTAATAATGGTATGACATCGAGAAAAAGACATACAACTACATTTATTGATGTTAAGCGAAAGATGATTACTTTTACACCAATCGTTTATAGTATCAATATCATTCTGTATTAATATACAATCATTGATACTCTTAACGGTTGCAAATATTTTAAAATCATCCGCAAATAATAGACCATTTGTAAAATTCAAGTATAATGGTATAATTCATTTATAAAAATCAAAAACAACAATGGACCAAGATGGTTCCCTTGTGGAACACCAGATGGTACATATATTGTTTTTGTTGACAGCGAGTTCAAAATTTTCACAACTTGTTTTCTATTAACCAAATAGCTTGAGAAAAGTTGAATGGAAACCGAATCTATTGAGTTTTTGAACAAGAAGTGGTATACAAATACTATCAAACGCTTTCCGAAAATCAGTATAAATTACATCAACCTGAAAACCAGATTCCAAGGCATTTGACAAATGTTGAGTAAAAAGCGACAAATTAGTTGTAGTAGATCTACTCACGAATCTATGTTGACATGGAGAAATAAATTCTTTAACGTGAAAATAAATTTTGTTTTTTACAATCAACTCAAAAAGCTTCGGTATAGCAGAAAGTTTGGTGATTGCACGATAATTCTCAATTTTATGTTTTTGACCTGATTTAAAAATGGGATTTATAAACGAAAACTTCCAGTCATCTAAAAATATTCCTTTTGAAAGAGACAAAATTTTGTTAAAAAACAGAGTCCTTGGCTTTTATATAAAAGATTTGGTCGCGATTTCCGTGATCCTTATGTTCTCACATTACTTCCAATTCTTGCTTTTGCTTATCATGTGTTGGCACAAAATTTGTCTTCACATAATGAGAATTAAAGGAATTCAGAGAAGGTTCTAGCGTTTTTGTCGTAAGTTTTTTTTTGGTTTCATGGAAATATTTTGAACTTTCTTTGATATTGAACCATAGAAAATGTTAATTTTTTGTATTGCTGCAATAATAAAATAAACCGCATCATCACCTCACCTTCGGTCGGTTCTTATTCATTTTCACTTCAATTTAAGTTGATAAGATAGATGAAAGTGAAATACCAATTGTAAGACTTAAAGAAATAAAAAGTATGTGTTTACATCAACTATCAAATAAAAAATCACCAGGTTACGATCTAATTACTGCTCAGGTTATGAAAGAAATGCCATTGAAAGTCTTCATAAAACTCCAATATATAATAAATACATGCCTTAAGCACCGGTATGTCCCACACCATTGGGACAGACCAATAGCGCTTATACCAATTGTGGCAAAAGTTTTTGAAAAACTGCTTCTGAAGAGACTTAGCAAAATCATAGAAAAAAGAAGGTTAATCCCAAACCATCAGTTTGGCTTTAGAAATAAACATTTCACGACAGACCAAGTTCATAGAATATCGGATGTAATAGAAAAAGCATTAGAAGAAAAACAAGTATGTTCAGCTATTTTCATAGATGTTGCTCAAGCTTTTGACAAGGTTTGGCATGAGGGACTTGAGTACAAACTGCAAAGGGATCTTCTCAGGCAGTACTTTGAAATATTAAAATCGTACATCTCAGACCAATTGTTTAGAGTAAGGTACGATCAAGAATACTCGGAATTGAAGAAAATAGAAGCCGGTGTACCACAAGGAAGTGTCCTAGGTCCTACCCTGTATTTACTATACACAAGGGATATTCCAGTTGGTAATCACACCATAATGGCTACTTTTGCAGATGGTACCACAATTTTGGTACCCGACAAATGTGTCTCTAAGGCAGCAGTAAAACTACAAAATGCCGTTGACACAGTGAGAGCTTGGACCGAAAAATGGCGTATCAAACTCAATGAAACAAAATCTTCACATATAAACTTTACAAATAAAAAGATAAACAATATTCCAATATTCATTAATAATCAAGCTGTACCTTACGCCAACACTGCCAAATACCTTGGAATGACTTTGGATGCAAAGCTAAAGTGGAAAGAGAAAATAATGCTGTATAATCAAGTACTAAAGCCTGTTTGGACCTATGGAATCCAATTATGGGGCTGTACAAAAAAATCAAATACCGAAATCATCCAAAAATTCCAAAACAAAGTCCTTCGTGGAATAGTTAATGCACCTTGGTACATAAGAAATACCGATCTACATCGTGACTTACAAATAGAAATGGTTACAGAAGTTGTTAAAAAATACGCTGTATCGCACAACCAGCGACTGCAAAGACATACTAATTCTGAAATGGAGTCCGTCTTGAATATAAGAAACCATGTTCGGAGATTAAGAAGAACCAAGCCTCATGAGCTTATGGTCTAAAAAAACATGGGAAAGTATTAAAAGTTTAAACTTCCCCCAAAGTGATTGTACAAAGTTAAGAAAGAAAAATCTGTAGTCGATCCTTCAAGATTGGTCCTGATGAAGAGGTGGTTTTAGTGGTTAAGAGTCCCACACCACACTACTTGGTGTCGAATACTGCCAAGTGTCTTTCGAAGATTTCCTCCTGTCAAAAAAAAAAAAAAAAAAACTTCAATTTAAGTCGAGTAAAGTAAACGACTGAAAAGACCATTACACCAATTTTTTTAAGCGGATCAAACTATGATGCTCAAAGCCTACTTATTCAATTAATTAAAATGTTTAATATATTTTATATCCCATCAAGTTCACTAAATGACAATTTTAAAGTTATATAAATAAATTGGATGACATCCATATCATGTAATTTAGGTACCCAAAACTCGGTTATCTGGTTATGAAAAAGAAAACTATTAATTGTTATTCCCTAACCAGACTCATTTCCGGAAAGAATTGTCCGATAATGCCTCCAGCCCATAACCCGCACTAGGCAGTCACATGTAGAGGACGAATTTGTTTCTCAACAACTACTTCCCGTTTTTCTGAACCCGAAATATTAGCATCAATTTAAAAATGAGCTTCATTAATGAAGTTGAATTTGTACTAAATTGTTTTAAAACCGATCTACAGCGAAAATGCGTTATTATTCATTTTAACTAACCCTAAACTGACAGCTGTCACATTTTGTTATATTTTTTCTCTTGGAACCGTTGGTACCTACTATTAAATATGGGGCAAAATTGAAATTTAGCTTGAATCATGGACACCCTTTACATACTGCACTATTTTAACGGAGTGAGGGTTATAAATTTGGAGACTTTTAACAAAAAACAAAGTTGAATCTTATACAATCTAAGCGCATTGCTCATCGGCCTACATAAGGGTGACATATTCCCCTTTTAAAAAATGTCAAAAAACAGCCATAACTTTGGATTCCAAAATTGCACACCATATAGCGAAGGTATTCATCCCTTTTACATTCGTATATATGCATGTAAAAGTACCTGTACCTGCTATAAGGATATCTTTATGGCTTTTATACTATTTTACATTGCTCCAATCCATTCTGAATGGATGCGAAATGCATATGTATATGCTTTGGGACAAGGGATACCTTACAATTGCTGGTGTACATTTCGCGGATATCCTTTTTTCAAATACGTCCCTGTATACGTAGATACCTATAGCTATCTTAATTGGGCATGCTGATGATCGTTATCGGAGTCCTTTTTTTAAGGATATACATTTTTTATGCAGCGATTGGCTGTGTTGCCCGACAGAATAGATAGGTACGAGTATATATGTAATATGTATGTAGGTTAGTTCGAATAAGGGAAACTTGAAAAATGAATTAATTTTTTCTGTTTTGAGCTGTGCAAAAGGTAGGTATATATCCTTTCCAATCATATGACGTGTCCTAGAGACTCTCAAAAAACTCATGCCACAGAGTTATTCGTTATCGTTTCGTCCTGGATAGAAGGTGTAGCAGGAAGAGTTATATATTGTAAAGTGGGTATGGGCAAAAAGGAAACAATTAATTTCCATAACTGATGGGCTAGCAGCAGGCGCAAACTCGATTTTTGGTAAACATTTTCCAAAGCACTTTCTACAATACAATGACGACGACGAGCGACGGGGTGACGGTAATTAAAAACCATTTAGGACGAAACGCACAAAGCCTCTTCGTCTATACCGTTCATCAGCCCTTAGTTTCCTGGTGGGTGGCGGTGGCGATGGAGGTTGTGGTAAGAATGGTGGTGTGGCATGGCATTGTATTGTTGTATACAGATTTGATGGTGGGCTGCAATTTATCAAAATTATCTAAACTGACAAATCTCGGTCTTGATTTACTTGTTACAGTTTACAATCATCCATACACTCTGGAAGGACGACGACGACATCATTCATAGAAGCCAAGCAAATGCCGGGACTGGCAGCAGGAGCAGGAGCATCAGCTTCCCTTTTCAAAATTTCAACCTATAAACTTTGAAACGTAGGTAAACATACGTATATACGGAATTGATTCAACCATTAATAACCCCAGAGATATTGTGTATATAATTTTATAGGTAGGACTCTGTTCGGTGTAGTTTTGCTCGGTTCTATGTTATTTATACCCCTATCGGACGGGACGAACCAGAAGGGTTTGACAATGACATTGTATGTCTATATAGTATACTTTTTGCATGAATATGGCGATGGAGTGTCACGCTGGCTGATGGCAATGGCAATGGCAAATGGAAATCTGTCTCTTTGGTCTTAATTGTTTTGTGGGGTTTTTGCATAATTCTCGAAACAAAGTGATTTCGAAAGTTTAATTATGAATGCTCTTGGCTATAATTATTCTTGTTAAGTGAATTTGTTTATGAATTATGGACCATCAGGACATATACAAACAAAAATAATGATATGAATATATTTTGATAATAATTAATTGAAAAAGATGAAGTGCTGAATCTTACGAAGTTGGTCTTGTGGCTGAAACTTGTACTAGCTTTGTTTAGAAGAAAAGGCCACTTAAAAAAACCTCTAGCGACTAAAAGTAATTTCAACTATACTTACATTTTCTTCTAATTTGACTTTTTTACACGTTGTTAAATTTGCATATTAAATTATTTTTCGACACATTATGGCCACGTTCTTGATAGAAAACCACAATTGTTTAGGCTAAAGATATACCACAGAAAAAGTAAAGCTTTTGGATGACATTTAAAACAAAAAATGATGTACACTTCAAAATATGGTTTGTTGCCCATATTTCCAGTCGTTAACTATAAACAATCCTTGAAAAATAGCTGGTTTACAAAAGCACCAAGACGAGACTCTATTTTGGACCTTAAATTTCCGAAACAATCGCTGGTCTGTCTTTTCGGCTTTTATATTTTCGGAACTAAAAAACGATGCACCATTTTGAATCTATCGTTAAAACTTATTTTGTTCAAATATTAATAAATGGCGTTTTCAAATTACATTATTCCATGATATGACAAAGGTTCATGATAAGAAAACAACATTTTCAAGACTTAGGTAAGTTGTAATCCAAAAAAATCGTTAATAATTCGGAATTGCTTAAAATTTAAAATGTAGTTTGTTTCGTATATTCCGATAAGTAATAAACTCTACAATTTCCTCAAAAAACTCACAAGGCAATATTAAAAAATTAAAGTAAACACACTAAACGAAACTAAACTTAAACTAGTCTTGACGGTAATACATAACAAGACTCAGACCAAGACGAGACTCACCCCCAGTTTCACAGTAGAAGTTTAAACTTCAGTTTTGGTTTAAACTTCAGTTCAACAATTTATTCGGTTTCACACTTTCGTTTAAACCTTGAACTGAGTTCATTCTGTAGTTTAAGTTAAACGTCAGTATTCTGCCGTTTAACCTCAGTTCAACGTTTAGGCACTACAACAGTTGTCAGAATAGCTGCCATTTTCATATTAAATATTGAATTAATTTATGATGGTGATTTATCCTATTTTCAATAAATATTAATAAAAAGTATATTGTTATTTTAAAATGTCGAGTTCGGAATGTGTTTGTTTTTCATAATCAACTCGATCAGCAAATCTATATCTGCTGATGAAAAGTTGTTGCTTCTTTTTTTGTTGCTATTAATTTTCACAATGTTTTCCATTTTTATTTTTATTTTTTCGTTTAAGCTCACAGAAATCACAACTCACAACGGTACTTTAAAACAATACAAATTTTCCGCGATTGTCAACAAAACACAAAATATCTGTTGCTGTTTTACGTGTTCCTCGCTTCAGAGAGAGAAAGAAAAAACGATGAACAGCTACGTATTGCTTACATTACGTCACATGGTTTTCAATGCTACCAAACTCTTTTCATACAATTTAATTAAACTACGTTCAATTGAACTGAAGTTCAGAGCACACTGTGAAACTAGAGGAGTTGAACTTCAAATTTAAACTTAAGTTCAGGTTCACCTGATCTTAAGTTTAAACTTCCACTGTGAAATTGGGCATCAGTTACATGAGACTAGCACTATAAATGTCCTGAAAGAGTCAAGAAAATACAAGGTCTCTACGCATCGTAAAAAAACTTTCAAAATATCTAAAAAAAATACTTTTTTGTGTAAAGTATAAATAACAGTATTGAAATTAAGAATGAAAGAGTGGCTGGGGTACCACAAAGAAATGTTCTAGGTCCGACAGTGTTACTTTTTTGCAAGTGATACGACCAATTGCGTTTACTGATGATTGTTGATGGCATCGCAGAACTAGATCTGTGCAAATTTATCAAAGAACTCAAATTTTAAATTACTACTTGCTTGAAATCAAGAAAACTGAAACTGATTTTTGAAGTAAACTTAGAAAAATTCTTAAAACCATTTTTATCAAAAGTAAGACAAATACGTCAAGTGTATGCAAATGACAAAATCTTATTTCTGTCAAAAATCTCTAAGCTCTACGCTCTTCTATTATTAAATTATAAAGAATTAATATTACCGAAATCTGATAATTTTTATATTGATTTTAAAATTTAAATGCATATACATACATACATACATTTCTCAACACCAAAAATAGACTTAGTGAGTATTAATAGAACGACGACGATAAAGAGTTACAGCCCCCAAAATATTTTTTTTTTATCTAAATACTTAAGATTAACATCAGCGAAGAAATAAATCATTTTAAATTTTATGTATAAACAATCTATAAGTAGTTAAAATCTAACAACTTGTAGGTACGAGGTGTGTTCAAAAAGTACCCGGAATTTTTAAATTTAGCGGGTCTGGAGAGACCGAAGGTCAAATTTTGTTTTGTATTGTGTTGATATACATGTCCCTAAAGTATGATGCAATTTTCAGCTATATTCACTGTTTACTTTGTCTGTGGTAGTTGCTAAGGTTCGACTTGTTTTTATGAGCTCGGCGATTTTTGCTGAAACTGCTGAATTTTGACCAAAAAAACAATCGCATGAACATCGCTCAAGAGCTGTTAAATGACGTCTACGACGATCCAAGTTTGCTTGAAAGGGTCATAACTGGTTATGAAACATGGGTGTACGGTTATGATGTCGAAACCAAAGCACAATCGTCCACCTGGAAGCATCCAACGTCAAGAACGAAAAAAGCACGTCAAGTTCGATCAAATTTAAAGGTTTTGCTTACTGTATCTTCGATTATAATGGCATAGTGCATCAAGAGTTCTTACCACAAGGCCGTACGGTTAATAAAGAGTATTACCTTGAAGTTATGCGACGTTTGCGTGAAGCAATCCGAAAAAAACGCTCAGATTTATGCAAAAACAGTTCATGGCTTTTGCACCACGATAACGCACTTGCTCACTCGTCGTTGCTTGTTCGTAATTTTTTGTCCAAAAACAATACCGTATAGTCATGCCCCAACCTCCATATTCACCAGATATGGCTCCGTGTGACTTTTTCCTGTTTCCAAAGTTGAAGAGACCCATGAAAGGACGGCGTTTTTCCTCGATTGAAGAAATAAAGGCAAAATCGCTGAGAAAGCTCAAGAGTCCTTCCAAGATTGGAAAAAACGCTGGAATAAGTGTATTATATCTGGGAGGGGGGCTACCTTCAAGGGAACCACATTGATGTAAACGAATAAATAAATATTTTTTTGAAAAAACGAAAATTCCGGGAACTTTTTGAACACACCTCGTACATATCTATTTGAAACACTATTTCGAATAAAATGCATGCCACAATTACAGTTTGTGCGTCACCGTCGGGGCTTTAACTTAAAAAAAAAAAAAGAGGCTGGGATGCGGCCCACGCTGATTACTTCCCATCCCGTCTGTCGATTTGTCTTGCTTAAAAGTTTGTAGGTTTTCGTGTTTTGTTAAAAAAAGTTATCAGTTAAATTATTCTAAAAATTTAAAAATCACCAACAATATTTTGCATATGATAAAACAGTTTGATTTCAAAATCTATTTCGGTTTACGAGATTTGTATTCGAAAACCAATTTTTACCAATTTTTAGTAGCATTTCTTAAAAGTTTTTATTTCTTATATAAACAAGTGCAAATTAGATGAATGAAACTAATTTAAACTCAATATCTTCTATTGTTCACAAGATATCGATAACCGAACCATCAACCGTGATATCAATGTTTACAAAATTTGTGTACTATTTTTTGTAGATTTTAATTTTTTATGAAAAACCTGACTATTACATTTTTATAAAAAAAATTGCTGAATGTTGAAAACAATATTTTTTTATAAAATAAAATTAGTTTTAAGCCAATATCTCAAAGTTTTGAAAAGATATTTGAGTCAAAAATCAATTTCTATCAACTTTTATTAATTTTTTTTAGGTTTTTATTTTTTTGTAAAAAAAACTGTCAATTTGATTTTCTTCAAAATGATATTGAATGTTGACAACAATTTTCTTAAGAAAATACAATTAGTTTAAAGCCTATTTCTTAAAGTTTTGAAAAGTTATTTGAGTCGAAAATCAATTTTATTAATTTTTTTTTTAGGTTTTTATTTTTTGTAAGAAAACTGTCAATTCGATTTTTCTCAAAATTCTACCAAATGTTGAAAACAATATTTCTTATAAGATAAAATAAGTTGGAAGCCATAATCTCAAATTTTTTAAAAGATATTTGAGTCGAAATTCAATTTTTACCAACTTTGAGTAGGTAATGTTTTTTTAGGTTTTTATTTTTTATAAAAAAAAAACTATCAATTCGATTTTTTTCAAAATTTTACCTGATATCAAAAACGTTATTCTTCGTTGCACAAAATTGCTTTGCAGATAAAACCATTTTTTATTCGTAAAATTTTCGAGGTGACAAATTTTTTTTTCAGTTTTTTGATTTATAAAAAAAACGTTTATTGGATTTTTTTTCAAAAAATATACTTGATTGGTATCACGTTACAATATATACTAAATATAAAATTTAATTCAAGTCTCGTTATTGGTTCGTGAGATATTTAGGGTTAACCAAAATTGTCACCTTTTTTTAAACTGCTATGGTAAAAAAACCACCCAAGCAATTTTCTTGAGAGCCCTTTCTGCATTATTATCTGTATAAAAAAATGTATTTGAAATCGATATCTCTTCTGGATCTTGAGCGTACGTACACACGCACGCACAGACATCTTTCCAAAAATCTTTTATTTCGACTCTATAGGGACCTTAAAACGTCGAGAAATGTCAAAATTTTCAATTCCACAAATCGGACTCATTAAAATAACTTCCTATGGGAAGTTAAAAAGACTCCACGAATATAAAATTTTACAACAAAACCGAAAATCGCATGCATTTAACTTTTCGTACCTACTTCATTAATACCTGATTTGTATTACCTTAATTGCAAAATTTTCTTAAAATCTTAAAAAAGTTTATTGACATTTACAAAATTTGTATATTTGTCACCATTTTAAGTCAAGCCCACTCGCGTAACGAATTTACTCAAAAATATGTGCATTTGTATTATTTACTCAACGTATAGATTAAAAAGCATAATCTCATTATTTACCTCAAAAATAACAAAGTTCGACTTAACATCGCGTGTGTACCATTATATCTACCTACATTAATATGCAAGGATATCTTTCTCATGGTTATACTCATGACATTTATGTAATCAATTAATTTAAAAGTTAACATAATCATTCGAAAATAAAATCACGCTCCTAACCTAAAAACTCAGAATCTCAAATTAAAACAAAAGAACAACCTCTTTCGCATACGATTTGCCATCCTTAAAACACTTAAAACTCCCAATTAAAATATGGATTATGTTTATGTCTCATTTGAATAACACGCTTGTACGCTTGTGTACACACTTGTAAAACCGGCAATGGGAACTCTTTCCTCTTCGCAAAAGGATTTACCACATCAAATGAGAAAACTAAACATTTTAAAAATGTTTCGCTTCCAAGGATTCCTTCCATCACACTCAATGTGGATGTTGTATAAATCTAATATACATATCCTGACACACTCTCTCGCTCATGTTCGTGATGTTTAAAAATAATGTGTATAAATCCCTTCGCCATCCCTTCGTCGCGTCGACAAGGCTGCTAACAGCAACTGAAAAAAACCCTCCATTTTACCGCCCACAGTCATCACATCCTCGCTCCCCATCGTAGTAGGTAATCCTATTGCAGACATTAATCTGAAGTCGTCATCGAAGGAGTGAATGAACAAAAAGAAAAATAGAAACAAATTTAAAGAGAGGAGAAAAAAGTTTTTAAAAAGGATACCCTACCCGCACCATCACGTTAGCAATTTAGAGTTGCGGTAAGTCCTTGTGGACGTATAAAGTGCGGCACGACGACGACAACGACTACAAGAACGAGGACTAGGATGAGAACGACGACGACGTTGTCGGTAGTGGTGGCACAGCACAGCAGAGCACAGCAGCAAGCCAACCAAGTTTTTAAATCCACTTGGATTTGTTTCAATAAATATGCAAATGTCTTTTCGAAAACACACGGACAAAGTAGATGGAAAATGTATTTCCCGCGCGCTCGAAACGGCTTCGCTTATCAGCGAGAACTTAATGTTTTCAGTGATATCCATCCGATGGTTTTATACACAATATAGCGAGGCAGCTAGATAAATAGACATGAACATTGTACAAAACACCACGTTTCGAGGATTGTTTAAGTTTCGCAAAAAAAAAAAAAGAATATAAATTTAAAAACATGACTCAATCACTTGATAGACATTCTCTGTTTAAAGCGTGGGTTTTGGTTACGCCCATGCATAAGCACAAGCACAAGCGGCAGATAATAGTGTTATATCTTTCGAATTAAATCTCCAGGATAAATCCTTGTATCCTATCTTCAAAAGCATTGAGCATATATACAATATAAAGTATACGTATCCTTTTTTTGAAATACAATTTGGCTTATTTTATAAAACTCAAAATTACTTTCTAACATCTTCGATCTGGTTGGGATCGAAAATGTGGAGCAAGAGCGAGAAGACTCACCTTAACTTGTGATTCAGTCATTCCTAAGGCATACGCTAACTTGGCACGTTCTGGTCCAGCCAGATACTTGGTTTGTTCGAAGGTTTTTTCCAGGGCGAATATTTGCTGCCCACTAAACGTGGGTCGCGTGTGTTTTTTTTTTCCATCCTTATCCGTGCTCTGGTGATGATGATGATGCTGATGATTATGTGATTGTGATAGATTTGCTGACACTGAAAAAAAAAATAAATAATAAAGTTTAGTATTTTATTGATATGTTATAAACAATAAAA
Source organism: Eupeodes luniger (assembly GCA_951509635.1). Taxonomy (NCBI): domain Eukaryota; kingdom Metazoa; phylum Arthropoda; class Insecta; order Diptera; family Syrphidae; genus Eupeodes; species Eupeodes luniger. Next base: position 1,218,819 of record OX608073.1, read on the forward strand.
CTCAGGATACATTATCGAACAAAAGGGGATGCGAAAAAAAGGATACTCTGACCCTATTGTGTATGAGTCGAGTATACTGCATTTAATTCGGAGTACGTGTTTATCATTTTCTATTGTTTTTATTATATATTCCTGCTGTCACATATTTCTTTGTTATTCTTTGCTCATCATATCAACACTGTAACATTATTTTATCGCATATTGACTTATTTCTAATTTATTCCATCAGTCGATTATCCCCTAAATTCTTAAGGTATCCGTATTGTTTTCACACAAATATTCTTATTTATTTTTATTCTGTAGAAACATTTTAATAAAAGTCTATACTTGTGTGACAAACATTTTTAAAAAGATGTCTTATTATTTATTGAATTCGTTAAACAAACTAACGTTATAACTTAAGCCTAATATTACATTAATTCTTATACATATTTATACATTAACAATGCTTTAAGCAATTTTCAAAAAAAAAAAAAAAACTAAACTGAAGTGTTGAAAAAATTTACTTTAAATGTTTTACTTTTAAAATCATCGTTTACGGAATATACCAAAAAGTAATAGTTGTTGTAAACTGAAATCAATTGGTTGAGGGGACTGTTTTTACCATAGTTCGATCTACTTGATATAGGACGTAAAGGAACTTGTCTTTTAATACTTGAACGGCTATAAATAAAGTTTAATTGTTCCAAAATTGATGGTGATATGACTGACCCATTGATTAATTTTATAATAAAGCACAGCTGAATGTACTCTCTGTGTTTAGAAAGCGATGGAAGATCTATGAGCGTGAGCCTATGATTGTACGGTGGAAGTTCCAGCCTATTGGACCATGGGAAGAAACGGAGGCAGAAGCGCATGAATCTTCTTTGTACTCCTTCTATTCTGTTTATATGGACTGAATAAAAAAGAGTCCATATTATGCAGCCATATTCCAATATTGGTCTTACAAATGATATATAAAGAAGTTTAAGAATATAAGGGTCGCGAAAATCATGTGAAAACCGTTTTATAAATCCGAGTGTCTTTAATAATATAGTCATAATGATTTTTAAAAGTTAATTTTGAGTCAAGAATAATACCTAGGTCAGAGAAAGTAGAGAGTTTAGTCAAATAAGAAGAGTCTAATTGATAATTGAAAGTCAAAACATTTTGTTTGCGTGTAAAACACATTGATTTACATTTGTCTATGTTTAGTAAAAGCTTATTTATAAAACACCATTCGCGAAAACTATTTAGATCATCTTGTAGGATTAACAGTCGTCAAGTGAGTCAATACGTTTAAAGATTTTAATGTCATCAGCGTAAATTAAAACAGATGAGTGTTTTATAATAGAAGGTAAGTCGTTAACGTACAAAATAAACAGTAAAGGTCCTAAGTGGCTACCTTGTGGTACTCCAGAGTTGGTATAAAAATATGATGACCACTCATTCCTAAAAACTACGCTGTATGATCTATTATATAAGTATGACGAAACCCAACTAACAAATTTATCGTTAAAGCCTTGGAATTTAAGTTTGGAAGTTAATGTTTTATGGCACAATTTATCAAATGCCTTACGTCTGTGAAGACACAGTCAACTTGTTTCCGTTTTTCAAACGAATCTAAACAAAAAGAACTGAAATGAAAGAGGTTAGTAACTGTTGACTTATTTTGAACAAAACCATGTTGACTGTCACAAATTATAGACTTACAATTAAACGATATGACTTTACAAATAATGGACTCAAATAACTTAGGGATGACGGACAGTTTTGCAATGGGACGATAATTTTGTATTTCATTTTTACTACCCTTTTTATGTATCGGTGTTATGTATGAACTCTTCCGAATTTCAGGAAAAACTGAAGATTTTAGCGATTCATTAAAAAGAATATGAAGAGGATAGGATAAATAGAATGCGCATTTTTTCAAAATATAAGAAGGTACACCATCTGGACCAGGGCTATAACAAACGTCAAGTTCTGAAGCTTTGCGAACGATTTCATCTTCAGAGATCCAAAGACTAATTGAATTCAAATGAGGCAAATTTTGTGAGAGGGCCAATAACTCAGGCGTTTGACAGGAGTTCGCTACTTCGAAAGCATCTTTGAAAAAATTTGCAAACATATTTGAAATTTTTTCAGAGTCATGGCTAAGTTCGTTGTTGAAAGACATGCAGTTTGGATACCCGTCAGTATTTCTCTTACTATTAACATAGCTCCAAAAGTTTTTTGGGTTGTTTTTTATGTCGGTTTCGGTTAAACCGTTAAAAATTAAATAAATAGTCAATAAACATATTTCTTAGCTCATTGTATATTACCAAGTCATTATCAGCTTTTGTTCTATTATGTTTAATCCAGGCCTTGTTTCTTTTATTTTTTAATTTTCTTAGGCAAGAGTCAAACCATGGAGGAGATTTCAAAATATTGCGCGGTTTTCGCAATGGTGTGGTCTCATAAAAAAAGTTAAAGAGAACACATTAGAATTTAGAGCACATAGCATTAATATCACAGTTCTCAAACAAATGATTCCAGTTAACATTACATAACAGGTTGAAAAGTTCATTAAGTCTGCATTTTTTAAAGTTAAATTCAAGATTTTCTTTGGAGCAATTAGGAACATTACATACATTTAAATTAAAAGATATGGCTAATGCTGGGTGATGTCGGTCTTCTTCGACAAGTAGGGTATTGGCTGAATTTACAGCAATATCAGCATTGAGTGTGTCAGAGAAGAAATCTCCTAAGAGTAGTAACTCGTCTTGTGGCTCAATTTGATCGTTTATTTTGTCTATGCAATTAATTAAGTTTTCATAAACGTTGTTAAAAGAGCTTTCCAAGTTTCAGTCAAAATGATTATGTCGTGTGCTAGAATGGTTATATTTTTGTAGACCTTATTGATCTTTGTCCGAAGATGAACATTTTAAAATTACAATTTGAAAACAAATAGAAGAATATCGATTCAACTTTCTTTAATAAGATACATGAGTCCAAAGAAATAGATCTTGATTGAGTTCCAAATCATTTCTTCAAAATATCTCATTGTGAATCAGAATTTCGATGAATTCAGGCCCCAGAAATTGAGGACTTGGAAGCTTAAGACTCTGATGTTGAACAATAAAAGTATTTCTTCAAAAATAGAATTTGATAGGATTTAAGCTTAATTGATAATTGTTTTGAGTCCTGGAATTGAATTGAATTATTTACTGGTATGATTATTTCAGGAAATTAATAAAAAGTGTTTTTTAAAAGGTCTTAAACTTTAAGTTGACAACAATGTTTTAACTAGCTGCTTAAAGTACAATTGAATTAATAAAGAATGCAATTGGTAACCGTATCGTTTCATATTAGAAATCCTTGAAATGTTGTCCGAGATCGTGCGACTTAAGACCACGGTTTGACTAATTTTCTGTGTGCATATGTGAAGTTATACGCGTTATTGCCGATATGCGGCCACAAATGTTGTAAAAATTAACAAAAATTGGACCCCCAGATAAGACTACGTCCAAGCTAGTCGTAGTGGTCATATGCGAAAAATAATATTTAAATTTTATCTTTCGAAAACAGTAAAAAAAATAAAAAAAAATCTGTTTTATATTCCATTCGAAGTTTTATACCTTTAAAAAAAACACCCTTTTTCAAGCGAAGGAATGCTCGAATTCCAAACATTTTTAAACCCAACCGTCGGCTTTAAATTGATTTTTGAACTTTGTCAGAAATGTTCGGCTATAGAAATATAAATAAGAACATTTTTATCATAGGAATTCGTTTTGGGACACCCATCCTCATTGCTGGGATCATAAATCATTTCCTAACCTTTTTTGTGTTTTATTTTTTGTGTTTTAAAACAAAAACTTTAAATGTGCAGATAGACGTCTGTGCTTGTCGTGTGAAAAAATAAGACAACTGTAGTTAAAAGCTTATATACACACTTACATAACTATATTTGCACTATCAAAAAATAGCTAAGTTTGTCTTATTCCTCTTAGCCTTCTATCTCTGAAATCATTGAGCATTTGAAAATATACCTAATGGAATTAAAATTTTTGGCAAGTCGTATGCTTGATAATATCTTAAAAGGAAACAACATAATTAGAGGTTTGTAAAAGGAGATATTCTTGAAAAAGCGATTTTCGTGACCTTTGGCCTTCCATAATGAGATATGAGACTTTTAAAACAGTTCTTAGAAAGTCAAAAGGAAAGTTAACACGAATTTCCAGCTTATTGTCTTTCATTTAAAGTTGAAATCCTTATTTTACTACTATTAATATTTAACAAAAAAGTGCGTATACGCCTGAGTGTACTTAGCTTTGTTCCACTTTATTTTCTATGGCAAGAAAGTAAAGCTAAGCGCATTTATTATTTATTTCAAATTTTAATTTGGTCAAATATAAAACAACGCTCAGAAGCTTATGTGAAGTCTAAGTTATACCCCACCTGCATTAAAGGTCTGTTAATTTGATCTAAACTTTGTGATATTGCTTTAAATAATAAGTGGTTTTCGGATTTAATGAAACATAACATAACTTTTTTTTTATTAATTTTGAAATGTATTCTCATGATAATGTGGGTCATAAAGTCTGCGAGTATGAGCAACTATGCACAACTCCGCTTGTCATAAACACTTTTGTTTTATATGCCCACCGGGGCTCACAAAAATATTATAAGCAAAATTGCGCGTTGCACATTATGGTGTAAATTATAAGGACGCACATTCAAATTGAATAAAAAGACAAAATGCTAGCGCAGATTGTTTTTTCCCATTAATCATCAACTTATATAAACAACAACAAAAAAACAAAACAAAAAAAAGGACGAATTCAGGGGTCGGTCTTGGTAGCTGTTGTCTCATCAGAAATGGTCTTTTTGTGTGTCCTTATAAACATATAAACAAATGTCTGTTTGTCTGCAATAGCGTCATGGACTTATATATAGTCAGTGCGTCTCATCTGGTTTTTGTGCGCGCTTCATTTTTAATATTTATGGTTCATAAAGACCCGAATTCCACCCTCCTGTGTACTGTTGATGGGGAGCGCTTAAACAAGAGCGTCCACAGGGACATATACTCGTATACACTTTGTTTTCACTTGTTTTTGTTTGTTGCTTTTTTATTTTATAAATTACGGTTTTATTGATTCATTGAAAGGCGGAATAATACCTATGATATGAATAAGTGTGAATGAAACAAATTGTCATTTATGAAGATTATTAAGGATTTGCATGGGATGCATTATGAGACTTCTATTTTGTCCTGTGATAGACGTCTAGAGGATGCAATATGATCGATTTCAACGCTGCTGTTGTAAAATGTCGTTGAATGAAACGTGAATCATGGTGACAGGAGTCTTATGAAATTTGTATTTCCTAAGCTGACTTTCTGAATGTTTTATATAGGAACTACTAGAACTCGTTTTGAACTAACTGATTTCTTCAAAAATCTCAGTTTTAGAAAGTTTGCAGTTACACGCTTTTCAGGTTTAACCGACAAAACTTCATTTTGTTTTGAAGCTTTGAAAAAAAATTGTAGAAGCTAACTCCGAAGGTTTCCAATAATTTTCGGTCAGTATTTTAGTACGGGCGCCCTAATCGTGCTGCAAGGAAAAAAAGTTATGCAATTTTTGAGCCATAGTTGGATAAAATGTCTCGTGATGTGGTTTCAACTTATTTGAAAGCATACCATAGAATGGAAGTATTTTTAAACAAAGCTCACACTTTGGTTTTTCTGGTTCTAACAAACTTTCATAGTACTAACTTTATTTTCGTTTCTTTGCTTCCCTGCCACCATAAACCATTAGTGGACAATTTTCTAACAGAACTACCAAAATCTTTGCATTTTTCGTGAGATATTTAAAGATCAATAAAACGCAAAAAACTAAACATGAAAAGTTAGTCTTTTCGAAAATCATTCACGCATTTAAGTGCTGAATATATTAATTCTTGCAAAAAAACAAAAACATTCGTGTGAAATGTCAGCTTAAAAAATTAATGGTTAAAAAGAACAAATTTATGATTTGCAATAGGAATAGAAGATCGACTCACGTCCAAACCATTCTCCTTCATGAAAACGCAAACAGTTAAGGGGATCGTCTACCTTCGCGGTTTGAAAAAATCGATTTTTTTTTGCATATTTCTAATTTAGACACAACTAAAAACATGCTCTGTGAAGGATTTGATCGAAAGCATGCTGGCTTACGAGATATCGAGCCTTAAACCCGGCCCCGCCCTGCCTATTTACATTGTAACATTTATCTTTAAACGCGTTTTCCCAAAAGTAGTGTTTTTCAAAACTGTTGGCACGATTTTGACAAAACTATAGAAGATATCCTAAATCTGTAAAGCGTTACTTATTCACAAAACATCTCGCTAGGTCCACTCACAAGCTTTTTTAAAAAAAAAATTTGTTTCGATTTTTTACAGTCTTTTTTAGATTTAAAAGCATGGTTAAAAAATGCTGCCATTTTGTGAAATTTTCAAATATCCAAAAAAGCTTGTGTCTAGACCTAATCAACGTTCTAAAAATTAAGTTAAAAAATTTGTTTTGTTGTTTCAAGGTTCCGTCGACGCGGCAAGGGCAAATTTTATTAAAAAAAAACATCCTTTTTTTGTTTTTCATTAAAGTTCAAGAATTGACTAATCAAATAAAAAAAAAATTGTTCAAATATCATGTGTAGTTTTTTTTGCAATCCATCCTCAAATAATAAGCCCGAAATTTGAGCGCGAAGGTAGACGACCCCTTAAAACTTGAAGACTCAAATTATTGAATTGATTGTTTATGCAACGCCGTATATACTTGATGTATCATACAACGACTTTTTCCTGTTCTCAAACGTTAACAATAAATTGTGTAGACAACGATTTCTTTATTATTTAAGCCGGAAAAATAAAAATCAATCAACGGTGATCAACAGGAATTTGTAAATTACACTTTTTTAAGGTTTTGATGGCTAAGTCCGAAGCCAAAATCACTTTATCAGGTCAGGTTTTTGACAATTAAGCCAAAAATGATCATAGCTTTTTTAAAAATATTTTATAATTGATTAACTACTTTTTTCAGCTTTTTTCAGCAGTACCCGTGGCATAATGGTTAGTGCGTTGGACTGTTTAGCGGTAGAAAGTTTGTTGTCAAAAGTGGCAATGTAACTTCTACCACAACATTCCAAATTAACAATGGTCTTCAACAGGGAGCGGTGAATTCGCCGATTCTCTTCAGCATTTACACCATTGATCTGATAGGTAGTCTTACAAAGGCAATTGCGTACGCCGACGATCTTATTGCGTACAGAACGGCCCGAAAGGTTGAGGTTATTAGAATTATATTGCAGCGTGATTTCGACAAGATTCAGCGATATTGCGACGACTGGAAACTGAGACAATTCTGTTCCGGACTCCGCTGGCTAGGGCCACGAGAGATACGTGCAAGAATTGGCGCAAGATGGTCATCGTTTATCTTCACGGGCAGCCATTAGCGAGCAAAAGTGTAGTGAAGTACCTCGGTATCTGGTTAGATCAGTATTTATATTTCGACAGACATATAAATGCTGCTCTGACCAGGGCCAGAGGAGCCTTCGCTCTGACGAAACGGCTGTTTTTTAGCAGTCGGCTTGACCCCAGGGTGAAGGTAATTTGCTACATGGCCCTCATACGGCCGATGATGGTTTATGGTTGTCCTGTGTGGTTCAACGTTGCCCCTTCCCAGATGGAGAAGTTTCGGGTGTTCGAGCGGCAGTGTTTACGACGCTGTACCGGCTTATATCGAACAGCCGAATCTTCTTACGTGCACTACTATTCCAACGAGGTCCTATACAACGGGGCTCGAATCAACAGAATTGACAATTTCGTGATAAAACTCGTTCGAGGTCACATTGCAAGAGCTATGTCTTCGACCAACAATTTAATTTTCGGGGCGTTCTATCCAAACGACGAGTATTTTGAAAGTGCACGCTTGAGCGGCTTCATTCCACCAGAGGCATTCCTTTTTTTAGATAGATGCGGTCTGATACAGGATAGATTGGCAGTTCCGTTAATCTACCACGTCAGACGACAAACCGTGGATAGGCGACTCCTGTACAATCGGGACGTCATGGCACAAGGCGGAGCAGAGCTCCTTCGGTTCAGTAGGGCTGTGTCCGAACGGGACCGAACTGATAGGGTGAAGCATGGAGAACCAGTTTTGGTGGCTTCAATCGGCACTTGATAGTGGGTAGTCGGGATGGGGTTTTAAGCCTTGGCCGGCTTACATACTTGTTTTATAGTTTTAGGGTTTAGTTTTAAGTAGAATAGGCATGGTGGCACAAAAAAATAAATACAAAATACAAAAAAAAAAAATACAAAAAAAAGGACAAAAAAAAACAAAATAAAAAATAAATAAATTAAAAAAAAAAATACATGGAATAAGAAAAAAAAAAAAAAAAGACCTAAATATGAAAAACAAAAAAAATGTTAGATAGTAGTTAGATTTGCTGCTGTGGTTGTTCTAGTTTTAAGTAGTTTATAGGTAGAATAGGTAGTTTTAGTTAGCTTTAAGTTTTATATTAAGGACCTTATTTTAAGTAGTTTTTAAGTAAAAATAAAAAAAGGATATCGATATTAGTTTTTTTCAAATTTTCTAATAAATACAAAATAAATAAAACTTAATTGAAGTAAAATAGATTTTAGGGCCGAAAGGCATTAATATTAAGTGTTATAGTTTAACTTAGAGTGTCCGTATGGGACCAGTAAGTTATATAGTTGTAAGTTATGGTTAGTAAGGCTAGTTTTATGAATTTTTGTCTAGCTTTAAGATAGATCTAAGATTCTATTAATAAAAATGAATTTGAAAAAAAAAGTGCGTTGGACTGTCATGCCAGCGAGGTCTTGGGTTCGATCCCTGCCTATGCCATCTAAAGTTTTTTTTTTCACGCGGTACTGCCTTTTGCGAGGAATTGACAAATTCTCCAAGAGTAATTCTTGTCACGAAAAGTGCTTTCTCAAATCAGCCGTTCGGATTCGGCTTAAAACTGTAGGTCCCCTCCACCCCTGACAACAGTACTCACACACAGGAATGGTTGAGAGTTGTAAGCCAATAAGGCTCTAGTTCTCAACGGACTGGTGCACCACCCAATTTATTTATTTTAACTACTTTTTTCAATTAAATTTGTGAAATGATTTTATATTCCGTTGAAAAATGTTCAGTATCTTGTTTTCTTTTTAAAAAATCCTCATACTTTAAATTTCAAAGACATAAACCTTAAGTAGCTCTGAAGCATTTTTATTAAAACTACTTTTAACAGATAAATTTAAAACCGTATAAAAGTAATGATTTATTCTAATGACGATTTTGTCGTTTAAACAAGGCTGAAGTTTTATTTATATTGAATAAAAATATAAAAATAAGGTTGAAAACGAGTATTTTTAAATTTGAGCCCAAAGGTTAAATCAGAGTTCGAATTTCAAATAAACGTACAAAATTCAAACTAAAAGCTAAATATTTTTTAAAACCATGAGAGAATAAAATTCAAAAAGTTCATATAAAGTCAAATGATGACTAGGTACCGAAATTATTGAAACTTAATGAAGAATAAGACAAATCTGACCTAAAAGAGAAATTGAAAAGTAAAAGTTGCGTTCAGGACAACAAAATCCTTTGGAAATTTATTGTTTCATATTTAAATCCGAAAAAAAAATGTACTTCGTTGGACAGTGTATATTAAAATATCTATTTTCTAAACACTAATAGGTTGTTGTGAAAAATCAAAATATTGGCTTTATGAGGCAGTTATTTCACCATTCTCCTAATACTATGCAATCAATAACCTTCTTCAAACAAAAACTTACCCCCAGTTGCATGATAGTTAACCCTTATCTTAATAATATTTGTTTAGGTTCGCAATTAAAATTTTATTAAGATATCATAACCAAACAGTAAACAGATATTATTCTACAGTTGATGTACTCGGGTCATATTAAAATGCATTTAAAGTAATTCAAACAAACTTTCTTATCAATTCAAGTACATTATTTATATTCCTGATTATTATTATATTCGATTCAGTCGAAACACGTTGCAATAAATTCGAAGCTATGAACAGAAATAAGATTGCACTATTAATAAAGCCGCCATCTAAATGTTTGCTATAATTAAACCCACAAACACAAACACAACGAGTGCGACACTTGGTTACGCGTTACAAACATTGAAACAACTTATATTGGGAAAAATAACATAAGAACATTGCAATTAATTTATTAAATAAAATTTAATTATGTTCGATTAACGAGCGCTTTTCACGGCCCCAGGACTCGAATGGAAACTAATAACTCAATTTAACCATCAGACAACAATATCGTTTTCGTTTGTATAGTCGCTCGATTCAATTACCGCGGCACGTACTTCGACACCGCACCGCTTCAAGTGCAATACGGTACCTCAACTACTATTGCTGCTGCTTTCTTTTTTGCTAAGCTATATAAATACATGGTAGACCCTCCATCCCTCGAACTCGAGCTAGAGTCTTTGTGGAACGCTACCCTGATTTGGTGGTCATGTTGTGGCATTTATTAATTATTCTCCAAGCGCAGCAGCTGTTAATGAACGAAGGGAGAGGGTGTTTTGTGTGTTTCGTTGGAGTGTTGTGCTTTTTGTGCGACATTTTGCCTCATTTATGTAATGAGTAGAATGGGGCGGAAACTGCCTGTGATGCGGTAGAGTTGGGATCTGGAGGACTGCGAAACAAACCACCTTATACTACCGCTGGGGGACGATGATGACTATGATACTATACAAGAACGACGATGACGACATTAAACGCTAATGGTATAGTTAGCATGTTCTTGATGGGGACGTTAGAAGCTTGTTATTTCTTGATGTTTGGTAGTTGTTTGATGCGATGTTTATGAAGATGTTTGTGTCAGTGATAAAATTATTTCATGGATATCTGCCCGTTCGAGTATGGTAATGAATTTTGTTCAAATTTGAATGAAAGCCTACAACTGATTGTTGGGCGCCATTTAAATAAAACAATAATTTGACAAATAGCACAATGATAAGAAGGTGAAAGCTTTTGAAACCAAAATGAAAAATATAGTGGATTAATTCGATATATTTTACATTTTATTTCTTATTCAAAAGTTTGTTTTTAACATTCGAAAGAAAGCCTTAAACTAACTGTTGGGCGCCATTTAAGAAGTACAATTTGTTGACTAATAAACGTATAGTTAAATGGTGGACAGACAAGAACGCCAACACTTTCAAAACAAATTCAGAAATGGTAGTCGAAATATTTTACAGTTCTTTGTTCAACTGTATGTTAAAAACGTTTATAGGAAACGTTAAAACTGAATGTAAACGTATCGTATTTTGCAACAAATATGTGTTTTCAAATGTTCACTTTGTCCTTGTTTCATAAAAAAAATGTCGGTTAAAATATTTACCTAGAGTTAAAAACGTATATTAAAAGGTCATGGAAGCCCAAAATTCCATTCGAAATTAAACCTGCATTTCCCAACAATGCGAAAGGTAAAACAATCCAGCCTCTTTTCCTGCTTCACACTTAAATATAATTCAATTCTATTCCCAAACATAGGGAGAGCTCAAATAAGCGATGTGCAAGCCTGGGGCAATTAATGTCACCCCATTACTAAGTGATCCCTAATTATGTGAAATGATTTAAACCCATAAAAAACCAGACTAAAGTGAGAAAAACATACCGGGGATGGAATCTATACTTGTTCTCCTTCTTATCTTGGTTGGATATGGGACTGGATCGAGAGCGAGACCAGGGTTGATGGGACCGGGACCGGGCTAATCGTTTCTTGTATTTTTCTCCCCCTGACGACGACGAAGCACGATGACGATAATGATGATGACGGCGATGGCGATGGGTTTTTGCTATATATTTCAACAGTTGTGTGTGACTAATAAAATTATACGTAAAATTTTTAAGGACACTAACGACGAGTAGATAATTTCTTGCAGATAATTCTACTGCAGGTTCTTCCTATACCTTACCTTTGTAGGATGAAATAGAAGAGCGTTCATCCTGACATTTACATACGGTTTAATTAGGGCAATAAGCGTTTTCGGTTAATGGGGAGTATGAAGATGGTACATACGAGTATACGCACCGTCATGTCATGTGCGCTTTCCTCCTTTTTTCGTAACGGTATATGAATGGTGGTAAATTTTTTAATTATCTCTCATATGGTTTTATCTTTATGTTCCATTTGAAGATCTAATATTTTCTAAAATAAAACAATTCGCATTCAAAACGAACGACACACGTAAAGATAAGTAGATATTAGGTACCACAACCGGATTGTTTCTCGTGTTGGAATTGTTGTCATCATTTTAATGTTGAAAGAGGTTCAGATAATTATAAGAGCACAAGCACAACAACAACATAACACATAAGGTCGCATTAATTTTATAAATTCAATTAAAAAGCTTAACTTCATATATGTATCTAGCTACGTTCGCGGAAGCTATAGAATCTTTTTGGAAAAGGGTAGATATGATTAAATCTATTATATATTTGAAGATGTTTTTGTTCCACATATACAAAGATGAGAATATGTGCCCTTAGAAACGTGAGGAAAGTGTTTCTGTTGCTTGAATTTACTATACAATTATTTTATCGCTCCCATGTGGGCCGTTTTAAGTTTTAAGTATTTTCATTATTTTTCATAGCCCTATTATACGTAGTTGGAAGTTGGATACACCGCATGAGCTTTGGAGCACACTTCCATACACATCATATGGATAAAGTTAATGTATCTATTTTTAGGAACATTATATCTAAAGAAACGTGCGTGAGATATAATAAAAGAAAATATGGTTTGGATCAAAAAACCCGTGATGAATTGATTAATTTAATAGTTAATTTGTTTAAAATAGTTAAGCATTCGTTAGTAAGCGCTTCGAAGGAGCAACTTGTGTATACCCAAATTTAACCTAAAAAGTAAGGGTAAGGCATATACTACAGAACTAAGTTTTTGTTTTTCTTTAAGTAACATAGGGTGTTCAAATTTGAATCTCAAAACCTGACCAACAAAAAGACTTGACATTTTTTTCATTTTACAGTTTTCGGTGGATAATAAGCCTTCAAAGAACAAATTAAAGTATAAAATTACAAAACATCGAAAATTTAATTAAAAAAAAAGAGAAAAAACAAAGGTACGCAGTTACTTGGTACTTGTACTAGTACAAATTTATAAATTTCCATCCCTGACAACATTACTGGCACACCAGAAATGGTTGAGAGTTTTAAGTCACTAGGCCCTAGTTCTCAACGGACTGTTGCGCGACCTAATTTATTTTTTTAGTACAAACTTACATTTCTTATGTGTACGTACTTTCAATTGCAAATTTGAAGTACCAGTACCGGGACTTGTAATTTTTCTTTCCTTTTGTTTACTTCAATTTCTTTCACTTTCATACTATATAACTCACGGTGCTGGGACTTAAAATTTTCAATGATAACACAAACTAATTGTGCTTAGTTTAAGAACCAATACCCGTGTTTTGTCCGAAAATCTATCAATAGTATAGTATTTTACACGAATAACAAAAACAATATCCGCAGTATGAATATTACCGATAAAAGTTAAAGTAGAATCTTACTACGGATGGGTTTTTGACATTTATACGGGTCTCGAATGCATCTTATGTGATTTCGTTCTCAAATGTTGGTACGATTGCTATTGAATATTATGTATCTCGATGGCTGTGTTCGTTGAGTAGTTGTGCATTTGGAATCATGTGTTTTCCATTTGGGAAAAAAATCAATCTGTTACTGTTGCTATTATTTAGTTTTGTTAATGAAAATGGACTAACTGGGCTTATTTTGCAAGAGAAAACAATAGAAAAAATAATTAAGTTTTGCTATGTTTCCACCAAAGGTTTATCTCAGTTTAGATTAAATAAATCTTTTCCACCGCAGAAGAAGATTTAAAAATGATGAAGATTGACAGCACTTTCTAAAATGTAAATGGTGTTTCTATGTTTTTTATGAAGTGCAAGTGAGATAGTTTGATTCGTGTTAAACTTCACTGAATAGTTCAGCACCATATAAGAATATGCTACCTACTCCATGTATTTTTTTAATTTGATTAAAACAAAACTATATTTTTTGTATACACACACATGCAAATAAACAGACCATAACGCATTATCTGTAAAACCAACTCCTCCACACAGGTTTTTCTTTACACATTTTGACTCGACTCCGATCCCCGACCGGAATCGAGTCGAATCAAGCACATTTCAACTCGATTCAGGTATATAAAGAATTGAGGCGAGCTTCAAGCTCGCTTCAACACCACATGTTAATGTAGTAGTCTACAAACAAACCCCCTTCTTGAAGTTTTTATTTTATGTCAAATTCTTTGGTTAAAACTTTGAAATCGGCCGCCAAGTGTGAAAGCTGAAAATGGAAAACAAAAAAAAAACAGGAAAAAGGTAAACAACAACTAATTTTAGCTTATAAACTCCATGATGAAACAATTAAATATTCTTAAGAAACAAAAAGAATTTATTATTCTGACAGGTCTTCTTTCAGTTGTACCAATTTTTAAATACAAACATCTGGGTACTGCCGATGGGTTTTCTTGGGAACTGTCTACTATACTATTTATAGAATGCCAAAAAAACACGGGTAATATATTGTATAGCCTTACTGGCCTAAACGTATCCCCATTTTGGAAGGTTATAGAAATGGAATTAACTCAGATTTTTCAATTTAAATCCGAAAGCTTTCTTTAAGGATTAAAAGTTTTGTTTATTACATTTCATCAAGATAGGTTAAGTTCGTTACTGTTGGTTGTTGATGGATAAAGTTACCATAACTGAGAGCTAACAAAATTTTGTATTCTTATGTTACTGTCCACATTATTTCTAATACAAAAATTGGCTGCAAAAGTTGGAAAACGTTGGGAACCATGTTAATAACACCATGCACAAAAATAAACAAAGATTATTGTTTTTGAAGTGAACGAATAGAAGTAGTAGTTGTGGCGGCGGCGTAGATAATATGGCGGTACTTTCAAACTTTCGTAGTCTCGAAAATCTTATGTTATGCTTAAACATTTGTTTCATTAAATAATATTCAAAAATTAATATTTCTTTTCGTTTTATTTAACTTTTAAGGCCGTTTTAGGCAAAGTGTTAAATTTTTGTTTTTAATATTACCTTAAACTTATGTACGGGATGTTTTAAAATTGTTTTTAATTTATACTTAATAGGGTAACTGTGAGACATCTTGTTCATTAAGCCAAGACAATGTTCCAATATAATATTTCTGCACAGAAATCAAAAATCGATGAAACGCGTGAAATTAAAAACATTTTTTGATATAACAACTTCAGAATTTCAATTGCTAACGAGAGCTTTAAAGTGCAATTAATTGATCCGAACGGTCATAGCTACAACATCTCACAGATAGTTGTCAATCTTATATAAAGTTGGTTTTCGATTTTCAACAAAATTAAGCTTGATGGTCTGATTCAAAATTAAATATGTACCTAATACTTTTTCAAAGGACTTAGTTGATCTGAATTCGAATTTGATCTTTTAATTGCTTAACAAAAACATTTATGCAAATTTTGCAATACACAAATGTTTATCTTCTGATACAGTTTAAATACTTTCAGTATTAGTTTATATTAGTCATGATTTTTTATTGGACTTTCTATGAGGCTTTGAAACACTTTGAATTTTATGTTGGCATAGTTTGGCTTTAGTGACGATTTAGAGTCTGAACTTCGATTTCAGCTTTGTGCCCAAGTTAAAGAAATGCACGCTTTGAACATTTTTTTTAATTCTTTACATCATATTGCAAACTTGATGTGATAGCTTTGTTTGGAAAACTAATTCTTTATCAGGACAACAAATTTTTTTTTTTTTTTTTGGAATCTATTTTCAGCTTTCACACTTGGCTGTCGATTTCAAAGATTTAACCAAACAATTTGACATAAAAAAAAAACTTCAAGAAGGGGGTTTGTTCGTAGACTACTACATTAACATGTGGTGTTGAAGCGAGCTTGAAGCTTGCCTCAATCCTTTATATACCTGAATCGAGTTGAAATGAGCTTGATTCTGTTCGATTCCGGTCGGAAATCGGAGTCGAGTCAAAATTTGTGAAGAAAAACCTGTGTGGAGGAGTTGGTTTTACAGATAATGTATTATGGTCTGTTTATTTGCATGTTTGTGGACAAAAAATATAGTTTTGTTTTAATCTGATGAAACAACAAACAAATTGTACATGGAGTAGGTAGCATATTCTTATATGGTGCTGAACTATTCAGTTCTTCATTGTTTAACACGAATCAAACTATTTCACTTACACTTCATAAAAAACATCGAAACACCATTTACATTTTAGAAAGTGCTGTCAATCTTCATCATTTTTAAATCTTCTTCTGCGGTGGAAAAGATTTATTTAATCTAAATTGAGATAAACCTTTGGTGGAAACAAAGCAAAACTTAATTATTTTTTCTATTGCTTTCTCTTGCAAAATAAGCCCAGTTAGTCCATTTTCATTAACAAAACTAAATAATATCAACAGCAACAGATTGATTTTTTTTCCCAATGGAAAACACAGAATTCCAAATACACAACTACTCAACGAACACAGCCATCGAGATACAAATGCAAAATTTGAGAACGAAATCACATAAGATCCATTCGAGACTCGTATAAATGTCAAAAACCCTTCCGTAGTAAGATTCTGCTTTAACTTTTATTGGTAGTATTCATATTGCGGATATTTTTTTTGTTATTCGTGTAAAAACCTACTTTACTATTGATAGATTTTCCAACAAAACACGGGTAATGTTTCTTTCAGGACTATATGTAGGGTAGGTGAAGACGAAAAACAAATGACGAGTTTTATGAAGATGCCAATATTCAAATCGAATATTGTAGATTATTTACGTAATAGTGTGATTTTAAATCCAGATTCAGATTTGGGTTACCAAAATCTTTGCGAAATTTTAATTTTACTGTGCGTTACCAAACCTTGTTGGCCAGTGTTTTCGATCGAAGCGTAAAGTTCTTGAAAATATAGCCTTTTTTAGAAGAAACAAATAATTTATATTTCTGTAGCTGTAGATAGCTATTTGTCTAAATGCATTTAAACTTCCAAAATTAACCTAAAAATTCAACACCACTTTTTTTTATAACCATTCACTCAGATGTAGTATAGGAACAAATTTGGCCTGATTCTGGAATGTTAATCAAAAGCACAGACACTGCAGACCTAGGGGTATTTGTAAACAAAAACATGTCGACAAAATAAAATATAAAGCTCCCTCTTTGGGCGCCATTTTTCTTTCTCATCTTTGTGTAGGTATTTCTTAATGGCGCTATATTGTTCTGCTGCTTGTATGTGAGTGTGAGTGTGAATGTGAAGTAGGTACATTATCGTTGTGGATTCATAGTCACAGTACATAATGTCTTGCCAGCTTTTCAAGTGTGGAAATGGAGAAGGAAGCATCCACTCACTGAGCATACTGTGTGTATTATCCTCCTTTTCACAATGGAGTCCATGGAGCTTTTCATTATGTACCCGTTGACTGTGGCGGTGGTGGCGCGCGACGGCGACAAACGTTGACGGGACGAAGCGAAGGGTGACAACAAATTCTTCCCCCAACTCCTTTTTCTACGCCACCCAAACAACAATTGTTTCAAAGTATGTATAGGGGTTGGTGTTGCAGGAGGATATGCTTGTAGAATAATGTAGATACATCACATATTTTTGGAGCACGCACACACCAATAAAAGACTTGTTAGTAGGTTTGTTCTTCACAGATTTACAAGATCCTTCCTGGTGTGTTTCTTACTCGGGGATGGGGTTGGGGACTTACATCTGAAAACAACCTCTCCCTCCCTTAGCAAACGGTTTGTGAAAATAATGCAATCATATATTATTATTATACGTATGTCAGTTCATCGTTCGCCTCCCTGCCGCCCAACTACGAATGTCTATGGATATAGGTATTTTTGGGGGGTTCTCTCAACACGGGGGTGGATAACACACATTTACATCGTGTATAAAAGGGACGTTATCTCATCGTGTAGGTTCTGTTTCTGATGTCTGCCTCAGTTTTGTAGAATATGGGGGATGTTGCTGCTTCTGCTTACAAAATGGAGAATTTATTAGATGAGTTGACATAGAAGGCACATCAAGGGGAAGGGGGATGCTGTGTGTGCGGATGAACAGAACATGTTTATTTTGCTTGCGCGTATATGTTTTTCCTTGTTTCATGATACATAAATATGTGAAAATGATTTTCATCGAATGAAATGAACATTATAGTGAATTATGTATGCATGTTGTGAAATGGAGAATGAGGGGATTTTGATAAACATTACAGAATTATTTTGTTATATGGAGATTTATGTTTTTTTTTGTATTTTTAGGGGCCGTAGGTATACCACCTATGTATGGATATGTAGGGTAGGCTCCTATAAACACATTATTTTTGTTTTCTCTTCTGTATATGTTTGTATGGATAAGGATAGGTATTTTTCTTTTGGTTTGGTAAATTTTATTCAATAATGATTATTGCAATTATATGTTAACAAATGCAGCTTCACCTTGGATTTTTTTTGCAGAAAATTATCAATTAAATTAAACTACAATTCCAGTTGTTGTAAAGTGGAATAAAATATTTTTTGCGTGATCATAAGTAATTTGCTTCCTTAATGAAACAAATTAATGTGTTACAATACCTAAACATTAGTTATAACAGATTTTTTCCATAACAATCTCTTGTTGGGCGCCAATTAAGGATATCTTTACTTCATAAACTAAGCTGAGTGTTTTGATTGGGTTGTTGGGAACTGTAAAAACAAATTTCAAAATATCGATGAACTAGTTCGATTGATAAAACCATTGATTATAAAAATGGGGACAGTTAAAAATGTCGATAGATCTTAATACGGACAGAAAATTAAAAGAAGTATTTATGCAATGTTATAAGTTACCTACTATTGTGAAAAAAGATATAAGTTTACGCGAACGAACTTCTTACTCAATTATTCTCTAAACGACAAATAAGACGTTTTCAGATTTCGACTTTTGTTTGTAATTAGAGAAAATCTCCCAAATAACTCGGAACTAATAAAAACATTTCGTAGACAATATTAGCATAAAGTAGAACTTTTAGACGCAAACTTACGGCAATAGTGGTCGGATGAAAACGTTAGTTTTGTTTGGAAAAATTTGGAACTAAAATTGTTTGAGTTATATGAGATGATGACAACGATGAAACGATAGTACCACGAGATTATTTTTTAGTTCTCTAAGATGTAAAATTTATTTTTCTGAATATATTCATGTTCTAAAGATCAGTGACGGTTAAATAATTTATTTATACAATTAAATTCAATAATTTTCCACAGCAAAACCATTTAATATTTTTTTGGCGTTAGGTAAAAACGTCTTAAGTCAAAAAATTGCATTCTAGGCTTTTGATTTGGCGTAACGGACTGCTTTTTGTCTGGTTCGTTTAGTACTAATAACTTTAGTTTGGAACAACTAATAAATATCGTACCTATTAATTTAGTCTTTAGAAAATAAGATAGAAGAATGTATGTTTATTTTGATATTAACGTATTAAGTTCATTGATAATGTGTGACCAGTTTCTGACTTAAATCCTTTTTGGCTAATGTCAAAGAATTGTATACAAAATTTGACAGTTCTTTTACGAAAAGATAAAATTATTCAATTAGTTAACTTATTCAATATTTCATAATCCGTTTCATAATCACCCTTATCTTTACCATCCATCTTTATACACTGACAGACAATATTTTTTGTAAAAATATGAAATTCGCTTCATCATGTCCAGTTTCGTTGGCTCAAAATTAACTGGCTCAACAAAAATATAAAATATAAACCTTCATGTCTCATACAGAGTATTCACCTTTAAGAGATTTGATAAAACCATTTTAATTTTTTAGAGTTTTATTTCTTCAAGATGAATTTTTATCATTGTTCCAAGGAAAAACTTTGTAAAAATATGATTTGTTCATCATTCGGAAATAAACAGAAAGATATCTGTCGGTGAAGGTGTATTAGCAACATTCTTATATACTCGCAAATGAACAACACACGTTAATCAAAGAACCCTTAAAACATTCCCATGACCCCTTCACCGTTAAAAAAACATTGATTTATGAATTGAATTATTAGAACAAATTGACAAGTTTTTCTATAGCTCGCACTTTCAAGTCGGCTTTTTTATTTTAAATCAATGGATCGAAATTTTTCTGTCAAAAAATCGTACGCTTCTCATTTAATTTATTATATGCCCTTAAAAAGCAGAGTATGAAATACCTTTTTTAACTTCCCAAAGGAAGTTATTGTAATCGGTCCGATTTGTCGAATTGAACATTTTGACATTTCTCGACATTTCTAGGTCCCTAGAGTCTAAATAAAAGATTTTTATAGAGAGGTCTGTGCGTGCGTGTGTACGTACGTTCGTCCGTCCGTACGATCGGGAAGTTTTTTCGTCGTACATAGCTCAAGAACCAGTAGAGATATCGACTTCAAAAGATGCAGAAAGGACTCTAAAAAAAATAGAGTGGATGGTAACCATATAGCAATTTAAAAAAAGGTGAACATTTTGATTAGACCAAAATATCTCACAAACGAATAACACTAGCGATTTGAATTAAATTTTATATTATATATTTGGCGTTTTTCTTTTTTAGTTCAGAGCTGAGCACTGAGCAGAGTCTGAGCGAACAGAGTAGAGTAGAGTAGAGTTCTAAGCAGAGTATGTTTAGAGCCCTCTGATTTAATTATGAAACAATGTGAGCACTAAACTGTCATTATTCATAAACATGCTATATGTAATTAGTTTTTTTCTAAATTATCTTACCTTCTGCACTAGAGCGACCAGCCTCTTCCGCCATTTTTTATTGTTTTGACGATGATTTTTTTTTA
Organism: Eupeodes luniger; assembly: GCA_951509635.1. Taxonomy (NCBI): domain Eukaryota; kingdom Metazoa; phylum Arthropoda; class Insecta; order Diptera; family Syrphidae; genus Eupeodes; species Eupeodes luniger. The sequence goes on from OX608073.1 coordinate 1,239,727, forward strand.
ATTTCTCGGCTTTCAAATATCAAATTGTTTGTGTTTAGCATTTTACTCCGTTTATTCTGTTATTTTATTCTGAGCTCACAGAGTGCGCTCTGAGCATGTTCAGAACTAAAAAAGAAACACGAATTTGAAGCTCTGAACGATCAGAGCTCAAAAAGAAACACAATTATTTTTTTGACAGTTCGAGCTCTGCTCTGAACTAAAATAAAAAAATGCCAATTGTAACGTGATACCAAACAAGTATGTTTTTGAAAAAAAAATCCAATTAACGTTTTTATTTATAAATCAAAAAAAAAGAAAAAAAATAATTGTTACCTTGAATATTTTACGAACAAAAAATAATTTTATATCGAAAATAATTTTGTGCAACAAAAAATAAAGTTTTTGACATCTGGGGTGGAATCGACAATCGACTAAGGTGATAATTGACGATCATATTTTTCTAATTTGACCATCATTTTCATTCCGTCTGTGTAAGATAATTCAACTCAATTCAATTCGATTGAACAATTTCGGATTATAATAATTGTCACAATTCATTGTTGCTATGGTGAAAATTTAAAATAATTCCTATATAAAATATCTAAACAAAAGTATCAATTGGCTCAGTTTAAATAACATTCTTACTTTTCTTTTGTTTTTTTCGAATGTCGTAAGCTTTGTCGGTCACAAGATTGTGTTTTTGTACCTACAAAAGGTAACTGAAAAAATGTAGCCGTATTCAGAAACGACATATTTGTAGGAAAAGACTATCACATTTTTGTTGTGACAGCTTTTTAGGTATCAATTTGACTATCACCTTACATAGATCAAATTCGATTATTTTGACTATCATTAATCAACAATCACCTTAGCCGATTCCACCCCTGTCTGCAGGGGCGAACGCAGAAAAATATTTCGGGGGGGGGTTTCAAAAAATTAATATTATATTATTTTTGTATTTTAAATGTCAAGTGTTTTTTTCTTTTTTGGCACTATTTTATATAGGTACTAAGAAACATGTATGAATAAAAATTACATATATACACATATGTATGACTTGCTTTCACGATTGACAAAACAGTTTGACTTTGACTTCAAAGCTAAAACTTAATTTTTATATGCATTATGCATGTTTAAGTTTGTATGCCTTATTTCCTATAGTTGCCGTTGTCGATCCCATCATTCTTAGACTGAACTCACTGCACATGAATAAATGTGAGTTACAGAAACAATTTGACCGTAGATTAAACTCACCACGAAAATACTAGAAATAATGATTTTGAATGCGTTCCGAACATTTAGACCGAAGATATAGGGTCATATTCATAGTTCCTTGATACGTTCTGATTTTGTCTTTGCTAAATTAAACTTCAGTTTATGTTATTCATAGACAATTTAAACCCATTTTAAAACGATAATCTGGAGTCTAAAAATAAACACGACGGAACCTATGTTTAAGCTGTTTCTAAATCTATTAAACGTCAAAAATAAACAAACTGATTGAGAAAATTAAGTTATGAGACATTTTATTTGAAAATTTAAAAACAAAAATTAAAATGTCAAAAGACTTAAGCGTATATCAATATTTTGATATTTTGCTGGATGTTGGAATGCTACCAACTAACAAAAAACGAAAGCTCTACTTAACCCGATTGGACTCCTTTGAAATAGATGAAGACGATTTGTATGAAAGGTTCGAGAAAAAAACTGTCAAGTTTATGAGTGACCTTCTAAATATTATAGATCGAAATTCAATGTCTAAAACCACCAGCCCAACTTCATAAAATGTATTAACTAACAGCAAACAAAATAGTTTAAAGGGTTTCAAAGATTTTGGCTCTCCAGCTAACGCAATTTATTTTGTTGCCCTCTACAAGCCATTTTGTATAGGTTTAAGTGAAATTTTTCAGAATTGTAGTAGAATATGCCTTAAACCTGTTTCTAACTAAACAGAGCTGGCAAATTCTTTATGAATAGCAGCTGTGTCTAACCTATATGTTAAATTTAGACTCCAGTTCAAATAGACTATGAAAAATATGGCTATAAATTTGTTTTGTGTCTTACATTAAGGTATGTTTAAATGCGGAAAGGCATTCAAATGTTCAAAAATATTGAATTTAAGAGACATCACGTTACTTTCTTTATTAATTAGATTCTTGTTCTTGAAAAATAGGGAAAAAACGCGTTAAAGGCAAACAGGGTTGCTGTTTTTGTTTTAAAATATTCTTGTGTCACAATTTAAGAAGTGAAAAAAGTTAAGTTAAAAGATTTTTTTTGTATTTACAGTTAAAACTAACATACATAAATGAACCGAACAATTTTTCAGTGTTTTGATATATTATTTTTTTTTCAATGTGTCATAAGTGGCCGTGAGATCGTTTCAGAAACGAGTACAACAAGGTCATTTTCTGTTTTCAATTTTTCATTTTTAGCCATAAGAAACATGGAGAAAGAGAGCATCTCTGTGTTAATAATAATACTTAGTGTTAGTATCATACAAAAAGTTAAAAACCCTTCATCTTCTACCTAAGTGTTGGAAAATAAAAAAACTAAATATTTTAATTGTTAGTATGAATGAAAACAAGAAAAATATTTTTCTTTCTTTACCAAAAAATACAGAAATACAGAAAACCCCAAAACCCCTACCTGCGTTCGCCCCTGCCTGTCTGGTAAAATTTTGATAAAAATTGAATTGATAGTTTTGTTTAAAAAAAAATAAAACCTACGAAAAACATTACATTGATTTTCGACTCAAATATCTTTTCAAAAATTAAAAATATTGGCTACAAACTAATTTTATCACACAGAAAATATTGTTTTCAAAATCCAGTAAATTTTGTATAAAAATCCAACAGTCAGTTTTTTCATAAAAAAATTAATCCTACAAAAAAATAGTACCTACGCAAATGCTACTAAAATTGGTTTACGACTAAAAATTACTTTAACAAAAATAAATTTTGAAAGGCAAAATATTGTTTAATTCAAATGGCAACTATTTCAATAAAACACGAAAACCTTCGAACCTATATGGCTATTTAGAATCTAAAAGCAATAATTTTTGTTTTAACAACCAATGAATGATCACGTAACTGTATGTCCTTTTGAAAGATCTTCCGTTTTTTGAGGCTGTCTTTTAATGTAAAACAAAACAAATAAACATCATGTGGTCATTTACATTCTTTTAAAGGTACAGAAAACACGAAAAGAAAACATAAATAGAAATAAAATTTTTCTTTGAAAAAAAGAATATCATTGAGGTTATCGGAACATATTGTTAATTTTCTAACAATGACGTTTCTATTTATCTGTTTGCGGATGAAAAAGATCCTTTTTTTTCAATGTACAATGTATGTAGGTAGATATAAACACGTACCTTAAAATGTTTTAACCTTATTTCGTATTTTCATTTCCTTTCTACTTCCTACTTTTGTTGGAAAATACATAGATACACATATTTCAATGATATGATTTTCCAAAAACTACACTCGTGGAATTAATTAAAATTAATCACGTTCCATCATATGATTGTCAATGACATTTTATAGTTTAAAAAAAAAAATATATAAACAATCAATCATTCGGCGATGCATAATTATGGTCGCATAATTATGCTTAATATTATGTTTCACACTACGCGTTATGTCAGTTGATGATGATGGTGATGGTTCTGGGGGATATAAGAACTCCCAAGAGTTATTCTTTTCCTGGATTCTGTGCGTGCGGATGCATTTTCCAGCAGATAATTACAGATTACAGATACATATAATATGTAATTCATTTAGCGTTCGACCGACGAGACGACTCACGATAACGATACGATCTGGAATATGAAAAACACATGTACTCGTAATAATTCCCAAAATATGAATATGGAATTGTGAAAACATTTACACAATGAGATGACAAAGTGCCAACGAACAAAGTTCAGGCATTATGCTCCCTTCATTCTTTTGACTTGAAATAACTCCAAGAATATTTATTTATTGGAACATTGCCGCAATACAAAAAAAAAATCTTCAATCCTTTTGTGATCGTTTGGTTTTGTGGTATCAATTCTGTGGATATTTAGTGCATCTTCATTGCGTTGTTTTTTTTTGACAGGAGCCACGAAAAAAAACTTCTAGAAATCATAAATGTACCTACATTTAATTTGAATGAGCCACCACTCACAACAATTGACAAAAACACTTGCAAAAGTTACATTTATATACACATATTAGTCCAGTCAAAATAGACAAAAATAAGTCATAACTTAGCCAAAATTCGCATAGAGCTGAAAATTGGCAGAGACGTTAAATACCTCATTACAATTGAAATGTCAAAAATCCCCTTCGATCCTCCTTGTGCAAAAAATTCTATTCAAGGTCAAACATACAAAGTTACGGTTTTTTCCATATTTCTTGGAACCGGTAAATTTTATCGTGAAAATAGATCAGATAAAACTTGTAGATCATACAATTCTCTACAAAAATGATCCAGAAACTTTTTCTCATAAGACTCACCATTCGTGATATATCGCGGTTTTAAAAATTACAAAACTCAGATTTTACATAATATGCACTTAAATGCAGTCTGTAGGTATACGTCATCGGACGTTCAATATAAATAAAAATGAGAAACTATTGGTTTGCTTTACTCACACAATAAAACTTGTGTGAATTGAATGAGTATTTTAAAATAAAAATACTCACAATAAGTCTCGCTTCATTTCAATGTTATGTGAAGAATTTACAGCTGCTGGTGTTTCAATTAAACAAGCTGATAAGGATGCTGATGTCCTTATAATTGAAACAACAATAGAACAATGGACAAGTTCAAATACAACTGTCGTTGTTGGGGAAGATGTTGATTTGTTGATATTACTGACTGCACGGACTCCAAATGATAAAATTATTTACTTTTTGAAATTTGGGAAAGCTCAAGTACAATCAGCAATATATTCATCACAAAGTCTGACTGCATATCCGAAATGTCAAGCTCATATTTTATTTTTACATGCAATAACAGGTTGCGATACTACATCAGCAATGTTTAAAAGAGGTAATATAGCAGTATTTAAATTGTTCGAAAAACGTAATATAATGATTTAATTGATTGCGCAGAAGTATTTACAAAGATTGACTCTTCTCCACACGACATCGTTACAAATGGAAATTGATTCCATAGACAAATATAGATATTTAAGGTTTGTAAAATCTGCATGGAACAATAAAACAGTACAGTTGTCTTGTCTGCCTCCAACATCTGCTTCTGCATTTCAACACTTGTATCGTGTTTATTATCAAGTTCAAGTGTGGCTAGGCAATGAGCTGGACCCAAAATTGGAAGTTAACGGATAATTATTTGGAGCCAATTCAAACTCTACTCCCACCTGCTCCAGAAGAACTGCTTAACACCATTTTTTGTAACTGCAAGACGGATTGTAGTAAGAATTGTGGCTGTCAAAAAGTGGGTTCATTTTGTTCACCAGTTGCATTAGTTGTCAGGGTCAGACTTGCTCCAATATTGAATTAAATACAACAGATGAAGATATTTATGATGTTGATGAAGAGACTATGCATCCCTTTTCTTAGAACAGAGAACAGAAATTCTGCAAGAAGAAGAAAATGAAGATGAAGAAATAATTGTCGAAGCAGAATTAGACAATTATCTATCATAATAACATTTAAAAGGAAACAACCTATTCATCTTCGATCATTAGCAATATTACCATTCTTTCAATCAATAGGATACCATCTGATCAAACTTTCTTTGTTACAATGGATCGTGGAGTATACCTACTGGGGAAACCACGTTAAAAAAATGCGCCAAGTACATTACCTCATAGGTGGTGTGGAAATGTGTGCATATTATGTAAAATCTGAATTTTGTAATTTTTAAAACCGCGATATATCACGAATGGTGAGTCTTATGAGAAAAAGTTTCTGGATCATTTTTGTAGGGAATTGTATGATCTACAAATTTTGTCTGAAGTATTTTCACGATAAAATTTACCGTTTCCAAGAAAAATGGAAAAAACCGTAATTTTGTATGTTTGACCTTGAATAGAATTTTTTGCACAAGGAGGATCGAAGGGGATTTTTGACATTTCAATTATAATGAGGTATTTAACGTCTCTGCCAATTTTCAGCTCTATGCGAATTTTGGCTAAGTCAAATGTCTATTTTGACTGGACTATATAGATTGTGGTATTATTTCTCAAATCTATTCTTTTTAAGCTAGTTTTTCGGTCTCTGAGCGATAATTTACAATCCCGATAGCGAGCTTCAACTATCAATTAATATTTGATAAATATCAAAGTATTTTACTAGACGTTAAATATAGCTACCATAGGTGCTTCAAAATATGTAAACAACTTAAAACTCGTCTAGTTTTCTAGTCTTCTGTCGTAAGACTACGTACAAAAAAACGTTTCAAACATTCTTTATAATGTATGGCTATAGAATTTCTTTATTTTTAAATACGTTACTGTGTGTTGTGAATAAGCACATCAAAATATTTTAATTAAAAGTTCCTTAATTTTGTAATAACTGGCCCTATTTCAATATTTATAATTTTTGTATCAAACTATATTGAACATTCGCAAGCGAAATGATAATTAACTTAAGGACCGTATAATATTATTTTTTAAAACTATTTTAAAAGGTTTTCATGTTTTTAGTTTTTCAAAAATTTGATTTAGATGTCAATAAAATCATTTGACCATATTTCTAAGATTTCTGAGAATTCTGAGAATGAGAAGGATAAAATTAAAACAGAATTTACTACTCTAGGCTTGCATTTTCTGTCTTCTTCTTTTAATCTGGGGCCTGATTATGAGGTTCGTGGCGGATCGTTTTCAATTCGACCTTTCAAATTCGACTCGCGTCGTATTTCCTTATTAACGAATTCGCAGCGAAGCGAAAATAGTTCTTCCTATATTCCAGTGATTTGACACTTTTGGTTTGACTTTTTCTTCCTATTTTCCAGTGATTTGACAGCTTTCCAAACAAAATTTGTTGTGTTTTGATTGAATTTGTGAAATTTGCGGTGATTTATTCGAAATTTTATATTTTATTGTGGATTGTGGATAAATTAAAAGAAAATTAAAATAAAGCTAACTCACATTTTTATATAATTACAATCAAGAAAGAATCCACGAAATCGAACAGTGAATAATAATAAACACTATTTCGCCTGTGAATCCGCCAAAAAAAAGCTGTCGGATTTCAACTCGCCAACAAACATTATGACATTTCAAATTCGCCTTCGAATTCGTTAATTGGTCGAATTCAAAACGAAGAAGGCGAAAGCGAAAGCAATAATTGAAAAATGGCAAACTCGCTAGCAAAACGATTCGCCGCGAATCCCATAATCAGGCCCCTGGCGATATCGAATGCCTTAAAAATCGAATAATAAAAATTTGATTCTCAGAGTGTTGAAAGCAATAACGAGAATTTGTATGAAAAATTTTGTTTATATTTCTAAGAATGCAAAACCTCTGACATCTTAGAAATATGAACTAGCCAACTATTACTTAAAAAATAATCTGATTTCATTTACTCGAAAACCCTTTTTAACTAATTTTGCTGAAAAACTGTAAAAATAGTTTTTGTTTTTTTTTAATCTATGAAGAAGCTTTTTGTCACAAAAGAGATTCACTTTTCTAATTTTTTTTCTATTTTTCCGTATTATATTTTTAAATGTGTGTTGGTTGCTTTTTGACCCAGACTGTAATGTATTTAGGTTAATCAACTCAATCCCACAACAAACTTAAAATAACAACCATGAGATCGCGATCGCTAACAATTATATATAATGAACAACAATAATATTTATATGATGTCAATTATTGAGTCGATGATTTAAGAGGCAATGACGAATGCATTTCGGGTTATAAGAAGTGTTGAGATTTAAGTTAAGTTAATTATATTCTCCGTATAGCCTCAATCACACAAGTAGTAGTATGTACGAGTATTATCGATTTTTTAATGAGGTCTTGACTTTTTCAATATCAAAAATTTATAGAACATAATGTATAGATAAACATTTGCATTAATTTATTATACTCACTTGTGTTGGATAGTCGTTCTCTCCATGCCATCGGATTTGCCACAAGACCTTGAAGTCCCGGCCAATACAGATGTGTTCGGTCCACAATGTGTCCAGCGTGAGCCTTGAGAGGCGCTCCTTGACTTTGTGACAGGTATTGCGCCATACCGGCAGCAGCAGCAGCTATTGAGAAACGAGGAATTCCGCCTGCAAAAAAAAAGATGTTATTATATGATCTGAAAAGTTATGTATGTTTTTATTTAAAATTTGTTTAAGGTATTGACGGAAAATAGAATTGAAGTCAACTGGTTCCTTGGCTCTACGAATACAAAACTATATGACAGAGTCGCTTGAAGTAAAGACGTTATTTTTATATTAGTCATTAAGAACTGGAATGCAATTAAGTAAGCTGAAATGTCTGTAAAAGCACGAATAAAAGTTAAGACTTATAACAAGTTTTTTTGACAATGACTAAAACAGTCTTATTTAATATTTTCTTCATAACTTGTTTTATGGAAAGTAAAGTTCTTAAATTAATTCGAGATATTAGTTTTCAAATACAACTTGATTTAAATGCTTGGATATGTTTCAATAATAATAATTATTTGATTGACAAATAAACCAAAATATGTTTGAAGTATAACGATTTGCATATCTATAATTTAGCTGTAAAACTTGTTTTGAAGCGAATGATATGGTTGTGAGTTAAACAAAGTTTTAATAATGAAGTGCGTTAAGAAGTGCATCCCATGAAGTGCATCTATCTATTGTGTTCAGACTTTATATATAGCTAAGTTAGATAAAAGAGCTGGCAATTGTTTTAAAAAGTTATCGATTAACTTAGATAAATTTAGACCAATTGTGATAACCTGATGTATTGTAACTTCCCTAAAAGTGAGTTTTGAAACGATTGACTTGTATGGGATGTAATTTTCTAGCCAGTTAGGATCTTCGATAAAGCCTAAGAGAATGTTTTTTTTTTTAAGTAGGAACACAACGATTAAATTAAAGTAATTTCTAAAAGACGTGAGACTTTCCTTGGTGTCGACATGATATCGTCTTCTCTTCATGCTAATACAGGGTGTCGTATCCGACAGTGATTTCATGGCAACTGTCAAATTGTGTTGATGTTAAAAATCTCTGTTTTATGAATACCTACAGCATAAGTACATAATTTTTCAGAGGAAAACTATTTTGAAAAGCTTTTTCGTTATTTTTTATGGACCTAAAATCGCTAAGATATTCCTTTCTTGTCCAGTTCTGCTTTGAAACAAAATTTACCTTACGAAATTATTTTGAATGCAGTCAAAGGTTTCAAGATTTTAAGGTTTCAAATTTATAGAAGAATGATAACTAAAGCTATAATGCTAATGAATATTCTGATTGCATTAGAATCATCACTACATATTTCGGGATGATTTCGACAAAAAAACTAACACGGCCAGGAAATGAAGTTTGGCAAAGAGAGCTACTTACAAGTTCTCCAAGTTTTAAAGTTATACCAATTGAATGTTCTTTTCGAAATTTTTCAGGTCGTTTTTAATTTTTTTAAATACCTAGACTCGTATTTATAAAGAAAACATATATAGTTAAAATTAATTATTACAGATCCCGTGTTTAGGAAAACTACACAACGGAATACAAATATTCCGGACTCAAATGGAACGGTAGGCAACTGTCTTTAGTTTGAGTTCGAAAAATTCTTATTCCATGGTGTAGTTTTCCTAAACACGGGAGCTGAAATAACTAATTGTATGTATATTTTCTTATTCTTTATAAATACGGGGCTAATGTTTAAGACGGAGCTTTAGATTTTACAGCGTCTATTGCTATAATACCTTTTAGATCTCACTTTTTTTAACTCTCTTGCAGACCTATAAAGTAAAAGTTCCATTTTGCATAATTTTAAATATATGTGTCATAATTAGAGATATTGATATTAAGTACGAATTTAACTCAGTTTGTATTAAGTGTTTTGTGCTAGTTAGTTGTTTAAACCTGTTACTAGGCAACTTTTTAAAATTGGTTTGCCGTCGCCCAATCCAAAGGGGTTCATTGGGATGAAATTTTTTTTTAAAGGGTTTTAGAACAGATATTTAATTTGCTATTCGAAGTGACTTTTAGTAAAAATCATCTTGATAGTGTTTCCTGAACTTCTAAGCTAAGTTATTAATAAAACAGGCGAATTAACCATCATATAATAACCTTTAGGGTTTTAAAGCAAACCTATAAGAGAAGGCCTTGGCGACGGCTTTGGTAAAGGTATTACTTTCAATGGATTCCATTTAGGATAAGTGTCAATTCATTTATTGTGACCATAATTTTTGTTACATCTTTATTTTACTTACCTCCAGTTAAAGCACTTAATCCCGCTGACGTCACAGGTGGTGGAGGTTTAGACAATATCGTATCGATTCCATGCGGATTCGCTGCACCCTGTGTATGTGTGGTCGAGGTGTGATGATGGCTATTGCTCATACCATATCCGCCATTGGAGCCATTGGAGTTCCCTAAGGCACTACTAATGGGTCCGCCGCCGACGCCACTACCTCCGCCATTACCACCGACGGCTGATTTCATTTCAGTCATAGAATGTAGCGCCGCCAATGGCGGCCCCAAAAAACTCAAAGGCAATTTATGATCCAACATCGTACCGGAACCAACGTACCGTTTGTTCGATAGATTTTCCGGACTGTAATCGCTGCGCGGGGGACTTCTTGATTCGCTATTGTTGCCGGCCTCTTCGCTACTCCGATGGCTGACAACGGAAAATGATTTAGTGCTGTCGACGGGGCTGGAGTTTTCGTAGCTGCGATTGTTACGGTTATTATTGTTACTGTACGGATTGCAGTCGGTTGGACTTTCCGAATGCAGTCGGGATGACGCTAAAGAATCTCCCCGATAAGCGCTATCAACAGAACACAAAGGCGGTGGTGGTGTGGAGGCGTTTTCCTCTTCGGAACGGGATTTCAGCGATGATGGTGGTTCGTCAGAAGATTTTTTCAACAAGGAATTAGGGAGATTATTATTATTGTTGTTGTTATTGTTGTAAGCGTTGTGATAGTCCAAAATCGTTTCTCGCTTTCCGTAAGTGTGATGCGGCAGATATTCGCCTTGCGGCGAATTGTCCGAATTATTGTAACCGTTAGTCCCCGAATGCAATGGTGGGCTGTGATTGTTCGCAACTGCTGCGTATCCGCCACTATTGTGACGCATATACGGATTTACCAAATCCAGATTGTTGTTTTCTGGATTATCTTCCCGGAAGTTCGGATAAATGTTGCCGTTAAAAAATTGATGTGCTCCGAAAGGAAATCCCACCGGGGCTCGAAATGCTCCAAAATTGAAAGAGGAACTGGGAGACAAATGAAATTGTTTGGGGTCACCACCGCTTATCAAATGGTGTTCGGGCCTTGACAACTTGGGGCTTTCGGAGCCCGAAGCTGATGTAGTCAAATACGGGCTACCCAGATTGACGAGATATCGAACTTGCACGATTTGGAAATTATAAACGACAATTATTATCGTTAACACGACCGATTAAGCATTAAGGAAACTTTATTTTTAATTTTTAAGAAGGTTAAATTCACAATAGCCAAAAGCATTCAAAATTCAATTTAATATTTTCTTTTGAAATCACTGTTATCCCATTGGTATATTAATGGAGCACTTTTAGAACACTGTCACTATAGCATGAACAGAACACCTAAACGTCCATTGGCACGAAAGAGTTTCACACGAAAAAAGTTGGTCGCGAGCTACCGTTTTGCCGTGTCCTAATGATTAGGCCCAAAATCAAAGAATGATTTCGAAATTGACTACCGACGTTTTTTCAATGAGCTCAAAACTAAACACAGAACAAAATTCTTTTCCTTTGACACGACACAACGATTCCACTTGATTGTGATTCTACGTCTACGACTCTACGTCTACGTGTGTGCGTACGAATGCGGAGAGTCACTCACTAAGTAAAAATGAGAATTGAAACGAAATTAGATTTCATTAACCGAAACCGAGATGGCATTCTGTTGTGGGATTCCGGTAGTCGGGTAGTCTGAGCTAAGCTGAGGATTGTAGTCTGATGTAGTCCGTAACCGTAGTGATGCAGTAACTTCCTCGATCGATGCGAAAGGGAGAAGAAGTAGGGTTGGTTTTTAAGAAGAAAATTATTAACACACACATCCAGTCGAAGGGCCATAAAAAATCATCCACCACCAGAACTTATCTACCTAAGTTTCATTCCGTTCCATTGCAATGAACTTGAAATGGTATTGGAACACCTATTCATATAGGCATACCATTGCCTTATTCGAAACCACGCCTCTTCCCAGTGAGAAAGGGAAATGAATTTCGCCATCATTAAAAGACAGCAGCCATTTGGAACATGCGTTTGCGTTGTGTCTGGCGGAACAAGCGGTCAATGAGCTGATTCCAAGGTATTCCGGAATTCGACAGGCGGAGTTACTGCTATTGTCATTTATATCGGACAGAGTGGCTCATTAAACACAGAGAAGTGTCTTTTGTGTTTTTATATTTTTTCTTTGGCCATTTGGCGGCTTCGGCTTGCAATGAAAATGAACGTTCAGCATTTATCCCGTCCTAGAAGTGTGGTGCTTTGAACTTTATATCGGAGTGAATTCTCTGCTGCTGCTGTTTCTGAAGCTGATGCGGCTGTTTTGGGTGGGAATGAAGTGAAAATGAGATAGAATAACGATGTAGGTAAATAAAGAAGCAGTTAATATTGTTGTCCCCTCATCCCTCACGCTCATCCATAGCATCGGCTTCATCCTCAGCCACAGCCACTGCCACGATATGTATCTTACTGCCACTGGTGGCTTGCTGTTGTTTTCTTATTGTTGTTTCTTTTGTTAGCTTAATGATCTCTCTTCGCAATCGCAAGTAGCCCCTGTTGAAGAGCGAGGTGTTCTATTTACGATTCTATTGTGTATCGTTTCTGACGGGGATCGAATTTTGAGCTCAGGAAGATTTGCTGCTTCTGCTGCTGGAATGGAAGCTGGAGTGGCAGAGTACCGGAGTAGAGTAGAGGAACCTCCCAAATTGCTTAATAAGAGTATTATTATTGCGGAGAAATTAATTTTGTATTTTAACCTTTTGAATATGCGTTCATTGTTAATTATGATAAATTGATGTTGTGTTGATATTGTGTGCGTTCGTTTCGTTTCTTTTTTTTTTTTTAATTTTAATGTGCTTTTTAATGGCTTTTGAAAATAAGAAGGTGCCTAATTGTTGCCGTATAATAGATTTCGGTTAGCTAGGTTTCTATTTAATTATAGGTAAAGGTAGGTTAGGCACCTACTAATACCTGAGTATTGTTATGTTTGATGAAGAGGAGAATATTTAAAATAATTTTTACTTAGGTACAGCCACATTGACAATTTCGTATTGGATATATTAAGGTTGGTCTTTTATAATATGTAGGTACCTACCTGTTTATTCTGTAAATTTGTATAGGAATCAGGCCTATAATAAGAAATTTGAATCATTGAACTTATTTTGAGACTGAGACTTCAAAATTTGTAATTAGCAATCATTTCACATCGAAAAGTTTGCAATCATTTAACTACAATCAATTGATTGCAATCATTTGAGCCTGCATGAATTGATTTTAAGTATTTATATTCTTTGCACTCGTTTGAATTTTTGTACATTAATATAAACGATTGTGCTTATTTTCAATTATTTTATTGATGAACAAGTACTTATTTGAGAAGATTTTAGAGAATACATTTAATGGGCATTCATAAAGTTCGTCTAGTTTATACTTGTAAAAACTTTCTTTGTCGTTGGTGCTACAGTTTTTACTTTTTCCTTTTTTGTAAATTTTCCATTTTTTGACGATTGTGCTTATGACATACAATACATAACAATACAAATGATTTAGGCCTTGCCTTGTTTGGTAAAGTCAAATGTGTTGTCGAACCTCATATAGGAAAACAAATCAAGTTTGCTTAACTTGGGTGAAAATTTCATTTTAATAAACTGGCATCAACTTATTGTAGTAGATATATTTTTCAAGGAATTTTTGGTAAACGTCTTTTTACTATTCCACGAGAATATTGTTTTTATTATTTCAGAGGTATTAGTCCTTGGACTAACTCTTATTCCATTATTTAGAAAGTTCGTGGAATAAAGGTGAAATATTTGTTATTTCTTACCTTCATACCTGACAAAATTACTCGCACAGAGGAATGGTTTAGATTTGTAAGTAACTAGGCTCTAGTTTTTAACGGACTATTACGCCACCTAATTTATTTATACGTGATCTTTAAGTTAAGCTTTCAAATTTTAAAATCCAAAACGTCCCTTATCTATACCTAGGCCAGCACTTCATGGCGGACTTCAAACATTTTAATCTTAGACATTTTAGGTCATAAGGTGAATTGTAATTTCTTGCGGATATCAAAAACTAGCAGCTATTTATTGTTTTTGAGTAAATGTAGTCTTTGATAAAATTATATTGGAGTAAAAGAGAGTAAACATCGTTTTTATATAGCTTAAATATTTAAAACTCCGTTAAATTGTACTCAAGTTAGCGATATTTGACTTAACAGTCGAATTGTTTTTTCTGAGCACCGTTTATTTTAACAAATATATGATTTAAAATCATGAAAATAAATATAAACCAGCATAAAAGTGTTCGATTTATTCGGAAAAATGTGTGTCAAGACAAGGTGTAATGGTCATCTTCTGATGAGCCCAACCATTACATCGGGGCTAAATGCATATATATGAACACTTTTATGCTGGTTTATATTTATTTTCATGATTTTAAATCATATTTATCAAGTTAGCGGATGAACAAAACAATCAAAATAATTCTTTTTGTTCAAAATAGCCTTTTATGCTTATTTGTTATGCCTTTATGATTTATTTTGCATGATTTGAAAAAGTGAGCTACTAAATTAATGTATCCAAAAAACATTTAAAAAGCTACAGTTTTAGGTAAATATTCAAAAATAATAATTTTCTTATGTTTGTCCGCTAACTTAAATTTTATTTTTTCGGACATTTTAATAACAAAATATTTTAACTAAAAAAAAGTTTTTCCAACTTAAGAGCAAAGAAAAAGTTACAAATTTAATAATCAATCAAAACTGACGAATTATTCAATTAGCTACTCAGAAAACATAAAGAGAATTTTTGGTTTTCGCAACGAATTAGTATTTAAGCTGCAATTTCAAAAATTAAATTTTTGTAATTCTGCCCCATGTGAATTACAGTAATTTCCGTCAGAGTTTAAAAACGGCCAAGAGATCCCAAAAGTAAATCAATTTTGACGACACTAACACACAAAAATTCTTGTTTACTATTAGTTAGAACGAGAAATAAAATAAATAAAGATTAGCTTGAAATTATGAACTCACTGAAATAATATGAATTTAGTCACTATTTCTTCTTATTTTCGAAAGTTGATTTAAAAAACCTATGAGATCAAAAAACCTCTTCAGAAATTAATTTCAAACATTTTACTGCATATTCTTATAAGGTACCAAGTTTCCTGTGTATGATGGGGAACAGGTCGAAATACTGTTTCTCAACGGATAACCCGTTATAGCAATTTCGCGGGTTCAAAAGTATAGGGCTATAATCAAAAATACTCCATTTACCAAGATCGGAATCCTTCGTACGTTTCACTCTCCAAAACCCGTTTGTTAACATTGTTGTATTTGTAATTTTGACAATTAGTCCATGAATAGATGTGAAAAAAAAATATGCCTTTGGCTAGCGGCACTTTTCGAAGCAAAAACATAATGGGGAGGTTAATAAGTTTTTTTCAGATTTTTCTTTTTACTTTTTTCGATGAAAAAGTCAGTTTTAAGCTTTACTTTTGCAGTCATTTTGTTTATAGCGAACCAATGTACATTTTTGTCTTGAAAAAAGCATGTTTATTATAATTAATTCATTAATTTACAATAATCACAACGAAATTCTTTAAATTTCAGAATTCACCTCGGATTATTGTATCAAAGACGCGTTCGAAGAATCATCAAGTTAAGGGTGATGCGAGCGCAATTTATTGAATAGTAATGGGTGATTTTTTTGAGGTTAGGATTTTCATGCATTATAGTATTTGACAGATCACGCGGGATTTAAGACATGGTGTCGAAGAGAAAGATGCTCAGTATGCTTTGACATTTCATCATGAATAGACTTACTAACGAGCAACGCTTGCAAATCATTGAATTTTATTACCAAAATCAGTGTTCGGTTCGAAATGTTCGAAATCCGCTTTTTTATCGACAAATTTTGTTCAGCGATGAGGCTCATTTCTGGTTGAATGGCTACGTAAATAAGCAAAATTGCCGCATTTGGAGTGAAGAGCAACCAGAAGCCGTTCAAGAACTGCCCATGCATCCCGAAAAATGCACTGTTTGGTGTGGTTTGTACGCTGGTGGAATCATTGGACCGTATTTTTTCAAAGATGCTGTTGGACGCAACGTTACGGTGAATGGCGATCGCTATCGTCCAATGCTTACAAACTTTTTGTTGCCAAAAATGGAAGAACTGAACTTGGTTGACATGTGGTTTCAACAAGATGGCGCTACATGCCACACAGCTCGCGATTCTATGGCCATTTTGAGGGAAAACTTCGGAGAACAATTCATCTCAAGGAATGGACCGGTAAGTTGGCCACCAAGATCATGCGATTTGACGCCTTTAGACTATTTTTTGTGGGGCTACGTCAAGTCTAAAGTCTACACAAATAAGCCAGCAACTATTCCAGCTTTGGAAGACAACATTTCCGAAGAAATTCGGGCTATTCCGGCCGAAATGCTCGAAAAAGTTACCCAAAATTGGACTTTCCGAATGGACCACCTAAGACGCAGCCGCGGTCAACATTTAAATGAAATTATCTTCAAAAAGTAAATGTCATGGACCAATCTAACGTTTCAAATAAAGAATCGATGAGATTTTGCAAATTTTATGCGTTTTTTTTTTTAAAAAAGTTCTCAAGCTCTTAAAAAATCACCCGTTAGAATTCAATTTTCGTTAATGAACGGCGCAAATATTTTTTTTGCAAGTGATTAGAATCTGCAACAAATTAATTAATCCAAATATATTAATAGTTTTTTTCTCCATAATTTAAGCTTGCAACTATTTTTATATTTCAGTTGGATTAATAAATATTAAATTTAAAAAAAGAGTTTCAAGCGAAAAATACCTTATCCATAACATTCTTCATTGATGGAAGCATACATGTATTTGCTATCAAAAAAACTATGTAACATGTCAAAGAAACACCAATGTTTTAAGAAAATAATCAGAACGATATAGCGAACATAGAAGAAAATATACATAAACAATAGTTTTCAGATATAAAGCAAAGGTTAGTGTAGAAAAATATTTTTGAGAAAGCCAATATTATTTTAGGTATGTATGTATGTTCATTAAAAAAATGTCTGCCTCAGCTAACTTTTATCAACTTCTTAGAAACAAATTTAGCATTAATAGCAGCCAATTATCTCATAACATATTTAATTGTTCACATTGTAAAATGCCTAGAAATTTTCATTTGCTACAAATTTCGTAATTTTAAAGATTTTTAAAATTAAAAAATGATCAGATAATTTTATATGATTTTTTTGAATTAAAATAGCTTTTGTAATTACTTTTAAGACTAAAATTGCAATTCAGGAACATCTCAACCACAGACCAAACAATTTCGGAATTACAGAATGATCTATGTACTCACTTCATGAAAAATAATAACAAAAACTTTTTCCCGAAATTTTTACTTAATCGAAGTTGTCATTTTCCAACGACTTACTACTTGTTCTAATGGTTTTGAGTTTAATTTTTAGTATTCAAATTGGTTTTAAGTAAATATAGACTTTTTTATACTTGGCTTCTTACTACGCTTCAATTTAAAATATTGTTTATAGTTTAATGTAACAAATGTAGGTATAATTAGTCAAAAGATACAATTAAATGCATTTCCACACCACCTTAGACCTACAAATTATTTTCTATGTGTGAATACTTTATTGAGAAAAGAGGTTTGCGTAAGCATAGAAACAAAATACAGCACTTATAATAAATTAATTAAATTTAATTTAATATACATTTACAACATTTATTTGGATTGAAACTAAAAAGCTATACAAATCTTCCAATTTAAGACCATGTCAGCACTTCAGATTCTGTTTGTTAGGATTTCTTCGCTCTTGAACGCGGCCATGAAACTTTCAAAATGAAGCAATTTGATGGGCCTGAGGACTAAATGCGAGAATGTGTTTGGTTTTTGCATCATTTTACGCACACTTTCTCACATTTAGTCCTCAGTAGCTTTTAGGCAAACCGAAATGTCATTCTGAGATTCCCATTTTGTTAAATGGAGTATTTTTGGCTATTATTCTACATTTTTCAAACTAAATTGTTTAACCAATTTGTTTGTTCAGTTGAAAGTCTGACATTTAATAAAATGGATCGCTCAACTTTCGCACAACGCACAAAAATTGAAATAAAAAGTGAAAGTGAAAGTGTTGCCGAAGTGGTTGCCACATTATAGCGTATTTTCCATTTGGATCTACGCCTACATCCATATAAAGTCCACAGCTCACACAACAACTGAAGCCAGCTGACTATTCACAACGTCTTATATACGTCGAATGGGTGCTGAACAACAGGCGGTGGACGGCGGGCGATTTTTTTAAACAAAATTTTCTTCGGCGACGAATCACATTTCTCACTCGATGGGTATTTTAATAAACAAAATTGTCGTATTTGGGGTTCTGAGAATCCTCAAGTAATTAAAGAGAGGCCATTACATCCACAAAAAGTTACTGTTTGGTGCGCTCTTTGATCCAGCAGAGGTGTGATTGGACCTTACTTCTTCGAAAACGACAATGGACAGACTGTCACGTCAATTCTGAGAGTTTTTTTTTGCCTGCTATTGAAGAATACGACTTAGAGAATATGTGGTTTCAATAAGACGATGCCACACAACTAGAGCGAATATGGCTTTATTGCAATGCAAGAGACATTTCCTGGACCGCTTGATTTCTCTTCGTGGCGATATCAACTGGCCACCAAGATATTGCGATTTGACACCGCTGGACTTTTTTTTTTTGTGGGGCTACGCAAAAGACCGTTTTTATGCAGATAAACCTTTATCGTCAAGTTATGGCTTAGATATACCGCCCAATATGTGTCAAAAAGTGGTCGAAAATTACCTGAAAAGAATCGATGCTTGCTACAATTCGTGTATTGGTCATTTAAATGATGTAGTATTACACTTAATGTCAACGTTCAAACTTTATAATAAAAAAGAAATATCACGAACAAAAATATTTGATATGTGTTTTATTTACGTTTACTTTTGAAACCGCAAAATGGATAACCCTGTATTTTGTTTTTTACAACCATTTTCTTCAAAATGCTTTAAGTAGGCTAAGAAATCCTTTTGTGCACACATTTTTGTTGTCAAAACGATTTTTCTTTTTCAGCCTATTTATATCAGAATTTTGAATTACAGAACTTTGTCCTACAATATTATTATCCATAAAGTATTTCGATGACAAAACGTTTATGTTTCTTTCCACTATAGGACTTTTATTTGTTTACCTGCCTTATGATTCCTTAAAAGTCAATTGGAAGCCATTTTTGTTTTTAAAGCAGCTCGTTAATGGCTATTAGATTTTATACGACTGTATCCTATGCACCTAATGCAGGTTCTATGTAAGTAAATTATGTATTTTTTAGTATATGAACCTCCATAAAACATGGACTGTCTGCGTTTAGAAGATCTGTTTGTTAATTCTTGTTTTTCAATTTAAAATATTCCCCATTTTAAGACAGGGCAGCACCGACATCCGTCACATCAGTCAAAAAAATATCTTCCAATCATTCAAAGATTTGTCATTAATTTATGGCATTTTTAATCGGCCATCATATACGAGAATATATACCGAAACAGGATCGTTTATTGCGGGAGCCTTTTCTGAACAAATAAAAAACAAAAAACAAGAAACTGATGCATTGTAAATATATTTTTAAAAAGGTTTCCAAAAAATTTGTTGATATTATATGCAGATAAGATTGCTCATCACAGATTGGATTTGGCTATAAAATAAATGTTAAAAAATTATAGGTTTAAAGAAAATACATCGATTCCATCTCAAAGGGATATGGTTTTAAAATCCAGATATCCAGAATTACTAATACCAAAAGCATCTATAGTACAATAAAATGTTTTTAATATCCGAATAAACCTCTTGATTGGCTTGAATTGTATTTCCCCCAAATGATTTATTAATTTATTGTGGGGCTTAAAGTTAAAGTTGAACCAAAAGACATGCCTATACCTATATACAAAAAAAAAAAAACCTTTTTAAATACACTTAAATAAAATGGATATAATAAGGTCAGAAAGCAGATTAAACGATTTAGAGAACAGAATGCAAGTTCTGTTTCTAATTTTTACTTTCCGACGCAGATAAGAGCTAAATTAAAGTAACTTATTTATGAGCGTTTAACAAAATTTATTTTTATTGAATTTTAAGTGCATTTTTAAACTAGCACTTCTAAACTTGTGTATTTCTTTTATTTCATATGCCTCGAAGCTTGCCAAGTTAAGTTGCTCTTCCATTTGGTTTCCTTTTTTTATTTTTCAAAAACTAAAAAGGACACAAAAAATAAAATAAAGAAAAAGGCCCTGTTTCAATTCGCCGGAATAGAAGTCTATTGCCACATGTATCTAAAGGTATTCCTTCATAGATATTATATCTAAATATAGTCATGTGGATATATGCCATGAGCCAAAACATTTCAAAACATTCTGCAGGCAATTTTAATTGCTCCCTTGTTGAAGATATTATTAAAAGAGTATATGGGTATTAAATACAGTTATTGTTATATCCTTTTTCTTATATTTGCACATAATTTTTCGCCCCGGGAGGTGATATATTCGCGTATAATGTTTTCTTTTTTTTTTATTTCTTTGTTTTGCTGCTGCAGGAGAATGGGCGACGAGGATGATGTTAAAAGACTTTTATTGCTTGATTTATTGTTAAATGGTTTTATGGCAAGAACACACTTTACTGGTGCTAAGGACATCGTTTTTGCGAGGCTGATATGTATTATTTATACATTTGACTAGTTGTATACTAAATAAAGGCACACATAGGCAACTACATATTAATGTATAAATATCGATAAATTGAGAAAGGAAATTATAGGTTTGAAAATTTGTTTAGAGATTAAAGTTTAGATTTTTAGATTCACTGGTCCAACACTTAAACAGTTCCGTTACTTTTAATATATTTATGTGTCTTGACTTTCTCCAATTTTTTTACTAAATTTTATATTTTAGTTGGCTACAAAATAGAAAAAGACCAATAATTATTGTAAAGCCTCTTCTACACCTAGTGTTTTTCAGTTAAATCTGCGAATAATTGGTGGCACCTTTCAAATCATTTGTTAGTTATTCCCTAATAAAGGGTGTTTTTTTAGACGAAGGCATCTATATTACTTTGAAATGGAATAAAATAAAGACGATTTCTTTAAATTGAAATAAAATTTACTTTGTTTGATAACGATAATCTTCCTCCATCCCTAAAAACATTACTCGACCATAAGAATGGTTTGAAGTTGTAAAGTCACTAGGTCCTAGTTCTCAACGAACTGTTGCGCTACCTGATTTAATTTTTTAGTCTTCTGTGGTATTATAATTTAAATATGATTTTTGGAATATGCAATCACCCTTATTATAACAGGCGTTTTACTTAAACGACATTTGTCACTTTTTGTGGCGAGTCACTTTCATGGCGTTTTAAGTGCCTTGCACATGAGCAACGAACTGCGAACTGCGAATGGACGAACAAACGTGATTTTACACATTTCAAAAAGTCAATTCCACACAAAAACACATTTAAATTATAAGAAACCAATTGACATTAATATTAGGATAATAAAATTTGCATTTTGTTCTCTAAAACAAGAGAATTTTGTAAAAACAATTTGGTAGTAACGAATCGCAGTGTGGTTGCTGCGAACTGTCAAACTCTATTCGCGTTCCACATACCATCCACACTGCAACGAATAAATTGTTCGCGCTCAACTTAACCTCAAAATTATACCACTCTTGTTTTGTTTTTGTGTGAAAGATGATGGCTGAGGAAAATATGGTGAAAAGGGTTGACAATTCGTCGCTACCTGCGAATAGAAATAAAAGCTCATGTGAAAGAAAAGTCAAAATATGCGAACATCCACAGTTCGCAGTTCGTTGCTCATGTGCAAGATGCTTTAAGTAGCATTCACATGAGCGCGACCAACGAACGACGAATGAATTACAAAATGTGATTTTATATACGTTTAAAGACATATTTGAACACAAAATCTTAACAAAACGATAGCAATATAGTTTCTATTTGATTTATGATGCATACTTTTACTTTTCAACATCATTATATTAATAAATTTAAGAAAACAAATTTATTCGTCGCGAACAAAATTCTTGTTGATACGAACTGTCAAACTTTATTCGCGTCCCACATACCATCCACACTCGCAACGAATAAAATAATCGCGCGTACTTAACCTAAAAAAATCATTCTTGTTTTGGTTTCGGTGGTGAATGTCAAACTTCATTCGCGACGAATTAAAAACTCTCATGTGAAAGAAATGTCAAAATCGACGAATATTCGTTCATTCGTTGGGCGTTGGTCGCGCTCATGTGAAAGCTGCTTTAGAGTCGGTATTGCGTTACTTAAACGAGTTTATTTTCAATCCACACACATTCCACATAAACAGCTGACTATGACAAATTGATAAGCACAAGAACAAATTTAAATCTTTGAATTCAAATAAAATTTCGTTTGAAGCTAAATTAAAATAAAAGGACATAAATGAATAGCATTGAACTGTTTATTTTGTTGAAAAACACTGCTGACCTTGACCTGAGCGATGTGCAGGAGAGCTCGGGCGAATGTATGAAACTAAATTTAATGAGAGAAAGGCGAAGAATAAGATCGAATCATCGATCGATCGATCAGATCCTTTGGATTTACCAGATTGGAAGTAATTACCTAAACATGATGTACTCAGTACTCACATCAAAGTATAAATTCTTGGGCAAATCATTAAGTTGATTTCCAGATTCGCAATGTACTTTAGGTTGAATAAGACGCCTTTGTTTATCAATTGAATGAACTGCAAGATAAGGTACCGAAAAGACAATGCATGTTATCGGTGCCACTAATTTTAAAGCTTGCAGCTGTATTTAGATTCTTTGCTGAAGGCAGCTACCAAAAGGGTGTAGGCGCAATGACTTCAATTTAGGCATTGCAGAACCAACGATGATCCTCATCCTTAAAGAGATGCTTGAAATTATGGAATTGCACTTTTACCCTTGTTGAATAAATGCTCACTATTCGAACCAAGAAAAGAGGGAAGCAAAGGCTAGGATTCCGGGAGTAATTGGATGCGTAGATGGCAGCCACATAAGAATTGAAGCATACAAAAAAACAAAAACAACACATAAGAATTGAAGCATAAAAAAAAACAAAAACAACATCGTTATGCAACAGGAATAGCTTGAATAAATAAAAAGTTTTAGTCAAATTTAATCACTAAATTTAAGCCGGTTTGTGGTCAGTTTATATAAACGTTTGAAAATTCGATTCCTTATAGACCGCAAAATTCATAAATAAAAATACTCAATTTACATTAAGCAAACAAAGAATATATTTATTAAATTATAGAATGCATTTCGGTCCACAACTGGGGAACCATCATCAGCGAGCGTCAATATACACTAAACAAGATTACAAAAGAGAAGCAGTGCAAGACAAAATGAAAATGAAAAAACAAAAACAATTACATACATAGTAAAGTTACATTTATATTGATAACATGAAAAAAAAAAAAAAAAAAAAATTATTTCTTATTTTGTTATTGTTTTTAAACAACCAAACAAAGGTGATTGAATTGCTCCTGGTTCAAGATTCATCAGGTTGTCATTTATATGTATATATAACGATTCATAGGCATCAAGCTTTGAAGGTCTGCTGATTGATTTTAAAAGGCGAACATTTTCAATACCAAATTTGTTGTGTGGTACTTCGTGGTTAACATCATATGCGTGGGAGGCGATTGCATTCTCAAGTTTCTTGCATTTAACTGCACGAAGGTGTTCATTGAACCTAGTTTGTAATGCTCTTCTTGTTTGACCTATATATTTTTGGTTGCAGTTGGTACAGGTTACTTCATAGACGCCACTTAGTTGTTCAAACGGGGTTTTGTCTTTCGTGGAGCCAAGGGCGAGCTTTAATTTGTTGTTATTGGAAAAAACGATTTGCAAGTTTGATTTCTCAAAAATATTTTGAAGCTTGTTGGTCACAGAAGGTGCTTGAATAAAGGCTATCCTCTGCAACCCTTTTCAATAACACCATTCAGATCCGCCCAAGAAGGGAATAGTCAATGAAGTTTTACTTTAAACTTGGCATCAAACCATACCTTTTCAAACCAAAAATTTGGATTCCACTAACCGCCAAATGTCAAGTAGCGTAACGCTAAGTAAAACGCTACTATAACGCCATTCGCAATACCAATTTGTTTGTGTGACAATTGTCAGTCAAATAAAACGCCTATACTACAATAAGGGTGAATATGTCTCTTACGTATAGTCTAACTCAGAGGTCCAATTTACAATGATTACATTTTCCACATTTGTGACCTTATATCGGCAATAACGCGGCGAATGTTATTCTCATGTTGGGTAATCATTTCGGACTTATCGGCGTAGACTAGCTACTCCACATACCCCTGCATAGAAAATAGTCAAGTGGCGTTGAATACTACGATCTGGGGAGGCAATTCACGGTTACGTAACGTGAAGCTATGCGGTTTGCAAAAGTTTCAACAATTTGTGCAGTCTTGTTGAAACTACAGCTCCTGCACATTATATGGTTGTTCAATTGATGCCCAACAAATTCAGCAATTATGGGTCAGGTCTGTAGTAGTCATACCATTGACTGTAACGATGAACCAATTATTCTGCCAACATCACTGAAAGTACAATAAACAATCAGTTTGGGGTATCAACATACACTGGAGAATTAACGGCACTCCAAATACGGCATTTTTGGGTATTGACTAAATTGCTCTTTGAAAATTGGGATCAACAGCAATCTTGTTTTGGGTGAATTCACTGAATTAACGCCTTGCTAGGTGATCCTTTGGCTTCAATCCTTCAATTCTTGAAATGCCAAACGGGATACCAACATAATGCCCAAGTGCAAAATCTCCAAAAACAAAATCCCCACACTTTTAAAAATCCACAAAATCACTATCCCCAAGTAAAAAAACTCCAAAAATAAAATCCCCAGGATCTAAATTCCATGCCCATAATCCACAAACGAAATCCCCAAATCTAATTTTTTCAAACTCCGTCAATGCATGTTGGTTTTCATCATTTTAGTGTACTTTTCGGAGCTAAGCAAAAGTTCAGAAGATTACGACATTTCAAAACTTTACTTCTGGTTCAAAACTAATTTTCTGGATACATGAACCCGAGTCAAAGTCAGTTGCCGATTGTCTTAAAAATCATTTTCCTCGCACACAAAATGTAGTAGAAGCTTGGCATCGCCGCCGCCGCCGCGCCGCCTCAAGTGCATTGTAGGGATAAAAACTCAGGATTATATGCACTAATAAGAGATTTATTAAAGGAAATGATCGTAGGGGGTCAAGTTTCCCAAATCATTTTCCCAATCCATTTTTCCCAAAATCCATGACTCCAACCAAAATAATTTTCACAATTTCAATTTGTATGTGAAAACATACAAGAAGTTAAAAATAAAAACAAGGCGGTCAAAGGTTGAAAAAATTGAATTTTAAAAATTTATATCATATTATGTACTATGATAGATTATTTGTATCATTTCCATGAATTCAAAATGTATTTCTTATTTTTGAAAAACATAGATAGTATTAATTTCTTATGTTTTTGTTGAATAAAAAGATAAACAAAACTTGTTTGGCGCCAAACATAATTTCTTAAATATACTCAAAATATGGAGAATCTGTGCTTAAGGATTTTGATTTTGGGAATTCTGGATTTAGGGATTTTGGTTTTGGGAATTTTGGTCTCGGAGATTTTAGATTTGGGGATTTTGTTTTGGGGATTTTGTTTTGGGGATTTTTGTTTTGGGGCTAGGGTACCTAACCCATGCCAAACCACACTTAAAATAAATCATTTGACAGCTGACAAAATGGCTGACAGTTAAAATAGCATTGCCAACTTAAAGTTCTATACCTCTAAAAAAAATACCAATTAGAAACGAAATTTTGATTAAATTTAACATAATAATTCTGAATCAGTCTAAGTCGGACTTTCAGACGTGTAAGACGCGTAAACTCTATCGTGTGTAGTATTTAATAATAATCAATCATTACCAAGCGCGCTAGATCACCCAAACCCGAGGACAAGCAATTGTCCTTGGATAAAAAACTTTGTGCCAACATGGATCATTTATCTAATAAAAATACTCCAAATTGAAAAGATTCCAAATATTGGAATCCCCTGCAGTGTCAACCCGATAATGATCTTGAAGAAGAAGTAATGGACGATGTTGTGTCGCCAACTACTCAAAAAAAAAGCTATGTTCCACCAATTAAACTTCTTAAAAAACCAATTGAATTTGTGCATAACTTAATGAAATCATTAAATATCGCAGAATATTCATTAAAAAGACTATCTATTGGTATAAAAATAGTGTGTGAATCCATTGAAAATTATAATTCTGTCCTAGCTAAACTCAATGAAGAAAATTGTCAATTTTTTTCGCATGATCTGATTAGTGCAAGACATTTCAAAGTGGTGCTTTATGGCTTAGATGATGTTGAAGTAAATTCACTAAAAACAGAACTAATTAAACTCGGTTTGAAGTGCATAGATGTTAAAAAAATATCTAAAAAATATGATCATTATATTGACACTATCTATATCATTTCATTAGAAAATGGTTCAATCAAATTAAATGATTTAAAAAAAAACTTTCGTTCAATTTTACATACGCAAGTCAACTGGAACATACAACGTAAACTTAAAGGTAAATTAACACAATGTCACAATTGTCAGATGTTCGGTCACGGCGAACGTAATTGCCATATTAAAACATATTGTGCTATCTGCGCTGGTTCTCATCAGACTGTCGATTGCACAAATATGACAAATATTAAATGTGCCAACTGCAACGGTGATCATAGAGCGACTGACCCTACATGTATAAGCACGGTTGCCAGTTTGGTCTTTTAAGACCAAATTTGGTCATTATTTTCTCAATTGGTCGCATGGTCATTTTTTATTCCATTTGGTCCTTTTTTTAAGAAATTGAAAAAAATAACTCTAACTATTCCTTTTATAATCTCAAAAATAAAATACATACCTAAAGAGTTTTGGGAAAGTTCAATTATCATAAAAACGTAAAATGAATATTGTTTTCAAAATTTAAATTAGTTCGTTTATAACTTGATGTTACTTCCTCACAGCTCAGCTGCTGCCGAGAGGATTTTTTTTGAATTAACTTTGATAAAAACGAAAGGCAAAACAAAAATAACCATAGCGTTTGGTCTGCAAAAACATTTTTTTAATTAATTTTATATGAATTTTATTTAGCGATAGTATTCGATCTCCCGACCTATTCGATCTCCTGACATAATGTTAACATATTGTGATCTTAAAAAAAAGAGGCTAGGATGCGTCCCACACTGATAACTTCCCATCCCGTCTGCCGATTTGTCTTGCTTAAAAGGTTTGTAGGCTTTCGTGATTTGCTAGTTGTTGAATTATTCTAAAAAAAATTAAAAATTACCAACAATATTTTGAGTATGATGAAATAGTTTGATTTCAATATCTGTTCTTGTTAACGAGATTTTTAGTCGAAAACCAATTTTTACCAAATTTTCGTAGCATTTGCGTACATTTGTAGATTTTATTTTTTATGAAAAAAAACTGACTGTTGGATTTTTATGCGCAATTTACGGAATGTCGGAAACAATATTTTCTGTGAGATAAAATTAGGTTAAAGCCAATATTTTTTTAATTTTTGAAGAGATACTTAAGTCGAAAGTAAATTTTTACCAAGTTTTACTATTGTTTTTTTAAGGTTTTTATTTTTTGTAAAAAAATTTCAATTCGATTTTCTCAAAATTTTACCAGATGTCAAAAACGTTATTCTTCCCGAACGTACGTACACACGCACGCACAGACATCTCTCTAAAAATCTTTTATTTAGACTCTAGGAACCTTGAAAGGTCGAGAAATGTCAAAATTTTCAATTCAAGAAATCGGACCGATTACAATAACTTTCTATGGGAAGTTAAAAGCCATTGCGGACACACATTATTTTGGTCCTTTTTTGGTACACATGGTCATTTTTATTTTCAGCTTTGGTCATGCAATTTTTTTTCAAGTGGCAACCGTGTGTATAAGTCGAACAAAATATTTGCAAATCAAAGAACGTTCATCACCAACAAAATCATTTTCGTCATCACAACGCTTGGCTGCAGCAGCAACAACAACAACACAATGTGCTTTCACTCCTAGTCACCATCAACAACCGGTTTTATTAGAGTCAATGACCGATTTTCCTCCAATTCGTCAACGAAGACAAGCCCCTTTAGATAAAATCAATGTACCCAGCAATTCAAATACACACCTTAAATCTCCAACAAATATTGCATGGTCAAATGGATCACATGTTGGTGTCACTGCAAGCCCTGTACCTGTTAGCAACAACAATATATGCAACAACTCACTTTTCTCAATGGAAGAACTTAATTCTCTATGCATGGAGATGATATCAAGTTTAGCTAATTGTAAAACTAGAGTAGACCAATTTAATGCCATCGCACATTTAGCGACTAAATTTTTGTATGCAAATAATGATAAGTAACATGATGTTAAACGAATATATAAATATTATTACATGGAATGCTAGAGGTATTCGCAGCAAATACTTAGAATTTATAAATTTTTTAAATTGTAATATTGTTGATATTGCGTTGGTGACCGAAACTTGGCTTTCATCTGAAGTTAGGTTACCTTCTTCAAATTTTAATTGCTACCGCGTTGATAGAACAGACCAAAGGGGTGGCGGCGTTGCAATTCTAGTAAGAAAATCAATTCAACACTCACTTTTGCCAATTTTCGCTACTAAATGTATAGAAAACATTGGTATAGAAATTAAGGTAGGTAATGGAAAAAATATAAAGGTATTTTGCGTTTATTTCCCCGGCGCGGCGGGTCATCATCTGAATATAAGAAAAAATTGCTTAAAAGAGATTTTTCTAAGTTTTTTTCACTTAAAGACGATTATTTGATTGGTGGGGATCTTAATTGTCGCCATAGAGATTGGGGTTGTCTACGAGCAAATGCTTGGGGCAATATATTGCCAAACCTTCTTCTCACATTTCCTGTCTCTGTTCTATTTCCGTCCAGTCCAACTTATTTTCCTTCATCGTCCCGTGGAAGTCCATCCGTGCTTGATCTGTTTGTTACTAATGTTCAAACTAAAATTTCACCACCTTTTACTGTGAATTCGTTAAGTTCAGATCACGTACCAGTTTTTTGTCATCTTCTTTGGTCAGGGGTTGAGAACGTTAAATGTTACTTAAACCTTAAAAATACTAATTGGTCATCTTTTCGTTCAAAAATTAAAAAGAAACTGCAAACAAATTCCTTAAATTTAGAAAATATTTCTAGTAATGCCGATGTTGATGGTATTGTAGAGACCTTTACTAAAACTATTTTAGGTTGTGTTGATGATTGCGTTCCAAAACAAAAGGTTAAAAATCGCTCAAAAATACTTCCAAAAGATGTTTTGGAACTGATTAAAATAAGAAATATTCATAGAAGGAACTGGCAGAGGTACCACCATCCCTTCTCTCAAAGTATGGTGTCGTACTTCAACAAACGTATTACTTCTGCAATTGAAAATTTAGGTAATCAAGAATGGAACACAAAATTAAAATTCCTAGAACCTGGTGCAAAACCTTTTTGGAACATAGTTAAAATAATTAAAAACAAAAATAGAAATATGCCGTTCTTGAAAACACAGTCTGAAACATTATATACTGACTTTGAAAAAGCTGAAGAACTTGGTGCAGTTTTTTTAACAAACCATAGAGTCTCTCAACACTTAGGAGAAAACACAACAAACGCACTAGTTGAAGAAGCTTTAGAAAATTTTAACAACTCAGAAATTATAACTCCTTCTCATTACTTTGTGAAAGACAATGACATTAAAAATATTATTAAAACATTAAAAGTAAGGAAAGTAGGTGGTATTGATAATATTAAAAACATTTATCTTAAAAATTTACCTCCGATAGGTTATGCATATCTTACATTCATAATTAATGCTTGCCTGAAACAGCAATACTTTCCAAATTCTTGGAAAGAAGCTAAAGTTATACCTATCATCAAAGCAGGTAAACCTTTAGAAAGTCCCCAAAGTTACAGGCCAATTAGCCTTTTAAGTAGTGTAAGTAAAATCCTAGAAAAAGTCCTTAAACAAAAAATAGGAAAGTTTATCTGTGATAAAGAAATTTTACCAGACCAGCAATTTGGATTTAGACAATTTCACAGCACCTCTCATCAAGTTAAGAGAATCTGCGAAATTGTCAAAAGAAATCGATCTCTAGATAGATCTAGTGGAATGATCATCTTAGACATTGAAAAAGCGTTTGATTCGGTCTGGCACCATGGCTTAGTTTATAAATTGTTACGTTATAATTTTCCACCTCACTTGAGTAAAATTGTTCAAAGTTTTCTGTCTAAACGTCGTTTTAAGGTGCATGTAAATTGTGGTGTTTCTAGTTTGTTTGAATTTAATTTTGGTGTTCCCCAGGGTTCTGTACTTGGGCCAATCTTATACAACATTTATACTTCAGATTTCCCGCATCTTGAAGATTGTGAATCAGCAATATTTGCTGATGATACAGCAATACTATCATCGCATAAGTTCAGTCTCAATATTGAGACGAATCTCAAAAATGCAATTGAAGTATTGGAACGTTATTATAACAAATGGAAAATTAAGCTTAACTTGGAAAAAATGCAAGCGATCTTTTTTTCAAGAAAAAGAAAAGCTTGCTATCTTCCAAGTAATCAGCTGCAAATCAGTGGTATAAATGTTGATTGGGAAAAATCAGTTAGATATCTTGGTGTATACCTTGATTCTAAGTTAACGTTTCAGGAACATATAAACAAAACACTGAAAAAAATAAGTGTAGCCATAAAAATGCTTTACCCATTTATTCATAGAAAGTCTCTGTTATCAAATAAAAATAAAATAATATTGCACAAAGTAATTTTTCAATCTATCTTTCTGTATGGATGTCCCGTTTGGGGAGATTGTGCAAAATGCCACATACAAAAGCTACAAATTTCGCAAATCAAGATTTTAAAAATGATGTTGAGCCTACCATGGCATTATTCAACACAAGAACTTCATAATAGAGCAGGTGTTGAATTGATTTACGAAAGAATTCAAAGACTAAATGAGCGATTTATGTTAAAATGTAGTTTTGCTGAAAATAGTCTCATTAGTGAATATTGTTTATAAAATAATTTTTTTTTTCTTTTCTTAATTTGTACATATTTGTATCATTTAATGTTATATATTACTTGTAATTATATCTTTTTTTATTTTTACTTGCATGGAATTATTTATTTATTTAATTTTTTGTTTTTTTATTTATTTATTTGTTTATTTTATTACGTGTTTATTTATTTATGTATATATTTTTGTTATTATTAATTGTTTATTTATTTATTCAATTATATTTTTGTTCATTTGCTTGTTTATTTATTTATTCACCTATTTATTTATTTATTCATCTATTTATTTATTTATTTATTTATTTATTTATTTTTAATACAAATGTTTAATCATCTAGTCATTTTAGTTCTAAGTTTTCTCTTTTTATAGATAAAAAAATAAATAAAAACCAAAAAAAAATCATAAAAGAAAAAAAAATTATATAGAAATATATAAAATATAAAAAAAATGTTAAAATATAATTTGCTTAGTGAATTATATTACTATTATTGTTATTTATATGTATAGATGTATATGTATATATATACATATATATATTTTTTTTTTTTAATTTAAATGAAGGTTTTTTCTTTCGTGTTTTCCTTCAAACTCACTGTTATTATGTAAATAAATATTGTAAGAAAAAATAATGTTTCAGTAGAAAGATATTATGTATCAAATCTCTGTATGTAAAATGTGCGGTGGCAATCCTTGAAAAAAATTATAACGAAATAAAGAAATCTATCTATCTATCTATCTATAATTCTGAAGAAATCTGACTATTTGTTTGGATTGCCAAAGTTTCAAAGTACATGTTTCATTTTGATATACAAAACAAATGGAGTATTTTTTAATAGAAATCAAAGAACGTTCATTTAATTGTAAATAGAAAGGGTTGCCATTAGCAATATAAGAAATCAGTAATGGATATTAGGCAAATGGCAGCTAAAGCTACGATTACAGCACCTCGTTTTCATAAAACTTTCCAGCAAATAAAATTTAATTTAAAAATGTTAAATTACAAGTCTTAGGGGCTATTCTGTAGTGAATTTTAACAATTTTAGTATCGTAATATTTTTAGGAATGGCGTTACTTATCAAATGTCAAAAGATGACAGATTCGAAAGTGAAAGTTGTCGCAGTTGTGGTCGGGCAATTCAGAATGAAATGTCTTTTTGGAAAACCCTTTTATATAAATGCAATGCCGTGACGCAGTGAGTTTAAGATTAAAAAATCTAGCTTTATCTTGGATAGCAGTCAAATTTAAAAATATCTTTGTACCTATATCCAAAAATTAACACCCTAATTTTATCAATCAGAAATCAATTGAATCGAATCTAACGAAGTGGCAGCACATGTATGTTTGTTCTTATTCTCATCGAGTATAACAAAACATGATGCCAAAATCATATTCCATAAAATAATATTATTAAAAAAACAACCTTTCCCCGTTCCACTTTATATCCACCACATGAATTCAATAAAAAAAGGGTGCAAATACTTTCCAACTGACATGCCGAGGCCTTAAAACTTGACCACAAAACGATTTGATTTAGACCTATTGGCTTGAACCCTTTTTTTTCAACTTTAAATCCTTTAACTCTGGTGTACACTTAAACCCACCCTTTCAAAAGTATATACGGATACCTATACGTACCAGCGCCAGCAGCGCAGCGGTTTACGGCACTCAATGACAACATTTGTTTCTGGCAGAAGCGGGAGGAGGTATAGAAAACAAATGGGTAAACAAAGGGTTTCAGCAAGGATTTTCTCTGGTCCATTTATAGATATTAAATTACGGATTTTCCTTGCACCATAGCTAAACGGAAATCGAAATAGCGAGGGCTATATACAGTTTACAAAGGCACTAGCGGGAGTGGGGGTTGGTATTTGATTGTCTTACAAGCCAAAAAGGCACGGCACATCAATTCAATGGCTATTTAACCTGTTCTCCAATAGCTATAGCTACAGCTACAGCTACATATAGATAAGGTCCCTAGATTATGCTGTCCGAATTTCACCATCATTATGGAATCCTTTTTTATGTTTTTTTTTTCTTCTGTCATAGGTAGATGGCGGGCGTACGTAAAACAGGCATCAACTTTTCCACCCCAGCATCACGTCGACGACGGACGGAAAGCAAAAGGGAGGCAGTCTAAGGCTTGTTGGGTTGGAAATGGGAATGCTGAAAATTTAAATTGAATAAATGCAAAGTTATTGGCAGATTAGGCTTCCAAAAGGGGTTCAGCTCAGCATATGAATGAACATGTTATGGCCATATAGACATTTGCTGTATCGACACATATTGATGAGATTTTATGTGGCGTCATCATTGTCATAATATCTGGGTTTTTTGTTTCTTTGAGTTTTTTTTGCAAGGAGGTGTGAACTATAGTGGCAGCGGGTCTCAGGTGCTCTGTATTGGGATTGTGTGGATGGAATATATAAGTTCTTATTTTGAAACATATCTTCGGCTATTCGTTTTGTAAATATTTTCAAGCTTAATCCCGAATATGATTGAATCAAATATCGGCAATTTTTTTCAGTAAAGGTAATAGATCTTGTTTGTTTTCTGATATAATTTGGGGATTTGGCTTCAGAGCATTCCGAAATATGAAATGAATTGAATTCTGAATGAAACCGTTTGGTGAAATACATTCTTCAGAACAACAGAAAACACGTTTTTTACGTTTAGAAATGTTTGATATGCATTCATAATTTTTAAGTTATTTAAAAAAAAATAAACAATCAACATAGGCTGATATATGTATAAATAAATTACTTCTCGTTCTTTGAAGTAATAGATTTTTAAAAACTATAACGTTTATTTTGAATCAAAACAAATTTCAGTATGGAAAAAACGTAATTTTAGTATTTTTCAATTTTCGTCAAAATGCTGACCAAATTTTGAAGAAAAATTGGTGCAAACATATTTTTTTTAAATTATTTTTATCAAAATCTTGTTTTGTAATGTAATGTAAAATGTAGAATTATATAAAAGATTTCTGGCTTTTAAAATCGGTATATACTTAGTACTTTATTGTTAGTGTCATGGAGATAGACTCCCCGTTGTAAATTATTGGGGCCCTAGTTATCGTTCTCTCCCAAGCTAATTTTTTAAGAGAAATGAAATTGTTTGTAATGGAAAACATGCCATTAATAATACAAAACGATTAATGGCCCCACGGCTAAGGCATTTCTTTTTCTTAAAAATATAAATTATTTATTAAAGGTTTATTTAATAGATTATGTATGCAACAACTCTAGCTGTTGTGATTATACACAGCCCCACTTCTATCTCTGTTTCTCTATGAATTGTACAATCTTGCTTTATAAAAATAAAAAAATGTACATAAAATTATTCACGCATTGGCTGGCATGTCCTTCTTAGCTTCTTTAAGGTCCAGCACCGATTGTGGAGCATTGGTATAGAATCTCATTTTTTCCTCATCAATATCTTCCAGCATGTTGAAAACCATTAGTAGCAAAATATCACAATACATCACTTTATCCTTTAACTTGACAAGGAAGCGCACTTCTATACAATCTTGAAGATTTCACTCGTGAATTAAGTCTAAGAATTGTTCCTCAGTCTCAAGTTCGAATAGATTTTGTAAACCTCGAAAGAAAGCCGCAAGATATATACATATAATTTCTAGAAATAAAGCAATTATGAGAACAATTCTTCTTCAAAACAAAACGATGCCTATATTTCATCAGTTTAACGTCTGTTAATAATTTATCAATTCAAAAAACTACTCCGGACAATATAAGAAACGCAAATAAAATGAATGAAAAGTTCGTATTTAGTTTAATTTTTCAGATAAGTAAATTCAATTTTGTCAAAAAAAAAACTACCATAATATATTAGGGTGAATTCACAAACGTCAAATTTATTGGTAGTGTCGTAGTGATTAGGCATCACTGCTTTTTTTGCGATGCTGATCGTTTCTCAGCTGATTACGATGCGATGCTGATTGACAAAAAGTTTTAGGTTTAAAAACAACTTTTGCTTTATGATGGATGTGATACTAATAAAAACTCTCATTGTAATTAAAATCTGGAGTCACACATTTTATCTCCTCTAGAACTTTTCTCCACAATACTGACTTTGATTTTCTGCCGGCAATAAATCCACCTTCATATTTTAATCCGGTTTCTATTAATAGTTTAATTTGTGCGCTGGTAAAATATTCCCTGAAATTTATCAAATTATTTAATTTATAAACAATTTATAATTTAAATAAATACTTTTCATTGTCTTTTTCCCCCGTTTTTGCTCCAAATCGCGTCGGCATCAAAAACTTATGAAGAAAATTCTTGATGCTTTCTTTTTTATATTTACGCATCAGTTTATCAAACTTTGCAATAATGAACAATTGACATTTTAAGTGATGCCAATTATTTGCGTTTATGAACGTGCAATATGCGTTTGTGAATTTACACTTATTTAGTACTTTGTAGACCAAGCTTTGAATACTATTCATTCCAAAATTTGTTCGGAAATCGCTTAAGGCGAGTCAAGTTCCTGAAAGCAATCTAAATACATATACATAAATTGAAAATGGATTGAAATTGTTTTCAGGGTTCTATCCTTCGATCGACTTCTAACTTTGAATACTTTTCGAAATAACTTCAAGTGGAAATGGAAGTATTTGACAATTTTTGACTTCAGCCATTAAATAATTTGTTTGATTGTCAAAATTTGTATTGTTTATTATTGTTTTATTTGTATAAATAAAATAAATTTAAAATGTTATAGTTTTTCATTGCTTTGTTACTTGCATTTCTATGCAGAAGAAAGTTTTCAAAGATCGATTGGAAAAAATTTTGATGTTGTTATGTGCCGAAGCTTTAGTCGAAAATATGTCTTCAAAGTTTTTAAAGAACATTGTTTTACTCGAAATGTCTTAAGGAAAATATTTGGCAGGCTACAAAATTGTATACATTTGTTTATTTTGCAAAATGTTTATATTTGTTTTTCCCTTATAAAATTAAAATATATATAAACATTAAAAACCAGTTGTAAATATTATTTTTTAATAAGATATGTATTTGTTTTTCTAAAGAAAATAATAAACTCGCGTCACTGAAAGAATGGGTCAATTTCTGTCATTTTTGTTTTCTTTAATTACAGCCAATTTTTGTTTGCATTTATGGACACTTTTTAGCAACGCAGAGCAGCAGCAAGCTTGTAGCAGTGTTTCTGTTTATTTAGCATTCAATAAAATATTGTGGGCATGACGTTTGCAAGAATGTTGCAATTGTTTAATACGTTTAATACAAAAATTAGTAATGTTTAATTTTCTATAATTTCAATTACTTTTTAATAAACTCAAACCACTTGAAAATAACAAAAATCGAAAGGTAGAACACATAGAAATTAACCTTATTTTATTTACGAAAGAAATTAAATGTGAATTGTAACTCCTACTTTTATTTTAAAAATATTTTAATTTCATTTTGAGTGAAAGTGAAATGCAGAATCTAACTGCATGAAATAATAAAATCTTTGTGAAAACTTAAATAAAATTTGTTTGTCAGTTCATTACCTTACCGATCGAGGATTGACCTGTTAGTTCTCAGAATGATTCATTATAGGAGTTGCTTAAAAACTAAGCAAACCAATTTACATACACAAATACAAAATTCGACACTTCATTTATTAAAAACGAACTTAGCCAAATGGTAAACTTATCTAGTGTAACGACGTAACACAAAAAGCCTTAGAAAGATTTTATTTATTTAAAGTCGGAGGTGCAACAGACATTTTTCTTCGTTTTCAATTCTTCCTAAAACTCTAGAGCCTAAAAAGTAGTACCCGTAGCGTGATGGTTAGTGCGTTGGACTGTCATGCAAGGGGTTTGGGTTCAATCCCTGCCTGTGCCACCTAACTTTTTTCACGGGTAGGTATTGCCTCTTGCGAGGAATTGACAAATTCTCCAAGACTAATTCTTGTCATGAAAAGTGCTTTCTCAAATTAGCCGTTCGGATTCGGCATATAAACTGTAGGTCCCTTCCATCTCTGACAACATTACTCGCACACAGGGATGGTTGAGAGTTGTAAGTCACTAGGCCCTGGTTCTTCATGGACTGTTGCGCCACCTAATTTATTTTTATTTTTAGAGCCTAAAAAGATATAAAAATTGACCAAAATTTGCCGGTTTTTAAGAAATCCCTTGTAAAAAGAAGACACATTTCATTACAAATTAATATAGATGGTTTGCGAAAGCGTTAACTCTTAAGCCTAGTACGCTGCTGATGCGAAACGAAATTTTTCGGTGGTCTCCAAGTGCAGAGCGAAATGAAAACGAAAACCACAGCGGAAAAATATTTGTGGAGAGTTCTGTCTGGAAGTTGAATTTCACTGCTTGTCTTCATCACTTGTTGCACATCACCAATAACATCCTGAGTTTCCGATTCGGAAATGCAATGTTGGAACACATTAGACAAATCCATTTTATTTTAAATTTTAAATCAAATATAAATCAAAGTCAAAACACCGAAAGTCATGTGCTGGGCAATTAAATTGAGAACGAAAAGAGTGGAGAATTGTACTAAGAAATCTAGTACAGCTCTCCACTAAAATGTCACATTTCGTCGTTCAGCAGCGTACTGAAAAACGAAAAGCACAGCGAAATTTTTCGTTTATGATTTCATCATGTCATTTTTGTATAGGAAATTTCGTTTCGCATCAGCAGCGTACTAGGCTTTAAAATATAAAAATCTCAAAAGTCTAACAAATACGAGTACATGGATATAAATTAATTTACAAACGGCTGCATAATATATCCTTAAATAAACATCCCTCCCCTTAAAACTCAACGTCCCACCAATAAATGTATAAAATTGTAAAAATCACAAACAATTTTCATTAATTTTATTGCTTTCATAATTTGTTACCGCGCATTTTGTATCACTCCATTTTGTAGGCTTATAAAAATCCCTGCTTAACAAAATTATTATCGTTTGCTGCCGCTTCCTGCCTGTGCACCCCTCGTTATGGTGCTGTATATTTAAGTATAGTGTAGGTACATATTCTAGATTGAAAGTATTTTTGCGTCGGAAACAACATATCTGCCACCTCAAAATGCGTGTTTATTAATTAAGAGCATTTATTTTCATTAAAACAGCTTAATGGTGAGAGATAGATGTGATGCGGGAATTTTTGGGATGGGGGAGGAATTGTTTGGCGCCAATTCGTTGCCAAAAGGGTATAAAAGCGCCACTCGCTCTAGCACTCGCTCTCGCAACGCTTACATCAGAATCTATATCGTCCCGTTTATATAATTATTTAGCTTCATCAACAAGCGGGAATTCTGAGAGTGCATAAAAGTGGGTTGTATTCCTGTCGTACATAACTGTATACAAGTTTTAAAACATGGCAAATAATGTTTTATCAAAACTTGGTTCGGCAGCAATAACAACCCTTCCGTCGCATCGCGTGGTTAAGTCGTGCTTTTTCGTTATTATTAATAGCCCAGCGTTTTGTATAAATAGTAATTAATTTTCCGAGTCCCCCTTTCTGTAACTGTTGTATACCCTCCTCCGCACTTCTGCCCTCTCTCGCGCTGCGCCACTCATCATGATGAATATTACCGAATTAATGGAATTTGTTATTATGGCTGACACGTCGTTATGAATAAAATAGAAACAATGAATCCCAACAAGGATACTAAATTTAGCAGTGAATTCACTTGTTGTATCTTTAAAAAAGTATATTCCAAACTATCTCACAGGAACGAACCCCAAAAGCCCAAGCCCAAACCCAACCCTACAAGAGAAAGTTTTATATCGAATTCAAATTTAAATCATTTTTCACTCTGAATTAAAGCAGGGCGGGGATGGGGGGTTTTCGAACGGGACCAGGAGACTATTTTGTAACTTTTAAATACCGTGCATTTTTAATCTCTATTATGGTTGTTTAGAGATTGTTTATGAAAAGATAGCTTGGAATATAAACAACTATGCAGAGTATTTCTATATTATATTTCTATAATGGTGGACAATTTGAATTACTTATAATAAAATATAGATTTTTTCGAATAATGGACTTGTTTTGTGGTCGTTTTCTATAAAAATATGTCAAACACTATTAAAACGACAGACTTGGTAAATTATTTGAATTGTAAATCGCTTGAAAAAATGTATCACATTGTCTACACTAATATTATAAAGAGGAAAGATTTGTATTTTTGTATCTAATGAATAAACTCAAAAAGTACTGGATCGATTTTAATAATTCTTTTTTCATTAGAAAGCTACATTATCACTGAGTAACATAGGCTATATTTAGTACTAGATTACTATAGAAATCTTTAGA
Organism: Eupeodes luniger; assembly: GCA_951509635.1. Taxonomy (NCBI): domain Eukaryota; kingdom Metazoa; phylum Arthropoda; class Insecta; order Diptera; family Syrphidae; genus Eupeodes; species Eupeodes luniger. The sequence continues at coordinate 1,279,623 of OX608073.1, forward strand.
AATTCCTATTAAAACAAACCGAAGGTGTACACAAATTAGCCATAAAATGTCTTTCATCGCATACGCTGCGAAGAGTATTAATGATAGGACAAAAAAATGTTTTCTAATTTAGTAATTCATGGTCGTTTTAATTAGCATGCTTATAACTTAAATATCTGTACCTATTTATGTCTACCCGTGCGAAGCCGGGACGGGCCGCTAGTAGTTAATAAATACAAATATTGAACACCAACTTGAGTTTGAAGAGACTTTAAGATAAAATGTGTACCTTCCCTTTTTAAATGAAATGATTTATTCTTGAATAATAATTTTGCAGACAGATTAAATTAAATTATTATTAGAAAAAATACAAAATGACATTTTAGTACAAGTAAAATATGTAGTTACGAAAATATGAAGTGTATAATACAGAAAGTTGTTCATTATGCTTAATATAATATCTTTCTATAGGGTGTTTTATAACTGCATTAAAAGTTTTGATAGCTGTTGTCTATGGTTTGACAGTTGAGAAAATGTCAAACTGAATTGACATTTCTGTTCAGCTAGGTTTGGCAATTCATGAATGGCTAACTGTTAAAACAACGCTTCCAAAGTGCAAAGTTTACTTTAAAAAAAATAAATCTTTCCAAGAGCACTAAGTCGGAAGAAATATTTATGTTTTTAGTGATGAAGCTCATTTCTGGGCCCTATTTCAGAAAAATTGAAAGGTGATTGTCACATTACAAATTTGTCACACTTGTCTGACGAATTTATATTTCATTAAATATTGACAGGTGACAAATTAGTCAGAAAAATGCAATGACAAATGTGTCATTGCCATACACTGACGACTGACACATTTTTAGTGCCAATTTTGTCATTTTCATTCTTACCTTTGTATACATGACAAATTCGTCGTGAAAATTCCATTGTATAGTCTTGAAATGTGTTATGATCAAAAAACGATAAAATATGGAACAAAACCTTTGCATTTTGTTTTAAGTTAGAGTTTCAGTTGGTGCATCAATTCTTAAGCCTAGTACGCAGCTGAAGTGAAACGAATTCTTTCGGCGGTCTCCAAGTGCAGAGCGAAATGAAAACGAACACCACAGCGGAAAAATATTTGTGGAGAGTTCTGTCTGCTTGTCTTCATCACTTCTTGCACATCACCAATAACATCCTGAGTTTCCGATTTAGAAATGCAATGTTGGAACACATTAGAAAAATCCATTTTATTTTAAATTTTAAATCAAAGATAAATCCAAATTAAAACACCGAAAGTCACGAGTAAACAATTTTTTTCAATTTTAATTTGTAAACAATTTTTTTGTTTTGTAAGTCACTAGGCCCTAATTCTCAAACGGACTGTTGCGCCACCCAATTTATTTATTTTTAAACAATTTTTTTCAATAAATAAATTAAACGTCAAAATTTCGCAAGCAATTAATATACCGGGCAATTAAATTGAGAACGAAAAGAGTTGAGAATTGTACTAAGAAATCTAGTACAGCTATCCACTAAAATGACACATTTCGTCGTTCAGCAGCGTACTGAAAAACGAAAAGCACAGCGAAATTTTTCGTTTATGATTTCGTCATGTCATTTTTGTATGGGAAATTTCGTTTCGCATCAGCAGCGTACAGCTTAGTGTACACGATTGCCAGGTCTGACAATCATTGTCAGATCTGCAAACGTCTGACAATGTGTGAAAATGAGCTGACAATGAGCTGAAAATGTAATTTGTGTGTACACGGTTTGCAGATATCTACAAACATCTGCAAATCTGTTGCCAAATATTTGTCTGACAATGTCGACAAACTAATTTGGCCAAATAGCTAGCAATAGATTTGCAAACATTTGTAGATTTTCTGCCAACCGTGTACACACCAAATTAAATTTTGGATCTGCAAATTTATTTTCAGCTCATTGTCACACATCGCATCAGTCAGAAAATTTGTCTGCCAATGAATTAATTTGCAAATGTTCCTCAAACGGCATCTGCAAATTTATTCATTGTCAGACGTTTGCAGAAACGTCAGAAAATGAAAAAAATTTGGTGATCTCCCAATGAATTTTGTGTACACACGATTGCCACATCTGCAAATTCATTTGTCTTCAAAATGATTGATGAACAAATTTTTCTGCAAATCAATTTGGTGTGTACACGGTTGTCAGCTTGCGTGTACACAATTGCCAGATATCTACAAATTAATTGGCAGATATTTGTCTGCAAATTAGGAGCCAAACCATTTGTCTGCAAATTAATTTGGTGTGTACACGATTGTCAGCCATTCGAGACAAATTTTTCAGTGACAGATCTGGCAATATTTGCAGATCTGTCAATCGTGTACACTTAGCTTACTAGGCTTTATTAAAGAAGCATCTAGAATTCCAGCAACACATGACAAATTTGTAAAACTTCTGAAAGGTTGTGGTACGGAAATTATATTGTCTGGCCAGCGAATTCGTTCTACCATTAAATTACAAACACTTCTGAGACACCGATGAATTTATGACTTTGAAACACCCTGTTCTTCGGAAACTACATTGTACTGAGTTCCATTTCCAAGCCAATGTAATGCACATATGTATATATGTAGAAGTTGGGTTTTAGCATCCAAAGAGTATTTTTTTTGTGTGATGCTGTTAACGTACACTTATTCTCCAAAAAATATATACCACGGCTGTTTTTCCGATACAAAATTGTTCTTTTAATTATAAGCAATTAATAAACGATTCGAAATCATTATTCATTCTTTGTTTAAAATTCTGAGACCACCGGCGACGTTTTACACGTAGATCCAACTAAGAATCGTTATCATTTTCACTTGAAAATATCGCGTTTATCATTTTAAGTCTTTTCACTGGCAACACTTGACCGTAACTGAGTTTCCAGTCCCAATTCTAAATGAAATACTGACAAATATGTACATTTTATTTTTATAACAGAATTGTCAGTACAAATTTGTTGGAAAATTCTTGAAAATTGTGGAAAAATACTTGGCAATTTCTTTATGAAACAAAAAAATTACAATTGTCGGGTATTTTTCCACAATTCTACAAAATTGTCAGATTTTGACAATTATTGTCAAGTTGTAAATTAAAAAATTGACAACTGTTGCAATTGTCAATTTAAAGTTGAAGTTTAACTGTTATCTGGCCCCTTCGTTCGTGCGACTTAACCTCTCTACACAATTGTTATGGGGTTATATTAAGTCATTAGCTTATGCCAACAAATAAGCAACTCTTGAAGCATTTGAAGCCAATATTCAAGCTAACATTAACACCAACAGCTAGATTTATTGGAAAAGTAATCCAAATTTGGACAAATGTGTGCCATGAAATCATCTACCAGATAATATTTATACAAAATTCATTCAAACCATAATTCTATCTTGTATCATTATTTTAAATATTCGAGCTATTTATTATGAACAGCGGATCATACATACATTCGACTCAAAGCGTTTGTTTGAGAAATTCAATTATTGGTGGTGAAATTAAGATCAATGATGTTGCTTTTAAAGTGGGCATTGAAACGGGATTTTCGAAAGTAGTGAACGTTCACTTTCAGTTGAACGTTTCATTCGCTATTCATAATAAGTGCCATGGCTCCTTTGATTCTCCAATCTGACGATATCTAATATCAATTTCTTTGTTTTATCTGTCATATTTTGCTTTTGATAATGGTTTTGGACTTTCTAAAACTTCCTCCAGTTTTGCTTTTTAGATTCCTCAGAAGTTGAATATCTTGGCTGTAGAGAACCAAGGCCTACCGACTTACAACTCTCAACCATTCCTAAGTGCGAGTCATGTCAGAGAAGGAGAGAACCAACAGTTTGTATGCCGAATCCGACCTGCTAATTTCAGAAAGCACATGACAAGAATTTATTACTCTTGGAGCATTTGTCAATTCCTCGCAAGAGGCAGTACCCCTGATCATTTTATTGAACCCATGACCCCTTACATGACGCACTAACCACACGCCACGGATAATATACTGTTTAAATATCTACTTTTTAATAAATTAGGGAAGGGTAGGGCGAAAGTTAGTTGAAAGTTGGGAAAAGTTATGTTTACTATATCTTCTATACGATTATACCTGCCAATACACGTACATACATAATTTTAAATTTTCAAGAATATATCCTAAAAATATGCAATGAAATCAACGATATAGAAACCGAGGTGGGTTCTGCTGAAAAATCATTTAGTGGTGAATAATATACAACAGCTTTAAATTATCGTTGTCTAAATAAAATTAAAAATGAAAACCAAACTGCAATACGATTTAAACATTTTACTTCACGTTTTGACGTTTTCACTTAAAGTCACAACATGAAAAGGTTTAAAAACCGACGACAAATAAAAACAAATTTCTTATAACTTATAGTAATGCATATTAGGTATGTGAATTGTGAATTGTATTGAAATAGTATTAAATAGTCGTATTTCCAAGTGTAATGGGTACCTTAACACACAGTCTACACGTAACAACTTTAAAATGCAATATTCTAATGGCTTTAGCTTTAATTAATCAAAAAGCAAATCATGTACATAAGTAAGCAACAATAAAAAAAAATATATGTACTCGAACATGGTTAAAAAAGTTATCCGCACCAAGCAAAACCTCAGCAGCTTTCAATATTGTCATAAAAGTATGCGGCATTTCTTCTTTATGGGACATTTTAAAAGTTTGCTTATTGCATTGCTTTCAAGAAACAATGATTTCAAATTTGCGTCAACAAAAAATGCAGCCACCAATTGGGGTGGCTATATATGTATATAGAAGCCATTTTCCTAAAGCTCACAGAAATCAAAAAGGCCACCATCATGGGGCTGAGGCAGAAGGCAAAGTCAAGTCGAGTCGGCTATATCAAACCCCAATAGAACGGGCGGAAATGTATTTTGGATTATAAACGATTATAGGGTTCCCCATATTTGAACCACCCTTCAGAAAAAGTGGGGCGCTCGGCTCGCCAAGAACCGGGGGAACGAACACGGATTGCTTAATTCAAAAGGAAAAAAATAAATAAAACAAGTCGCGAAGCAAGAAAGAAACATTCTTGCTAATAATTCCCCCTGCCATAACATTCTTCGTCTTCCAGAAAAATTCAACTGCAGCCACCTTATGATGTGAACTGGCTATCGGAGAAAAATGCCAATATCGCCAATATGCTGAAGGGGACAAAATATTTTACAGGATTGTTTTATACTTTGTGCCGGTCCACTGGCACGCGGAATCGACACCAACATCGACATCGACACGTCCGCGTCCTCCTGATGCCAAGTGAAGGGTCGAAGTCACACAATTTTATAATTTTTATATTTCCTTATTTTTTCTTTGTTTTTTTTTTTTTTAAGAATTTTATTTTACTTGTTTTATATTAATATTTCCTATGAGAGAGTCTTTGATACGCGCAAGGTGGATAAAGTTTTTCAAATCGATTTATTAACGTCTTCAATAAAATTTATGACTATGAAGACTTTTTTCGATTCTTTTTTTATTTCTTTTTGCTCAAGAATTTGATTCTTTTTGTTTTCCAATTCGATTTCATTTTAACATTTAATTAAATTGTAATTCGTGAAATATTGCCCTGCAATAAACGTTATAGCTAATTTCCTTTAATTTAAAAGTTGCGCTAAGAGATTTTTTTTTTGTCGCATTCGATTGTGTCAGGTTATGGCAATTCATTCGGATTTGAGAAAATGTTATTAATTTTACTTTGTCATTAGTTATTTAGATTTAAGGGCTCTATTACATAACGAAATGTCTTTCTTTATGTTGACTGCTGTAATCATTTTCTGAAAAGTTTTTATAATACATATTTTGTAATTTTAAGCAGCCTGCTTGTTTCCTTAAAAAAACATATGTATTTGTTAAAAATAAAGGAAATAAAATTTAGCTAGGAGCATGCTGTTAACTATATTATTTAAATGAAACCTACATTACCACGATGTTGATGAGATGTTTTTTAGCCGTGTTTAAATTGTTCGTTAAAAATGGGATCAAATGTAGCTTAATCTGGGTAACGATCCTATACGTTTTAATCTTTAAGTGTTTGAAACTTTGGAATCATATTAACCAAGAAAATTATCAACATCTAATGTAGCCCATTTTCCTAGAAGTTAGTTTAATTTGTACAACTAGTGTCAAAAATGCTAACCCATTTTATTCACCACGTTTATGTCAACAAAACGGCAAAATATAACAAATATTTCAATACAATTCGTGCAAAATGGTATTTTTATTGTTAAGTTAAATCAAATTATCATTTAAGTTAAGGTTAGGCAAGGCAATTCCAGATTCTACAACTGCAAAGCTTCAAAAACATAAAATGTCAAGACTTATAAAATTCAGAAATGCCTGAAGAAAAGTTTTAAACATTAAATTCGACCACTTTAGTTTAAAATCCATGAACACTTGCAACGTTGAAATGTTGAGGTGCGTTTCGCAGTTGTTGAATGAACACATTCGGGTTTTTCTCACATGATACAGGAATTAAATGCTGCAGTTCACGTTGGACTTGCAGTAATGAAGGGTTATATAAAGAAATGAGTAATTTTTCACGTACCTTGTGTATAAAAGATTTGTTCTTAAAAACGACGCAATTAATAAACTTTAAAATTTTCAAAACGAAAAGGCGCCAAATTTTAAAGAACCTTTAGTAAAGGGCAGTACCCGTAGCGTGATGGTTAGGGCGTAGGACTGTCATGCTAGAGGTCTTAGATTCAATCCCATGCCATCTACAATTTTTTCACGAATATTGCCGCTTGCGATGAATTGACAAATCCTTCAAGAGTAATTCTTGTCATGAAAAGTGATGTCTCAAATTTACCGTTCCGATTCGTTATAAGAACTGTAAGTCCTCTCCACACCTGAAATGACTCGCACAATGATTGAGAGTTGTAAGTCACTACGCCTTAGTTCTTTACGGACTGTTGCGACACCTAATTTATTTAATTTATTTTATTGTTTTACCAGTTCGAAATTTTAGAAGTGTTCCGATTACTCCAAAGTATTTCACTTTGATAACTATTGAAATACTAATATTTTTATTCAAAACATTGCATTTTAACACATCTAAGCAATAACAAATTAGCCCATTAGTTTGAAATTTGAAATGACAAAAAATCAGAAGTTATTATTTATATAAAGAAAATACCTAAAATCTAAAGTAGCTTTTTTTTTGTTTTTAGCTTAATTAAAATGTTAACTTTCGCTGCTTTTTTCCACTTAGAAGGAAACTGAAATGAAATTGAAAAGTAAATTCCTCGCGAACAACTATATTGACCTTTTATAAGACACTAAGGTGCTTATCATCTCAGTTCATATTTAAGCCTATAACCTTCTCAGAATTCTCTGAGTGATTTTTGGTCATAATCTGTATCGATGGAGACTTAGGAAGAACTACGAACTGTAGTGATACTGCGATACAGGCCTGGTGAAAAGAGTCAAAAGAGTGAGTTCGAAACTAGAGACAGCTAGCTATGGGAGTGTTGGGACCCAGGTCCGTTCGGGGCTCTAGCGCCAGCCTAAGTAAATTCCTATGTAGTTGAATTGTTTAAACTTGAAAAATTACTTTTTTTTAACTTATTTGGGCCGTTAATCTTTCTGGGAATATTTTCTTCGTACCGAGTTTTTTCCTCAACCGTGAATCTCCATGGTTCCACTATAACAAAAATTCAATGCTGTTACAGCTCCATTTCCCTGCAAATTTTGTTTCCGATAGCAAATAATTCTTCGAGAGAATCTTTTGAGCATCATTTACGTTCTCAATGTTAAGAGAAGAGTGCGTGAAGTTAGCCCCCCTTTTTTCGAATTTTCTATTTTGGAAAGTTGTTCCAGGTTGTTTGCGGTTTGTTCTGCATTGTTCCAAAGTTTTTTTTTGAAAAATACCCAAAAATGGGGGTTTTAGACCTGAAAACTGTTTTTGACCTAGCCCCCCCTTTTTGTACCTCTATGGTCAACATTTCAAAAGATATGAGCAAAATTTGAAAAAAATTCTAGCCCCCCTTTTTTCGAAATTCTAACTTTTTATATTTTTTTTATATTATAAAAAGTGTTCTCACCATTGTTCCAAAAACAAAGAGTTGTGAAATGTATATTTTAAAAGACATCTTCAAAAATGCAAAAAAAAGTCTCCCCATTTGTTTGTTTTCTTTTTTTTAAAGCCTATATTTTAATAAAACGTTAATATGCATATCAATGTCTTTTAATTTTGTAAAAATTATTTTAGCTCCCCTTTTTCAAAAATTAAAAAAATGTTCTAAGTCAAACCATACTTCCCCCAGTTCGTGTCAAAATTTCGTCCAAAACCATAAGCAAATATAGCTAAAGGCGCACAAAAACGAAAAAAAACAAAGGTCTTTAAGATTCCGATTCTATCGGGTGATTTTTTAAGAGCTTGAGAACTTTTTTTTTTAAAAAAACGCATAAAATTACGTTAGATTGGTCCATGACATTTACTTTTTGAAGATAATTTCATTTAAATGTTGACCGCGGCTGCGTCTTAGGTGGTCCATTCGGAAAGTCCAATTTTGGGTAACTTTTTCGAGCATTTCGGCCGGAATAGCCCGAATTTCTTCGGAAATGTTGTCTTCCAAAGCTGGAATAGTTGCTGGCTTATTTGTGTAGACTTAAGACTTGACGTAGCCCCACAAAAAATAGTCTAAAGGCTTCAAATCGCATGATCTTGGTGGCCAACTTACCGGTCCATTCCTTGAGATGAATTGTTCTCCGAAGTTTTCCCTCAAAATGGCCATAGAATCGCGAGCTGTGTGGCATGTAGCGCCATCTTGTTGAAACCACATGTCAACCAAGTTCAGTTCTTCCATTTTTGGCAACAAAAAGTTTGTTAGCATTGAACGATAGCGATCGCCATTCACCGTAACGTTGCGTCCAACAGCATCTTTGAAAAAATACGGTCCAATGATTCCACCAGCGTACAAACCACACCAAACAGTGCATTTTTCGGGATGCATGGGCAGTTCTTGAACGGCTTCTGGTTGCCCTTCACTCCAAATGCGGCAATTTTGCTTATTTACGTAGCCATTCAACCAGAAATGAGCCTCATCGCTGAACAAAATTTGTCGATAAAAAAGCGGATTTTCTGCCAACTTTTTTTGGTAATAAAATTCAATGATTTGCAAGCGTTGCTCGTTAGTAAGTCTATTCATGATGAAATGTCAAAGCATACTGAGCATCTTTCTCTTTGACACCATGTCTGAAATCCCGCGTGATCTGTCAAATACTAATGCATGAAAATCCTAACCTCAAAAAAATCACCCATTAGGTATAGTGTAACACACAAAGATCCTCGCTTTCAAAGCTATGTTACGTTTTGCTGATGACAAATTTCATTTACCATGATCTTTAGTCCTTCAAATTATACCCATTAAACAAAAAAGCTCTTTTTATATTAAATCTTTTGATTAATACCGATAAAACCTTGGTTAAAGCTAGTTAACTTCTTTCCCATCCTCCCCAATTCCTACAATCTTTTTCCAGCCATATTCCCACAAATAACTCCAAAGATTAAAATATTTTCATAAAAAGAAAACAAAATCACAACAAAACAAAATGCAATTATTATATATTATTGTGTGTCAAGAATAGCACACTCAGCGTCAGCATCGTAAAAGGAAGCAACAAGAAATAATTTTATAAAATGTAATCTTATATACCCCGCCCCTCTCTATACAAAATTTACTCGTAACTTTAGTACACAATTCACGCGTTGATAAAAACCAATCTAAGCGCGTACGCTAGTTGATGTCAGTTATTGTTGTTGTTGGTGTTGTAAATATTATTAGTGCCACGCCGGCCGCCGCGCCGCTCCGCCGCCGCCCAGCCACCGCGCTGTTGCTTAAAGCCAAAGCCAACTATCATCTTACAGCTTCAGCACTTGATCTTCTTTCTTACCGTCCGCGTCCGGTCCGTCCGTTCCGTCATTCATTACCATGGGACGGGAACGGGAGTCATTATCAACCCTAGCTAAATTATGAAGTGTGAATTTGTAATCATATTTTTATACGTAAATGAATTTTGCAACGCAAGTGCAGCAACAACTGCAGCTCCAGTGGCAGCAGGGGCAATAACAGCAGCGCAGCGTGTCAAACAAAGTGAAGAAAACATCTTAAAAAAACAGATTGGTTTAATGAACGTAATTCAATCAAATCAAATTGATACTGAAGGGCGACGCAACCGTATACAACGTCGACTTCGACGAAGACGACGACGCACGGCTTTTGTGGTGCTGAGTTGAGATGACTGCTGATGCTGATGTTGATGATGCAAGTACGAGTATAATAAAACCCAACTTCTCACTTCTCACGACATTAACACTGAACTTCATTCGATCAAGATCAAAAATAAAGAAAATTCAAGTAAGGAAGAAGAAAATATTACATAACAGAGAATCTATTGATCTTCGTTGTCGATGTCGCCGTCATCTTCGTCTATTAGTTTAGAACCTGTTTTCCAATCCGAGATGCCCAGAACTCTTGTGTTGCTAACTTACTGCCTTTTCCTTTGCTTTTGACTTGCCTCTTATAAGAGCGTCTAATTTTAAGAATAACCTATGCACCACACGTTAGATCGGATACACAAACCAGAACCAGATTTATCTTCATCCAACCTCGCCCCATAGAGAAATATATCTACCAAGAGAACCGACTTATGGGGTTCGCTCTCTTTCGACCTACAAACTAAATTGAGCACATTTTGCCCATTAAAATGAGCATATGTTAGTTGGCCCGTGCATTTCTTATGGGAAAATCCAGATTCTATGTAGTTGTTATGGGCTTTTGTTGCTCAGTATGCACAGTTAAGGGGAAAACAATGTGAGGTGAACTCAGCTGTTCAAAAAAGCGATCCGTTGAATTCAAAAATTGAAAAATTGTTGCAATATTTTAAGAAAAATGAATTTTGCAACTTCTTTTTAGTGAAAACTGTGCTAAAAATAGTATTTGACTGCTTTTGGCACACAAATTCTGTGATTTTTATGAAAAGTTTCGCTAAAAACAAAAAAAATCATGCAGAAAGTATAGGCGCACCATAGAACTGCAATGCGAACGTGGCCTAATTTGAGTTTAACCCAGTTTTGACAGATTAACAGCGAGGTGAGTATTTTGACAATTCTACGAAAATGAAAACAAAAAAATATACAGTTTTTGATTGCGATCGACAAGAAGTCTAGACTGCAGACAATAAAAAATATACAAATTCAAATTGACCAGAATTCAATTTTTTAAAAATACTTTTTAATAATCGTTTTAAAGCGTTTTTTTCTATACATAAAATATATATATATATAAATATACAAATTCAAATCGACCAGAATTCAATTTTTAAGAAATACTTTTTAATAATCGTTTTGAAGCGTTTTTTCTCTCTTTACAGGTAAGTTGTTTTTTAAATATATCTTAACATAATCATACTTTTTTATATTTATACAAATTATGTTTCCGTTCTGGCCAATTAGTAGGTATTCTCGTGAAACAAGTTTCGAGTTTTAGTTGGGTTGTGCACTGGAAGTGGGTAGAGTGGTGTTTTGTGAGCCACAGTAGCTGCTTCGTCGGCATATTCGTTTCCTTGAATTCCAACATGGCCTGGAGTCCACATTAGTTTAATGTTTTTCAATTTTATGAGTTGATATCTAATTACTGATATGATTTCGGTGTTGTTGTTTGCGTTGTGAATTGCATTGATTACTGAGATGCTGTCGGTGCATATAATGCATTTTTCAGAAAGATTGGCTGCAGCTTTAGTAGCTTGAAGTATGGCAAATGCTTCAGCTGTAAAGACCGAGGCAAAATCTGGGAGAATACTAATGCTTATGGTTGATCCGTTTTCATCAGTCACCGCATAAGAAGTGGTGTCTGGAGTTTTAGAGCCATCGGTGAAGATAAATCTCCATCCGTCAGATCTTAAGTCAGAGGCGATACATAAAAAAAGTTGGCGATATGTACTGTTTGCTGTTTTTAATTTTTTATATTTGGTTAGATCCAATATCAGCGATTCAGGATTGATGAACCATGGCGGGTAGCGTGGGGCGATGAGTCGTTCTCTTTTGGTTGGCAGGTTGTTTAGCCTTGATTCTTTAAGAATTGTACTGATGGCGGATGGAATACGTTTAGTTATTTTTTGATGTCGTTGTCGATGATGGAGTTTTTGGAGAATACTAGTTTTGCGAGCATTCTTAATGTTAGTGCATCTCTTCGTTCTTCGATGCTGGGGAGGCCTGCTTCAGTTAGGATGTTTTTTATTGGAGTTGTTGGAAAGGCGTTTATGCTTCTTCTAGCTGCTGTGTGGTAGATGGGTTTGATGATGTTTAAAACATACTTTGGACAGTGACCATCTATAAACAGTCCATAATCAATTTTACTTAGAACTAAAGTTTTGGTTATGTATGAAAGGGTGTTAATATGTACATTGCTTTTGTTTGTTGCTAAATATCTTATTATGTTAGTTCGTGCAGCTAGGGATTTCTTAAGCTTTAAACAATGCTCTTTCCAAGAATTTTTACAGTTAAATATCAATCCTAAAATACTTAAGTTACTAACATTATTTATCATAGTGCTGTTTATGTTAAGGTTGGGTTGTTGACAATTTTGTTTGCGACATACATGAAGCAGTTTACATTTTTCAATTGAAAGTTTTGCACCTGATTTTTTTGACCATTCAATTATATCTTCTTATACGATTTGAAATAAAGATTTACATTTATTAAGGTCATTAATTTTGCATAAAATATAAATATCATCTGCATAGCTGCAATGATCTAAAAGCTGATACTTAATTAGTATTGCGTTAATATCATCGAAGGCAATAATAAACAGTATTACCGAGAGAGGTGATCCCTGGGGAATACCGTTATGAAGTGGGTAGTTGGAAGAGTAGACGTTATTGGTTTTTACCACAAGTTTTCTGTTTGTTAAAAATAATTGTATGTATCCGTATATTCTGCTTCCAACACCCCACTTTATGAGCTTATTTAATATAATATGAGGACCTATACGATCGAAAGCTTTTTCGAAGTCAAGAGAGAGTATGGAAATATGTTTTTTGGTTGAAAGAGCATTTGCAATGGCATGGTCGATGTGAAGCAAAGCGTCAATGCAACCTTTTGGCCTTAAACGCAACTTGATTGAGGCTAATAAGATTGTTCGTTTCAGCGAACCACAACAAACGTTTTGATATTATCTTTTCCATTATTTTGGACAGACATGGGATAAGCGAGATGGGGCGGTAACCTTCAATTTTATTTGTATCTTTTTTGGGTTTTGGAATAGGAATGACTGTTGCAGATTTCCAGGATTGAGGGATTTCATGGTTGCTAAGGATTCTGTTGTAGAGGGCTATAATGCTGTGTTTGATTTCGATGGGTAGGTTTTTTAGCATTGGGTAGGAGATCCTGTCTCTGCTTGGAGTCTTTCCCTTTACTTTATTGAGACAGCTTTCAAATTCAATGAAAGTTATTGGGTCTTCAATTCCTTCAATTCTTTGGGCAGTTGTGTTAGCTGGTTGTAGTGTTTGAGAGAATTGTAAGGCGTTTGTTTTTTCTTCTAAGAATTGGTCAGAAAAGTTTATATTTTCTGAAGCGTTTGACCAATTTTGGGCAAAAAGGTTTGCAATGCTTGTTGGATCTATGATAGTATTGTTGTTGCTATCTATATTATTTATAGAAAGTGGGGTAAAGTCACCGGTGAGGACACGGATATTTTGCCATATTTTTGCAGTGGATGTGTTTGGGTTGATTTTGGATGTCATTTCAATAAAACTTTTGGCTTTGCTTATTTTTAGTAGCCGTCTAAATTTTGCATTTGACTTTTTGTAGACTATCAAGTTTTGAGTTGTTAGGTTTTTTTGAAAATTTTTTAATGCAATCATTTTTTCTTTGCGCAATATTGATAATTCGGGGTTCCACCATGCTACTACTTCTTTGCTCTTCGTATTTGGAATAGTCTGAGGGATGGAGAGGTTGGCGGGCGGCGGTTCTAATACCTTTCAGCAATATCGCAGCTTCCTTGTTGTTGTTGTAGGACATGTTAATGTTAGATAATAGTTCAGAAGTTTTTTTTTTTTAAAGTGGCCAGTTGGCTTGGTCGGTTTTAAATTGTATGCTTTTTGCGGTTGGTATTGTCGTTCGTCCTATATTAACAGTCGTAAGGATAGGGAAATGGTCGCTGTTGTGTAAGTCGTCTAAGGTTTCCCAATTTGTTTTTGGAAGAAGTTCTGATGAGCAACAAGTTACGTCAACGTGCGTAAATGTGTTGTGCGTGGAAAGATCCATCGTTTAATATGCAACAATTACTGTCAGTGAAGACATTTTCGATTAGTTCGCCCTTTTTGTTTGTTTTTAGGGATCCCCAAAGAGTATTCCAGGCGTTAAAGTCACCACCGAGGATAAATGGCGTTTTTATTTGACTAATAATCTTGAGCAGCTCGTTACTGTTAAATGATTCTTTAGGATTCCAATATAGCATGAGCCTCTGCCTTGAAAATAGAAGCTTGTTCGCATAGTAGACCCGTGCTAATAAGCAATCCATTCTCTTAGACAAAAGGGAATGAGACGCTTTCGTTTATTTTTGACCCGCCGCCGCGCCGGTGAAAATAAAAGACCGCGCTTTTGATTTTAGTTCGCTGGAGATGTCATTGTAGATAGCACGGTAGTATCTGTTGTCAGAAGTACCTTTTCTATTGAAGTTAAGGTCTAGGATAAAAGAAGACTGATTGTCCAAGGTGAATGCAAGGCCTTATATTTGGAGTCTCAATGAAAGTTTCAATTAAGTTGCAACTTCCACAATTGTTTCTTTAGTTTTGTCTAGATCATTGCATTTACTCAAGACATAGAGGTCATCTGCACAGATGCAATGGTTTAGAAGTTTATGTCTACCTACAATTATTGATATTTCTTGAAAGGCAATAAGAAACAGGACCACTGATAGCGGGGAGCCTTTAGGAATCCCGTTGTGTAGGTTATATGTTGAAGAGTAGCAGTTGTTAGTTTTTACACAGAATCTTCGGTTAGTTAAAAATGATTTTACATATTGCATTATTTTAGGACCTACCCTCCAAGATTGTAGCTTGTTCAGAACAAGATCCATCACAATTTTATCTAAAGCTTTCTCGAAGTCAATTGACAGGATTGAAACATGATTCTGGGATGATAGAGCATTTGTTGTGTAGTTATCAATATGTAAAAGTGCATCGATGCAACTCTTTTCTGGTTTGAAACCAACTTGATTGGGGCTAATTAGATTTTTTCTTTGTGTAAACCATTGAAGACGCTTCGTGATTATTTTTTCCATGATTTTAGAAATACATGGGAAAAGATAAATTGGGCGGTAGCCGCTAATGGAGGCTATGTCTTTTTTAGGTTTCGGAATCGGAATGCCAACTCGGAGGTATAACTCCAGTTGAAAAAATATTGTTATATAACTTCAGTAGCCTACATTTTATTTCAAGGGGTAGGTTTTTTAGCATCGGGTAAGACACTCTATCCCGACTTGGGGTTTTGCCTTTGAGCAGCTTTCAAGTTCTTTAAGTTCAATACGGTTTTCGATATATAGAGCCGAGGTGTCAGATGTGGGTATTTTCATGTTTTTATTGATGCAAACATTTTTTTTTCTATACAATAACTGACCGGAAAATTAATATTACTTGAGTCTTCAGACCAAATATTAGCAAAGTAATAACAAATGTCAGATGGATTGGAAATGGGGCCTTGGGGTGACACTATACATCTTATTATTTTCGAAGATTTCCTGTTAAACATCGGATGTTGCTCCATATTTTTGCGGTAGTTGAATTTCTATTTATTGATAAAGCAATTGCATTTAAATTTTTGGCTTTGCTGATTTTAACTTGACGTCAAAAAGCGGCATTTGCTTTTTTATAACTAATTAAATTTAATTCATTATGGTTTTTTTTTTAACTTTTTCCAAGCATTTACATCTCCTCTTAGTAAAACAGGGGTGTTTGTATGACACAGAATATCTATAAGATCATTTTTGTTAAAATTTTGATCAGGTAAAATGTAAATAGTAACGATCGTTGATTTAATAGCAGATTGTATTTCTATAGTACGGACTAGTAAATTAGAGTTAATTGCTATCAGTTTGTGGGGAATGTTATTTTTTATTAAAGCAATACCCTGTTTATTCGTAACGTTTGTTGGAAAATTATGAAAGTACCTATCCTATATACGATTTTGGAACAACATGAGTATTTGGAAAGAGCAGTGCATTTCTTGCAAATAAATAATACTAGGCCAAGAGCCACTATACGTAACGCATGAAAATAAAATACGAATACGAAATAATATTGTTTATTACTTTTGAGAAATAGTATAATGGGTAAGGTAGATATTATCATTTCATCAAAAAGAAATACATATTTATATTTATTTTATTTGGCCAAATTAAAAACAACTAGTGAAAATAATTATTAATATTTCCTTTTTTTTTAGAATATTCTACACCATGGACATGGAAGTTGATGACATATGTAAGTATTAATGACTTAAGACCAAAGTATTTAATAGTAACTTTATTTTTTGTCTAAACTTTTTGTTTTTAATTTCAATACGAAAATGTAATAATTAATTCGATTTGTGGAATTAAAATTAATCAAAGCATTTATTTGTTTTTGTTTTAGTTACAAGAAAATGGAACATACGCTGTCAACCTGAGCTGCCCATCCACGCCAGCCAAGCATCATCTTCTACACCGAAGAAAGCATGTGTCCTAAAATGCAGTAATTTTCAATTTCTGCATAGATGCCCCCAGGACGATGCAAGGTAGATATGTATTTATAATATAATTACCTTAATATTTTTGTTACAAAAAAAATTATTTTTTATAACTTTTTTTTTTAATAAATCGGCCTTGCGAATTTCGTTTGCATATACAGTTTTCGTGGTTAGCTGAGCGTTTTCTTTCACTTGGTAGACGGTAAAGGATAGTAAAATAAGTCTTAGTTATAGTTAACATTAAGTCTTTTTTTAATTTTAATTTACTAAATCGTCTCGTTAGTTTTAATTAAAAAGTTAAACGATTTAAATGTATTTTAATATAAGAAATGAATAAAAAAAGAATAATCTCTTAATCTTTAAGACATATTAGATAAGTAACTTTAAATTAATTAAAACTTTTAAGGAGTAGTCGTAAGCCATAATTAATAGTATAATTAAATAATTTTAATAAATAAGACAATAAATACGGTTTAAATAACATTTCGATTTTATTAAAATATATTTTTTTAATATAAATTGATAAATAAAATTTTGTATCGCAAAAATATAGAATCTTAATTTTTAATTACTATTTTTTTTTTTGAATAAAAATAGCAGAGAAATATGGAGGGTTAGGCTCAATCTGGCACAGCTGAAAAAAACTCAAAGGGTCTGCAACAATCATTTTTCGTTCAAAAATAGAAAGCGTTTGCCTTTAGGGGCTGTGCCAGATTCTGTTGCCCAACATTCATCTGCTGATGTGGTTTTGGAAGAAAAGCATGGCCTGGAAGATATTGGCTACCATAGCATATCTTTTGGGACCCGGGACTTTTCAACCCAAACAAGCTCTGTGTTGAGAAACAACACGCCGAAAAAGGTAAGCTTGAGAAAAGAAAATTTAGAACTGAAGCAAAAAATTAGGGAAATGCAAGCAGACCATGACAAAAATATTCGGTCCAAGGACTGTGAGCTTTTGTCCTTGAAATTAGAAATAGAAAAATTAAAAAAAAAAGTTGAGTCTTCCCAGTTAGCTATGGAAAAATTGCCAATGGATGTTAGGTCAATAGTAGATAATAGTTTAAGGAATTTCGGTAGACCTCTTCAGGGACGTAGGTATAGTTTAGAAATAAAGATGTTAGCACTTTCAATTCATTTTATATCTCCAGTGGCACATAGGTTCCTAAAACCGTTGTTGGATCTTCCATCCCTAACAACCCTTCAGGATTTTATTTCTACCTGGCCTAAAACTCCAGGTAATATAGAATTTAATGTAAAAAGCCTAGTGCTTAAAATGAGTGAGAGTGAACTTCCTAACATTTATAAATATTGTTCAATTTCAGCTGACGAAATGTCCTTGAAGACTCATTTCGATTATAGCAAACAATCAGATTTAGTTATAGGTTTAGAAGATTTTGGAGATGATGGATCCCGCTCACCTTTCCCAGCAAATAGTGTGCTAGTATTAATGGCTCAAGGAATAGCTAAGAGATGGAAACATCCAATAGCCTATTATTTAGTTCGGAATAGTTGTACCCCATCAATTTTGAAAAAAGTTTTATTTAAGGCTATAACTGCGTTGCAAGAAAACAATTTATGCCCTGTGCAGTTTGTTTGCGACCAAGGATCAAACTTTAGAGGCTTGGCCCGTATTCTAGATGTCAGTTCCGAAAAACCATATTTTGAAGTTAATGATTCAAAAGTATTCTTTTTGTATGACGTTCCACACCTACTTAAAAGTACTCGGAATTGTTTACTTCAAAACGATATTCTGTTTAATGAACACCAAAAGCAGAAAGCAACATGGAAAGATATTCTGTTTTTGTATGATGTCGATTGTGCAAACGAATATAAGTTGTGTGTTAGGTTGACTGAGGAACATGTGAGGCCAGCTAATAGTCTTTTAAAAATGAGAGTTCGCCTTGCGACGCAGATTTTTAGCAATTCTGTTAATATAGGTTTCGATACACTTTTTAAATATAAACATAGGACAGACACAATGCAAGACACTTCAGAATTTATTTTATTTTTTGGAGATTTGTTTGATATTTTCAATTCGTCTTGCAAGACAGCACAACAGTTGAAACAGTCAGGGTTTATAAATAGTGAGTATCAGAATCAATTACTGGCACGTGCCGATTGTTTTATTAACTCTATTCGCGTTATTAATAAAGAGGGCAACGATGTTACCAACAAGTTTTATTTTCTAAAAGGCTGGCTCTTAAATATACAGTCCCTCCGTTCGCTCTGGGAACATTTGCACCCATTCGGTTTTGAATTTTTATTAACTCGTCATTTAAACCAGGATTGCTTGGAAAATTTTTTCGGGAAAATAACATGCGCTGGTGGAAATAATTATCGCCCTACCTGTCAGCAATTCCAAGGCCGTTTCCAGAAGATTTGGGGTATTCAATATTTAAAAATTGTTAGAGGGGGTAATTGTAGAGTAGAAGAGGAAGTTAGTTCTTTTAAATTAAATTCATCAGGTAGAAATTTGAGAAGGGATTTAGATTGGTTGACATCTGAGCGAGAAGTTGGATCTGATAGCATTTCAAAGATTGTATTATCTAACGACATAAGTGGAGATGAACTTATAAACGAGAACAGCTTTGTTTATGTTTGTGGTTGGCTTTATCGAAAATGTTATCAGCAGCATAATTGCTCAAATGATTTACCAATAGTATCAAAGTCAGTTGAATACGAGGGTTTATATTTTACCATACAAAAACAGTTCACCAACCGAAACCTAGTTGCTCCACCCCGGGAGTTCGTAGAATATATAAGACATCTTGACAATGTCTTTGTAGAAAATTTTCCTAGTTTGTGTCATATTAGAGGAATTGCTGAACACTTTTTCCAAATTCTCCACATTGATAATGCGTATTCTTGCTGTGAAAACATGGACCCACATCTAATTTTAAGGTATTTCATTAGAGTAAGAATTTATTTTGTTATGAGAACAATAAATAGAAGAATTAAGGAACCTAATTTCAGGAACAAAATGCTCACAGTTATGCATTTATAAATTTTTGATTATTGTAGCTGCATGTATACATTGTTATTTATTATGTTATCGTATTAATAAATTATTTATTTTATTGTTTTTTTTTTATTTATATATAGTAATAATATAAATACCAAAATTGAATGCATTGTTAATTCGTTTTTCTTTTAAAGCTTGGTGCATAGGCCTCCTGGGGAACGAACACCTTATCAAAAAATCGGTAACGCACCAAATAGCATACCTCATGGGTGGTGAGGAAATGCTTTGAAATTTAACCATGATCTCTTTTATTTTTAGGTTTAAATGTTCTTCAAATACAATGCAATTTATTCGTGAGTATTTATTGTATCTATTTGTTGTTGCGGCTCTTTAACAATATACATATATTAAAAAAAAAAAAACAATTTAATCATACAGTGGTATATTTAACAAGATGCAAATATTTTAATTTCTTATAGACCTTGATGTATGTAAGATTTGCTTACCAAGGCAAAAAGAAGTATTACATTCTATTAATCCTGGGCATGTCAAAACACTTGATGCTGCAGTTCTTTCTTCAATAAACTAATGCATGCAATGCATTCTAATTTGCAACCCAACTTTCACTTGGATCTGGGTAAGAAGCATTGTGTTTTTTTTTTTTTCTCAAACTTAAAATTATTTTTTCATCTTATAGAAAATACTATCGCTGCGCTGGTTGAATTAATCATACGATGATCTTTTAAAGGAAGCGCCGCACATTCTAAAGGAAGATTTTAAAATCATAGAATCTACACATCACAGCTTGCAAGGAAATACAATCTACACTCATGATGAATAACGTACGAGTATTTATGTGTATACATAATTATGTTATAATTTTAAAGCTAAACATATATTTTTTTTAAATAAAACTTACGATGCTCAGGCATTCACCCAAACGGTTTGTGTTCTTTGACCTTTTAATTTGTAGTCCTCGTGGTCTTCTCACCATTGTTCTGTTCTGACGTGTTGGTAAACGATCACTTTCATCCATGGCAGGTAATTATCAATTTCAAGCGACTTACACCAGCCACAGGTACTATTTGAACATGTGGCATATTCTAAAAATGTCCTATTCGATCTATCATTTTCAGCTCTATTGACTACATGTACCTAGCTGAAATTGGAGTTCGGATTCGTAATCAGAATCAAAAATTAAACGAACTATTTAAAAACATACACTCTACTTCAGGTAGAGTCAAATAAAGACTTTTGAGTCTTTCATAACTAATAAGAAATTACGAAAACTAAGTAAAATACCAAAATAATTTAAACTGTACCTAAAAGCAAAGATATCTACTTTGCTAAATCATCTTGCAATTTAAAGCTAAGGGATACGGCATTTTGGTGATTCAATAGGCATTCTGTATTTAGGAATTCAGCTTCCATTTTTCCTGTCTTTACCTACATATAAGAAAATTCTAAAATAGTACATACGAAAATGATGAGATTTTCATTATTCAATGATTTTTGATTCCCGTCATTTAGAAGACCAATGTGCACCGGTGTCTCCTCTTAAATCCTTCCCTATTTTCCTGACGCTCGCACAGTGTTTTAACAAAACATAAAGGGTTTTAATAACCTCTTCAAAGCCTGTAAGTTATTAAAAAAAGCTTTAAAACATAGCGAATAACTAATGAAATATCAGCTTTTATGTTATTTAATTTTATTGTATCCTTCAATGATCGAAAACGTAAATTTTTTATTAATTTTCCCTTAAATATCAAAACTAATTTTATTATAGCTTTTTGACATACTCGAAACATACATGAGGCTATCCAAATTCATGAAACTTTCTAAAACTTTAAAGACACGAGCCAAAACTTTCCACACATAGCAACATCAGAGTCTTTCCCAGTCGGTCTTTGAAAAGTACCTTCCAAAACAAATCGCAAATCTCTCAAGATACCCCGCAAAAATATTGTGTATCGAAAATGATGAAGACACTTGTTTCTATTATTTTTTTCCAACACTACATATAGGCTACAGCAGTCACATTTCAAAACATGGTAACACGTCTTACCTAGATCTAGACACCAACAACAACAAAAAACAAAATCATGTTCATCAATCCTTTCCATTTTGAGTCGTCTATACCAACAGTTATTAGGTGTGAATATTTCGTGTTCTTTATTACAGTTTCGATATTTTAAAAAATAGCAAAATCATTTTATAGGCCCAAAAGTATTAAGCCTTAGCACCACCTGCTTCGAAAAAAAACATAGCTTCAGTCGAACTCGAAACGAAACTCTACTTTTGTTTAGATGAAAGCTTTTGAGACAATTTTGTCATTCAAGTACAAAGCTCCTCCTCCGAAAGTACGATTATCTTCATATCAAGCTTGAATCTACCCTAAAAACGGCCAAAAATGCCCCTAGAAAATCTTCGTCCAGTCCAACATATCAATGCATTTTATCACAAATCACTTGAAAACTAATGTGCTATCCATACTACTCCAGAAAAATAAGAGATCTCAAATTTGTTGTATGAATTAAAAAAAGAATATCACTAAATATATATTTTTAAATTTTATATTATGAATTATCCATAATTTTTGTTTATACTATAAAAATTCAGAAGCGAAGTAGATTTTTACTTCTTGGCAGCCAACTTCTTTTTCCTTTCGGCTAAGGCCTTGGACAACATCTTTCAGCGGTTAGCCTCGGCTTTAACGGCGACATTAGCGAAGTGGTGTTTCGGCAATACAATGTTGTTTTTCTTGGTGTTCAACAACACTCGGGGCAGATTGTATCCCTTCTTCAAGGTGGATGGAGTCTTCCATGTGCCGAACAATTCGTTGAGGCGTTGGAATGCAGACTCGGTCCAGATGACAAAGCGTCCAACATGACCACCAGGGGCCAACTTCAAGAGGTTCATCTTGTCAACGTTCATGGTCTCAATACCGGGGATGTTACGGAAAGCCTTTCGGAGACCTTCGTCCTTGGAATAGACGACCAAAGGTCCACGGCGAGCAATGCGACGACGGTCATGCATGGTACCACGTCCAGCACGGAAGCGCTGGGATTTGTACACCTGAAATGATGAAGTGTAAGTTATTTATGGCATGTCACGGTCTTAATAAGATACAATGTAGGATCAACCTACCCCGAGATTGAGCAAGAAAAACTCTAAAACGCAACGCCTGTTGATCCAATATATATATAGAAACACAGGTCATAGTGTAACCGCAAATAAATGCAAATAAATAAATAACTCAAGTTCAATTGCCTACCTTTTGGATGTCAGCCCAGATCTTCATACGTCTCAAGAAGACAACAGCTTGTTTGGTCTTCTGCAACTTTTGGACCTCATCGGAAACAACCAATGGGAACTCAGAGACTCCATCGATAATGTGTCCCTTGGATTGAACCAAAGCTGGTACGCCAGAAGGCGATAGCTGAAACAACAACGCGCGTAGCGACGTTGGTTCACATTGATCTTGCGGTGCCACCTACGGAAAGTCTTGGTTGGGGCAAACATACGACCACCACGACACATGTTACCGAAAGCACCCTGACCGGAGCGATGAGTACCACCACCACGGACACGAGGAATACGGGCAACAGCACGACCAGTACCCCAGGATTCACCAGAGGTTTGGTGACCTATAGGAAGGAGACGAAAAACAATCATTAGCAATGTATAAATACTGAGAGGCCTGTGACGTGGAGCTACTAACCTGCAAGTTCTCTGACAGCATAAGCTTGACGCTTGTTGCGGCAGCGCATCAATTGATGAACCTCATTGACAACATCGGGGCGAATTAGTGCCTTGAATACAAACAGGATGCAGATGTTCTTCTCCTTAATTTGTTCATTTTTGTCCGTAAAGACGGAGACCAAAGGTCTGGCGTTGGCTAAACTCTGAAATGGAGAAAGTCGATCTTAAGTCGCGAGGCACACAATATTCACTTCTCAATAACACGTGCAGTATTTTTCAACAACACTTTTCAATGAAAGCCGATGGATTCAACTCGCCGACATCGTCAGTAGCTGCCGAGGGACTGATCTGAATCTGATTGCCACCGTTAAGCCAGTGCGATCCTTAGGAGTAAAATGAATGGATTAGTTTTAGATTTAATATTTTAACTCACTTAATTTACAGGTTGGAAATTTTTTGGAGTCTTCCTGCGATTGTAGTCTTGCTTTTCTTGCTTCTCTTTCAGAACTACCGACTGGTAGTACTCTTTACCTAGAAAATGAAGATTAAGCGAGTTGACTATACGATATGAATGGTTCGATTCGTACTTACACAATTGATCTCCACGCGGTGTTGCGTCGTTTTTTTGAGCGGCTCGCATTTTATTTCTTGGCAGCTGATGAATATTCCGAGTTGGCAGTTGCTGCTGTTATGTCGTTCCAACACCAACACTCAGCTGCTGGGAGAAAGGCGTTAGCGGCCGACTATTGAATGGCAAAGCTTGCACTTGCATCACTGACTTGGTGGTGTTGTTGTTGATGATTTTGTTGCATTGAATGCGTTTGACTATTGGTAGAGATGGTGACACCTCCACCGTCAACGCCTGCGGGAGCTATGCCGTTGAGATGTATGTACATACAAAGCACAATGGGGTATCTGTCGTAAAAAACATTGATTATATTTTCTTAAGAGATATATAATATATAAAAACTTGCCTGCAAATCAGCGCCTTGTTTGCTTTGTCTTCCAGATTTCTTCAGGGAAATTGCTTCCTGCATTATGGTATGTTATTGGCAGCATCTAAAATGAAAACACAGACTATAAAATAAATCGATTATTGTTGCACCTTCTTCACTGCAATTTGACTTACTTTTTATTCAATGAAGTGAACTTGTATATACTTTCTTCATTATAAAGAATTTTGGTCTGAAAAATATAAAATTATATTAAATATCAAAACAATTAACAAAAACTTACTCTTCAAATCCGAAATCCATTGTTTTGTTTTGCAAAACTGATTGTCATTTTGACAGGTCACAAAAATTCCATAAGTTTCTTTTTAGCCCAGTCCCCTATTTTGCTTTTTTTTTGCACCACTCACATGTATTCACCGATAGAGAATTTAAGAGAGTTCACCTCGAATTTGAGAGTTCACCTCAAATAAAATTTGAGGGTGTTTCAGGCAAGACGGGTACCGGTCGGTTCTCTTGGTAATATATTTCTCTATGCCTCGCCCGCATATCTATCAATAGGTATCTTTCTTCCGCACTCTCACTGTCCATTTACCATGGTGATCGTCGTTTCGTTTCGTGGTTGCCAACTTGGTTTTTACTTTTTTAATGTCATTTCCATTCAAACACACACATTATATAAAATCTTCAATTCAGCTGCCCTTGGAATATTTCAAGCTTTTTCCGAACTCTTTAGCTTGGAGCTTAGTCATTACTTGAAAATTACATATATGTTTAGTACCTATAACTCTAATTGTGTACTTATCAAATGTACCGAATCAGCTTCTCTTTCAACTGTCAGCTGTCAAATTTGATGTCGTTAGAAACTTAAGAATAGCTTTAGGATGCAATCATTTTGGAGAAATATCGTGTTAACTGATCTATCAACTGTGAGCTGTCAAATTAACTGTCACTTAAATCTGAAAAACTGGTCTGGGTTGTAAAAACAACTTGAGAGAAATATTGCCTTAACTACTTTGTCAATTTTGAGCTGTCAAATCTGTCAGCTGTCAAATTTGATGTCGTTAGAAACTTATGAATTAGGATGCAATCATTTCAGAGAAATATTGGCTACGTTCAATCTCAGACATATAGGGTATCCGGATACCTTTTTTTAGTGTTTTACGTGTAAAATAACAGCTGATCAAAAACAGCTGAGATGTCAAAATAGAAATCCAAAGGTATCCAAGAATTTCTGGGGTAGATATGTAGGTATCTGAGAGAACAGCTGATTCAACACATGGTTTAATTTCAAGAAACCTAAAAATTGATTTCATCTTTTTGTATTTTTTGGTAAACAAAAAGATACAAAATGTTAGTTGAAGTTGTATTTGAGGATGTTCTGTACATAATAGACGATGAAGAAGCTATTTCACTCCGAATTTTAGAATGTAATTATGATCTTCGAAGCTAAAATGTTTCTCTGCTTTTTGTGAACAGCTGAAAGTTGTTTTTATTTTTTGACAGCTATCTCAATACAGCTATCCAACTCGTTCAACAAGGTATCCAAAAATCCACCTATCCAAGATACTCTAGCTCACATGAGATTGAACGCAGCCATTGTGTTAACTGATCTATCAACTGTCAGCTGTCAAATTTACTCTTACTAGAAACATATGAATTGCTTTGTGTTACAATCGCTGGAGAGGTCTAATTTGTCAGTATAAGATAGAAATATATTTGAGGTTAAATCGAATTTTTCATCTATTTAACGAACAAAATTTGGAAGACTGTAACCATATTTCCTGATGTTCCTGATGAACACGACCCTTAAAATTTTCCAACACAATTTGTAGGCATTTATTGTAAATAGTGATTGGAGGACTAGGCTCCAGAGAGCGAGGGCCTATCCTAATCTCTCCTTGTAACGCGATCGTAAATTCGCTTTTTAACATCAAAGAAAGCTGATAAAAAATTGACAGAATACAAAAACAAATTCTGCACAATCATTAAAGTAGTTAGTGCCGATGTTGACTCTAAGTATTGTGTATCGTCGTCGTCGTTGTTGTTGTTGTTGTTGTTGTCGTCGTCGTCTTTCTACAACTAAACACAATAATTAAGCGGATAGTTGGTGTCCATTCGGCACGCCAATAGAGGCGGAAAAGCCTACGATACGATTACTATGATTATTACTCGTACTCGTAATCGTACTCTGTTGTTTCTTTCGTATATTTTGTTTGTTCAATCGAAGGCTCTACTTTAGGTCGCTTCTGGTATTGCCTGGCTCTGAGCTGCGCTGGGTAGGTGACGTCTGCGATCACGATGACGACGACGTACGACGGGAGAGATAACAATTGCGAGTTGTGGACTTGTAGGGTGACGGCAGCGGCGGCGCTCGCGTCGCTATTGACATTCAACTTGAAAAGTGATCGCAGTTTGGTTGGGTTTGTCTGTTCATCAAATTTTTATAGTTGTTCGTTTGTCCGGCGCAACGCAGCAGCGGCGTTCTATTATACCGAGTCGAGTGCCAAAGGCAATTTTTAGCAACAAGAAAAAACGACGGACAAAAATGTGACAAAAGTGCAACGGTTCGTGTTTGACATGTGTCTATTATTTGTTTACACTTCGATAATTTTAGGGATTAACTTTTTGAAGCGATATAAGGTGTGCTTTAGACTTTGAAGAATTGCGTGGTGTAGATTGTTTTAAGAGGTTGGTTACCTACTTTTTTCGTTAATTCCCAACTGTGAATCTTTTGATGATGACTCTTGAGTTAAATATGCTTCTTATGATTGTTATTAAAAAATATATATCGCTCGAGGTCTTTCGAGATGTTGTCATTTTGAATTTAAAAAAAAGCAAGTTCAACGCACCTACCTAATTAATAATAATAAGTATAGAATCGTTAGAGAAGAGATGTTTGCTAAGTTAAACTCCTAACTCAGGCGAATGGTGGTACCTACTTATCTATAAAGAATAAAGACCAAGCAGGTTTGTATCTGGACGGTTTTTGCACAGTTCTTCTCATTCAAAGTTGTTATATTGTTGAATAGATCTGATTTTTGTTTTGCTTAAGGAAGAGCAATAGAAAGGCACAAGTTAGAAGAATAACTCGATTTATCATTTTCATTTTCTCTTGGTTGGGTTTTAATTAGATTTTTATATTAAAAGTTTTCGCTGTATGTTCTAAACCTTCGGTTGAAAAGGTTCTTTTTTTGTAGCTTCTCGGAAATTGTTTCGAATTTTACTTTTATATATTTTTTTTTTTTAATAATTATTTTTTCAATTTGTGTGTTTTATTAAAAGAGTGAATTTCTTAACTGATCAGTTAATTTTTAGACAAAGTGATCGTAAAGACGTTTAATTTCTTAACAAATGAGACTTGAAATGTTGTGCAATACCGGAAAGAGAATCTTTAACCATTTTTAATTAAGATATAAAGACTTTAACGTATGTATTTAATTTAGTTCCATAATCCCAAGAATTCAACTTTATTGCTTGAATTTCCGTTTAAGTACAATTAGAATATACTAAGGAGTTTAAAATAAAATAAACTGTATGGTTAAGAACCAAGAGTTCTAATAATACATTTTATTGAATTGTTGTGTTTGATATAAAGATTATACCCAGTGTGTATACCTTACTCAATAATAACCCTTGTGATTTTTAAATTCTCAACATTTAATTGACCTGCCTGACTAGATTAAAAAAAAACTAGTCCGTGGTCATTACTGTTTTTTATATTTTAATTTTTGGCCAAGAAAAATATATTTGACTAGATGTAGTGGTGCAATTTCCGATAAGTGGTGAGTTGACTTTTTTAATAATATTAAGTTCCTTGTTTAATTTTTTTTTAAATGTAGTGGTTGCTGTAAAAATACTCTATAGTCCAATATTCTTTACATAAAATACTGTAGGTACATCAAAATTCTATATTTAAAAGCCTGGTTAGTCAAAAGTCTGAATTTTAAATACAGAATAACTTTGAGATTGATGTATCGTAACAATTTTTCACTAACCATTCTCTGGAAATACATTTAAGACAATTAAATAAATCAATAAACATACATTTTTTGTAATACTAAAAGGCTGTTGGTTTTTTGTGTAAAATGATTTGTTTTATAAAAGTTTCGATATTTAAACATTTTCTATTTCTTAAAGATAGTGTTTTTGTTATACAAGGAAAATAGTATTTTTCTAAATAAAGCTGTTCTTTTGTAATAAGCCAAGTTTTCATTTAAAGAATTTCGAAAAGGAAGTTGTTTTCTATCGCGTTAGTTGAGACATAAAACCAATTCAGAAGTTTTCATACAAAACATGAATTGGATTTTTCAAAAAAAAAAAATCAATTATAAAATTATTCCTAAGGTAATATAATTTTTTGAAACATTCGAGGTGATATTTTTTTTATTTTTAATTTTTTTTTTTTATATTTGATTTTCTTTTTAAGTTTATAAAAAATGCGTATGATACCTTGTTCCATAAAATTTAGTTAAAGTTCATAATATAATTGGTTTGTAAGGTACCTTACCTTAAGATCAACCTTTTTTAACTGACTTATTTTTGTCTCTCTATCTATATACATCAAAACCTTTCACTATACACACGGCCGTCGAGAGGAATTCCGGGCCCGGGACGGAAAAATCTCGGAGTTGACTGAAATAATAATTTTTTGTTTGCAAAGTGAACCGAAAAAAAGTGTTAATCATCAAATCAATGGTATCGTCCAGTTAAGTTGAAATGGAGGATGGATAGAAAATTATTCTACATGCGAGTAGATCAGATTCCGAACAGAATCATAAATTCAATTCGATATTGCCAACGACATGTTAGTAACTGATAATACGGTCGATTAACTATTAAAAAAATAGTATGAAGATCTATTACCTACTATGAAAATAAAATAGAGCGAAGTAAAAGTATTTGAAATTTGTCTTTAAAAAAAACTAAGTATTTTAAAAGTTTTACATTAAATACTCTTTTTTGTTTTTCTTTATATTAAAATATTATTACAATGTTTTATTAGAGTAAGTTTGCATTCAATGAAATATTTTCTTTTGGTAAACGAGCTTTTCTAGCTTTCTGAGCAGCAAAACAACTTATAATTGCATCGAAATTCAATTTCCTTGCCAAAGGTGCTTCGATCCATAGTGTAGCAAGTCCAGAAACACGATCTTGTGATGAGCACGAACGATAAAAATTCTTTGTTCTGGCAAAGACGCTAAATGAACGTTCGGCACTAGCTACGATTGTATGGTGGAAAACACACAGAGAGCAACACAAATGTTGGGGAAAATATTCTCCAAGTTCTGGGAATAAATAGAATTGAACAAACTAAATGGCCCAAGTTCTGCTTCAAAATTGGCTTCAGAAATGTGTTTCAGATGAATTATTTCTTCTTTCAACTCTTGAGACACATGCCAGTTATATTTTTAATAACCCTTGTAGCGGAGTTTTTAATCTCAATTTTGTCCATTGTTGAAAACTGCCATAAAAATGAAAATGTAGCATTCAAATTTTTCATTGTATCGAACCGACGAGAAATTCGAGATATACATAATTGAATCAACTATGACGTAAAAGGTGTTTCTCTTGAAATTTATCTCTGCGTCTGCGTCTGTTTCAATTTGCATTCCGGCTCCTCGATTTTCTACAAAATGTCTCTTTAATTGCCTTTTTCAGTTCGATGGAAACGATTTTGAAACATCCCCCAATCCAGTAGCAACTGCTTTGCATTCAGATAAAATTTGATCACATCCGTTTCGAATAATGTTCAAATCGGAGATCAAGTTGTTGAGATTTCGAATTTCAACGTTTCTGGCGTGAAGAATGATACTTCTTTCATTTATAGCGCTAAGAACCTTGCAACAAATCGAAGACATCAGGACGCATTCAAATGTGTGCATATATTTTACATCTCTTCGAGCTTCAGCAGTTAAATTAATATCACTTGTTCTAAGGTTTTTCAGATGATTTTCAAATGGTTTCACAACCTCAATTCTAGCTGACCATCTTGTAGCGGAAAGTTTGTGAAGGGATCCGGCCACATTTTTCTTAAGATTTTCGCAACGTTGTGCACTGCTGCTAAACAAGTAGAAACGCTTTTGAACATCACCAAAGAATGTGATTGCGGAAGTACAACATTTCGTTATATACACACTTTGAATTTGAAGTGATTTGATAGCCTTCAAATCTTCAGTAAACAACTTATTTAAAATATTAATTAATTAATATTACGGAAAAAACAATTGAAAAACGTTTGCGTGAAATTTTCCGGTCCCCCGAAACCGAATCAAAAATTTCGTTCCCAGCAGAAACAAAAATAGAAGAAAAGAAACTTTATAAAAACAGAAACCGAAATAAATATTTGTGTTTTGTTTTAAGATGCCGGGCCCCTTATTTTGACTTTAAACATTTTAAAAATAAAATAAATTTTAAATTAACGTTAAATTAAATAAGAAAAGCGAAATAATTTATTATAACTTTCTTTCAATAGTTCAGAGTTGCCCAATTTTTCATTAAATATTAACAAAAATGTACGGCAATAATAATCAGTGGCCCAGATCGGCAATCTTGTGACTGATAGATTGGTAGATAACATGCAAACAGCAGCGGCCCGATTGCGGAAGCATGAATGATTTTAAATTTTCGGGCCCCTAAAAATAAGTGGGAGTAGGTATGCTGATGATGAATAAGGGTATATTAAAAAAAATACACTCTCTTCATTGCTTTCAATTTTACAAGCCCCTGGAAAATCCCAGGCCCGGAGGGTTTCCCCCAATTCCCCCCCCCCCTTCTCGACGGGGCTGACTATACAAAATTTCATTATTCTACAAGCAACAGAAATATCTCAAACACTCCATATCTACCAAATTAAATAAAAAGGGTGGATACCACGCCTCCTAATGAATGCAAAGTTTAAGTGCCTAGATTTATGTTGTTGTGTACCGATCTACGCCTACCACTCTTCTAAATTTTATTATTCTGCAACACTTTGAAGTGATTAATTTAATAGTTATTTTGATTCATACATACATACATATGTATGTATATATCTATATAAAAAGTGGATGGATATGGATACCACGTCGTCTAAGTCAAAACCCGGATTTATTTCATTTTTCCCTTTCATTGTAAGATTAAATATATCTTTGTTTTAAATGTACGTTTTTAGCGATTTTGAAGTGAAGTAAAAAGAAGAAGAGCCAAAACTTCCTAAGCACATTGACATTTCTCTAAAAACATGATTCCAGGGATATTGAAATGTCGATTAATAAACCATTGTTTTCAAAGGTGGTATGAGTCCATTTTTAAACATTTCGAGATATTTAACTGCTTGTCTTTATAAGTGTTTAAAAATATAGGTAAATATTAAGGAATTCAAATGATGTATTTTACATTACTAACATATTAAGTTTGTAATTAAGTACAATACAATATATTGAAAATTTAAAATAATGTTAATAGTTTTTTAGCCCCAAATAGACATACAAACTATACAAATTAAACACAGAGAAAAATTAAGACTATATTTTTATATAGATATTATATTAGAGTAAGGTACTGGATTTTTTAGGTGTAAAATGAAAAAAGAAACTTAATAAAACTTATAACAAATATCGACCAAGTTATACCAATGTTTATTCATTGCAATTGACTCATTAAAAATACCTTTATCTTTTCTATGATGTTCTGAAACTTACAAATTGATGCCTACTGTAGGATATTGCCAGCTCAAATAACTCCAACCAATAACATATTGCACATTTACATTTGCTTACATTTAGCTAATAAAGAAAGATTGGGACTTAATTTTATGTTTTGTTCACACTATGAGATCTTTGCGTAACAAAACTTAATACAGTCCATGTCTTAAAACCATTAACTAGCATTACAAATTGTTTCTTCAAAAAATTAACTTATACTACTTTTAAAAAAAGGCTCAAATATCTAAATTTTCATTTCGACAAATCGGAAGGTAAAAAAAATATTGGATATATGTACATAAGTGATATGCACATTTTCCAAAAAAAGTCTTAAAATCTTTTTTCTAGCCAAAGCAACTAACTAAACTTAGCTTATCTTTTCTTCTTAACTCGTAACTACCTTTTTCTCTTTTTTCTTCTCTATTTCTATCATTTCTATCATTTCCTTGTTTCCCGTCAAATAATATTTTATCGATGAATACTTGTTTTTCTTTTTTTTTTAAATTTTATTTTAATTTTATTTTATATTATGTATTTTCTTTTGTACTTTTTTTTTAATTTTGAATTGTTATCTAAAGTTAAGTCATGGGCTCCCACAAATTTATAAGATATCTTTTATCATACTGTGTAAGCTTTATAAATAAATAAACTGAAACTGATAAAATTTGCGTTTCAGAGTAATTTATTTAACTTATAAACTAAGTGCGTATATGACCAATTGTACCACTAGATTATATCCCTTTTGAAAGACATTAAAACTTTACATATTTACGGTACTAATTGCCAAGATTAGCATGCCTGTCATAATTAATAAGAATAACTATATGCATAAGCTTCCAATTAAATAAGTTCTATTTAAAAATCTCGTGATCTGATTCAAGACTTGTCAAAATATCGAAACAAATTATTATTATAAAAATAAGCATCGTATATAAACCAGTGTTATCTTCTGCAATAAATTTTGTTCACACCAACTGAGCGATAAAACAAATTTTAAAATGTAAATTACATATACGAGTATGTTTATAATTGATTCAATTTTATATCACCAAAATTTCCAAACAGCTTTGTTTATAGGTAGTCTTATCATCTTGTACCATGTATGATCTCAGTCAAGGCCCGTGACATGCGAAATTATTGTTATCTTTATTTAAAGAAAGAAACATGTGTACATAACGTACATATCCACTCGCGATCATTGTTTGATACATGATAATAATTTGATTAACAAGTACTGCCTACTCCTGACTGAGATGTTTATTAAGTGTACAACTAAGTCGCATGAAAGCAAGTTCTCAATTCAAGTTATTAAGTTTATAATTATTTAAAAAATAAGAGAATACTGAGAACATGAGGTGAGGTTTGAGCAACTATAGAAACATAAAATAGTAGTTGTATTTTGGAAATAAATTTGAAAACTCCGCCCTAATTTTATCTGTTTAAGAAAAATCTCAAAAGAAAAGTCAATCATGTGTGACAATTTAAGACCTTTATCTATCATTACTATATCAAATTGTTCCTGAACTGAACCATCCACTTAGAACTTATTGAGACCTTCCTTTTTTTTCTTGATGGTCATTAAATCATAGAGATGTCGTGCTACATTAAATTGTAAGCATAGGATATTTAAGCGAAGGCATAGACTGCCCCTAAATCGCAATTTTAAACAGTATCTTTATCTCAAATTACTTTCCAGCGCACGCTGTCACCAGCAAGGGAATCTTATCAAAGACCTTGACATTGAATTTCTTTATGTACCATAAGCAAAGTATTCTTATCGTTGTCTAATGTTCCATAGAAATCATAAACCATTACTTGGCATTGCTGTGATTTAGATTGTGTCAAACGTATCATCTTTCCTTCCTGGTTGTCAAAACTCAAAAGAAATTTATAAATTAAAGTGGATTATGCGTTGGAACCCTGAATGTTTATTTTTGTATTCTCTTAAACTTGATAGACACACATCTTCCAAATAAAATTTTTCAAGTTCAACTCAAATTTCAACGAACCAATAAAGTTTTTTTTTGTATTCAATTTTGTTTTTAAGCTTGTTTATGTTCATATGTAAAAAGTTTATATTGCGCCGCGCCGGCCGCCGCGCCACGATGACTCTGACTCTATGGCGTATATCATATTACATCAAAACGCAAGTAATTTTATTAATAAGGCCAAGATCTATACTCACACAAAAAATCCTGTCTAGCAAACTTGAGTGGTTTGATAAAACAAAATAATAAAAATTAAATAAAATGCTAACACTGCATGCGTTCGAGCAGATTTAAACGTTTTTACCTAGTTCCAAGCCAAACAAGATTATCGGTCAAGTGTTAAAAAAGTTAATATTTATTAATTGTAGAGACCTATAAAAATATTATATAGTGCAATACTGGTGCTGATAAATTTGCATTTGATTTATTATAGAAAAGCCAAGGGACATAATTACATTCAGTAATCCATGGCAGTTATAGCGGCAAGGTGGATAAGAACGACTTTTGAATACTGTGCCAAATTTTGCGAAACGCTCGCTGCTATCGCAAAAGCTAGAACAAAACATAATTCATCAGAGTGAAAGCTGCTCCAATAAATACAATTCTCACTGTCACTCTGTCATTGGCAACTGATAAGCTAGTCTATTACTAAATCAATTTCTCAGGCAGTTGTGTTTAGAATGTGACCGGTTGTTGGACTTCGAGCGCTCATATCGATCATGGCGTTTATATTACTTATTTCATTAGCAATTTTGCTGGTCATCTATTTGAACTACAATTTCCAGAAGTTACAATCGAGTTTATTTTCCCTCGGCAAACGATGTGACAAGCTGACAGTGACTAAAAAAGGAATATGGGACATACCAGGTCCTTATCCAGTTCCATTGCTTGGAACCAAATGGACGTTTCTGTTGGGACAGTATAAATTATCTCAACTACATGAAGCTTATAAATGTAAGTACTACCACCTTTTTTCGACTATATCAAAATGGAATCCTTATACAATAAAATAGGTATGAACGAGAAATATGGCCCGATTGTCCTTGAAGTGACGCCTGGTGGAGTTCCTATTGCCCACTTGTTTGATAAATCCGATATCGAAAAAGTCCTCAAATATCCCAGCAAATATCCATTCAGACCACCCACAGAAATAGTTGTTTACTATCGCAATTCAAGGCCAGAGCGTTACGCAAGTGTTGGAATAACAAATGAGTGAGATGAAAAATAAAATATTCTTGGTTATCAGCTTCTGAAGCTTGTTTTTCTTTTCTGGAAGGCAAGGCCCAACATGGCAACGACTACGCTCAGCACTCACTTCACACATAACTTCGCCAAAAATTCTACAAAACTTTCTCCCCTCCTTGAATTCGGTGTGCGATGACTTTATCGAACTTATTCGTCATCGAAGGAACCCTACAACCTGGGAGGTGGAAAACTTTGAAGATATTGCCAATTTAATGGGCCTTGAGGCAGTTTGTACTCTTATGCTTGGTCGAAGAATGGGTTTCTTATCAACTGAAACCGAACAACCTGAAAAAGTAAAATTACTTGCGAAGGCCGTTAAGCAACTGTTTGTATCACAACGAGATTCCTACTATGGATATGGACTGTGGAAGTACGTGCCCACTAGAACCTATTCGCAGTTTTCGAAGAGCGAAGATTATGTCTATGAGTGAGTTTTGCCAATGAAATTGACTGTTGTCAGTAATTTTAATCATTCTTCAGTATGATTTCAGAGATGGTGGAACAAGCTCTGCGAGATGAAGAGTTCGAAGTTACCAATTTCGATGATGATGATTTGAAAAGTATTTTTATTAGTATCTTACAATTGAAAGATATTGACATTCGTGATAAAAAGTCTGCAATAATCGATTTTGTTGCTGCCGGCATAGAAACGGTATACAATTTTTATTTTGTGCTCTGAAATACTAATTTTCTAGGTTCAATTTATTGCAGCTGGCCAACACGCTCATATTTGTTCTTAGTTTTGTAACTAGTTGTGGGAATGCAACAGAACAAATTCTAACGGAATTCCGAGCTCATTCTGGCAACGTTATTCTGCAAGATACCATAACAAATGCAAAATTCACAAAAGCCTGCATGCAAGAGACTTATCGTCTTCAACCGACTGCTTTTTGTTTAGCTCGAATTCTCGAAGAGGATACGATTTTGTCAGGATACGAACTTAAATCAGGGGTAAGACTATTAAACGACTAAATGGTTTTTGTTTAATTTATGTTTTCTTTTTTTCCCAGACAGTGGTTCTGTGTCAAAACATGATTGCTTGCCATAAAAATAATAATTTCAAAAACGCAATGAGTTTCATTCCGGAAAGATGGATTGAAAAAGGCACTTTTAATGTAAACATTGAAAGCTCATCGATAGTCGTTCCATTTGGTATTGGAAAACGTACTTGCCCGGGAAAACGCTTCGTGGAAATGGAACTAATTTTACTATTAGCAAAAGTATGTTTAATAATTTTACTTTGATCAAATAACGCTGACATTATGTTCTGAAGCATTGATGGGCAAAAATTGTCAGGAAATTAATGAATGCTTCTCCTATTTATTATTTACTTTCTATAAATGATAATTCTTATTTCTATATTTTTTTTCAGATGGTATTAGCTTTTGATATAAGCTTTCCAAAATCATTAGAAACGGAATTTGAATTTTTACTAGTGCCGAAAACTCCAGTGAGTTTAATATTAAGAGATCGTAGTCTTTAGCTCAATTCATTATAAAATATTAACTCCCATAATTGTGTGCAAAGTGCAAAGACTTATTTTTACATTTTTTTATTTTTATTTTTTTTTAATTTTAAGTAAAATATTAATATATATGTATGTTGTATGTAAATTAAATAATATAATAATAAGTGCAATAAATAAATATCTTATAGTTAAGAAATGCGAAAACAAATAATTTAAGATAAAACAAAGGATTAGATAAAATGTGTTAAATTTTCTATTAGAAGAATAAAATGCATAGAATTAATTTCATTTTTCAAAAATGCTTTCATCATGAAATTTGTAAAAAGAATAAGCCATTAATAAAATAAACATTCCAAATCCAAAGTTGTTTTAGATTTGTTGAAGGAACTAAATTAATTTTAAAATGTGTAAATTCAGCCTCTAGGACTGTAATGCAAAAAATATCAACAAATTTCTTTAAAACGTTGCGTTAAACAATTTTGTAACGTCTAATCTTATGGACAAAAATTATTGCACACTAAAAAAAAACTTATCACAATTTAAATCAATAATATCTTGTGCGTTTTGTTTAAAAAAAAATAAAATTAAAACAAGAAAAAAAAACGCATTCTTTTTTTGAATTCTTAATTTAAATTAATAACGTCTCGCTGTAGTTGGTCTTGGTACACCGGAGGTCCTTGGTCTGGCTGACTTAGCACGAACGGGATTTACAACAGCTTCGGTGTTATAACTTAAATAGACATGTGACAGATCAACAAAGTCCAACTAAATAGATACAAATTTCATCAATTAAACCAAATGAAATCACATAATGAATCTTAAAACAAACCTCTTTGGCATTTTGTTCATTATCAGCGATATGTTTTCGCATATTATTTCCAGTGTAAGCAACACATTTCAGTTGCCATTCTCCAATGTCCTCATTCCAATGGGTATATTGGCCAATCATCATCTGAAATATTATATTATATTAGTTTCTCATTAAAAACGGGCGCCATCGCCAGTGCGTTAGAAATGTTAGAAATGTACTCGCCTGATATTCCTGAGGAATATATGAATTCAAAACAAGTTCACATAATGCTAATTCCCTGGACAAACTACGAATGTTTTCATAGATTCCTTCTTTTTCACGTTGGTGTTCTTGCTGCTGATCGGCCAGTTCCGCCTTGACACTCATCAACATTTGCATCACACGGTGAATTTTTTTAGTTATTCCAGTGCTAGCATCTTGAAGACTTGAATAGCGTTCTTCAATGTCTATACGTTCAGTCTATAAAACAAAAAAAAATATGATTTCCTGTAAAATGTTTTTAAAATTTCAAAAAATGTAAACGATTGGGAATTTGAAGTACCACATAATTTGATGGCTCACAAATATAAATACACACTTAGAGTTCACACATTTCTAGGAGACAACTTGAGGCAACGGCGGATTCAGGGGAGGAGTAGTTTTTATGAGCCCAAACCCCTAAGCCATAAAGTTAATAGAGCTTAGTT
Source organism: Eupeodes luniger (assembly GCA_951509635.1). Classification (NCBI taxonomy): domain Eukaryota; kingdom Metazoa; phylum Arthropoda; class Insecta; order Diptera; family Syrphidae; genus Eupeodes; species Eupeodes luniger. The sequence continues at coordinate 1,317,856 of OX608073.1, forward strand.
GCATAAACAATGACTTCATGTATAGATTTGTTACTAATTTTACCATAGTCTTTAAAAAATGGTTTTGTTTGTCTGATCCTATAAAAAAACAACCAACATTGTATAATGACCTTTAAAACACCTCCAAAATTCACATAATAGAATCATAATAACTACTATTAAATTATTTAAAATATTTTCTGAAAGTAAAAGACCACATTCAGATAGGTTAGATACAAAAGTTTTCGTTACATTCTAAAAAAATATGAAATAAATGTGACCATTTCGATTTCCTTTACACGAACTCAAGTTGCCGTTTGTACTTTTTTGACACATATTAAAAGTTTGGAGCTTTGTGAAAGTGGGTTGATTAATTTCAGTTTTTTAAAATCTGTAGGGGCCTTATATTAGTTTCAAATTTTCAAAAAATCATTTGTGCAGTGTACACTCCGCTCCACTTGAATAGAAACATTCGCTTAAATAAGGAAACAAATTGAAGAAATGCAGTAAAGAGGGTATTTTTTTTATTTAAAATGATATTTTAATAATGTGTGCTACCACCTTTATTTGAAATAACTTCAAAAACCCTGTTGGGAAGTGAATCATACAGTTGTTTTAAGTAATTTAGTGAAATTTCACTCCTTGCCTCTTTGATAACAGCAGTAAGTGATTCTTTGTCATCATACTGTCGTCCAGAGTCGTACACTCTACGAACCATCCATCCCCATACGTTTTCTATAATATTTAGGTCCGGGGAGTACGGTGGCCATTGAAGTAAGGTAACATTTTTCTCGGCTATCCAACTTTTAATGATCCTTGCGTTGTGGATTGGCGCGTTGTCTTGTTGAAAAGTCCATGGTATTGGTTTAAATACATTGGTAAACTTAGGGAAGCTTCTTGCAATATTTGCTTGTAGGAGTTTGCCGTCATTTTCAACGTGGGAAACTCCAGATCAACTGTTCCAAACCAGGAAATTGCCCCCCACACCATTACACCGCCTTCTCGGCTATGGTGGCGCTCCAAAAACCTTGGTTCCTTTCTCATGTCATGAAAATAGAAATTATACCCGTCCGGGCCATCTAAATTAAATTTTTTTTTGTCAGAAAATACCACTTTTGTCCACTCTTCCTTCCACGTCATATTCCTTTTGCAAAAATCTATTCTATTTTGTTGTCGTATTGGATTTAATGGTGGTTTTTTCTTCAATTTAAGGCGCTTCAAATGTTGTGACCTACGAATGACACGTCTAATAGTGTTAAGACTAGCTGCAATACCACTCTTCGCCTTGATTTTAGCAGCAGAGTCGCTTGAATTGGAGGCCAGCCTAATAATCTTTCTTCTGTCTGCTTCTGTTGTGGCTCTTGTTTGCCTGCCCTTCATATTTGTTCCATAGCTGTCTTTATTTCTAAGGTACGACCAAACAATTTTCACACTTCTTTCTATTTTGTTGGCAATTGTGCGCAGGGGAAGCTTGTTTTCCGCGTATACTTCTATTTTAGCCTTTTCTGCAAGGTTTAATGGTTTTCCGCGGCCCATTTTTTCTTTGATCGAACAATTAATTCTTTTAATCTAAATTTCTATTACTAAAATAAGAATTTTTGTCGTAACCGTAACGAATAGAAACAAAACGCACACTGTTTCTATTCAAGTGGCGCAAAAAAAAACAGTGTTTTTTAATGAAGCAATTAGAAAAGTGGTAAAAATAACCTAATGGTATTTTCCTGAAATATTCTGACCACGCAGTTTAATTTGAAATAGATTCCTCTTATAGGAACTAAAACAAAGAGGTGAATTTATAAATTTACCAAAGTGCTACACGTTCTGATAGTAAGAAAAAAGTTTGTTTCTATTTAAGTGGAGCAGAGTGTATATTTTCAAAAATATTCTGTGAAAATCTCAGGGGTGTATTTCTAATAATCTTCGAAGGGCCCTGTTTAGATCTTCAAAAGTGTTTTTTGTATATGAGATATTTTAATGGTTATGTGATATTTTAATGGCTATCAATGTAACTCAGAGAGCAATCTTGGATACATTTAACACACTCTACGAAAAGGTAGGATAATATTCGCAGCAGAGAAGATGGTTGTTGGCTCCTCCGAAGAATGAGCATTAGTGCCTTACATATCGGTGTTTTTAAGTAAAATAAAATAGGAACAACATTATCACCAACTGAAGAACTTCAGTACCTTCCGAAAATTTTCCAAAAAACACGCCAATTTCCAGCGTTCACACTGGGTATGGCCTCTTGAAAAAGTGAAGAAATAAACTTTGAAGTGAATTTTCTCAGGATAGCTATATGTCAGAGTTGATTAACAACTAGAATTGTATGTTAAAATGTTTGGGTTTTCTTTTTTCCCTTTAATTTGAATCTACCGAAGCTATTGGGGACAATATTTGTATTAACCTGAATTTGTTTACATTAAGGGTATTCATGTAACGATATAATTTTCTACTTTGTAGAAAAATAAAAATTTCCGCAAAGGGTTTACATGAACATTACATTAGAAATATTTGCGAAAACGTTAGAAACAAACACAAAATGTATCTGTTTTTTTTTCTACGATTTCTGCTTCAAATTTGAGAGATAAAAGTCTATATTTTGCAGAATATTATATACAAATTTTGACAGTTGATTTCTACCGATAGAAAATTCTACAGTTTTTAAGGTTTCTATGGGTTTTCTGTGTTTGCATGAATACCCTTATTATGTTCAAATTATAAGAGAAAGAACATTAATGAAACACAATTCTTTGAATTCATAAAATATCATATTTGTGTGAGCATTTAAAAAAGATTGAGGGGTTGGAAAGAAGATGTCGATGTACATTGATTTTTAATTCTTAAACATCGCAATGACAGGGAAAGACAGAGTGAGGTCTGAGGTAAGGCATTCGAAATTCGGGTAGTACGTATTAAGAACGAATATTTTTACTTTACACTACAAGCTCGAAATTGTGATTACACCATTGGAACTAAAGAAACGGGGATAATGTGATAATTACGACGCGGACAAGAGACTTTTTACACAATTTTTAAAACACCAAAAAGAAGGTATGAAAAAACTTTTCTTATTCCGAGGTTGACCCTTATTTTTGCCTGGACTAATAATTATATCGGATTTTCTAAACTTAACATTGTCTGCTAAAATTTACTACTAAAATTCGGAGTCCTTGAAAGCAACTTTAAGACCGTTAACTCCAATTTTCGGTAGTAATTATCACCCTAGTAGACTGCAATAAGAAGTTTAAATCGTAGCCAACGACCAAAATCGGCGGTGTCGTTCTAAAGAATTAGCATCGTCCATTCCACATTATGTTTTATTTTGCGTAAGGATCTTGTTTTACACCCATACAAGATCAAACTGACTAAAGAATTGTAGACGATGGACGATTTGATGGTGTATGTACGTTCTTCGAGCAAGCTGTCATGTCATTATTGGAAAAGCCAAGCTACAAAAATATTTGTTTCCTTCTAATAAATTTAAGAGGGTTTTAGTGTTCACCATTAACCACAAAGAAAATTATTGTTTTTGCATGTATATGAGATACATATCTTCAGCGAATTCAACAGTTTATAAATCTGCAGTTTCTTTCTACTTTCTGTTTAATTTCATTAAAATAATAAGTTTTTTTTTTTAAACTTTGCCTACACAGAAACATCACGAACATACAAATTCTTATTGATTTTTAAAAAATTGCTTGTCCCAAACTCCAAACTTATTCTAAGGAAGATAAGCTCAATGAACAAAACAGTGCAAAGTTCTCTTAAACAGAATTTACTCGTACAGAAAATTCATCCAAGTTTTGTATGCTAACACTTAAATGGGGCATATTAAAAAAAACTGTAGAAATGCTTTCATAAGTAACGAGTTGTGAAAATCGTTTTAGTTAGTTAGATTAGTTTTCGAAACTGGTACAAATGTACAAGGTTAACATGGATACGTATTATTCAATTGAAATAAGATTCCAATTTCTTTCAACTGTCTTCGCAGGGGATTAAATACAATTTTAAAGCACTTATGTACAAAAATTCGATTTAAAGTGTGTGATCCGCCTTTGACTGGCAGGGCAACACATAACTTCTTTTCTTTAAAATAAAAGACTCGAAGCCATTCAGAAAAGATGTTTGCGTTTTTGTCTACGATCCCTTGCGTGGCCTCATGATTTTCATACATGACCGCCTTATTCTCAAATACTTTCTCTCATAAATCTGCCTTCTTTGACAAATCATAGGATGAACTTGCAGTTTTGTTTTATTGTTGGAATAATAAACGGACAGATTTCATCACCATCAGTTCTTGGTTGTTTAAACTTTAGTTTTAGTCCTTCAAGTATAAGACTCCAGAAACCATTGAATACTAATTTTAGCAGATCAAACTATAGCCCCTCAAATCAAATAATTGAAATCTATAATAAATTTCACTCTTGTATTAATTCACCAAATGATAATATAAAAAGAATGAATTGCAAATTAATATTTTTCAACAGTCTAGTTTAAGTTTTAGATTTTATATATGTATATATTATATTAATAAGAATTGTTTACGTTAGTATTTAACGAATTATAATAAATAAACTTACTTCTTTCTTCTGCAGTGACTTTCTTAGTTCTTCTTCGGTTTTTTCCCGCATTTCCAACTCTGCGAGTGAATTTTCCAAGAGTTTCTCCTGTGTCTGGGCCTTTTCAAGGAAATTCTCACCACCAACTAATATCTTCGTCTCCAAGGACATCAGCTTGGATTTCAATTGTTCTTGTTCTGATCTAAAATGAAAGATATCCTCCTAAGTATTGTTTTGTGTATAAAAAAGAAATGTGTTATCTTACTTTGCCCTATCCAATTCACGCTCACGTTCCTTGGCTTTTTTCTCCAATGCTTCTTTTTCAGCATCTGACTTCTCTGCATTTTTCTTCTTTTTGGGTTTTTTTGTTTGTCCATTAGTTACATCGTTTTCTATTTCGATTTCAATTTCTTCCTCTTCGTTCTCTTCACCACTTTCAGAGACTTCTGATTCCGATGGTTCGAAGCAACCCTCTTCCAGTTGCTTCCGTAAACGTGCGATCTCCTCTTGGAAATGTCGAAGTAGAGCGTCCTTGGGTTCCTCGTTAATATGCATTTTGTTTTGAATGCTCTTGGCTCGACTGGCATACCTCAACGTCGAGATAGTCTCAACATAATTCGAATGAGCTGGACTTATTGTTGCACACTAAAATAATTTGTTTCAATGAAAAGATTCGTTTATGAATAGTAAGAAACAAAATTTACCATGACGGTTTTTGAGTTTCCACCCAAAGAATCCTGCAACAACCGAGTAAGTTTCGAATTTCTGTACGGGATATGTGTGCTCTTTCCATCGACCAAAGCACTTATGACATTGCCGAGCACCGAAAGCGATAGATTGATTTTAGTCGCTTCTTTCAAGCGAATGCCAGTTGCTTGGGTCTTGCTCTGCCTCTCGGATCCTGCCAAATCGACCAATTGCAGTTTACCCATCTTCACGTGCTGTGTTCCATCGGCCAATTCACTCGATTCCACAGTGATGGAGAAAATAGCATGCGATCGAGACGATTCAAGATTCATTTTGGTTGCACCGACTGCACGGTTTTTATTTCCTAATTTCATTATGTTCTCCAAATCGTCAGCATTGTGAACAACATAACCACTGAGATCCTTTACAAACACTCCAATATCTGCGCGTTCTTTGACTTCAAGGCTCTTGTTTACGTCTTTCCCTAAGAGATCTCGGACTTCTTCATTGTAGATTTCCATGTAACTCACACGAACCAAAAACCTAGACAGGAGTGTAAAATAGAAATAAGTAGGGACCTATGTAATTCTTGGACAAACTCACTTTTGATTATCTTTGGCCTTGGCAATGTGTCCGAAAATATGTGCAAATGCATTTGGAATAATGCCTTTTGTCTGTGGGGAATCGGGGTTTCCAGACATAGTGTAGGTCTTCCCTGTTCCAGTTTGTCCATAGGCAAGAATTGTGCCATTATAACCTTCTAGGACTTTTTCCACAATAGGCCGGGCTGTGTCTACATAAAGATCAATCTGTAAAAATAAAAAGTAAACATGTTAAGTTAGTTAATTCGTCCACTGGAATATTTCATTTGCTGATAAAATTCGAAATGGGATAGAATTAACCTGTTTGTTTGGGAGTATCAGCAGAGTGTTTGATTGATAACTAGTATATGAATCAATTCGACTCAGATGCAAGTCTCTTACATCTGTGATCTAAATTGTTATCAAATTTTCTCAATTCCAAAACAATCAAATTAATTGTTCTACAAATTTTTGAAACAGATAAAAATATGTTCGTTAGCGTGTGACCTAGATCGTCATCATATGTACCAGGTTAAAAAAAAAAAACAATATAATTAAATAGGGCTACCTTCTACGACTCATTACCCAATGAAACGTCGTCGTCAGGCGGTTGCTCGAGCGTAAAATTTGTCATTTAATGACGTTTAACTTCTGGAAACAATTTAATCTTCTCACAACCAACAATTTTATAGATGTTTCCCAAACTCCATATTGTCAGCAGAGCACAATTGAGAAAACAATGCCAAGGTTATTACTGTAGGTAGGTAGAGACACAGAACCCAACTGTTTCGTTCGTAGTCAAACAATCTGCGGTTCATTTTGTAGTTTCCGTAGAATAAACTGAAACATTTTTCATTGAAATAATGACTCACAACAAAAGTGATGAAAGGAGAATATTATTATTTAATCAAACAAGTGATAGTTCAACAAATTGTTCGAATTTTCTTCTGAATTTTAAATTCAATATCCATGTGGATTTTAAATCATTGTCCAAGCAGACTCACTAATTACGATAACATCGTTAAATTTAAATTAGATGTCTGTTTGCATCAAAAGCAAAAGTAATTGCAAAGAAATCCGTCATCGATATGGTTTTTGAAATCGTTGACTGCCTCTGCCAGGCCAGTGACTAACTGTATTGATTTTCTAGAAACCCCCCAAAGCATGTGCAAAGTATGAAGTATGAATAAAGAATGGCTTCTGTTGTTAACTAATGTTGAATACGGAAAAGTAAATAAATGCTTAATTACACTGTCTGTTAAAAATTTGCAACCACCAATGCTCAGCATTAAAATAAAAATTGTTGAAACTAAAAACGTTTAATTGCTTTTAAAAGTCGTCATCCTAAAAATATAAGAGGCCTACTTTGTATTAGGGGTCGACTTTTAAAAGCAAATACAGAGTATGCTCTCAGATCCGAAACAGTGGTGTATTGCTTACTTTTTTTTCGATATTAGCGAGAGAGTTAAAAACAATAACATACCGAGCCTTAAAGCCTGGCGTTTCACAGGAACATCTTAATTTTAATTTAATTACATCAAATAACCGAACAGTTTGTATGACACTTTCTTAAACTTCAGCTGTTTGAGTTTTAGATACTTGTTTTAGTAAAACTTATTATTTTTTAATATCTTAATTTAAATTTATTAATTTGTCATGTCATGAACAACTCAGAAATTTAAAGAAAGGCGTGAATCTTGTGTAATCGCCCCCATAAACTTTAGAGTTCGGCCACTCTCGTGTAGTCTGCCCATACATATGTTAAGTTCAGAAACTATTAAACAACAAATATTTAGAAGCACTTTTTTTATTTAAGTGTTCTTAATTACATACTTATTACAAAAAGTTAAAAAAAAGAAAAAACAACTTCAAAATTGGAGTATTTCGAAATTTCCATACTCAAAAGGTAAAGGATTCGACTTTAGATAAGTTGACGGAAAATAATCGAATACTTTATAGCCGGTAACCTGGAGTTCACGGGTAAAACCCGAGTAGTCGGGTTATTACTGGGTAAATATTAAGGAATTTAGTAGTCGGGTTTCAATAAATACGTTTTAAATGACCCATTTACTTATATGAAACTTCAGGTGCTTTATATTTTCTAGTTCTTTTTTGTTTCCATATTTTTAATAAAGGTTTCTTCATAAATATTGGTCTTCTTAAAAATATATGGCCGCCTTATAAATTCTTCTCTTTTATTAGACTTTTAATTTTGCATTGCTAAAAAATAAGGGCGATTACTGAATTTAGGAAAATCGATAGCAAAACCGTGTTAAAAATGCAAAAAATTAATTATGCTTTTGATGTTTTTAGGATAATAACATAAATAATGTTTTTTTAGTTCGGCCCAATTTATTTATCAAAATATAGATAAAATTATAATATTTTTAGGACGACAAAACAAAAAAGGGGTGGGATGTGTCCTACACTGATAAATTTCGATCCGTTCTCGTTTGTCGATTTTTCTAAAACCTTAACAAAATATTAAGCATTATTTTGTGTGAGATAAAAAACAATTTACAGTCAATATATTTCTTTTTTTCTCATGGAAACCCATTTCTTACCAATTTTTTGTTGTTTTTGTGTTTTGTAAAATAAAAATTTAAATCTTTAGCAAAATTAAGGGTTCGATATTCTTTTTAATGGAGTATTTTTTACGTTAGTTGATTTATAAATAATTGTTTTATACAAATCTTACATAACAAACAAAAACGGACTCGTCGGGTTTTTGGATAATAATAGATCGGTATTTAAAAAAAAGGGATTTTAAAAGAAGAGATTTAAATTTGTTTTCGGGATTTTTGAAAAGTGGAAAATTAAAACCAGGGATTTCGATACGCTCCCTAAATTTTATTTTTACTTGCGACATATAGGAACTATATGGCAAGTTTTGCATTCGTGCAAAATTTTGTCTGTCTGTCCACGCTCCTACAGCCTAAACCATTGGGTCGATTGAGTTCAAATTTGGAAGTTAAGGTTTTGAGCAGATTCGGGTTAGGCGTTTTTTTCATTTTTTTTTAAGATCAAAACTAACAGTATAATAACTAACGATAATTCGAATTTTCTCAAAAACGAACCGATAGATTTTTTTTTAAATTTTCTTTAAAATTTTATTTTTTAACTTTGCTTCTTTTAATAAGAAAAACATATTTTTGTATTGCTCAGGAAAGGTACCGGTCATAGAACCGTTATTTTGTTTTTTAATTTTCTCAGCAACTTATGTACTGATTTCAATAATTTTTTTTGTGAATAAGCTCTTATATTGCTTTAACAATATTTGATTATCAAAAGTGCAATTTTTTTTTGTTTGAATTTTTAAAAAAATATTGAATTTTTTTTTCAAAATTCTATATCTCAAAAACAGGTTAATATTTTTTTACGAAATTCAAATGTAGAGCGTATATTTTTCATTTACTTGCCTTCGACTAAATAGAAGAATAAATACTTAATATAAGTTAAAGAAACGGGGCAGAAAGAGTATATGTATTTTTTAAACAGACTCTTTGCATACAGGAGCAAGTTCGTGCGACCCAGTCGTGCATTTTATTTACAATACTTTTCGAAGATCAGTTCCACTATTTTGTTTTTAAAAACACATTTTCGTGCTACACTTCCAGCAAAAACTCGCATACTAGCAGTATGGTCGAAAAAGTTTTGTTCCTGACAAACAAATTAGATTTTTCTAAAATTCTACTCCAAAATTACTCTATCACGTCAGGTTTTTTTATATATTATTCTTTTTTAAATTCGAAAACAAATCGTCACTGTAAAAAGTAAAAGTAAAGTGACATGAATCAAAATTTCAGTTATGAATTACTCGTAGAATGTAGTACAAAGAATGCAGGTGTATATTTCCTACAGACAAAGTTATTGTTTTTAAACACATAACACATTCCTGCAATTTTATGTTGAAGGAAAATAATATTTTATTATTATTTATATACGCAAAATAATTTCTACAATTTCATGTTAATTTTATAAAATCAAGGAACGCTTTTTAAATAAAAATATAATTTTGACTTATGTCACTTTGTTTTCCAAGCGATGGCATTTATAAGACTTTTTCAGGCTATTAAAATTCTTGAAGTATTCTTGTGTTGAATAAAAATTCGTGGTTTTTCAAATCTATAATCTTTAATACTCAGTATTCAATTTAAACGATTTAAAAGTAATTGTATTTTTGTAACGAATACGTTAACTAAACAGTGCTTATCACAAGTTTTTGAAATACGTTGAAAAAATGGGCAGGTTCAGCCGACATAAGGGACTTGAAAGTAAGGCAAGTTTCTTGCATCTGATTGGCCAGCTGCCAAAAAATTGCCTTCCAATTAAGGCAACTTTATTGGAAAGTTGACTGGAAAGTTAGGCAAGAAAAATCTCCCTTACTATCAAGTCAAGTCAACTTATGTCAAAATGACAATTGATCATGTTTTTAATTCAACTAAAAGCTGAACTTTATTACTCAATGATTTATTTATTTTCTGCACAACTTCATTTAAAGCTTTCTGTAAAAAGGTTCCTTGTCAATTTGGAAAAGAAATAAGTAATATTTCTTTAAAATACTAAATACAAATCATGATGGACTTGTAGCTTGCCTGAGGAGTGTTTTGTAGAAAATAATGATTTTGGTAATTTTTGTACTATGAACTTGAAGTAGAAGTTTGTGAAGTATAAAGTTCTGAATTTTAATTTCATGACACTTGAAAAACTATCTAGTTGCCTTGGTCAAAATTTACGTTCAAAGAATGAAGTTGACTGCAAATGAAGTCCCTTATGTTGTCTGAACCTGCCCAATATAAGGATAATATTGGAAACGAGTGGTTTTAAAATTAGAGCAGATAGTTAAAACGGTTGACCATATTTGTGCTTTATCGAGTATTGCTAACAAATGTATCCAAAAAAAAAGAAGAAGATGTATGCTTGCTTTATCGACTTAAAAGCTGCATTTGATACCGTCAATCGACAAGCTCTTATTTACAAAATGGCCTCACTTGGTATATCTAAAAAATTTCTAAATATCTACGAAAAATTTGTATGTAAAACTTATGCGACAGTTTGGGATGGGACCGATATTTCAAATTGGTTTCAAACGACTGCAGGTGTTCCCCAAGGATGTATCCTCAGCCCAATCTTGTTTGCCCTTTACATTGATGATATTTCAGATATTTTACCCGGTGGAGTTTGTTTTTCTGATATTCGTATTTGAGGCACGGAGTTGTAGAAGGTCGAGAGAAGAAAGGTGGTTCTTTAACAACCGACCTATTGAAATAGTACAGAAATTCAAATATCTGGGAGTGTTGTTGTCTGCTAACGGTAGCTTCAATAAACATGTTCAGCATAAGAGTAAAGAAGCTAATGTAGCTCTCAACATAATGTGGCCAACTTTCTTCTCAAACAAAAACATAGACTTAGGATCTAAATACCGAGTTTTCCAAGCAACCATTAACACTTGCTTGTCTTACGGTATTCAAGTTTTTGGTCACACCTATTTTGAAGAACTTGAGTTGATACAACGCCTTTTTTCAAAAGATTATTTCGGTTACCTAGTTCGACTCCAACCTATGCAATTCATGTTGAGTCTGGAATTGCGCCGAGTGATGAGTAAACCAAGTTCGAATCTTCACACATCTATCATGAAAGTTCTTTTGCGAACAGAAACATCGCCATTTAAATAATGGACTCAACTTGCCCGGTTGCATAATGTTTCTCTAGAAATTACTGAGTTTAACATAGATAAATGGCAAGATATCTTTTCGAATGTTATCGCAAATGTTGATGAAAATATATATCTTCAACATCTAAATAGAGCATCATCATCGTCAACAAGAGAAATTTATAGGAATCTAAGCTACTCCTTAAATACTTATGCGACAAATTATTTCAATAATAGACTTTCTGCGAGAGCTATAGGTACAATTTTCAAAGCAAGGGTTGAAATATTGAACTTGAATTATTATATTCCGCATCGGTCAGATCTACCTCTCCTTTGCAATTATTGTAACAGAAATGAGCGTGACAATATTTACCATTTCATAGCTATTTGTCCGATACTACAAGAAATTCGAAGGCGCTATTTTCAACATAGTGTCCTCTCTAGAAAACAAATGTTTGGGGTAATGAACGAATCCGTTGGGTGGACAAATCTCTTCATGTTCTGTGACCACTGACCATGCCTTAAATTATCGAAGAAGCTTTTCAACCTTTTAATTTTGTTTTTTTTAATTCTGTTTTACTAAAAATATTAATTTACAAATTTCTAAAACAATTTATAACATGAATTTATAAAAACGTAAACTAAAACGCAAAAATCAATGGTCATCAAAAGATCATTTATTTAGTTTTTTCTGTTTGAGCGAATGTAAAACAACAAATTATATTTTTTTTATAACAAGAAATCTAATGAAAACCAACCAAAACCAACTATTCATTTTATTAAAGCAAATGTTATTTTCTGGCAGACGGCAATCTTGCCATGTTCATATATTATTTCCATTCTCAAATTGTAAATTAAATGTTTTTTAATGAAACAAAGGAATAATAATAATAATAGTTAAAATTGAAGTTAGGATTCGAAATCATCATTAAAAATAAACCGCAAAACTATGAAAATAATTAATTCAGTTTTTCATTCAGAGTCAAATGAAGACTCATATCATAACTAATGAGAATTTCCGAAAATTAAGTGAGATGCATTGTACTTTTGTACATTCAAAATTATCTTAAAATGTATTGTTAAAAACTAGGTTGTATTTTACCTTAGCATCAAAAACACAGTATTTGGTTGTCTCTAACATTTTTTTAAGAGGCATATTTTTAAAACCTGATGTAATAGAAACCCGTGGCATGATGGTTAGTGCGTCTGTCTTGCCAGAGGTCTTGGGTTCGATCCCCGCCTATGCCATCTAAAGTTTTTTCACGGTTACTGCCTCTTGCGAGGAATTGACAAATTCTCCAAGAGTAATTCTTGTCATGAAAAGTGCTTTCTCAAATTAGTCGTTCGGATTCGGCTTAAAAAAACTGTAGGTCCCCTCCATCCCTGACAACTGTACTCGCAAACAGGAATGGTTGAGAGTTGTAAGTCACTAGGCCCTAGTTCTCAACGGACTGTTGCGCCACCCAATTTATTTTATTTAAAAGAAAAAATTATAAGCCAATATTCGAACTCAGGACCACTAAATCCCTGAAAAAATTATTGTTTTGTTTGGGGGGGGGGAGGGGTGTCAAAAATAAACGTTTAATTAATGGTTGGCCAATCACTCTCTATAGAACAAGATAATTTGAACAAGTTAGTTAATTTATTTATTTTACAACATACACTCATCCATTTACATACTTTTCAAAACCACTGTCACTCTTAAGCATCTAATATAATATGTACATTTAATATAAATTTTTTTATTTCCAAGCAAATTAAATAATTCGTGACTAATAAAAATTCACATTGTGATGTGACATAGCCAACAAAAACTAATTCATATTTTATAATTCAACCCATTGACTGTTGTTCACTTCACCAGCATATCAAAAAACCTACACGATGCATTTAGATGTCTCCTACCCCTCACTAATTGCTCATCAAATTAGTTATACTTACAAACTTATTGTATATCTAACATCAGAAACGTCTATAGACAAAACACACCCTGTACCGTGTACTGTAAAGAGTATGGAACTCTATATATGCGTGTACTTATAAAAGGAAGCCCAGAATAGAGGTCTTCCAAAGCTTAATCCTATTCCACTCTTTATAAATTACAAAGCAAACTATTTAAGGTCTTGTCTTGGGATTCGGAATAACAAACGCCACAATTGTGTGGTGCCTCTATATAGGCTCATCTTGACTCGGTATCGACGTGACGACGAACGACGACCGACAACGTAAAATGTCTGATGAATCAAAGAGTTTCTCTTAGCTGCTTCAACTGGATGATGAGCTGCTTTGGAAAACAAAACAACACACACATTTCAGCTTAGGCCCACAGAGCTACAGCTAGAGCCAAAGCCTGAACTAGTGAAGTCGTATATGATTGGAAAAAATGCGCGAAGTTGTAGACTTGTAGAGTTATTGGTATGGGACCGACCCAACGGCTAACCGTCATCCATTCGTAGTTGAAACGTGGTGGAATTACGACGGATATCGAGTTTCTCTCTTGCGCGTCTACTTTTCGTCTTCATCGTCGTTCGTTCATTCGTTTTGGTTTACTTTTTTTATTTTTCTTATTTTTAATTCTTGATATTTTCAAAATAAATTTAAATCGAATTAACGTTTTTGAAAGCGCGGCATTCAATTAAACCGTTAATTAACAACAAAATAACAAAAGAAGTCATTATAGACTTTTAAGAAGTGATTTGTGTGTTTTTTGTTTGGGAAACGCCTTAAAAGCTGAAAAAAAAAGGAAAACACTCCTCACTAGAGACTTAGTCTATAACTCAATTAAGCACACACAAGAGTGAAGTAAATTCCTATTAATTTTTCTTTTGTCTAACATCTTTATGTAGTTTAACAGTAGCTGATAATCTTGTAGTTTAAAAAAATCGTAGTTTCCTTCATTAAAACAAAACAACTTTCGACTTAAACTTACTAACAAACTGAAACGAAAACGCATATGTATACAAACAACTAATGGGTTGCAACTTTTAATGCATTCGACATGCCAACAGCCAGGATAGTGCAACAGACCGTAGTACTTAGATTACAGTTCGGATTAATGTACAAGTGGAGTAGATTTACTACTTTGTTTTAAAAGTTTGTAAATATTAAGGTTTTAAAAATTAAATGTGGATATAGAAGAGAATCAATCAACAAATCTATGGTTTCGAGTTTTTTTTTTGAATGATTTCATACCAATTTGACAGTTGTTGAAAATTATTTCAGCTGTCAAATGTCTCCCAAAAGTGAAAATTCTACAAATCTTATGTAATTTTTCAACTCATAAGTCAAATTGACAGGAAAATGATTTGTATGTTTTGATAAAGAAGTTATTAAGTGCATTTAATCACAATATATTTTTATAATACATATATACAATTTTATAATCCGAACCCTGTTTATAATGTTTCGTGCATTGTCTTCAAATTATGTCAAGTTGCATTGGTATGCAGTTAAGTTTGATAGGAGGAACTTTTCCGTCAATCCTATTATTATTAGTATTGTTATATTGCTTTAGAGACGTAGAAGAAGACAAACTGACGCCAACAGTATATTGTTCTGTCTGCTAACTTAATCAAATGCTCTTCTTTGGGAATCTTAACACCTGATTCAATTTCGATAATCTTCTTATTTCTTCCGAAACGTAAGAAAAGGGGGCCTTAGAGACACTTTTTTCTTTTAAATAAATGTTAATTGCAAGTCAAAATACAGGTGTGGCATGACGCGCTAGTAAATAAACGATTCAAATACAAGGGAAAAATAAAGAAAAACAATCAAGTTTTTGACATTGTTGCCAAATGAGGTAAAATTGAGATTTTTTTTTATGATGATTAAAAATGCAGTGACAGAAACAAACTGACATTTAAAAATAAAATTAAAATTTACTTATTTATTGCTGAGCACCGTAATTTTTATCTGGAAGTTTCATAAATGTCGAAAAAGAAACAATTTGTCCAATTTTCTTCTTATTCAAATTTCTAGAAGAAGACTTAAATAAGCTTAAAACTAAGTGTACTAAAAACAGATTTTTTGAACTAAACAATCAGTGACAGAAACAAACTGACATAAAAAAAATAAAACAAATTTATTTATCAGGGTTTGAGTGCAGAAAAGTTTATGGGCCGGTTCAGACGACATATGGGACTTGAAAGTAAGGCAAGTTTCTAATATCTGATTGGTCAGGTGCCAAAATATTGCTTTCCAATTTAGGCAAATTCAATGGAAAGTTGACTGTTGAAAGTTAGTCAAGAAAAATCTCCCTAACTATCAAGTCAAGTGTACTTCTGTCAAAATGACAGTTGATCATGTTTTTTCATTCAACTCAAAGCTGAACTTTATTACTCTATGATTTATTTATTTTCGGCACAACTTCATTTAATGTTTAATGTAAGAGAGTTAATTGTCAATTTAAAAAAAGAAATAAGTAATATTTCTTGCTTGCCTGAGAGGTGTTTTGTAGACAGTAATGTTTTTAATAGTTTTTGTAATATGAACTTAAAGTAGAGGTTTGTGAAGTAAAGTTATGAATTTGAAATGCATGACACTTGGAAAAGTAACAAGTTGCCTTGGTCAAAATTTACGTTCTAAGAATGAAGTTGACTGCAATTGAAGTCCCTTATGTTGCTTGAACCTGACCTGCCCAATGTGTTTCAGGTTGCACTTTGGTCTGTTCTTTACCTGTTATGTCAAAAAATGTCTAAATGTCATTCTTACGAATTGTTGGGATTTGTAAGAATAATTATTTAGGAACGACTTTTGTTAAAAATTGTTGATCTGTCAAATTACCAATATTAAAAAAGAGAAAAATTAATTAAGAAAGAGAGATTAAAACTACTCTTAATTTTAATTTTAATAATTAACATTTGTATGTTTTAAAAAATGGTCTAAATCAAATATTTAGAAAAATCATTGGTTAATTGTATAAAAAAATTAAAATTAGTTTTCAAATATTAGATAACGAGTTTCTTTGAGTTAATTGGCTCACTAACTTCTTGTTAGTAGTTTACATGTAAAAGAACAGCTAATAAAAATCAGCTGGGATATCTAAAAAGAAATTTATCCAAGAATTCCTGATATATTTGACAGAACAGGATTCAACATAAGCTTGAATTTGAAGGAACCTAAAACTTTATTTCAAATTTGTAAGTCGATATTATAATTCGGTTATTTATTAAAATTATTCATTTTATTTCACAATAATTTTGGACTTCGAAATATGAATGTTTGTCTGTTTTTAGTGAACGGCTAAAAGTTGTTTGAATTTTTTGACAGCTATCTCAATTTATTTATAGAACTCGTTCAATAATGAATCTAAAAATTCACATATCCAGGATAGGCTAGCCAACACGAGATTCAATGAGGCAATTGTTTTCTTAAAATAAAAAAAATGCTATTTTGTAAGCAAATCATTCACTTTGACAGCTCAAAACTCTAAGCTCATCTCTTGAACTGAGTTGCAATTATTTGACAGTTCAACAATCAGTTTAGGAATGAATGTCATCATGACATTATATTGTTACAAATCGCTTAAATCTTAAAGTTTATGAACGACTAACTAAGCATTGATATTAAATAACAATAAACAATAAACTGTTCCAAATGTCAAAAAAGTACAATTTTTGTACAAATTTACAAATCAGGTTTTTTTAAAATTCTAATTTACTAAAAGTAGACGCACGTTTTAATTATCAAAACCAGATACATGCGTCTAACGTTAACCTGTTTGGCAACAACATTTTATAGTAGTTTAGTCTTTTCATTCAATCTTTTAAAGCTGAGCTATTCTCTTCTAACTCTCGCACGCTTGTACCTAAACACGAATTGTTTGTTTACATTTTCCTGCACAACATCGCGTTCGTCGTCACATAGAAATCTCACGAGTCTCGGCCATATACCTTTAGGCTTTCAGTTAAATCAATATACAACGACGACGACGTATTCAAGTTTACATGTTTTTTTAATTCGTTGTGTTTTTTACTTATTCAGCCGCCACCAGGCTAACGCAGTAAAACTGCTTTCTAGTTCGGTTCAGAGAAAGGGGAGAGAATGAAAATTCCTTAGCTTAACTTTACACATCACAGTTAGAAGCGTGATGTTGTATATAGCGCTTCATACGTGATAGGGGGACCCTATGGATTTTGTTCATGATGAGTTTTCTTGGCCCTACCCTGATGTGGCCCAATTAAGCTTGAAGCGTTAATAGAACATATAATTCGTTAAAAAAAAAGTGGGGTTGGGTGAAATGACTGGAGCTTAAACATACCGCTATATATACTTTTTGGATTGCGTGATTTGTTTTGATTATTTTCTGTATCCATTTATAATTTTTGTTCGTGCGGCTACATTCACTCGTTTATTATCTACAATGATTTTGAATCCAAAGGAAATTCGTCAATTGCATTGAGAGTGATAATTCGAAACTAACTTGCAGCGATTTATTAGATAATTTTTCTAACACTTCACACTTAAACAATTGCTTCTCTGTGAACAGAAAGTTGCTAACTAACAATTCATTAATGAAAACAAAACTATTTTGCACCTTTAATTTGACCAAAATATAAACATAAACATCTTTATTCTGACATAACTAACCTAGGAGTTAAATTGCTTGTATATTCATATGAAAAGGTCGTCTGTTGATTTTACTAACCTTGGAATTTTTGTAAAATGTTTTGTTGGTATTTTATTAAATCCGTAGAAGTCATCAATTACCATCAAAATAATTGTTTGTAATTATTGTTGTTCTGTGATGCATAGAAACTGTGGTTAACAAAACATTTATTAAAATCGTTTTAGCAAAATGTGATTGGTGGCTTTTTAACTCTTCTATGAATTGCTTATTCTTAAAATTGCTATTTTTATTTTTTTTTAGATTGGTGTCATTTTGGGATTTCATTAGATAGGAGAAATACATTCATATAAAAAAAATTAGAATATCATGAATTATTTGCGAAGCATAGGTATATTCATTTGTTTGGTTTTGGTTTTATTTATGCAGCTGACAGCAAATAGAACAAGTTTTTTTTTTATTGTTTTTCTTTTTTTAATCAATGTAATGAAATGATCAACAATATTCGATGCTTGATCTTGGAAGAGAAAACGTTATGTGATCGGTTTTTTTTGTTTCTATTATGAATTTATTAACTTTAGACAACATTAATAAAGAATCATTTAACGCGATCCATGGGAATACATTAAGGGCAATCATCACGAAGATAACATGTGAAAAGTTTCAAGTTAATTAGACATGATTAATTTTACATAATATATTTTATTGGTGTTGTTTTTGTACAACTCATTTTTTGAACCGAGAATATTTTTGATATTTTATTGTTCGTAATAACTTGTTTCTTGATGAACGAAAAAAAATTAACTGCAGCGCCATCTATTGGGTACACGATGAATAAATAATTTAGGTCATATTTTGACGACTTTATTATCAGCAGCAAACTAACATTATGTTGTGAATATGAATAAGTTTTGACAATAAACATAGAATTTGATACCAACACCCCTTTTGTGTTTATTTCGCATCAAAATTATTTCATTCTTAATTCCCATCCATCAAAATTCCAGAAATAAGTTATTATTTTTTAATTTTGTACATTAAAAATGTTGTTTTTAGAATATTTGTTTTACAAAACGAAAGAATAATAAAAGTAATATACGAGGTGTGTTCAAAAAGTACCCGGAATTTTCGTTTTTTTCAAAAAATATTTAATAATTCGTTTACATCAATGTGGTCCCCTTCAACGTAGTCCCCCCCCCCCCAGTTTTTTCCAATCTTCGAAGCAATCTTGATATTCACTTTTTGAGCATTCTCAGCGATTCGGCCTTTATTTCTTCAATCGAGGAAAAACGCCGTCCTTTCATGGGTCTCTTCAACTTTGGAAACAGGAAAAAGTCACACGGAGCCATATCTGGTGAATATGGAGGTTGGGGTATGACTACGGTATTGTTTTTGGCCAAAAAAATAACGAAAAAGCAAACGACGAGTGAGCAGGTTCGTTATCGTCGTGCAAAAGCCATGAATTGTTTTTCCATAAATCTAAGCGTTTTTTTCGGATTGCTTCACGAAAATGTCGCATAACTTCAAGGTAAAACTCCTTATTAACCGTACGACCTTGTGGTAGGAACTCTTGATGCACTATGCCATTATAATCGAAGAAAACAGTAAGCAAAACCCTCACATTTGATCGAACTTGACGTGCTTTTTTCGCTCTTGGTGACGTTAAATGTTTCCAGGTGGACGATTGTGCTTTGGTTTCGACATCATAACCGTACACCCATGTTTCGTTATGACCCTTTCAAGCAAACTTGGATGGTCGTTGACGTCATCTGACAGCTCCTGAGCGATGTTCAGACGATTGTTTTTTTGGTAAAAATTCAGCAGTTTCAGCAAAAATCGCCGAGCTCATAAAAACACGTCGAACCTTAGCAACTACCACAGACAAAGTAAACAGTGAATATAGGTTTAGGTTTTCTCCGACGATGCAAGAAGTTTTTTACCCTTCTGATCTGGCTATAATTTATAAAGCCTATATTCGTCCGAAACTCGAGTACAATTCCCATATCTGGGCAGGTGTTCCTATAACCTACTTGAGTCTCCTAAACAGAATTCAAAAGAGAACTCTAAAAATGATGGGTTACCGTTGTCGAACTGAAACTTTTGCATCTCTCGAGCACCGTCGCAAGGTTTCATGTCTCTCATTATTTTATCGCTACTTCCATAAGCAATGCTCTAATGAAATAGCCAGCTGCATTCCTCCCCTCAAACAATTCAACCGTAATACTCGTTCTTTTAGGAATGCCCATCAGTTTACCCTTGAGCCCAATTTCGGACGTACTATAAAGTACAGAGATTCTTTTTTTAGTCGCACTATACGAATGTGGAATGCTTTACCAGACTCAATATTTCCCACTCATTACAATGTGCAGGCATTCAAAACCAATGTGCATCGGTATCTCCTTTCAAATCCTATCCTTCCTTCCTAATTACTCGCACTGTGTATAATCATTATAAGGGTATTCATATCCCCTTGAGTGCGCGTACAATATAAAAAAAAAAATAGCTGAAAATTGCATCATACTTTAGGGGCACCAACACAATAAAAAAAATTGTTGTCCTTCGGACTCTCCAGACCCGCGAAATTTAAAAATTCCGGGTACTTTTTGAACACACCTCGTATTTTAGGTCCCTGTTTTAATTTATCTGATTTTTAAATATTTTATAATTATTTTAATTGGACAGTTTACATTTCTAAGGTTTCGGATATTCTGTATTCTCAGATGTCAATATTCTGAGAACAGTTTTTTTATTGGATTCCAATTCTCAATTCTTCTTTTCTGCACAATTCAAAAGGGAAGGAAATAGAGGGCCCACATATAGCTATCATTGAAATCAATCCAGGAAAATGTTTGAATTAATGCACAAATTGTGGATTGAAAATCCGTCAATGAGTTTTCTTTTTTCCAGAAAAAAAAAATAATTTATGTTTCAATTTTATGAAATTTCTTTTCTGCCAAAAAAAACCGTTGAATTTCAATTCAACAAAATTTCCTATTAACAGAATTTCAATGATTGGTTTCAATAATGAAAATCAATAATAGCTTTAACCCCCTTACAAAGATAATTTGACTTGGTGAGAATAAATAGTGAATTCTGTTTATATTTAATTCTCCTAAGGTATGTTCATTTACATTGTTCATGTGTCATTATTACGAATTATTGGGATTTGTTACAATCGTTTAGACAATTATGATGAGAAATTTAATGAATCTCAAACCGTAACCGATATCTTTTTAAACTTACGCAGTAACTCGTTCAGAGAATTTATTTATTCAATAGTAATAATAATGCAAAAATACAATATTACAAAAGTATGTGAGATATAACGCATTAACATGAAGACATCAGCTTTGAGAGAATTTAGTTAAAAACAAATTTGTCAGTTGTCAATAGAAAGCCCGGGCCTCCAACTTATTGGAATTCGGGGATTTAAAAGAACTCTCTAGTACGCCAGGTACTAGCATTCTGAACTTCGTCAAAGCCTCTAAATGGCTTGACTAAATGAACACATAGGTTTTTGTTATTAGCTTGAGTAGCAATCACTCACGGGTATCACAATGGATCTGTATTGATCTAAGTGTGACGGATAAGACATCAACTGTCAGCCCCTCAACCTAACCTAACCTAACTTATTGGAAGCAATACATCTACACTTAATATTATAAAGAGGAAAGATTTGTATTTGTGTATGTAACGAATAAACTCAAAAAGTACTGGACCGATTTTAATAATTCTTTTTTCATTAGAAAGCTACATTATTACTGAGTAACATAGGCTATATTTAGTACTAGATTACTACAGAAATCTTTTGAAATTCCTATTAAAACCAACCAAAGGTGTAAAAAAATTAGCCATAAAATGTCTCTCATCGCATACGCTGCGAAGAGTATTAATGATAGGACAAAAAATGTTTTCTAATTTAGTGATTCATGGTCGTTTTAATTAGCATGCTTATAACTTAAATATCTGTACCTATTTATGTCTACCCGTGCGAAGCCGGGACGGGCCGCTAGTATTATATAAAATTGTATGTAAAACCTTTCTTAATACTCAGATAAACGCTCGGACCGTTTCTTTAAAAAAAAAAAAAACATTGCTTTTTCTGTCCTTTTATTCAAAAGCAAATTGATTATTGAATTGACTAAAAAGAAAAACTCTTATTAAAGAAAAATAATTCTTTTGCTGTCAGAGTCTACTGTACTTCCTGTTGTTTTCATTATTATCTCTTTTCTTTTGCGAAAACATATTTTAATCTACATATTTGTTTTAAATTTATTTCTGAAGAAATATCAAGAGTTGAAATGTCGCCGGCCGATGATGCAATTTATCCGAGTTCAACGTCGAAAAAAGCCACCTACACATTGGTCGCACTAAAATTTCTCGAACTGGTAAGCAGCCTATTCTATTTTTTTATACTTCCCGAGAACTTATCATCAATTCGATTAAAGTCAATTAATTTCAATTGAATTCTTTTTTTCGTTTTCTAGTGTTTGATTATCTGTTGCATCGGACTGATAGATGATCCCGCCACACATTCCCATTTTCGAATTTTCATTACACCACGCGTAGTTGCCCTCAGTTATGTGACCTTTGGCTGTCTGCTTATTTATACGTCAATTTATTTAATTATGGCCATGTTTGGAGATGCGTAAGTTGAATGTTCGATGGGTGTTGTAAAATCAATTACAAAACATTTATTTGTTTCATTCTTTTTAAACAGAACTCCATGGAAAACAGCCACAGTATGGTCATTTGTGGGATTCTTTTTGGTATTGTCTTGTACAGCACTCTTGTTCAGAGATTGGTCGAATACAAAGGAACGCAACTACTGGGAACCGAACACACAACGCTTGGACTTGGTGATGGCTACAGCTTGGGTTTCATTACTTGCATCACTCGTTTATTTAGCTGATTTGCTTGTGACGATACGTTTTGGATCTCGTGGAGATTTGGATTAAATTTATATGTCTAACAATTCGAGCTTTAACTTTTTTTTGTTTGTATAGTTAAGAATTAATTTATAGGATATCTATTCTTTGTGCATTGTTATGTTAAGTTTAATATTTCTTATAATCTCACTTGTACATTTTTTATAAAACAAAAACAAAGCAAAAAACTGACGATCATTGTTAAAATAATTCGAAAATAAGCCAAACTAAAACAATAATACGAATTAAAGATTTTTTAAAGTATGTTTCATATTGCCATCCAATCATTTGTTAACAATTAATTGTTGTTTTTTAATAATAATTAAAATTATGGAATTAGTTTTTTTGTTTAAATAAAATATTTAATAGATTTAATACTTATGTTAAGTTTTGCTGCTGTATGCAATGACAATTTAACTAGTGAATATCTTTTCAATGAAATAGGAGAAATTGTGTTTTTCAACAATCAGTAATCTAGAGGTACATATATTCGAGGCCTAGTAAGGTTGAGTAAGTTATTTCACATAGTCTAGATCTTAAATAAGTTTCAAATTTTCAATCCAGACAACTTTATAAAACAAATCTGGCCAATATTTGAAAATAAACCCTCACAGCAACTCATTTCTCTTGGTAGATTGCAAATTAGCTCCGTTTAAGTTATCTTAAGTGGACACCGCTTAATAAGTAGATATGCATTGTGATTTGGAACTCCTGAAAATATAATATGTACGACAACAACAACAACCTAACCAAAACAGACAACATCCAAAGTGTTGCCTTGTACAAGACATCTTATATTTAAGATTTAAGTTTTAAACAAAAACAAAGTAATTCTTAATTTGCAAAGTTGTAATTACGTTTACCAAAGTTTTCTAAAACGATTTTTACTGATCTTTAAGGAATGAAGAATTCTCTATTAAAAAACTCATTGTTTCTGTAGAAATGAGTATAAAAACACCTCAATCCCATTGTTCTTTTAACGAACACCCCAGAGTGGGAAAAGGATTAGCAAAGTCCTCTTTCGAGCGACTCAACTTTATAGTACGAAAGCGCGCAGCAAATTCACGAAAATAAGTGAACGTAGAGTTGTAGGGATTAGCGCCTTGATTTGGAATACTAAAGTCTGGCAGGCTTTTTTCTCAGTCAAATAGATGGTAGTGTTTTAAATAGGATTGTTGGCAACTGTGGAGAAATTGTATGAACAAAAATGTGGTATTCCTTTAAATTCCGCCGTATAACCAAAAGTTTGGTACATTAAAATATCTGGAAACATCTCAAAACACTCTACTTTTTTACCAACAGATGTGGCACGATAGAAGAAACTTCTGAAGCCTCTAGGTTACGGAAAATTCTTTCAACTAGTCCAGCGATACCAAGCTGCTTGAAAAATGCAGACGGCTCCTGGACAAATTCAAGTAATGAATCGCTGAACTTACTATTGGATACTCATTTTCCTGGTAGTTCTCTTACCGAAACTTGCAACAGTTATATACGTTCAAGTCAAAATACAACATACCCACAAGGTCTGATCACAAGGGACAAGCTACAATGGGCTCTCAATAGCTTCAAACCTTTTAAATCTGCAGGACCAGATGGAATAATACCAGCCGAGCTACAAAAGACTTTTGACATAATTGCACCAATCCTTGAGGCAATTTTTACTAGCTGTCTTTACCTGGTCCATGTTCCCTCGGCATGGAGAGAAGTTAAAGTTGTTTTTATACCCAAAGCAGGTAAATGCTCGCAAGTCAATCTTAAAGATCTACGACCTATAAGTCTATCAATCAATTCTTCTTAAGTACTTGGAAAGATTGATTGATATCCATTTAAGGGCAAGTATTGATACAAGACTTCTGTCTTCGTCTCAACATGACTACTGTAAAGGTAAATCGGTGGAAACAGCGTTACACACCTTAGTACGCACCGTCGAAAATTCCCTCCATCATAAAGAGTTCACTATGGTTGCTTTCCTTGACGTCGAAGGTGCCTTTAACAACGTGGACACATCTGCAACCACATCTGCACTAACATCTCTAATTGTAGAGAGTTCGCTTCGGGAGTTAAATCATTTAATGCTTACTAGCAGAATAATTAACTCAAAACTGGGCAACTCTTCTAACAGACGATTCGATAGACACCGCAAGGTGGTGTTCTATCCCCTCTCCTCTGGAACCTAGTGGTGAATGAAATCCTAACTAGTTTGGATGCCGAGGGTTTCAGAGTGATAGCCTATGCAGACGACGTTGCTATAACAGTTTCAGGAAAGCATCTTAACACCCTAAAAGAACTCTTACAAAATACCTTAGACAGACTAATACTTTGGGCTGATCGGTGTGGACTGGGTGTTAACCCACACAAAACCGATTTGGTCTTATTTTCGAGGAGATACAAAATTCCATTTGTCAACCCTCCCTATATTAAAGGAATCCAATTAAAATTCTCAGACGAGGCTAAATACCTGGGTCTTGTCTTAGATAAAAAACTAAATTGGAATCACGCATTGGCTATACACATCGCCACATCGGTAATTAGACCGATTTTAATGTACTGTTTGTAATGTATGGTGGACTGCTTTAGAGAAAGCTATAAACCGCGACAAATTAAATAAAGTCCAACGTTCAGCTTGCCTATGTATAAGCGGATCGCTTCGCATGACCCCATCTGCGGCACTGGACACCTTACTCTACCTAACACCTCCTGACATATTTAGCAAACAAATAGCTGCAAGCTCTGCTACTCGCCTCAGGGCTTCGTCGCAGTGGACTGACAACAACATTGGCCACTCCGTAATTCTTAGGTATTTAGAATCAATTCCAAAGCACACAGACTACACCATCCCCCAACTGCAATTCGACAGAAATTTCCAGATTTCTATACCTCCCACATCTTTTTGGGAGGATAGGACATTCTTGGAGGATGAGTCAATCCATTTTTATACAGATGGGTCAAAAACAAAAGAAGGGGTTGGTGGAAATGTGTACTCTGAACGACTGAAATTAAGTCTCTCATTCCGCCTTCCCAATCATTGTAGCGTAATCCAGGCGGAACTTTTGGCGATAAAGGAAGTCTTGTCCTGGCTTAAAGAAAACGTGATATCAATATCTGATATCCGTATTTTCTCAGATAGCCAGGACGCTATCAAATCTCTGGACTCTGTCTCTACAAACTCTAGAACAATCCATAACTGTCGAACATCTCTAATGGAGATGGCACAACAGTTTAATATTCACCTTTGCTGGGTGCCGGGCCATAGAGACATTCCAGGTAACTTTAAGACAGATGAACTCGCCAGGAACGGTACAGTACAGCCCATCCTACCACGTTTCGCACGTACTGGCATACCAATCGCTACTTGTAAACTGTTGCTAATGCAAGACGCTGTGAGGAGGGCAGGCACCAGGTGGAACAACATCACCACGTGTCAAGTCAAAAAAACAACTGGCCAACACTGTATTTAAAACGTTCAAGGTGCTTGCTCTCTCTAAGCAGATCGCATATAAGCTCGATAAAAGGTGTCATAACCGGACACTGTCTAATAGGAAAGCACGCCACGAGATTAGGCGTATTCTCAAATGATTTCTGCAGAAGCTGTATGGACGAGGAAGAGGAAGAAACAGTTCTTCATCTTCTCTGCACATGCCCTGTTCTGGCTCGAAAACGCAAGAATTACCTAGGAGAATTCTTCTTTAACGATCTAAACGATCTAAATCATGTCAGCATAATCAGCCTCTCACGTTTCGTAAGGGACTCAAACTGGTTCCATTGAGCCACTATAACCTAACCTAACCTACCATCAGATGTTCAATGATTTAAAAAAAGCAATGAAATTTTAACCATTTTCGGGATAAAAGGTTAAGTGTTCAGATCTATATTGAAAAAAAGTAATTTCTTAATCATTCCGTCCTATGTATCTTTTTGTTCCTGCATCAAAACCGACATCATACTCAAACAGCTTATTTAATAAAAGAACGTTTTTGTGTACAAAACACTAGTTTAGAAAACCTCGCAAGTTTTTCGCTCATTGTATAACTTAACTAATAGACGCAAATATTTTTTAATATTTTTCGTAGTGTAAAATGTTAAATGTAATTCAAAATAAAATTCTATCTTACCTAAGAAGACGTGAACCTTAACATGCTCTTATTCAAAATAACAAATAATTTAATCAGTAATTTTTATGTGTAGCGAACCCGTCGAACTTTCAGATAAACCCCGGAGTGATTACAAAACACGAATGCATTTTATTTGAATGGAATCGAAATCAATAGAGAGCGATGTGATAAACGATGTTTTTCGTCAACGAATAAGGTTTGCCGATGAGCAAACAGACAACTGTAGGTTAGCCGTGCAAAAAATAAAGATTAGCTTTGCGATTTTTATCACAAAAGCTCATCCAACTTTGAACTCAATACGCTTCATATAATATGGAAGATCAGTTGGAATATCCAAAACTCAGAAGATAAGGAGTAAAGACTTCCTCTCCTTAAAATTTGCCCTTGCGGAAAGGACACTTGTCAAATTGTGCACAACCTAAAACATGGTGTTGTGGCATTGATAGCAATACAACACCGTCTTTATATTTATCTCGTTATTTTTGTATACATGATATGTGTTGCGGTCTTATTTCGGACCTTTAGCTCAGAAATTGTGCCTTTTGCCCACGAGGACTTAACAATTTAATAGGAGTTCGCAAGATAATGAACAGAAGCACTCCTAAAAGTTTTAGAAGTATTATATCCATAATTCAATACACTTAATGGGGGGTCCAACAAAGTTATTTGGTTTAAAAATAATGTTATCTTTGGAAAGAAACGCCATGTCAAGAATATCTTATGATTAAAAAAAAAAAATATTCATGTTATTCTAACTTTTCACACACATGTTTCAAGGTGCTCAATTCTATGATGCAAGATGCGATTCTGTTACCATCAATCTATGTGTAAAGACCATGTGTTTAAGGAGTAATAACAAATTTGTCCAGTAACCAGTTATTTCCCTTTGTTTTAGTTTAATAATTTAATATGGAATTTGCTGTAACTATGGACATCATGGTAGCCAGTACGCGTTTTCCACACCTCAACATCCACAAAGGAACTTGGAGATCTCCAGATCAATCTACCGTCAACCAGATTGACCATATTGCGATCGACGCCAGACACGCTTCCAGCATCATGGATGTCCGAACTTTCCGAGGAGCTAACATCGACTCGGACCACTACCTTGTTGTAGCCAAGGTAGCACTTCGGGTTTCCAGGCCCAAGGCAAAACAGGGAAATGCTGAGAGAAGGTACAACGTCGAACGGCTACAATCGCAAGAGATCGCCAAATCCTTCTCCGACCGAGTTACAAGTAACCTCTCTCGAAGTTCTGTGCCGCCGACACAATGTATAGAAAACCAGTGGCATCATTGCCAAGATGCACTCAGAGAAGCCGCCTCTGACGTGCTGGGTTTCAAGCAACCACCAACAAGGAACCCCTGGTTTGATGAGGAATGTCGGCAGGCAAATGCAGCCAAACAACAGGCACGCAAAGCGGCGCTGCATAAAAGGACGAGAGCTGCTCATGAGCTCTATGAGCAGAAGAGGCGAGAGGAACACCGACTTCTCAGAAGGAAAAAGAGAGAGCATGAGAAGCGTGCGGTCGAAAATGTTGAGAGGTTTAAAAGCAGGAATGAAGTTCGAAAGTTTTATGAACAGGTGAAACGAAATTCACAAGTACATAAACCTAGAACCGAAGGCTGCAAAGACGAAAGTGGAAACATCATAGTGGAACCGCAGTCAATGCTGAGGATATGGAAGGACCACTTCTGCAGACTGTATAACGGCGACGACGAACCGAATTCCGCTGTCAGGCAGGATGATCCATTCAATATAGACGACGAAAGCCAACAATCCCGTCCTCCCGACTTAGACGAAGTAAAGATTGCTATATCTAAGCTGAAGTCTAACAAAGCCGATGGAGCGGATGGCCTGAATGCCGAGCTCTTTAAAGCAGCTGGAGATGAGTTGGTTAGGAGCATGCACCAACTTATCTGTAAGATATGGTCGGAAGAAAGCATGCCCGATGAATGGAACCTCAGTATTGTTTGCCCGGTCCTGAAAAAAGGAGACCCTTTAAACTGCACCAATTATAGAGGAATCAGTCTACTTAACATCGCCTACAAGATCTTCTCTGCCTTTATATGTGAACGTCTAAAGCCCATCGTCAACAACCTGATAGGTCCTTATCAGTGTGGTTTTAGACCAGGAAAGTCCACAGTCGATCAAATATTCACATTACGGCAGATCCTGGAAAAAACCCAAGAACACCAAATCGACACCCACCATCTTTTCATCGATTTCAAGGCCGCATATGACAGTATCTACAGGGACGAACTGTATAGAGCCATGTCTAGTTTTGGCATCCCTGCCAAACTCGTCCGTTTGTGCAGGATGACCATGGAGAATTCACGCTGCTCCATAAAGGTTGGAAACAACTTAACAGAACCTTTCGATGTCAAAAAAGGTTTTAGATAAGGTGATGCGCTGTCATGTGATTTTTTTAACATCGTACTTGAAAGAATAGTGCAAAGCTCACACGTCAACACTAGAGGCACTATCTTTCAAAAGTTTGTCCAATTACTTGCATATGCTGATGACATTGACATAATCGGAAGAACTCAGCGTGATGTCAATGTGGCTTTTGTGAGTATTGAGGCAGAGGCGGCAAAAATGGGTTTAACGGTTAATGAGGGCAAAACAAAGTACATGCTGTCATCAAGAAAGGACCTACAACACCGACGTCTTGGTCAAAACGTCACCATCGACAGACGTAACTTTGAGGTAGTCAAGGACTTCGTCTACCTAGGCTCCGCTGTAAACGCAGACAACAACACCAGCGCTGAGATCAAACGAAGAATAAGTCTTGCTAACCGCTGTTTCTTTGGGTTAAGAAAGCAATTGAGTGGTAAAATCCTCTCTCGAAAGACCAAAGTGTCGCTATATAAGACCCTAATCATCCCCGTCCTGCTATACGGTGCAGAAGCATGGACCATGACAAAAGCGGATGAAAGCACCTTGGGTCGTTTCGAGAGAAAGATTCTTCGGGTGATCTACGGTCCCGTATGCATCGAAGGGGAGTGGAGGAGAAGATGGAACGACGAGCTGTACGGGCTGTACAGCGACGTAGACTTAGCCAGAAGGGTAAAAGTCCAACGACTAAGATGGCTGGGTCACGTAGAGCGCATGGAAACCAATGCTCCGGCCCGGAAAGTCTTCGAATCCACACCCACAGGACAGCGCAGTAGAGGAAGACCGCGAATCAGGTGGCACGCACAAGTGGAAGGTGACCTCACCATACTCGGAGCGCGAAACTGGAGACATCTAGCTAGGGACCGA
Organism: Eupeodes luniger; assembly: GCA_951509635.1. Lineage (NCBI taxonomy): Eukaryota > Metazoa > Arthropoda > Insecta > Diptera > Syrphidae > Eupeodes > Eupeodes luniger. The sequence continues at coordinate 1,348,184 of OX608073.1, forward strand.
GCTAGATGGAGAAGTTTGTTGGGTGAGGCCCTAGTTCACACAGGACTGTAGCGCCACCTTAAGTAAGTAAGTAAGTATGGACATTTGATAAGTATTTATATTTGTTAAAACCCCTTCCATTACATTTACAATTGCAATAAAATTTGAAGGCAAACATCTTTTTCATAGCCATATAATTTCGAGAGATACATATATGTATAAAATAAAATATTGTCAATCTACAACCTAGCACAGAAAGAAGTCATTTTTATAATTTAAATAGAGTAGATGACATGTAGAGAAAATTGGTAAACTTTTAAGGCACATAAACACTATGTTCCGCTTGATTTTTTCTTTTATAAGAACCGCCTCCTAAAAATAATAGACAGAACATAAAAGAAGTGTTTTATCAAAAGGTAGCACTTCTAATATTATAGTAAATCTATATTATCTAAGCATCCTTTTTTGCTGAACTACTCTCAAAACTTACTTTAGCACATCTGTTTTAATTTGTCTCTTCTTAATTTGTTCGTGAATATACATATGTGAGTGCGAGTTTGAAAAGTGGACAAAATCCTCTCAGTGCAGCTTGTAGGGCGAAATAGAACAAAGTTCTTAAGACAGAACTCTAGACAATATAAGTACCCTATATTTAGTATATAGTGAATTTGAAAAAAAAAATATTCACGAATTGAAATTCAATTTGATGTAGACTTTAATTAAAAACCTGATTAAAAGGGATAAACCTTTGTGTCTACTCCTGATAGTTTGATTTGATACATTTTGGTTTCGCCTGATACATTTGTATGTTAATTGGTTCATGGCCGCTGAAAGAATTCAATAAAACCAACCTATTTTATTAGGTGGGAAGTGGCAAAACAACAACTTTTACAAGACATTGTGCATTCACAGAGACTCACTGCAGTCTAGACATTACAAATCAAATCCCAATGAAATTACATCTTTCAGTCGACTTCCATTTATGATTGTACTGGATCCACCCTAGCTGATAAATTATTCCTAAACCAAAAGGATACTACACTCGGAAGAATACAACAAATCTACAAATAAATAGTAAAACAAAAAAAAATGACTCATAACTTTTCACTTACCTGACTCGAATCATCGCCAAAAACATTATCGAAGAAATAAGTCTTTGGAGGTTCATTTGGTGTTGCATTTGGCTTGATAACAGTTATTGATCTATTGATTTTATCAACTTTAACAACATTTAATGCAGTACTCTGGATTTCCGTCTTGTCCATGGGGCGAGAACGAACCACCACTCGAACATTTTCGATTTCTTCCAGATCCACTGGATGCTGTTCGTACTGCAAGGGAGTGGATATAATTAATTTACTAAAAGAAAGTGCATTTACTTACCGGCATTTTTATAATAATTTTCTTTTCTTTTATTTAATAACAAATTATCGATTTAATTAAATTTTAACTTGCGCTCTGCTTTTGTTTTGCAATTATTTCTATGAATTAGAGATGTCAGTTTAGTTGTTGACAGATGTCATTGTATAGTGACAGCTGTTTTGTTCGAATTCGAAATTAGAGTTGCCATTTGACGATTTGATTCGAAATAGCAATTTATGAAGATGGTTGCAGAAATAAAAATTTTTTTATTTTTTTTTTTTTTTTTCAAATATATGTAAGAAACCGAAACCAACACATTTTAACATTTATTTAGACATATTAGACACATCAAATTTTGTTGGCTTCAATTTATTCTTAAATACAAACTTATCTTCCAGTTCTTTTCTTAAATTTTAAGAAATTGGTATTTTCAGAAAGATTTTTCAAACAGATTCTTAAGCTTTTAAGGGGGAAAATAAAGTTTGTCGAGTTCTTGGAAATGGCAGACTCATAGTTAAAATGCGCTTTTCTTTTCAAAGTCAAAGCAGTTAACGGAGCTTTCAAAAAAGATCTGTTACTTCTCATGTTTAGAAAACATCAGAACTCTCAAGTTATGTTTGATCTTTCAATAAGAGCTAGCTCGGAGCGTGATATATGAGTATAGATAAGAATAAAAACAAAAATGACGAAACTAATAGAGTAAAAAGCTAAGCATGGCTAACAAAAACACTCTATATGAAGATATAAATCCTTCGTACGTATCACCCTCCAAAACCAATTTCTTTACATTGTTGTATTTGTAATGTGGACGAATTCAACGAGAAAAATTGACGTGTTTTCACGCATACATAGACACAATTACTGAGTTTATACCACCACCGAAGCCAAAACAGTGTTTTTGGCAAAAATCGTTCACACTGAAAATTAACACATTTTTGCAACATCGTCTGTCAAATTTTGTATTGATGCCAAATTTTTAGGTAAAAATTAAGTCCTTCAACTATTATCTGTAAATAGGAAACAACAAAACAAAAATTCTTATTGTAAGAAATCTGTATAAATAATATTACATACCACGACCAAATTAAAAATACTACAGAATTCAACAATTTCAACGTAAAATATTTCTTTTGACAGCAGCGAACAGCTGTTTTGTTTATATAGAATTGATCGCTAAATGTTTCAAAAGGTTTGTTTGTTTAATTCATCTTTGAATTGCTACTAGTTTTCGACAGGTTTTTTAAACTTCGTGGTTTATGAAAACTTCTGGGTTACGACTTACGAATAATGAACGGAAAAAATAGAGTTTTCAATGTAGGTTTTCGACCAAAACGGACAATTTCACGAAAACCGGGTTTGGGGCTTGGTGTGAAAAGCCTGTAATAGTCAGTTTGTTTATAGTAGGTTATCTTAAATACATCGTTATTGGACTCATTAAATCTTCAGATACGGTTTTCAATCAAAATTGTATTTAATGATTTAAGTTTTTAATTGTAGATAGGTATTCCTATAATCTACCCTTAATTATATTTGTTACTAAGAGTATCTGCTATGCATGAATCAAATCTGATTAGTATTAGAATATTATTCGCTAATGTTAAATCCAATAAATCATGCTTATCTGTTTTTTGGCACTTTTGTTCTCATTTTGAAAAAAATAACAATAAAAAGTAGACCAGTCTCTCAAAAAATAAACATTGTTTATCATTTTTCATTTTGCGTATCAAAAAAGAAGGTTTATATTCTGGTTAGTGAGTTCTAATCGTATTTAATGGATATGATAAATCGAACGAAAGGGAAATTTTTATACAAGTACTATTATCACATCGAACAGACGAGACGTAACTTTTATCACTTGAACTATTTTTATTAAAAAAAAAATAAAAACCTAGAACATGACGACTTTAACTGATACGGATTCAAAAACTAAAAATAGAAACCAAAATAGAACTGAATGTGCATCTGATGAAGAGTATAAGTATAATAAAATAACTAATTTATATAATTAGTTGTTATAGTGAACTCTAAAGATCCCGAAGGCTGTTGTCTAGTCTATTTTATATTATTATTATTATTATTTGAAAAACTGATAAGTTCAGAACAATTCCTTGCACGCTTTAGACAAGTGCTGATAATAGAACTGTACATAATAGAGGTATCTACAAATTTGTTCCATATAGCTCTAATCAATTTCATATAGTTAATCACACCCATTATAATCATACAACTAAAATACAGTTGCAAACAAGAATTCTTATCCATTTATGAATGGCAACATAAATAATTTTAAGCAACTTTTATCTTCTTTTAACTGTTCTAAAATATGTGTACACTTAGAAAAAATATAACATTATGCTTTTCAAGATCACACGGAATTTTATGTAGGACCTTTCTTAGAATTAATTTCTTTCCTATTTTGACAGCAAATTCGGAACACTTGTTATAAGAAATCAAACAGAACTTTACACGTATAAATTTAAATGTTTAAATTTTAGAGTTTATTTTCAGCAAAAGATAAATTAAATTAGATGAATTCTAATGTCAAGTACATTTTTCAAAAAGAATCAATGTATTTTGGACGTAAATTTATTGATTGCTATAAACGCTCACCAGTAAAACTTTTCAGATATCTCCTATTAAAATTTGTATTGATGGATTCTACTGATAGCCATAAACGCCCCCTAAGTAAGATTAAAGTCCTTACCTATTTGCAATTTTGTATTTAAAATCGTATTAAATACATTTTTGTTGTGCTCGTTGTAAAGAAAGAAAATATTGCGGAAGAAAAATATGGGGTCAAATTCTGTTATAAACGTGTTTTAGTTTTGGTTCCTTGTTTTTCAATATTTCTGATTTCCGTATTATTAGAAACATTAACAACATTTTTCATACAATTTTCTCGATGATTTTGCTGTCAAAACTCTGAGAATAGAAATAACAGTCAATGGTATTGACTTCTTTGAAGCATACTAAACAAAATTCTCAGAAACTCAAGAAATATAAACTGACCAAATACTTCAAACTTGCAGGATGTTAACAGCTGTCAGATATTGTATAATGAGAGATAATGGCTGCGTTCAATCTCAGACAGATAGGGTATCCGGATACCTTTTTGTGTTTTACGTGTAAAATAACAGCTGATCAAAAACAGCTGAGATGTCAAAATAGAAATCCAAAGGTATCCAAGAATTTCTGGGGTATGTAGGTATCTGACAGAACAGCTGATTCAACACATGGTTAAATTTCAAGAAACTTCAAAATTGATTTCAGCTTTTTGTATTTGTTGGTAAACAAAAAGATACAAAATGTTAGTTGAAGTTGTATTTGAGGATGTTCTGTACATAATAGACGATGATTAGAAGGTAATTATGATCTATTTTTTTAAACTTCAAAATTGACTTATTTTGTTCTCGTTTTGTAGAGCATTAAATGTTTTATCTTACAACAATTTTGACTTCAAAGCTTAAATGTTTCTCTGCTTTTTGTGAACAGATGAAAGTTGTTTTTATTTTTTGACAGCTATCTCAATACAGCTATCTAACTCGTTCAACAAGGTATCTAAAATCCACCTATCCAAGATACCCTATCCAACACGAGATTGAACGCAGCCAATATCGTTATAGACAACTTAAAGACAATGTTTACATTAAACTTTTTCGAAAAATTGACAAAAATCGGCGATGTAAATTTGAATCAATCATTTTGATGTCAAAACATCGTTTTTAAAATGTTTACTTGAATTTAATAGAAATCAAAATAAAAGCATTATAAAAAAGCTAAGTTGATAAAAGTATAAAAACGTAAACAAAAATATTATATTACATGACCAATGAAATAAACAAGATTATTTTATAACAAACAAAATTATATTTTGATAATAATAAGTTTACTACAAAGATTGTAGTAAATGTAATTAATATGAAAAGCTCATACCGATGATGGTGTAGCTGTACCTGAAACCCTTAGAAGTGTATCAAAAAATTAAATATAAATGAGTATTTAGAAGCCGAACCAACTTTTTGCTACAGCTTAAGTCACACCATTGTGTTCAGGGGGTGCCTGGAGGCTTATCGCCTCGTGCTGTTTTAATAATTTGCAACTGGCGCCATTAAATTAGGTGTAAAACGTTTGCGATTACCAACATGTCGTTAAAATAATATTTATTTCGAGTTCAAGAGATTGCCAATTAAATCTCATATTATGAACTCTCCTCCAATGGTTCAAACATGAGTGGCAGGACCTTACATAAGACAGCATTGCAATAATACCAGAAACACGTATGTATAAGCTTATGAAACATGAAGTTATACGAGAAATATTATGGGTTCATTCTTTCTGATAAGAAAACTTGACATCCTGACCTAAATATATGCATTTTTGATGTCTATTATGAGACCGAAGTAATCAGTTTGAAATAAAACATAAACAATTAATTTCGCTGAAACAAGTTCATTTGATTGATTACCAAAAAATATAAGGGCAAGTAGGAATAATAGAAGGTTGCCATATTGGATCATTTGAGGAGACTGATTTTGACGTCCCATAATTGTATCTCATTTCCACTCGATTATTCTTAAAAACTGACCGACAAAAGACACAAAACAGCTGAGATGTCAACAAAGTGATTCAAGAATTTATGAAATATGTTCGTATCTGACAGAACAGCTGATATGGTTGAATTTAAAGAAACCAGAAAATTGATTTCGAACTTTTTTGGTAAAAATCCGGTGAATGATCAAAATTATGCGTTGAAATTTTTATTGTACAATAGTTTCGGACCTCGAAATCTAAAGGTGTGTTTGCTTTTTTTTTATTTTTTGACAGCTTACTTAGTTTAGATATCGAAAATTGAAATGTTTTACAATTTTAGGAACACAATCATTGGTCTTTTTAAAATAATCTTAAGGGACAGTTCTGATACAAAATTTGTATTTTATAACATAACCTTAAATTAAACAATTTTATATAAAATCTTTTCATATTTTCTCTTAATAATTTATTCATGTAAATATTTCGATATTTACATTTATTGTTTTAATTTTCATAAACTATTTCTCATTTGTATGAAACTACCCAACCCGTGATAGCGTTGCTTAACATATTTTTCCATTCATAAGGAAATAACAAATTTTATTAAATGTGTGTCATTTACATAAATCAGTTGAAAATTTTATGAGATAACGTCAAGTTGACATTAAGGTTCTTCACTAAAGATAAGATACGAAAGCAAAACGTATGGTAAAGTTATATATGTATATATATATTTTTTTAAAGTTTCATTATGTTTTATGTACCCACTATTCATTTTTAAATAACAGTTCTTTCTGTTTTAGCTTAAGAAAATGTATAAGTCTAGTTAAAGTTTTAAACAAAAATTCAATTTACTTCAACTTTCATATCAGAATTCAAGATAATGCCAAAAAACGTCACTATTCGTGAAACAGTAGATTCACATTTACCGAAAAGCCCTCCAGAAAATCAAATCAATAAATAAGATCCATGTTTATTTACTTAAAATGTTTACAAACTTTTGCAAAGTCGTTTTTTTTCGTATGAGTTTTGACAGCCAATTTAAAAAAAAAAACAAGCTCACGTCACCAAACACACCTAATAATTCTGTCAAAATTGTTAACATTTTCAATTGTTTGTGGAATGGAAAATTCAATAGCTTTAGAACTTCATATACCCCTCAGCCATTATTATTTTTAATCAATCGTGGTTCAAAATGTACGATGCAATTATGTTCTATTTTTTCAGTTGTAAATGGTACAGGAAGAGGTCATTTTTGGATCAAATCTGTGTAGTTATGGAACACAGCTCAGGAAGTGCATATGAAAACCGTTCAAGTGGAGAATTTAGTTATTTTCGTTAACGCTCCAATTATTTGCCACAGCAATTTGAAGCAGAAAAAGCGATAACCGCAAATTTAAAGGTATAAACAACATCGATAAAGGGGCTTGAGAATATAATCTAATAAGTTCATTATAAAACATATTCAAATCAATTGACCTTATAGACAGAAGATGAACCTATTTTTTCAAGTCAATAAAATTGTCCATAAATAAAATCAGTTTATTCTTAAATTGGTTTTTTGTTTTTCAAATGAAAACAATAATAAATATATCAAATTTGTATAGATTACACTGGTTGACTAAACAAACACTTGAATGAATTCCAATCTCACTTTATAATTTGTGTATCTCATCAGGTTTTTAAAATATGCCTCTTAGTTCTGAAGAAATGTATATAATTTTAATTTTATGGTCAAGATATGGATTTGCCATTATGTTCGACCGGCTCGAATAAATTCCGGCCGAATCACAATTTTCGACCACTTTTTGCAGCATATTCCCTTCCAAGGTGTTAAGTCTCGTGCTTATCGCGTAGACAAGCGACTTCACATAACCCCACAAAAAATAGTCTTGAAAGCCACACAACAGGCCCACGACCACGACGCGAGATAATGCGCTCACCAAAAGTTCACTTCAATAAATTGATTGTTTCTTTGCAGTCAGTCGGGTGAACCAAACCATGATTTTTTTCAATTAATTTGTCTGATTTTTCTCAGGAATAAGGGGCCAGTTATGGCTATCATTGAAATCGATCCGGACAAATTTTTGAATCGATATTTGATGGGTGTTTCCCTTTGATTAGGAATGAAAATTATATACTGATCGATCAGAAATCACACAAAGAATTTTTTTTGAGGAAAATATGTGTAATTGCGATTTATTTTGTTCTAAAAATGTATTTTTCTATTTTCCGGACGGAAATTCATTTTCCTGAACAGCTGATACTTTTATGTTCAAAAGTGGAACTAATCGTTTCATTGATTTGTGTTCCAATTTCGCACAATTCCAATGACAGATTTTTGTCAGTAAACATTTTTCTGTGGATTTCAATCAGGAAATTTTTTTCAATGACCCTGATTACACGATGTTTTTTCGTTCGTTTTCGTCTTTCGTCTTTTTGACAGGTATTACCCTCGTGATTACACCTTTCCTTTTTTCGTTCCTTTCGTTATTCGTCTTTTTGACGTTTGTGACCGAATTGTTTTTATTTTAATTTTTATATCCGAAATTGTAACACCCGGTTTGATTTTTAAAAGCTCTTTTCGAATAATTTCAAGTGCCTCAATTCTTTTATTTCTATTTTTATAATTTTTGTTCAGCTTGTTATACAAATTGGGCCAATTTTGAAACAGCGTTAATAATACTTCCGTTTGAGTTTTTGTTCACATTTCTTAAATCGTTTAAATAAATAATTAAATTTACATTATTTCACGTTTATATTTGCCTTTACTACACCGTACTCTGGAAAACTGAACTTATAGCTGTAAATTATGCATTTTTTTTTTTTTATTTGTTGTCAAAGCATAAACGTCAAAGTTCAACCAAAAAAAGTCCATACATTTTCAGGACTCTTTTCACGACTTCTTTCCCCCTACGTTTCTACACCCCTCACCCGATCTGTCAAAAAGACGAAAGAGGAAACAACCGAAAAAACATCTCGTGTAATCGGGCTTAATGACAGAAATTTTTATTGATAGCTATAAACGACCTGTCAAAAAAATGTTTGTTTTCAATGATTAAAACCAATGATAGCTAGAACTGGCGCCTAAGTCCATTTATAAGAAAGTGGCAAACCAAACTGAGCATAACAATCAAGTGACAACTGTTAAAAACACCAACTTCGAAAATAGTATTGCCAGATTAAAAACCACACGTCTTAAAAAATCCATTATATAAAGTTTGAGAGTAATACCAGTAACGTGATTGTTAGTTTCTTGAATTGTCATGCCAGAAGTCTTGGGTTCAATCATTGCCTGTTCCATTTATTTATTCGTTTTAAAAGTTACACACTCTATTTAGACAAATAATTATGATAAATCAAACACAAATAAAATACATAATTTACATATACATATGTAGTAGCTTTAAAACAAATTTACTAATTTATGTTTCAAAACATTTCTATTAATATCAAAATCAATTGCGAAATAATATTCATTAAAATCCATACAAGCTCTTGGGATAGGATTATAAAAGGGTCCGCCAAATAACTTTTTTTTTTGAAAATGCTATAGAAACATCGAGCGTAGCTTCGGCTGTGTGGCACGTAGCGTCGTCCTGTTGAAACCAAATGTTGCCAATATCCTTCTCCTCCTTTTGTGAACAAAAATTAGTTCAACATAGCTTGATAACCATCGCCATTGACTGTAACGGCCACTTCTTGCTCATTTTCAAAGAAAAATGGCCCAATTATGCCTCTGGACCAAAATCCGCACCAAACAGTGACTCGTTTTGGGTGTATCGGCTTTTCAATGTATGCGTGCGGGTTTTCTGTGCCCCAAATGCGACAATTTTGCTTGTTTACATACCCGCCAAGATCAAAATAAGCTTCATCTGAAAAGATAATTTTTTTGGAAAAATCGGCATCTTCTCTAAGATTTGTTCAAGCGTACATATATACAACCATATTAGTTCAGCGGAATGATAAAACTAATTATCTGTCAAATCAGACATGAGCTAACTGTTACCATTCACGAAATAAGCACTAGTTGAAAAAAAACGTTAGATGGCGGACCGTATACTTAGCATAGCTAGTACTCTGGTAAGGAACATTTAAAAAATCACAGTTACGTGGGCGCAAGTTTCGAGAAGGCGCATAAATAAAAAACATAGAAAACAAAACCATCAAAAGCAAAAACTAATTTTGTTTAATTTTCTTCTCTGATCAAGAGGTTTTAGAGGTCTCATAAGATGGAACATTAGAATAACCAAAAATTTTTCGTAAGCCAAACTTTGTGAACCTTTTTTGAACTTTTTCTATACGACAAATGCTAGACGCGGTAAAGAGGCTCAATATAACAGTACAAAATTCTAAATGTGGTCTGACAAGACTAGAATAAAGAGCTTTCAATGTACATATAGGGGTCTTCGAAATCTTTTTAATTTCGAATAAAAAATCCTAGCATAGAGTTTGCTTTTGAGATTGCATGGTCTATTTGATTTGAGAAAATTCATCATAGAATCGAAGATTACTCCTAGATTCTTTTGGCAATCAAATCTTTGTAAAATGTCGTTTTCGAGTTTATAATTATAATACAACGGACTATAATTTCTAGAAAATGTCACAACGCTTACATTTCTTATTGTTAAAATATAGCCCACTGATATTACACCATTTAATTAAATTATTTAAATCAATTTGAACTTTTTTTGCATCGTTCAGTGAATTTATGGAATTGAATATTTTCAAATCATCAGCAAATAGAAGACATTTAGAAAAAGTAAGATGTACTGGGAAGTCGTTTATAAAAATGAGAAAAAGATGTGGTGCAAGGTTACTACCTTGAGGAACACCAAATTTCCTTAGACAAGGAATTTTCACCACCTTTTTTCTACCCACTAAATAACTCTTTATCCACATTTAGGAGCTGAGAGTGAAATCCATATGTCTCTAGTTTTCTTAAGAGAACATTAGAAAGCCTTTGATAAATCAGTGTAAATAGTGTCACCTTGAGAACGCATTTCCATCTGTGATAGACAAAAATTTTAAAATATTGATAAATTTGTAGTGTAGGATCTACCTTTTAAGAAACTATGTTGGTAAACTGTTTTGTTTTTTTACTACAGTTTCGAAAACCTTAGGATATAACTGCACAGGAATGGTTGAGAGTTGTAAGTCACTAGGACTAGGCCCTAGTTATCAACGGACTGTTGCGCCACCTAATTTATTTTGTATATTTTTATAAAGTTTGGGAGACCTGAGAGTTTGAGAGAATTGAATGCTTTGATATATTCCAAAATATGATTTGAAGTAAATGTTTGAAGCTAAGAAGAATCTAACAACTTATGATAATTTTTGTAAAGATTTATGGAATACTATAAACATTTAAACTGAATATCGAAGATGCAGGTTTTTTTTTAAGAGCCATGACGAACTTTATGGACAAATGCTAAGATCGATCTTTGGCGGTCCAAAATTTTAAAACCCAAACACCATATTTGATGAGAAGTTTCACACAACGATGTTTATAACACCAAAATGAAGCTATAAACAAATTTCAAGCTTCCTATCACTCATACCGAGGTTAACTCCTTTTTTTGTCTTATTTTACTGGATATTAAGGCGTTTGAATTGCACAAATTAATACACAGATTTACAACGAGGTAACTCTCGGTCTCTGTCAAAAATGTCATCATTTATAATTTGTGTACTCAATATGTTCACAAACTATTATATTAGTGCATATGCAGATTTGATAACTTTAAAAAGACCATTGAACTTGTGAATATTTGAAACTCTCCAACATTCTCCTGCAATAACTATTGCAATTATTTTTAAGTATAGGAAAAACCTCACCTAAGAAAAGAACGAGCTAAATTTTGCATGCGTCAAATCATGTTACATAGTTTATTAATCATAGCTTGTTTCAATCTCTATACATTTTCTTAAAACAATTAAGTCCAACTAGCAGCAGTGTTAAGAGGTACGAAAAACACGTTTAGGCTGTAAAACAAGATCCATGCACCTCTTATAAGCTGTAAGCCTGAACATAACATTGTTGAGTGTTGCATACAAAAAATCATTCTTATAGGTTGCCACTTGAAATCGAAGCGTGGTGGGTTTCTCTTTAAGCGACTGACGCGACGACGGCCGGCGACGTGTAGAAAGTGTCAGACGCAATCTTTATGTACCATCATGAGTATGTTCAAACTTGATATAGGTAGAAATTCATATAAGTGCCTTATTTTTATTATTTTAAGATTCCAAAAGGGCTCATGAATAATTTATATTAATGCATACCTACCTTCACGTTTGCTTGCATTTTTGTGTACACAACTTTGTAGCCTAAATATATATAATTATTATAAATGCTTTTTTTTCTTAGTGACACCAAATTTAGATATTCGTTTTGGTTTAAAATACTGTCGAAAAGATCATTAATTTTTATGTTCAAGCAGCGTGAAATTCCGTGACAAACGAAGACTTTTTCAATGCTCACAATGTAATTATGTTTATTGTTTTGGACGATTGGAACTCAGTTTGGGTTTAGGTCATGACTTTCCCAGCTTCTTTTACCATTTCCATATTTTGTTTGTCATTTCAAATAGAAAACTCTGCTCTTATTGCCTAAGCTAAGAATGTGACATATTTACTTATGAAAGCTAAGTACAGGGGATTGTCAGATCTCAAAACAATGACAGAGAAGTCAATGCCCTGACAATAGCTGCCAATGATCTGCTAACTAAATTTCATTATTAAAAAATTGCCTGTTAACACGTTTGACACATTTTATTCCGAAATCTGGCAATTTCATTGTCAGGTGGTTAGCTGATTGAATTGTATCTGATAATGTCAAAGGTCACTCGACTGACAATGATGTTTCTGATGGCAATGTTTGGCAGATTCAGTTAACAGAAAGGACTTCATTTGCAGTCAACTGCATTGTACAATGGGGAAAAAAAACCGCGTGGAATTTAATGCTTTGAAAACCCAATGCTGTCTTGTATCGTTAAAGCGAGATATACCCCCCTTGCCATTATCCATGGATGGCACTTGCATCAAGGAGACTGAACATCTCGATATTCTCGGTATGTGTATCACCAACCACCTTTTGTGGAACGATCACATACGCGATGTCGCCAAAAATGACGCAAGATGTTTGGGTTTTCTAAAGCATCTTGCACATGAGCTACGAACTGCGAACTGCGAACTGTGGATGTTCGCATATTTTGACTTTTCTTTCACATGAGCTTTATTTCTATTCGCAGACAGTGACGAATTGTCAATTTATAATTACCCTTTTCTCCATATTTTCCTCAGCCATGATCTTTCACACAAAAACAAAACAAGAGTGGTATAATTTTGAGGTTAAGTTGAGCGCTAACAATTTATTAGTTGCAGTGTGGATGGTATGTGGAACGCGAATAGAGTTTGACAGTTCGTAGCAACCACACTGCAATTCGTTACTACCAAATTGTTTTTACAAAATGTTCTTGTTAAAGAGAACAAAATGCAAATTTTATTATCCTAATATTAGTGTAAACTGTTTTCTTATAATTTAAATGTGTTTTTGTTTGGAATTGACTTTTTGAAATGTGTAAAATCACGTTTGTTCGTTCATTCGTTCATTCGTTGTTCGCTCTCATGTGCAAGGCCCTTAAGGCGATGCAAGAAGTTATTCTCCCCCTCTGATCTGGCTGTTATCTACAAGACTTATATACGTCCAAAGCTTGAGTATAACTCCCGTATCTGGGCTAGTGCTCCTGCAACTTATTTAAGCCTCTTGGACAGAATTGAACGTAGAAAATTTAGATTGATTGGTGATATTACCATTATAAGATCATTTACGTCGCTTGAACATCTTCGAAATGTTTCTTGTCTCACCCTCTTTTACCGTTATTTTAACGGTTTATGCTCTAGAGAAATAGCAAGTTGCATTCCTCCCCTTAAAAAGATCAACCGTAATACTCGCGCTTCTAGGAATGTTCATCAATATACCCTCGAGCCCAACTTCGGTCGTACTGTCAAGTACAGAGATTTGTTCTTTAGCCGTACAACGAGAATGTGGAATGCCTTGCCACACTCTGTCTTTCCCAGCCATTGCAATATTCAGGAATTCAAAACCAATGTTCACCGACACCTCCTTTCAACCCCTCTCTCCCTTCCCTAGTGCTCACACTGTGTTTACATAATAAGGGTAGTTAAAAAAAAATTAGACATAGGTTGGATAATTTTTCAGAAGCCTTTAATCTTAAACTTGAAATTTTACCTGACTGTCTTCATTTGTAGAAAGTACAAATATTATTATTATCTACAGGAAAACATCCATACTTAGGTTAGGTTTACAAAAACCTTTAAATCATATTGTGCATCAAAGCAATACATAAATAACAAAGTTTTCAAAGTTCAGCTTACAGTGAAATTAAATAACATGATCAGTTGGCATTTTGACATAAGTAAACTTGACTTGATAGTTGGAGAAATTTGTTTTTTCTTACCTCCCAGTCAATTTTCCAATACAGTTGTCTTAATTGGAAAGCAAAAACAGTGACCACATATGTATGTTGGTCACTCTGTTAGTTTTTAATAAATGCACTGGACTACTTATATTTTATTTTCCTGCCAGACACTTTGCGTGGGATTATGGTATGGCATGGAATTGTTGGTTGTTAGTTGTTGGCTGCATAGTCACATTTAGTTCACAATTGAACAATTTATCTGCGTTGGGAAGAAATACCTCAAAGTCAAAGTATCCCAGTGTCTATATGGAGTATCCAGAGGATCAGTTGAAAAAAATTTGTGTGTGGCCAAACGACGACTGTTGGTGTTCCAATAGAAGTGGTGGGACACCTAAATTAATTCCCCACCAGCATGTATACAGGCACTAGAAAAATGTTCAAAGCATGGCACCCACAAAGAAAACCGGCTAAAAACCTCAACCTACCTACCTAGCTACCTATGTCTATGTCTGTAGACAGACATTCGCAAGTCCTGACGTAGATTTCAAATGTTAGAGGAGAAAGGCAAACTATAACGAATGGTGTGTTGGCTACGGCCATGGAGTTAACGGATTAAAACTAATGATTTACGTCATTTACAAGATCCCACGCAAAAACAAATATGTAGGCAAAAGGAAGGATTATTTGCGAGGTTTTCTAACCTGGTGAGAAGGCATTTTTCACATTGTATTGGTTCAATTATTTAAACTGATTAATTTTTCATTTCAATTAATGCAAATAATAAAAAACCTTAACAAATCTTTAGAATTGGCATCATGCATTCCATTAAGGCTTATTTTAAGAAATATTAAATTCTTCACGATCTTGCAAGGGAAAATCAAACCCGATTGAACGGATAAAGTGTATGGTCAAAACAGATAAATCTTAGCTCAACAAACATATCGGAAGCCAAAAAACATTTAACATAGTAACACATTTTTCAACATTGTCAAACAAACATCGAAACAATGTGATTAAAAGTAACAAGAAATTGATTTGCACTGAGGCGTATGTGGAACATTTTATTAATTGTTGATTTTTAAGCTGACACTTCTTCTCCTCGGTTTGAAAAATATTTATTTAGAAAACTAAGCATTCTCTGTGTTTCCAGATGCAAACGTGTGTTTATTTGTCCCACAGACAAAACAATGCTTTTGAGAATATTAATTTGTCTTGAATTCAAATCTTCTCTCTTATAATCACACAAGTTTTGTTAAAAATGTTCAAAATAACTAAAAACTGTGGTTTAAAGGTTAAGGTAAAATACAACATACATATACATATTTTTTTAAATACAACACATATATGTACATATTTTTTAAAAAGTACAAATCGTTTTCCTCTAAAGGGTAAAGGGTTTCCAATAAGGGCTTGAGAACTTTTTAACTTCCCATAGGAAGTTATTGTAATTGGGCCGATTTGTCAAATTGAAAATTATGACATTTCTCGACATTTCAAGGTCCCTAGAATCGAAATAAAAGATTTTCAGAGAGATGTCTGTGCGTGTGTGTGTACGTGTGTACGTTCTTAAGTCCGTACGTCCGTACGTTCGTGACGTTTTTTCGTCGTCCATAGCTCAAGAACCAGTAGAGATATCGACTTCAAATAAATTTTGTTATACAGATAATAATGCAGAAATATGCAGAAAGTGCTCTCAAGAAAATGGCGCAACAGTCCGTTGAGAACTACGGCCTAGTGACTTACAACTCTCAACCATTCCTGTGTGTGTGGGAGTACTATAGTCAGGGATGGAAGATGGTTTTTTTACCATAGCAGTTTAAAACAAAGGTGACAATTTTGGTTAACCCTAAATATCTCACGAACCAATAACGCTAGACGCTTAAATTTTATATGTATTATATATTGTAACGTCATACCAAACAAGTATATTTTTGGAAAAAAAATCCAATTAATGGTTTTTTTATAAATTAAAAAAAAAAACAAATTTGTCACCTCGAAAATTTTACGAATAAAACATTATTTTATCTCCAAAACAATTTTGTACAACGAAGAATAACGTTTTTAACATCTGGTAATTTTTTTTAGAAAAATCAAATTGACAGTTTTTTTTTTATAAAAAATAAAAACCTAAAAAAAACATTACTCAAAGTTGGTAAAAATTTAATTTCGACTCAAATATCTTTTCAAAAATTTGAGATTATGGCTTCTAACTTATTTTATCTTATAAGAAATATTGTTTTCAACATTTGGAAACATTTTGAGAAAAATCGAATTGACAGTTTTTTTACAAAAAAATTAAAAACCTAAAAAAAAACTAATAAAAGTTGGTAAAAATTGCTTTTCGACTAAAAAATCTTTTCAAAACTTTGAGATATTGGCTTTAAACTACTTTTATCTTTTAAAAAATATTGTTGTCAACATTCATTCAAATTTTGAAAAAATCGAATTGACAATATTGTTGGTAATTTTTGAAATTTTTAAGAATAATTCAACTGACAAGTTTTTTAACACAACACGAAAACCTACAAACTTTTAAGCAAGACAAATCGACAGACGGAATGGGAAGTTATCAGTGTGGGTCGAATCCCATCCTCGCAAGCCAATCGACTGGCCCATTTCTTGAGATAACACGCTCATCAATCTCACTCACTCTTCAATAAATCGATGTGTGTGGCTTGTGGCACAATCCCTTTCAAACTACATGTTATCTAAGTCAATGTCTTCCAATTCAGACAAAAAATAATCTCGACCAAAAACTATGGCTCAATAACGCCGCTGCCGAAATTCAAACTCCATCAAACAGTTATTTTGGCGAATTATGAAGCAAATGTGGATATTCACCCGCCCAATAACGCATATTTTGCTCTTAAAGCATATAACGCTCTTAAGGTCGCAGTCACCGAGACCGTTAGATACATCAAAATTATTTTAGATGTACGAGTATAGACTAGACTGACTAGTTATGAGTCTTCATTTGACTCTATATGAAGTTTTAAGGAAACTTGTTTTTAAAGTTTTCATAGTTCCGAAAAATAAGTCACTTTTGTATTAAATATTTGAAAATGCCCATTTCCAACATTTTTGTTTATACTTTTTCAATATGTTGTAAAAACTTGAGGCGATAATATTGTTTAGAGGACGGATTCGTTACAAAAACCAAAATTTACGTTCAACCCTATTTGCCATTTTCATTTTCTGTTACAATTTGGAAAACATTATTCTTTTATTGAAAAATGAATTTAAATATCCTCAAAGATTCTTTTTTCGAATTTTAAAAAGTAATATCTCAAAAACCTGACGTGATAGTGACTGTAAAGACAAATTTTAATTAAGGCCATCAAAACCCATTGGAAAAAATGCAATTTGATTTCCAGGAGCGAAGCCTTGATTTTTTTTTATTTTTATGCAAAACGATGATAAGGGTTCATTTTGTTCATCTCAAAAATAAATGTAGTTCATAAAAATTCCATAACTTAATTTAATCGCAATTAAATTTATAATTTTTGTAAACATCAACTTTTAATAGTTTGGGCGTCTAAAGTATATATCAAAGGGCAGTTTGAAACATATAATTTGCGCGATAAGGAAACTATGAGTTCGAGCTCATTATCACTATTACTGGATGGATGGATGGCGCCCACAGACGCCAAATCAAACAATGATTTATAAATACGTCGTCGTCATTCGTATATATAACAATTCAAATTGAGATAGTTACCTATGCATGTAAATATATTTAGCAAAGGTAAACAACTTACGGCAAGTTTTCCTTCCTCAGCGCAAGTTTAATTTCTATCGATTGGATATTTATGTTTATTCAAATCGTTTATAACTAAACTAGCTCAAGTATTTTTTTTTTTCAGTTTTTAAAAAGTAAATCTCCGATGGCGGACGGGACAAGTCTTACCATTGACCTTCAATTAATTCTTAGTGCGTGAAGAAGTTCAAATTGTTATCAAAAGATACAATTTCAAGGACGTGCATTTATTGAATATGCACATGTGATCTTTTAACTCGCAAAACAAAGCAAAGTCTTTAAATCCAACACAAGATCAGAAGAATAATATTATTTTGGGAATTTAGCTAAAACGAAAGATAAGAAAGTATTTTTTTTTTAAATATTTTACTCCAAAAAACATTATTTTTCTTCTTGTGACGGTGTATGTGGCACGTATTATTATTTGTTGAATTCATATGTCAAATATTGACATTATTACCTCGTAAAACTATGACTGATGCACTCGAAATCTTTTCAAAGACAAAATTGTTTGATTTTATTTACATAATTATATAAAAACAAAAAGAAAAAAAAACAATTTAATTATTGCTGAGTGCGATTAGAAAAATACGGTCGATTAACTTGAAAAATATTCCACTCTGATCAGATCAGCTTGCGCCAGCGTGCGTACAACAAGTGCGTGCTATTTATAAACGAGTACGAGTTCGAGTATACGTAAATGGCTCATAAATGTATCTGAACCTCGTTCAAGAGGTGATTTTTATTGATAATGATAATAATGCAACGTGGATGCAGTCTATAAATTACGAATGCAAAAATAAGAAAGCAAAAATTAAAACATCCTTCACAGCATTGTGCACAATCGAAGCTAATTACATCTTTTTACTTTGCAAGATTGAAACACTTAAATACTAAATGGTTATTTTAATTATTTTGCTTCTCACAGATATTTACGAGAACTACAAAGATCATGCCAGAAACATTAAAACAATGGTGACCAGAGGTCTGCTGGTAACGCCATACAAGTGTAAGTATTAGTAAAACTATATTCGCCTGGAATTGTAAAGATTCCCAGCAATCGATGGCTTCAATATTAATTGAAGTTAGGTGCCTGTGCCGTGATGGTTAGTGCGTTGGACTGACTTGCCAGAGGTCTTGGGTTCAATCCCTGCCTGTGCAGGGTGTTCTGCCTCTTACGAGGAATTAACAAATCCTCCAAGAGTAATTCTTGTCATGAAAAGTGCTTTCTTAAATTAGCCGGGCGGTAGCGTAAGACTGTAGGTCCATTCTTTCCCTAATAACATTACTCGCACACAGAAATGGTTGAGAATTGTAAATCACTAGGCCCTGGTTCTCTAAGGACTATTGCATCACCTAGGTAAATAATTTTTTAACTCACTAACATTTTCTACCAAGGATTAATTTTGACACTATAGTGGTGAATAAAATGAGTAAAAACTGTACCTGCTAGGGAATCGGCTAAAAGTGACTGACATTTTGCTGTATCCCAGCGATCAATAACTAGAATATTAATTTAAGTTAACTCACTAAGGCCGTACATGATAAAATGTTAAAAATTGTATAGGATAGTTAAGTTTTGACTGATCCTGGAATTTGACGTTTCTGAAGATAGTGAAAAATTGTATTCTTTGCTTGTCATTTTTGAATTTTGTGCATCCTGATATTTAAAAACATGCAAACGAATTAATATAAAATACTTCTTCAAATTTTTGGTCATTTTGCAAACACGAGAATGCAAAATAATTGGACAGGTTCAAACAATAAAAGGGGTTTGAAGGTAAGGCAAATTCCTAGTATCTGATTTTTCAACTGCCAAAAACAGTCCTCCAATTGATTAACCCAGAAAAATCTCCTTTTCTTTCAAGTCAAAAGTATACTGTACATTTGTAAAAATGTCAGCTGACGGTCACATTTTTCTCATTATTCATTGTTTGCATTAATTCATTTTGATGTTTGTATAAAAAGATTCATTGTCAAATTTATTGAAAAAGGAAGAAGTACTATTTCACTACCATTTAAAATAATGGATTTTTAGTTTGTGTGAAGAGTTTTTATTGTAGATAATGTTTTGCTATTTTCTGAGTTTTTTGTAGTGTTATAAAAAATTATTAGTATACCAATTCACATAGAAAATAAGGCTAAATTTGATGCCCCTTTAACCAAATGCCAAAAACTAATCGGATTAGAAAATTTAACAAACTTTTTGAACACAAACATGTCTTAGTTTTGAAAAGTTTTTCTTCGAGTTGGTTAACTGCTTGTTGCCACCAAAATTTTAAATTTCTCTAAGCTTGGTGTTGTTTTATTAGTAATTGATAAAGTAATATGTCATTGTGAATACCTCATTTTTTATATTGTGAATGTGGGTCCGAAGATGGTTGTTTTATTTTACTTGAGGAGGAGGAACGTGCAGAAAAAATTATTTAGAAAATCAATAAAACCAAAAGCAAAATGAGTTTAACTGAAATCTTTTTTGACGAAGACGAGGAGTTAAATGATTCCATTTTTGTAAAAACAGCTAGATGAAGTCTGATGGGGCCACCTCCAGAGGATGTTATTTCTAATTTGTTTTTTGTATTCTTCTTGTCAATTTTGAATTTTAGATCGAAACTTTAGAAAGGTGGCAGAAAACTTTTCTGAAGTTAGTTCTTATAGAAATAAGTTCTGAAATTAATTCTAGAGGACATAAGCCAGTAAGCTCTTCATCAATATTTTCCCACTTTGCATTAGCTACAGCTTTGGAACAAAATTCGTTGGCGAGTTTATCGATTTCTTCTATTAACTGAATTAATCTACACAACATTTTTTGGTTGCTTACTACTTTCTGATTCTTTTTTAAACAAAATAATTAACATTTTTAAACATTAATAAATTAAAAACTAATTTTTTTAAATTATTTCTTAGCTATTACAATCAAATCACTGCAATTTACAAATTGAAAGAAAAATTCCCAGCTAAAGCCTAGTACGCTGCTGAAGCCTAGTACGCTGCTGATGCGAAACGAAATTTTCCATACAAAAATGACATGACGAAATCATAAACGAAAAATTTCGCTGTGCTTTTCGTTTTTCATTACGCTGCTGAACGACGAAATGTGACATTTTAGTGGATAGCTGTACTAGATTTCTTAGTACATTTCTCCACTCTTCGTTCTCAATTTAATTGCCCAGCACATTAATTGCTTGCGAAATTTTGACGTTTAATTTTTTTATTGAAAAAAAAATTGTTTACTCGTGACTTTCGGTGTTTTGACTTTGATTTATATTTGATTTAAAATTTAAAATAAAATGTATTTGTCTAATGTGTTCCAACATTGCATTTCTGAATCGGAAACTCAGGATGTTATTGGTGATGTGCAACAAGTGATGAAGACAAGCAGTGAAATTTAAGGCTTTTTCGGCGGTCTCCAAGTGCAGAGCGAAATGAAAACGAAAACCACAGCGGAAAACTATTTGTGGAGACTTCTCTCTGGAAGTTGAAGTTCACTGCTTGTCTTCATCACTTCTTGCACATCACCAATAACATCCTGAGTTTCCGATTCAGAAATGCAATGTTGGAACACATTAGAAAATAAATAAAATTAATCGTCAAAATTTCGCAAGCAATTAATATACCGGGCAATTAAATTGAGAACGAAAAGAGTGGAGAATTGTACTAAGAAATCTAGTACAGCTATCCACTAAAATGACACATTTCGTCGTTCAGTAGCGTACTGGAAAACGAAAAGCACAGCGAAATTTTTCGTTTATGATTTCGTCATGTCATTTTTGTATGGAAAATTTCGTTTCGCATCAGCAGCGTACTAGGCTTAACTAGAAAATTGATGAAAATTGTTGACAACACCGATTTGTTCATTTAAAACAGGAAATTAAAAAAAAATATTGATAATGAGTCACAAATATTGCTAATTTACGATGACATTTAATAAAATTGATTATAAAAATATCAATTTTGTAATATTGATAGTCAATGTTCGTTATACATATGCCTGGATTTTAATAACTTTTTCAAAAAAAAAAAAGAGGTAAAGACTAGATAAGTTCTTCTGATTGGAGAGATTTTTTAGAATAAAAAAAGAGAGAATTTACTTCTTTTAGTAGAATTCAGGATAACAAACTTATTTTATTTAAATTTGATCATAAAGAAGTGTGAATAAGTTAAAAAACAATGTAAAGAACACTCCCAAATATTCTTTTCGACAAGATAAAAAGTCATGGTTATCTTTTTTTTTCTGAATTGTATAATAATAAGAAAAGGCAAAACATTTTCCAATTTTGGTACCAGAAACCTTACGCAAACATAGTTTTTTCGACAGACAAATATTTGTCTTAGGTAGCTAGTTATTTATGTATATTTATGTAGATAAATAAACACAGATACTCTTGTGTGAAGAATATTGACGAATGTACGTGCTTTGGTGATTAAAAAAGTTCTTAAAATTTACTTTTTTCATTTTTTTATCCTTCTTTATTTATTTACGTAGTGAAAATAACTTCTTGAAATTTAAGGAAGTTAGAAGTGGAATTGGGTAAGAAAAACAGGTAAAAATTAAATTGAAAAACATATCGTTAACTCTCAGTATCAAGGTTTCGTTTCTAAATAATGTTCCATGATACTTCTACACATCCATCATTGATTTTTAAACGGATAAGAAATAAAGTGCACTCTTCGGTGCAGTGATAGAAGTTAATCTTATTTCCTACGGTGTATCAATATTTTGAACATTGACGCAAGATTGAATTTCACTTTAAAAGAAATCTATGCTAATGTTACAACTCTCAAAGGAAGTTTAAATGTTTTTTGGTGAAAATAAAAGTCAAAAAAGTATTTGTTTAGATGATTTTTAAATGTTCATATATTATGTACACATTACATAATGTACTGCAAGCGTACATTCTTGTTTTAAAATGAACAAATACTGCATGAGTACAGATCTAGAGTACCACTTTAACTGATCGTGATTCTTAATGATTCTTCATAATAAAAATCAAACAGATAAAATTTAAGTACATACAAATATTTTTCTTAGCTGAAGATGAAGATGAAGAATGCATTGGTCTGGTCACCGACTTTGCTTCATAAGAAAAATCTTATGTAGCAACTACTAAATGCATTATTATAACTTCACTCGAAATGGATGTGCGTGAGGGAAACCGGCTCTTTTTATGAATATTTTCAATCGGCTTTAATGCTGCTTTACGTACATACGGATGAACCTACGCATAGTTCTTCAACAAAAAAAAAGATTGAATGAATGTGCCACATCCCGAAAGCAAGTTTTCTATTAAAACCATGCCGGGTTGGGAAATTACATTCATACAATTCTTGAAGATAGGGAAATTAAAAAAGATTTTCTATGACAATCGTTTATCTGATTTTTATTTGTATATTTTTAGAGTACATTTTTGATAGATGAGAGATTGACATTTAACGATTTAAACTTTTTATGAAGCATCATTTCAAAAAGAGATATTTTAAGGTCTTTTTGTTTATACTTTAAAGTTTCTAAAGTATTTCACCTAAAAAAATAAAAAAAAACGAAAACTTCAAACGTCGCAAGCTCTGTATTTGATACCGAAATTTGTCAAAAACAAATGCTTGGAACTCCCTATTTCTAAAATAGAAACCAAAATAGTACTAATTTACTGGCTGACGGCATAGCCATTGCATTAAAATTCAAAATATTGTATAAAATTCTTGTAAATTAATGTAAATAAATGAATTACTTACTACTTACTCGTACTAATTTACTCCTTGCCGTAAGAAATTTGAAGTTATAGCTGGAACTGCAGTTGATTTTCTAGAAGCGGAGATTTCATTTTGTAT
Source organism: Eupeodes luniger (assembly GCA_951509635.1). Taxonomy (NCBI): domain Eukaryota; kingdom Metazoa; phylum Arthropoda; class Insecta; order Diptera; family Syrphidae; genus Eupeodes; species Eupeodes luniger. The sequence goes on from OX608073.1 coordinate 1,372,082, forward strand.
ATGTATTGTACAGCAATTACACTATACTAAAAAGACGGCTTCGAAAGGGTGCCGTGCAATAACGCCGAGCGAAATAACGCCGAATTCTGAAATTCGGCCTTATTTCACTTTAATAAAGTGAAATAACGCCGAATTTTAGCATTCGGCCTTATTTCACTATTGGAAAGTGAAATAATGCCGATTCGGCGTTATTTCACTTTTGGTCCTATGCAAAATGCTTATTACATCTCAAATCTAAGTATTTTGAGATTTTGCTAGCATTTTTACTAGAAAAATCCAAAAATATTGAGATCTAGATTTCTCCAGGTGTCAATGACACTTTCTATACTTTGAAATACAAAAAAAAAAAACAGTGTTTAAGGAAGCCTTGGCCTTTAACAAAACTTTGGTTTTCAAAAACTTTATTTTATCCAAAATAAATAGTACATAATTAATTTTTCTTGCAAAATTAAATTGAACTAACAAAACATTTTCTCCTCACATTTAAAATAAATTTGTTATTTTATTAATATGTTAACATTACTATTTCTGTTTCAAAATTTTTTAACATTTTTTGATTCTGGTAAGACCAAGATCAGTTAAGAGAAGTAACGTGAAGTGAAAGTTTCAGTATTGATTGAAATTGAAAAGTATAGAACTAATACCTAATTATGTACATCTACAACATCAAGGCTAATAATTAAATATTTCAGTTTCATTCAAAACCGTTAAATTACCACATACGAATAAGGTTTTGGGAATGCATGTTTTTTAAGGTAAGACAAATTTAGCGGCATGGACCAGAAAAAAATTTAAGATTAGAATTTACATTTCAGCAGCATTCAGGTAGAAAAGGAAGCGAGCGGAGCGAGCGGAAAAAATTTAGCCCAAAAGAGAATCAATTTGGGGTGTGAAAATAAAAAAATTCGCGCGAATTTTTTTATTTTCACACCCCAAATTGATTCTCTTTTGGGCTAAATTTTTTCCGCTCGCTGCCATTTGTGCCTATAGAATATTTTTTAAAATTTTTATTCGATCAAATTCTCAAAAAATGCAATCTTAGCTGAAATGTAAATGATTATTATTCATCTATTAATTTTTTGTTTTTGGTGGAAGTGACCTTTTCCAAAGTGATGATAATGTTGTTGACGGGCTTTAGGTCAATGAAAGAACACAATTATTTATATTGTCACGACGACGTTTCGTTCATGTCTATGAACATCATCAGGTGTGGCAATTAATCTATATTTGCATTAATAAATTGGTTACAATTTGATAACATTAAAAAACTATGAAAACTTACACTTGTTACATGAATATTGCACTTAAGAATAAAATCGTTTGATTCACAACAATTTTTACAAAAAATTAAAGAATTAATTAGTTAAGTCTAATTTTTTAATTCTTTAATTTTTTGTAAAAATTGTTGTGAATCAAACGATTTTATTCTTAAGTGCAATATTCATGTAACAAGTGTAAGTTTTCATAGTTTTTTAATGTTATCAAATTGTAACCAATTTATTAATGCAAATATAGATTAATTGCCACACCTGATGATGTTCATAGACATGAACGAAACGTCGTCGTGACAATATAAATAATTGTATTCTTTCATTGACCTAAAGCCCGTCAACAACATTATATTAATTTTTTTAATAAATACAAATTGTTCAAATATTACTCCGACACTACACTGCACTCAATTCACTGAAGCTACTAAAGTGATTGTTTTTTCATCAACAACCGACCGCGACGCGACTGTTTATTCTACGGTAAACTTTGTTTTACAGTTGATTTTGAGTTAAGCCCCGTTAGTTTCTGGTGCCGTGACATAAGGCCAAGTGTCATAAGACCAAATTTTGAAATTTGGCCTTATGACACTTATCGAAAGCGTCATAAGACCAAATTCCAACGTTTGGCCTTATGTCGCTTTTAGAAAGTGTCATAAGGCCAAATTTTTTTGCGACTTAAGACCAAATTTGTTTTAATGTTTTCTTCAATAACAAAAACCGTTCTTTACTGTTAGAATTATGAAAGAAGTTGTTAATATAGGCGCCTGCCTGGCGACTTTACATACTCTAAGCGGAGCAACGGAGTTGCGTAAGCGGGTGTGACCCCGAAAAAGGGAGTTAAAATCCTGAGAACCCGCGAAGCGGGCCACCCACAGGTGCTTTTATTGAAAGAAGTTGTTGATATAGGCGCCTGCCTGACGACTTTACATACAACTTCTTTCAATAAAAACACCTGTGGGTGGCCCGCTTCGCGGGTTCTCAGGATTTTAACTCCCTTTTTCGGGGTCACACCCGCTCACGCAACTCCGTTGCTCCGCTTAGGGTATGTAAAGTCGCCAGACAGGCGCCAATATCAACATCTTTTTTGAATAAAAGCACCTGTGGGTGGCCCGCTTCGCGGAATCTCAGGATTTAAACTCCACTTTTCGGGGTTCACACCCACTCACGCAACTCCGTTGCTCCGCTTAGGGTATGTAAAGTCGTCAGGCAGGCGCCAATATCAACAGCTTTTTTGAATAAAAGCATCATCTCAGGTGATGAAGATAAAGTGTGAAAGTGACACAAGACCAAATTGGCCTTAAGTCACTTTGGAAAGCGACATAAGGCCAACCGTTGAAATCTGGCCTTATGACGCTTTCGAAAAGTGACATAAGGCCAAATTCTAAAATTTGGTCTTAAGTCACTTGCCCTTATGTCACGGCACCTTAGTTTCTCCTTGCAAAAGTTTAATTAAACCGAATTCTCTGTTTTCTCTCTTTCGGCTTTATTTCCCAATTGGCATTCGGCGTTATTTCACTTATCCAAAGTGAAATAAGGCCGAATGCTTAAATTCGGCGTTATTTCACTTTAGCAAAGTGAAATAAGGCCGAGTTTCAGAATTCGGCGTTATTTCGCTCGGCGTTATTGCACGGCACCCTTCGAAAGACCTGTAAAAAATTGAAATAATAAAGAATGGTTGAATAATAAAATTTATTTTGTCAACAAATACACTTTAACCATTTATCACACACTAGCGGCCCGTCCCGGCTTCGCACGGGTAGACATAAATAGGTACAGATATTTAAGTTATAAGCATGCTAATTTAAACGACCATGAATCACTATAAATTAGAAAAGATTTGTTTGTTCTATCATTAATACTCTTCGCAGCGTATGCGATGAAAGACATTTTATGGCTAATTTTTTTACACCTTCGGTTGGTTTTAATAGGAATTTCTGAAAATTTCTATAGCAATCTAGTACTAAACATAGCCTATGTTACTCAGTGATAATGTAGCTTTCTAATGTAAAAAGAATTATTAAAATCGGTCCAGTAATTTTTGAGTTTATTCGTTACATACAAAAATACAATAATACAAATCTTTCCTCTTTATAAAATTAGTGTAGAAGTGTAGATTCCCATATTATTTGATATGTCATAATATGATTTTTGCATCAACTCGTTCTTGAATGCTTTCCTCATTAATATCCACAATGTAACCGAAAGTTAAAAATTATTATTTGCATTTGTCCAATTTGCTTGTAATTTGTTTTGAAATTTGAAATAAATTGAGTCTCGAAAAAAACTAATGCGTAAAATGAATAAATATTAAGCAATAATTTTGTCCGTTTTAAAGATTTTACGGAATATGAAAAGCGTAACAAAAGACACTTTCGGATAGAATTGACTTTCAGAACGAAATACAGAGTAGCCCTAATGACCAAAAATAAGCACCAGACAAGATTTATATTCGAAAGCAAGTAATATTGAAAACTTTCACATATTTAAGTTATAAATCAAAATATGTACATAGATGTTTATGGGTTTTGAATCGAAAATGAATGCATATCTCGTGGTGATTTTACTTGAAATTATAATATGATCATTTAAGAGACAAACATACATTACATTATGTACTTATTTTTTTTTTTGAACAAGCGACAGGCAAACAAAGAATAAGTCTATTTAAGGTTGACTTTTTATTCTTTTATGAAAATCTCAGAAAAATATGACACGATTTTTTTTTTTCATTGACATTACAGCATTTATATCCAATTTCTTCCAAACCTCTGTTCGTAACGCTATACTAGTCCTAAAATTAGATTTATTTTTGTCATACTAATAGAAGGTACTTCTAGGCCATAATCCTACAAATTTGGGGCAACCCATATCTACTAGCTACTCCTCAAGATAAGAACCTGGTTATTATATAAGTACTCGTATATACATATATACTTGAATCGATTCCATTTCTAAGCTAATCCCTAAAATAAGAACGTGGATATTATATAGGGTGATTTTTTAAAAGCTTAAGGAAAGTTTTTCAAAAAAACACATACAATTCAGAAAAATGCATGAAATCTTTATTTGAATCGATAGTACGGTCCATATAATTTAATGCTTGAAGATTATTTCATGCAATTGTTGACCTTGACTGCGCCTCAATAGGTCCATCCGCTTAGTCCATTTTTTGGCATACTCTTTCCAACATTTCGGCTGGAATCTCACGAATAAATGCTTCAATGTTGTCTTCCAATGCGTCAATTGAAGCGGGCTTGTCTGTATAGACATAAGCTTTAATATAGCCCCACATAAAAAAAAATAGTCTAAAGGCGTTAAATCGCACGAGCTAGGCGGCCAATTGACCGGTCCCGAACGTGAAATAAAATGTTCACCGAACTCGCCTCTCAATAAGTCCATTGTTGAAACCACATGTCATGCAATTCAACCTCTTGCATTTTGGGCAAAAAAAAGTTGGATATCATCTCATGGTAGCGCTCACCATTATCAGTTACGTTACAATTCGCATCATCTTTGAAGAAGTACGGTCCAATGATGCCACCAGCCCATATTGGATGCATTGGTAGCTCTTGCAATGCTTCTGGCTGATATTCACAATAGCCCGAATAGCCGCTTAAGTGTGTCGATTAAACTGACCATAAAATGGAAGTAGCGCGCGATGAACTTTCTTAACAGAGCACGCATTTTGATAATAAAATTCAATAATTTGCAAGCGTTATTCGTTAAATTATAGATCAAACTGAAGATGTTTGACAGTGAAACAAAACACGAAACGGGCGTCAGCTGTTTAAACCAGTGTTGCCAAAAATATAACAACTAAAAATTCAACCTTTATAAGTTATGATTACTTGAATTGATGTCAAGAGATTTCTTTAAAGAAGTACAAAATAGTTACTGAGTACTAGCAACATTTTGGTATTTTTTGGTGGATTTTATTTTCAAGATATTGAAAACATCGTCAGCGTCAATGAGCAAAGGATCAAATTATCAATCAACGTTTTAATTTGTTTTTCATTTAGTAACATATGTATGTAATACAACATCAACAGGCACAATAAACTTATTTTTGGACATATTGCAAGTATTCATCAATAAGAAAATCAACTGCATAAATATTTAGCCAAATATCATATTCTGCCAATTCTTGTTTCGATCCTGCAAATGGAAAATGAGAGAATTGGTTTTAAAATGAATTTTGACATTTTTGTAAGTCTAACTGGTATTGTACATAAATATCAAATAAATATACTAATCACGTTTAAAATGCCAATTCAGTGTCAAAATCAAAACTACGACCATTCTTAGACACACTATTTCCAAAGACTGATTTATTGAAGTTAGATCGGGGGCTAGGGATGTGAAGAAATGTAGGGATATTAGTTTTGTTGTTAGAATTACGTATTAGGCGTATTAGCTGGCCTAACTAGGTACTAGAACAGCTAAGGGTTAAAGTGAACACATTTGGCGTTACTGTTAACAATTGTCATACCATTTGTAACTAGAACTGCGAGGCAGTACATTGTTACCTAAAATTCATCTAAATTTTATTTTTTATTAATTGTTCTTTAATAAGCCGCTCGTCTACAGCGCTGTTAATTCACTGATTGTACTTTCACATGACTACACATAAATATTAACAATTGAAATACGTTATGTTAAGAAATTCTAAAGAGTATACGAAAGAATATTCCAGCCTTTTAAATCACTACGCCAATAATATGCATATATGTAAGTGTTAACGATATTTACAATAATTGAACAATTATCAGATTTTCATACAAAAATATTTCGATCAATTAGCCTACATTTATTCGTTTTTTATAAGTTTTAAAAAATAAAATTTGAATATGTATGTACAGTACATATTTAAAATAAAATCTCACAACAGCTTATTTTTGTATTTAAAAAAATTAATGAAGTTCATTAGCATCTTCTTGATATTTGAATGCATTTTTTTCAAAATAACAATGAAAAACAAATCGTAGAATTGTTTACAATATATTTTTAAAAACCCAAAGAAAATCACTGATTTTAAGTTGGACTTAGTCCACTTTCTCAAAGTATATATAACGTCATAATTTTTGTTAAATCTTGCAATCGTCTTACTTCGAGTGATAAGATATCCGAATACCTATGATATGATAAAAAGTAGAGAAATAGATTAGATACATAATGTACATGTGATGTAGGTACATACTTAAAATCATAAGGGTCATTATACAAAAATTAAACCATGGCACACATAAGCCATAATATACGAGTGCGTAATCTATATTTGTTTCTGTCTGCTGCCATTGAGTCGATTATTTTAAATCGATTTCTGATTACCCATTGTAATCTAAAAATATTGAACTTTTTTAATAAGTACCTACCATATAAACCTATATACAGTATATATAAATATAGTAACACCGTATTTCAAAGTGACAATATTATCGTTAACGAGACAGATATTCATTATTTGTATAGTAGGTAGTAGGTACTATAGGGATAGGCCCTATGTAAAGTTAGGTAGACAATCAATCTCATGTTATGTACGAGTATTTCCCAAATCGGTCACACATGGGTATTGTATGTTTCTCTACTCATATTTAATTCTTCCAACTTCACCACATATTATTTTCAATTTCCCTAAGTGAGTCACTCCAACTCAATCGGGCCGATTTTCAGTTGACATTCTATTTATGACTTTAAATTTGTACGAGCTTGGTATAAAAATAAACTAGGTTATTGCATTGATAACGCATTTCGATAAGTACCTATACTCCAAGTAGTTAAGCCGCATATAAAATGAAATATAATTATAAATAGGTACTCAAGGCTTGAAACTTGCAGTATGCAGTTGCAGGCTTACAGCCAGGTAGATTTTTATAAGAGACATGTTACGAGTAAGTACTTTATGTAGAGTTTCATATGGAAGAGCACCCATATACAACTAAAAAATAATGACTATACAATACATAAGGAAGAGAAAAAAAAATCACTCATATTTTCTATAGAGTAGGTTTTATCAAAAATTAAGACAGGGCAGTATCGTTAAAGGGGGAATCAGGGGCTTAAACGCACTGCATATAAGAAAACGAATCGCACTCTAGGTAATTTCTATGATTACCTCAACTAAACCCTTAAAAATGCGTTTAAAAATTTGTATTAATGATTTTTGGAGAAATAAATAATAAGGACTAAAAACTATCCATATGATTTGATAAATTTGGTGGCGCTACAGTGACTTACAACTCTAAACCGTGAGTGATCCTAGGCATGAAATTGAGGGATTCTACAGTTTGTGTGCCTAATCCAAAGTGCTAATCTGACAAGAATTACTTTTGTTCTTGTCAATTACTTTCGAAATTTAATACTCGTAAAAAAAAAACTTTTACGTACCACCGTTATTTTGCTAATTATTAAATTTGTACGTAAAACGTGAATCCACTTTTACGTTTTAGCTTAAGTACAGTTAATAATTTCCCTTACTGAATTCATGAATAAATTGTTTCATGGATTTGCAGTAAACTCTGATTGGTCGTTAACGATACAATTCTTTTTTTTGCACTTTCCATATTTTGGCGGAAATAACTTGATATGCTATTTCCTTTTTCTATGTATACTAAAAGAGTATTGAATCGATTAAAATCTTATATCTTTTTGTAAAAAAACACTTGTTTCAGATTTTCTAAAAGTTTGAACTTACCGTGCCATAAATTAAACTTTTATTGGAATATACAAAACAAAAAGAAGGCCAGTAGAGTAGTCCCTCGATAATGTGAACTAATTAAAACAAGGCGTTTTCGGATTTTAGAGGGATTCACATTACTGAAACTTTTTTCAATTCGCATTAAAATGATCAAAATAATCTTTATATCCATTGAATACAACACAAAATAAGTTTCAACATTTATTGAATTCACAAAAAATATAAATAAATAAAATACAAGTAATTGCGAGTACACTTCATTTAAAAAACTAAAAATAAATCATTAGAATCGGTTAAATCAATTCTTCATAAAAAAAACTTGTAATTTTTGATTATCGAACAGCTTGGCTTGACCTTTCTATTACCACTGCTCTTAGTTTCAGCAAACTGGAAATCATTTCTGCGTCCAGTTCATTTTGATCTGAGTACTCAAGCAGCTTGGGAGCTTGTTATTTTGGGAGCTGTAGTGACTTCGTCGGTTTCACTCTCCGAAATATCCTCAGTTGGTTCAGGTGCAGACGTGTAGTTTCTTCTACGACTACCCAGTCTCTAACTTCTTGTATCGAAATGTTTTGTTCTCTTTCTATAATTGCAAGAAGATCATTAATTTCCTGCAACTCTCTTGGAAGCAGAGTTTCGGGCAGTGTCCTTCGTAATTGTAAAAGTGGAATTAAATCTCCTTCCTCCCAGTTTTCTTCACGTGAAAGTATACACTTAAAGCACTTAGCGATAGAGGAAGTGGGAAGTTGGTCCCAAAACAATTTCAGGTTCATTACAGCATGTCTCAAGGATAATTTTGTTTTATCCCAGCAGCAATGTCTTCACTTTCTGTTGAAATAATTTCACTAAGCAATCGTTTTTTGTAGTATGCCTTGACAAAATTTATAACATTTTGGTCCATAGGTTGAATCAAAGCGGTAACGTTTGGGGGAAAAAACATAACTGTTATGTCTCCATCAGATCTAGTTAGCTTTTCTTTATTGGAGTGACAAGTTGCATTGTCAAAGAGCAACAGTGCCCTTTTTGGCAAATTATTTTCTCTCAGACAGAGTTTAACGTGGAAAACGTTAAGAAAAATACAAAAAAAATTTTAGGTGCAAAGTGATCATAGCAATGATTTGCTTAAGACAAAGATTAAATTTAAATAAAGTGCTTACCTCTTTGACAAAATTATCGTTAAACCAATTTGAAAGATTTCACTGGTCATCCAAGCATTTTTGCTGGATCTATAAATCAGCGGAATCGTGAAACCGGAAAACGCTCTGGGGCATTTGGACTTCCCGATAACTAATGGAGTAAGCTTATGTGTATTGTTTCATGCAGTTTTTCCAAAAATGGATTAACTGCAGTTTTATAAAATGACAACTTTTCGTCGCATATTTTTAATATTCTAACACCATGCTTTTGCTTAAATTTGAGTACCCAACCTTGACTAGCTTTTAAGTTCCGGGCTTCTTTAAATCGCAAATTAAACTGATTTGCTTTTCGGCAGAGAAGATCTGTTGAAACTGGAACGTGGTTATCTCTTTGTTTTTAAGCCACTCGGACAATGCATTTTCCATTTTAGGCATTTCGGATTTCCTAAGCGTTTTTTTCTTCCCTGGTCCTGATTCAGTTTTTTTGCAATGGTCCAGCAGCTTTATGGAATTCAATTTTTTTCCCGTAATTGTTGACACACCATATTTTTCAGCTCATGCACACCCAGGATGTCCAGCATTTATATGCACACACACACTCCAGATTGCAGCTGTATTCAACATTTCTGAAGATATGTCTAGACAAATAACAGTTAGCCGGTACCTTTAAATTGCATGCACGAATAAGAAAAAGATAACAACTTTTACAAAAGAAATTCACAGTCTCTGAAAAATTAGAAGTTCACATTATAGAGATGACAATGTAAATTTTTGGCGATTCACATTTTACAGAAATTCGCATTATCGGTAATTCACATTATCGAGGGACTACTGTATTTGTTTTAAAACAATTTTTGTCAACACTTAAAAATTAATCAGCTTTCTTTCAAAGCTAAAAGAATTTGTTAATGATTTATACAAACATTTAAAGACCATTTTCTATTATTTTTTGGATTCGAAATACCGATTTTTTGAAAAATGTTAAATGGGACTTTAAAAATTATGTCGGACTCGGTTTTCGAATTTTAGGATAAAAGATATTGCAAAATAATTAATGCTTTCCTTCTACCTAGAACTGCAAACGCGTTTTTCTCAATACTGCATTTTTAAATTGGTCGAAATTATACCTCAGGTAACCTTACCCGACTTTACCCTATAAAAACTTAATGGAGGGTTATCACGAACAAAAATTTTCCATCGAAATTTTTCCCTTTATCGAATATTATGAATTAATGGTGTTCAAAATATTCAATCGGAATTTGTAACTATAGGGAAATAATAAAATTGGGTTTTGTTCGAGTTAAATTTATTTCCAGGGAGATTCACGATACCAACAAATATTTAGAGGGAAACAAATAATTAAAAGTTAAAAAAAATTCCCCTGGAGATTTTCGATTAAGCCCAAGGTAGGTAGAGGCATTTTTAAAGAAATTTAAACAACGAAGTCGTTGTATTACAACTCTAAAATAAATAATTTTCCTCTATCTGTTCTAAAACAATGTTTAAGAACATTTTCTATTTTTGTAATTGTGTGAAAACATAACATAAATTAAAATTCAAATATCCACACATTTTATGAAACTGCTGAAAATCTATACCTTATTTCTAATCCATGTGTGTAGGTAGCATAAACCCTTCCGACAAATTTTCTCAGACTACGGCCTTGATCCCAGAAGCAGTGATTTCTACGTAATGAGCAGTTTTTTGAATTCTCAAGGGAGACCTGCGTTCACTCCAAGGTGCTCCTGCTCAGACTCTAGAGCACACATTGAATACAACCACGATCGCGATCGCGTGTCTTGCTCGCTGGTAGCTGTAGCTGGTTTTTGGGTTGTTGTTAAAAAAATAAATGAAATGAAATAAAATAAAATAAAACAAACTATAACAACACAAAATTATAAAACAACCCAAAAATATCTGGCACTGTTGTTATATTTATCTAACAAATTCGATCGAATCTTCGTTGAATCGGTGACTCGGTTCGGCCTGTCGCGCCGCGAAACAGTCTACTTCGGCGTACTGAACCGTTCAGACGCGTGAAAAAAACTCTCTTCTCTGTAGTTTTTTTTTTGTCCGATTGTGTCGATCAAAATTTACTTTACGTCTTCTTTCAAAATCAAGTAAAAAAAAAATAAATCAATTAAATAAGAATTTCAAAAAAATAAAAGTGTAACATAAAAATAAAAAAAAAAAACATTTTAATTAAAAAACAAAAAATAAAACCATTTGGAAATTAACACCTCAACTCAAATTTACAGAAAAACAGAGAATTAAAAAGTATGTTCATTTTGTGTTAGCACAGCACTTCCCCCAAAACCAAGTGTCATTTTTGAGAGACACAATATCTAGTTAAGCTTCAAAGTTATCAACTTTTTTTTTTATTGTGATTGTTGTTATTTAATTGCAGTTTTAATTAAAACAAAATCAATGATGATTTCTCACAGTCCACCTATATTTAGCCATAGTCCGCCAGTCAGCTTCCTGTCTGAATTCAGGAGTACCCAACATTTACCGTAAGTAAACATTATTAGGCTTCTTTTTTTAAATCTAATTCCACAATAATGCTACTCGCTCGTAGCTCGTTCAGTTTATTTCGATCAAACTAAAAATTTCGGGAAGGGATTGTTTTTGTTGCATGTTTATTTTCGTGTTTAATTGCATATAAAAGAATGCTTCTTTAAATTGAGATAATGTAATTAATTACACTTTATGGTACGTTGTGCCGTGCCTATTTTTGTGCAGTTTCCCCGATGATCAACGAGGCAGGTTTTGTCGGCCGCAGGCACTCACACTGGCGTCTAGAGCCATTGCCAACAATGCAAATTCACAAGTGTACCGAGGACGAACCAATGGAATTGAACGTATGTCATCAGCTCCAGAGATTCTGTTGCCACCTAAATCGTGTATTCGACGTTCGCAAACAGATAATCATGCCAAGGAGAGTCCATGTGCGAAAAATAGCAATGAGAGGTATGTAAAGTTAAAGTTAATTAATTTAAAAAAAAAAACAAAAAACTTTTACAAAATGCCCTTCACTGTAGAATGTAGATATAAGCTTGTCAGTAAAAATTGAGTGTCAATTGATTTATAACCAAACCATCCCTTGGAAATATTATATATTATAGAATTGGGGTCAGAGTCAAAGTCAGATATTTGTCTGGAAGATTTTTTCAAATTTAAATCTTATCTTAAGATGTGAAAGTTCCTCTTCTTTCATGATAACCTACTTTTTTAAAGGGTTAATCCTTTCTTTCATACACTTAGTATAAATACATATTTAAAATCGTTGTCTAAGTAGATTTAACATTTGATGTTTAACATTTTTATAAACTGTTACAATTCTTAAAACAAAATCACCTCACATCTAGCATAATACTACGTAATCAATAGTATTTAAGTTGGAGACCAGCTGACGAAATTGAACTGGATCTGCCGACACTCTTAGTCGTTGGTTTCATAATTTTAGCCAGCTGATCATTTTCCTTGATCGTGATCGTGAATACATAAAAGAAATTAAAAAATAAACCGTCTGCAAAAATGCTTTTCATAAATTCGATTAATTCATTTGATGGCGTGTTGGACCAGATTAGCAAGTTTTTAGTTTTGTATTTTTTGTTTTTTTTTTTTGAAACTGATAATTATTTTTAACTTTAACTTTTGGGGGTATCCCATTCATGATGAGTTAGTATGTTAGTTAATCTGGCGCCTTTGTTTTGATTGGTTAGAAAAGTGTATGAATTTAAATTGTTTGATATTTTGATATTTTAGAAAAAGTAATACAACAACTACAAGAATTTTGATAGCAAATTAAAATTAGGTCGAGAATCTAATACGCAGTAATAGCAATTTTTTGAATTAATATTTCAAATAACCAAGGGTATTGTGGAATTAGAAATTTATATTTTTATATTTAATTTACATCCTTCTAAAAGCACTCACTTACTATACATATATTGATTAGGTTTATGAATTTTTGAGCATTATAATTTTAATTAAAAATCAAATAGACATTATTTTATGAACCTAATAATCAAAACGTTTCAGATAAAAAAAGGAAATAAATGAAGGGTAAAATGTATTTAATTTTTGTATCAACAACAACACTAAGAAATATTTTTAAAATGTGTGACTGTTTGCCAAATATTGGTATAATAAACCTAATCTATAAATATTAGCTAATTTGTTTATAATTTTCTTAGTTTTTTTTTGTTTTCTTTGACAATGCATTTTGTTATCATACATTTTTGAGTAATCTTTTTTTAGACTGATAACATAGTTTTATTTTACGTTACGTATTTATCTTTTATTAACAAAATTTAAAATCAAATTATTAAAATTTTCTTATGCACATTTTTGTCGAGCTTTTTTTCTGATCAAAAAATTAAATGATATTTTTCCAAACTATTTTGTTGTCCTTAATTCGAATTCGAATTTGACCTTATTATTTCTCTATCAGGTCAGGGTTTTTTAATTGTAACTCTTTAAAAACGATTAAAAATGCATAATATTGGGTTTTCAAGGTTGAGGTGAAAAAAACATAGTTCATGTAAATATAATGATCTCGTAATGCTTAAATTTTTATCTTTTTGGTTCAAATCCTTTTAAAAAATCACTTAGTTTTCAGAAATTCACATTTGCAATGAGTCTTAATTTGACTTTAATAAAGCTTTGGAAAACCTTGAATACTAATCAAAAAATGTTTTTTAGAAACGTTGTGTTGTAATATTTATCTTGTCTTTGAATATTTGTATCTTTGCAAATACAGAAGAATATTATTATGACATATACTATGTGCCTAACGGTTCTAATATTTTTGTTAAATTTAACGTTCAATCGAAAGAATAACTTTTCTTCTTTTGTTTGTTGTAAGATGTCAAAATTTTCTGAAACTAAAATTTTTGAAGTTAAATATGTATGTATGTACATATATGTTTTGTAAATACTGACAGATTTAGATGACAAGGGACTGCAGTCTTTGAACGCAAATTTAGTTCAAGGCAACTACTTCTTAGTGCCTGGTTACACGAGCGCAAAAAAGAATTACTTTTGTGGTTACACACAGAAAAAAAAATTAAGTGGGCATGCAAGAAATAGAGGAACAGTCGGAAATTAAAACACAAAAAACTTCGTTGGATGCTCAGCCGCAGGTACAGCACGAGCAAAACAAAAGCAAATTTGGTGTACATTCTTCTTCGCCGGCAAATTAGAAATGAAAATGTTTGTCAAAAGGAGAACGTTTGAGAAAGAAACATGATTTTTAACGCAAAACTCATATCTGAAGATGAGGAAAAAGACGAAACTTGGCATTTTTTTCCATCCCTTTCCTTCTTTTTAAAAATCATCCGTTCTCTTTCGTGAATTAATTCTTTTTTGCGCTCGTGTAACCAGGCACTTAGTGTGTTATTACACTCAGACTTTTTTGGAAAGACTCAAATAAGTGCGAAAGAGAAAGTAGGTGAAATAGAAATACTTTAAAAAGTCTCTACCCCCAGAGTTCTGGGTTCGGGATTCTTGGATTGTTTTTGACGTTTCTCTTTCTTGCCTTTCTTTGTTTCTTGACGTTGCTTTATTATTCTTTCTATTGTTACCGAGTAAACAAGAAATTTTCCACCGGACAAATTCAAGTGGAGCAAAGACTTTATAATGAAATTAAATGAAGGAATGATTGAAAGAGTCCAGCTTTGTAGTTTAAGCTTTGGAATGTTTCACCCGTTGAAACAAAGTGATAGCCAACTTTTCTGGCCCTCAAAATTGTATTTTTGTATGTCGTTTTCAATGAAAAGCAGGTTAAAAGTGTCTTCATTCATCCTTTTATAATTTAAAAACGATGGTTTATCATTTGATTTTAGTTCTTTTGTCAAGAAAATGAAGGATTCTCTCCAGATTTCAATCCAATTCCTATTTTCACATTATTCGGAATTATTATCCGTATTCATGATGTCAATAATCATTGCTGTAGTAAAAAGCGCAGTTTGCTTTAATTATTTTCACACTTTGACTTTATGGATGAGAACAACAAATGAAAGAGAAGTGTCAAAAACACGCAACCGAAAACAATCCGAGTGTAATAATGCGAGATTGACGGGATGGGTGTTCAAAAGAAAATATGCGAAACACGCAGCATACAAAAAGTCTGGGTGTAATAACACACTTAGATGTCATTGGGCAAGTTCAGACAACATAAGGGACTTCATTTGCAGTCAACTGCATGCTTTGAGCGCAAATGTTAACCAGTTAGTTTTTAAAGTGTCATATAAATTTCAAACTCAGAACTTACTTCACTAACTCTTAAAAAAAAAACTACCAAAGACATTATTGTCTACAAAGCAATCTTTAGGCAAACTAAAAATACCATCACGATTTGTGTTTTGTATTGTAAAGTAATTTTACTTATTTATCTTCCAATTTGAAAAGGAACCCTTTTTTACAAAACATTTAATGGAATTGTTTAGAAAAGAAATAATTCATAGAGTAGTAAAGTTCAGCTTTCAGTTGAATGAAAAATCATGACCAACTGTCATCCTGACACAAGTAGACCTGACTTGATAGTTAGGGATGTCGTCTGAACCTGCCCATTAATTCATTCAATTTGAAACGTTGACTTAGGCCGTGTGTGAATTGCGTTAAAATGTGTGTTAAAATTTAACCAGCGTTAAAATTTGACACTAATGAGGTGAATAAAATGGGTTAAAATTTATTGAGCTGTGGAGCAGGTTAAAGTGTGTTAAAATTTGACGTTTCTATTGATAGAGAAATTTGCTCTTGCTTTTCCATTCAATTTTTCAGTGTTACCACACCGAATAAATCAATTAATCAAAATGGGAATTTTGTTTGAATATTTTTGACTGTTGTTTTAAAATATGACATTAGAATCGAGAACAATAAATAAAAAAGATTTTTTTTTAGTTTTAGAGACTTTTTATTAACCCTGTTTTCTTAAAAATATGTTTTGTAAGAGAAATTATTTTTCCGCGAAAAAGAAAACCAATTTTTGTTCAAGGAAATTTATTAAATTATTGAGGAAAATTTTTTTAACCTGCGCAGAAATCTTAGTTAAAATAATTGTTTTAACGCAATTCACACAGCAAATGGCTAAATTTGATCCCATCTCAAAGAAGACTTCAAATTTTAATCGTGGTAGAAGTTTTAACGCAAATTTTAACGCAATTCACACACGGCCTTAATTTGTTTTCACCTCTTCAATCTGACACTTGAAAATCGCTTCATATTCAAGATTGTAATGGCAGGTTAAGGCAACAAGTAATTTTTTAAAGTGACATAAATTATGAATTTATGCAAAAAAATAATAAATCTCAAAACAAACAAGTGTAGCTTTGACTTAATGAAAACAAAAAAAAATGAATCAGGTGACATTTTAACAGAAGTGCACTTGACTTGAAAGTAAGAAAGATTTGGAGGTAAATTTGTTTGACAGCTCGGCAATCAGATTCTAGAAACTTTCCAAACCTGCCCAATATTGGTTCACACTTCTCTAAAATTAATAATTTTTCATCTGGTCAGGTTCAAAAATGTTACCGCACATTTACTTCTGACGTTAGCAGATTCGCCATAAATTCCCTGTCATAAGTTAATTTTTTCAAAAGTCCTCCTTAACAAAAAAACATATATATCAGACAAGCATAACCACAAAATCAGCAAAATCCCAACGAAGTAATTCAATAGGGAACCAAGTTAAAATTAATTTATTTAAGTCTTGTCTGCTCGTGCAGTTAATTTGATATAACTTACCATATTGTACTTATACAGACTTTTAAAAAAAAGGTCGTAGGTAGTTCTTCTGTTTCAAAAGAAGAAAAACGATATTAAATATATATTTTCATTGCATTACGTACTTTTCACTTCCATTGACGATTACAACAAGAGTCGTATCTTTAGTTTGTTTAAATAAAAGAAAAAGAAAAAAACAATCATTTCTTCCGGACAGACAAACAGACATATAAGTAGGTGCTTAATATCTGTCACTTGAAACCACAAGACAAACTTTCATTTTCAGCGACTTATAGACTGAAGTTTATTCAAGTATGGTACCGAAGTAGTATCTATGTACATCTACAGGTCTTGACGTACGAGTATAAGCAATCAGCATGAACATTGTAATTGTTGTAGGAAGGTGAATAATTGTGTTCACCAAATGAAAAGACAGGCGCCAATTGTCGATTCGGTCGTCAATCTTTTCTTCAAGTCTATTAATTCAGGCGTAATCGTATCTAATAAAGTAAAATGATCTGAAAACTGATTTTGTAATTTGACGTATTTACATATATGAAAAATCTGTATTAATACATTTGCGGTTGATCGATATAATCAAATTGCACGAAATGAAACACAATATGATTTTTTTTCTGCTATCGTCGTCATCGTCTATAATAAAATAAATTAAGTTTGATAGTGCAGCAAAATAACCCCACGTCTTTTTGTGCGACGATAACGACGACGTTTTGGAGGCAAATTGTAACTTTTCCATCATCAAATCAGCAATGTAAATATATTGAGAGAAATCTGCGGCCGGTTTATTTTTGTTTTACTTATTTGTGGTGTAGTGTACTCAATTTGCAGATATTACTTAATCTCGATTTGTTAATTATGTACTCTTAATTATATTAGCAACTTAAGGTACTCCTATTTACGAAATGAACGAGCCCCTGTTCTATTTACGGTAAGGCGTAAAAAAAACATTTCAATTTACCTATAAGCAACAGATGTGCAAGATCCAACACTTAATTATTCATGTATTTTTTGTTTGTTTGTATAATTGATAAAGGGGAAGGGAAAACTTAGGAATACGTAATTCACATTTCAAAAAATCGATATACTTATTGCTTCAGGAGTAAATAAGCTAGTCTTTAGAAAATAAATACAAAAATATAATCTAGGTGACTCAAATTTAGTTTGCAGATACAAATGGATGAATAAATAGAAGATATAAAATAAACTATTATAATTTTAAGTGCGACACAGTATCGGCTTAAAATTTTGACTTGAACAAATAACCATTTTTGATGGCTGCATATTATTATTATTTCATTAAAAATGGACCAACCATGAGTGTTTAATTAAGAAAAGCAAATAAGAGTCTATTTTAAATTGACCATCTTTAATTTTGCTGAATAAATAGGTATAATGGCTAAAAAGCATCCAGGTTTGCTTTTGACTCACTAAAAATCATACCTAAACAAATACAAGAAATCCGTTTGTTTACAGAAATTATGGTTATGAATTAGATATCTTCTTAAATCGTAAAGGTGGGGTCAAGACATGTTTTCAATGCCAATATACGAAATTTTTAGTATTGAAATGGATTTATGGCGACATTGTGATATCTGATATTTCATAAGTGCCAATTGATAATTTAAGAATCGAACTTTGATTTTGGCGACAGGATGTTTTGCTTATCAGTTGATTTTTTCGAAGAAATTGCAACCATAAACAAATATTTTTAGAAAGCTTTGGAATATATGTATACTTATACAAGTATAATTAAAGCATTGAAAGATGAACGTTCAACTATTAATGAATTTTTCGTACTGAAAATAGTCTCTAAAGCTAAAAACTTAATGGAAACAAAAAACAAGAACTTCTTCTTAACATTGATGCCCCATAATGAAGGTTTCCAAAAACGTTAAAGACTGAGTCACAGAAATAAAAAACTTGTTGTAATACATTTGACTTTTGGACTTGGACTGATTTTCAGTTTAAAAACAACCAATTAATGATCAAGGACCAATGATTTATTATTTTTGAAAGCTGTTATTTGTCTGGAGATAATACACTACGGGAATTAAAGATCATTTAAAATTTTAGCTTTATAAAATAAGTTAAAAAAACATGTTTTCATTCATTACACCAAATTTATAAAAAGTACAAATATAAAATCAAGAAATTGAGTGACAAAATGAAATTGTATTTAAAAAAGTTGTTTAGTTTTTTTTTGGTTTTAAACCAAATTTTACTAATTTTACAACTTTCGATTTGAGTTTATCTGTAGTGGGTTAAAATGCAAAATTGTTTTAGATGCGGTACAGATAAGTTGAAAAATTCTGTTAGTACATGACATAACTATATTCAGTTTAGAGCATTAATTATGGTCATTTGATTTAACAATAAAGATAACAGTTTTCCAGATTAAAGAGCAACATTTATTTATGAAATGCATTTAAATAACATTGAATTTTTATTGGAAAGGTTACATGATTACCAACTGCCTTGTATTTTAAGAGATTTCAATTTATGTGATATTCATTGGAACTATTCCGGAGATGATAAATGCTTAATTCCTTATAATGTTAAAAAAGATTTTGAAATTTTATTTATTGATTCGATATTGTCTCTTAACTTAATTCAAGTAAATTGTGTAAGCAATTCTATGCAAAGATTTCTGGATTTACTCGTTTTGTATAATAACCTAGCTTATGAAGTTAAAGAATCTTTATTTCCAATTGTAAAAACATACTATTCATCATAAAGCGATATGCTTAAGTTTAAGAATGTATAATAATGATGTTTCTAGTTCAACTAAACAATTCCGTTGTAATGATTTCAATTTTTTAAAAGGAGAATATGATAACTTAATTGATTACTTTTTATCAATAGATTGGTCATTATATCTTTTTGGAACAAATTTGGATGCTATTTATACAAAATTTTTAGAATGTCTATTTGATGGTTTTTGTCGATTTATTCCAAAAAAGAAAAATAGGTGTAATTCAAAATTGCCTTGGAGTAACAAAAGACTCCATAATATTAAAAATATAAAAAATAAAGCTTTTAAAAAGTTTAAGAAAACCAAGTCTGATATTGATAGAGATCGATACTGTCAGATGCGACGTGTGTACGATTTCTTAAATAAATGTTTACACAGACAACATATCTTGGATACTCAATCAAAGATATCAAGAGACCCAAAATCATTTTGGGCTTTCATAAATTCTAAGAAGCAGAACTTGGTTATTTTCAATAATATGGAGTATATAATGATCAATATTTTTCAGATTTAAATACAACATGTGATTTATTCGCGTCATTTTTTGAGAATGTTTATGTGGATCATTCACCTGTAATTATTCCAGACAGTTTAAATTATCCTTTATCTGTTTCCAACTTGGATTTAGGGCACCTTTTTTTGTCATTAGAAGACGTTAAGGAAGGGATTTTGAATGTTAATTCAAGTCCAAGTCCAACTCCAGGTCTCTTTCAAAGGGAGTTTTCATTTATAGTTTTCATTTATAGAGTTTTCATTTATAGTTTTCATTTATAAATCCCATTTTTAAATCAGGTCAAAAACATAAAATTGGGAATTATGGTGCAATCACCAAACTTTCTGCTATACCGAAGCTTTTTGAGTTGATTGTAAAAAACAAAATTTATTTTCACGTTAAAAAATTTATTTCTCCATGTCAACATAGATTCGTGAGTAGTAGATCTACTACAACTAATTTGTCGCTTTTTACTCAACATTTGTCAAATGCCTTGGAATCTGGTTTTCAGGTTGATGTAATTTATACTGATTTTCGGAAAGCGTTTGATAGTATTTGTATACCACTTCTTGTTCAAAAACTCAATAGATTCGGTTTCCATTCAACTTTTCTCAAGCTATTTGGTTAATAGAAAACAAGTTGTGAAAATTTTGAACTCGCTGTCAACAAAAACAATATACATACATATGTACCATCTGGTGTTCCACAAGGGAGCCATCTTGGTCCATTTTTGTTTTTGATTTTCATAAATGAATTACCATTATACTTGAATTTTACAAATGGTCTATTATCAATGACTGTATATTAATACAGAATGATATTGATACTATAAACGATTGGTGTAAATGTAATCATCTTTCGCTTAACATCAATAAATGTAGTAGTATGTCTTTTTCTCGATGTCATACTATTATTAATTATAATTATAATATTTCAAACGTCGTCTTATGTAGAGTTTCGGAGATTTAGGACCTCGGTGTAATATTCAATGACAAATTAAATTTCTCTGGGCATATGGATTATGTTATTGCTAAAGCAAATTCAATGTTGGGTTTTCTTAAAAGAAATTGTGCCGAATTTTCGAATCCATATGCAATAAAATCCATCTATATGTCTCTTGTACGTCCTCATTTGGAATATGCTTCAGTTGTATGGGATCCTCATTATACAGTTTCAAAAAATCTTATTGAGAAAGTTCAAAAGTCTTTTACAAAATTTGTAGTTCGACAATTTAAATGGAATTTAGATTCAATGCCTTGTTATTCAACAAGATGCGTTTTAATTGGTCTGAACTCTTTAGAAAATCGGCGAATTGGTAATTGTGTAATGTTTGTTCATGATATATTGTCTTACCATATAAAATGCTCCGATTTACTTAATCTATTAAATTTGTATGTTCCTCAAAGATATATAAGATCAAGACAATTTTTTTATATACCATATCATAGATTTAATTATGGTTTAAATGAACCAATTTCAAGATGCATGAAATCATTTAATGAATTTGAATTATATTTACATAGATATACATAAGCCTAGAAAGGAATGTTATTAAGCAATATTTAAATGATAAATTAATTAATTAGTATGTAGTTAAAAGCAATCTGTAAGAGTTAACTCAATAGATAAAGTAAATAAATAAATAAAATATTGTTGAAATCTAAAACCGAAAAACCCGAAGTACCGATAAAAAACATATGTTTTCAATTGAAAAGATATTCTATATTTTCCTCCCATCGCCTAAGGCACTTCAAATGTACCATTTATGTATTTTTTTGGAGGAAGAGTACTCGACATTGAACAAAAACCATTTATCATGAAAACGACATTGTTTTCTTATTACAAAAACAACATCATTAAAATGCACTTTAAATCAAATTAAAGAGTGTACTTTATGTACATATATTCTTGATAAAGTGAATGGTAGAGTTCTTTTTTTTTTAAGTAAATGGTTGCTATGAGATAACGTGTTAACAGAATATCTTCAAACATAAATATTCCTATTATTCATTAAAAAATATGATTCTTTTTTAAAAATGTCGATGGTGATAACGTCATAGTATAATAATTTCTATATTTCAGAAAATGACTCTAAAAATATTCTTTATTTTTTTTATTTTCTGTTTTTGACCTTGCGAATTTAAGAAATGGTGCAACAGCTGAGCAAAATAATAAATAAAAACACTGGTGACTAGAAGATCGTTCAGTTCAAGGTTTTTGTATTCTATTGGCATCTTATCAAAGAGATGTTCATGTTCAGTTCAAAGAACTCTAATTAAAGGTTTTATTAGGCTTGGGAATTTTTCCGTGCACCGCAAGGCAGTTTAGATCCTTCAAAGAGATAATTAAAAAAAATATCTACTGTAGATACGAGAGAAATGCGAAAAACTGTTGAAAAATTGAGATACAGCTTTTTTTCAGAAGACTCTCTGTTGTATAGTTTGGAAATGTTTAATTAAAAAAATGGAAATAGAACTTCAATTATTTTGCATATATAGAAATCAAACTTTGTAGCCCAAATTTGATCAGTTAATATTTCAAGGATTGCCATGTTTAAGGCGTCTGATAAACTTACATTCAGAAAACAACTTTGGTTTCCTTATTTCAGCGGTCAGCCTAAGTATCAGTTAAAAAACTTGTAAGATCCAAAATACCAAAAATGATTAATCCTGATTTTTTCGGAAGCAACAAGTTTATCATAAAACCCAAATTTTCTTATACAAATTGTTTTCTTATCTTATCTTGAGTGCAATCGACAACAAAAAGCAAAAACCTAAACAAAAATATTTATAAATCTAAAGAAAAAAAACATCTGATTTCTTTGGAGTGGTGACACGAATTTGTACGTGTTGCACATTAATTTCAATAATTTATTTATATTTTTTTAATCAAATATAAACACAGATCAATGCAATGCGGGAAAGATAATTCGAAATTATAAAGAAGTTATTGTAAACATTTATAAAATATTTTTGTTCCAAAACAGAAAATCGAAAATATTGTGATCACGCATTTATTGCGTGATTATTATCAGCCATCAAAAACGCCAAGACCATCATGATCTTAAACGGCAGCTGGCCGCGCCGCAAAGGCGTGATTGTTTTACATCAGAAGGTTTCTTTTCTGTCCCTTTCGTCGCGTCGTATTCTTCTTACTTTGCTAGTATCAACATCACCACGCTTTCTATATGTAGAATGGGTCAATCACATCTTGCATCGTATGTCCGCTCCTGAAGCACATGCGAAGCAAGTTTTCTGCTGCTGTGTTGCTTTTGTTGCTGCTTAAAGTGCAACATTGAAGCGGACGCAGTGGGCAGTTATGTATGTAGGTATGTTATGTTAAGTTGACTTTGGGCGGCTTGTCAAGTCATCTGTTTTAAATGCAGCAGGTTGCGGCTATGCATTCTATGCGTCCCGCCGTGAGTCGTTCGCTTATGCGTTCGTCAGTGCTTGGGACTTGAATTGCAATTCAAGGATTTACCTGTAGTGTGACACGTTTCATTGGTCAAACGAGTGTCTTTTGCATAATATACAAATTTACAAATGCACATAGTGTACGATATTTTCAAAAAATCAACACATTCCGTGTTGTACCTATGTAAAGTCGAAAACGCGCTCCCCAATATTTAATTTAAATCTAAATATAAACAAGCATAACATTTGTATAGCCAGACGCCACTCGACCTGCCGATAGTGAGTTGGACTAAATAAGTTGTTTGGTTTTTCCAAGGGGGGTTATTTTGGTATTGATACGATTTATTTTATTCGGCAGCGGTGGCGACGAACACGGCATACGGGTATGCTATGCGTAGGCCTACATCAGATTGACAAGCGTGGGGACGACCGCGACGTTTCCTCGTTTCAATCATTCCATTAGTGCATGTTACAGGAGTATCTCGCACTATTCGCCTTTAATATGCTATAAAATTGGAACTTTCGAAATCGGGTGATTTGAAAGGTACCTCCCGAGCACAGTCTATAAGAATTTTTTCATATCTTATCTCTTAGTAAGCAGACGAAATATTTTGTCGTCTTTTAGGTACTCATAGCTCCGCTTGTAGAAGATTGGCTATTTTATATTGCGTCATTAAAAATATTGTGACCTATGGAAATTTTTCTTTATTTATTTTTGTATTGCGGTCGAGAATTATTTATTATAAATATTGGAATCTCTCCCAAATGATATTAAAAAAGTTCTCCCGTTCGTAAAATTAGTTTCTAAAAACGTATCGAAAGAAATATTTTCATACAAAAATGTAGTATTTTCATGTGTGTTATTGCGTCGTCTAGTCTCGAATCGAATCGAATCGAATCACTTAGCCACCACGTGAATATATTTAAAATAAATTAAATTTCATGCTCGTCGATAGGAAATTCGATGTCAAGTACGAAATTTGAACCTACATTTAAATCAAATTGGTTCTGTTACAGCATTTTTTTTTAAGAACACACTTTTGTTACATAAACCATTAGAGAAGGACATGTTCGGTTTTTGTGTTTTTGGTGCGATGCCAAAATGTTCAATATTTTTAAACTCAAATGCATCTTTAATTTTATGTACAAATATTTAATATTTTTTGGTTTAAGAATATGTTATTATTTTTATTATTATTCCTGTTATACAAGGACACTATAATTACTGCTGAATTCTATGTGTGCATGTACACAGCTGTACCTTTTCTCCATTTCAGGTATATTTCAAGGTGTTATTCGAAATAGATTTTTCTGTCAATGAATTTAGTTTGAGGTATTCAGAAACGCGTTGAGGCATCGGAAGAAGAGAATAGGGTGACTCACTCCGGCCCAGAAAATAACACTACGTTTTTTTATGTTTTATATTTTGTCAACCAAATTTCATACATGTTCTTTAAATTCGAGCATATTTATATGAACAAACACCAAACTGAATATATTTTAATAAGATTCTTTGAAAAAGCTATTTTTCGATTTGATTTTTCTTAACTAGGAATTTCATTTAGTCAAATCATATTCAAAAAGTCTGAAGGCAATTTTTGCTCTTTACAATGAATTTTTAGAATTATTGGCTGCGTTCAATCTCAGACAGATAGGGTATCCGGATACCTTTTTGTTAGTGTTTTACGTGTAAAATAACAGCTGATCAAAAACAGCTGAGATGTCAAAAAAGGAACCCAAAGGTATCCAAGAATTTCTGGGGTATGTAGGTATCTGACAGAACAGCTGATTCAACACATGGTTGAATTTCAAGAAACTTGAAAATTGATTTCAGCTTTTTGTATTTGTTGGTAAACAAAGAGATACAAAATGTTAGTTGAAGTTGTATTTGAGGATGTTCTGTACATAATATACGATGAAGAAGCTATTTGCCTCTGAATTTTAGAAGGTAATTATGATCTAGGTATTGTCACTTCATAATAGTCCTCGTTTCTGTTAGGATAGTTTTCTGTTAAACGTAAATCGTTTAAAACCGGAGATTTCGCAAGTAAATTATTAATCGTATAGAATTCCAATTGAGCTAAGAGGAAATTTAACATACATAGATTACAGATTAAGGTTATCTCTTATTTATTAAATTGTTACGCACCTATCAATTCATCATCGTCCGACGAATCAGTTGAATTATCCATTAAATGTTTTATCCTTCAACAATTTTGACTTCGAAGCTTAAATGTTTCTCTGCTTTTTGTGAACAGCTGAAAGTTGTTTTTATTTTTTGACAGCTATCTCAATACAGTTATCCAACTCGTTCAACAAGGTATCTAAAATTCCACCTATCCAAGATACCCTATCCAACACGAGATTGAACGCAGCCATTATGAACATAATCATTATTTGTGTATTTGACTTAAATTTAATTAATTCAAGCTGAATATTAAAGGTATTGTTTTTTTTTTCTTCTTCCCTCTCCAAACATAATCGCATTTCGATACTTCTCTTTCTTATCATTTTCGGCGGATATTTATAAAAAAATTAGAATTCGCTTGATATAAAATATAATAGGTACTTATGTACACGTTTTGATTAATTATTTTATAATAGAGTAATAGTATAGGGTGTTTTTTTAGCTGCATAAGAAGTTTCGACGGTTGTTGCCTTTGGTTTGACAGTTGAAAATGGCTAACTGAGTTGACATTTCTGTTCATTAATTCATCATGAATCGTTATTAGAAATTCGCAAAGTTTATAAAGCACTTTCTCCTTTTTACGGTGAGGCTCTTTTCCGGTCAGACGGTTTAGTTAAAAATCTAAATTGGAGAATATTGAGCTAAGACAATCCTGAAGCCAACAACAAATCACCAATACATCCCTTCAAATTTACTTTTTGGTGCAGTTTACATGCTTGCGGAATCATAGGTCCTTATTTCTTTTTAAAAGAAATGAACAACCTGTTATTACAGCAAATGGCGAGCGCTATCGAGTAATGCTGACTGATTTTGTGTTTCCAAAAATTAATCAATTAAACATCGACCACATTTGGTACAATTTGTGATAAAGACTGTTTACCAATTAATGCATTGCAAAATCAATTTTTCGACCTTGCGACTTAACACCTAGCGATTATTTTTATGAGGCTATGTTAAGGCATACAAATACATATGCCGAAAAACCAACAACTCTTGAAACGTTGGAAGCCAATATTCAAGCCACCATGGACTCCGCCGTATCGCACTGATTCATTGGTGGAAAGTTGGACTAATCAAATGGACTATGTAACTCATAGTCTCGGCGGATTAACTTTTGAAAAAGAATAAAAACATTGAGGTTAATAAAATGTCACTTCAAACTTGTCCAGTCTTCGAAAATTGGGAACATGTATAAGGACAAACGTCACGTTTTATTTTTTTTTCAAGGGACTAATATGCTGAATATGAGAAAAAGAGTTTCCGAAATTTCGTGATTGGGAATTCCTATTGCCCATAGCCTACATAAGTTGACTTTTCAAGATTAAGTATCGAAGAATATAAACAAAGAAATTAAATAACTAATATTACTTGACTATTCAATTAATCTACATTAAATGCATTTCACCCGCAAAGATTTCAGCTTAAAATATAATTTTCTTGTTTGTATAAATCTCAAAACCTATTATTCAAGACACTTTATCTATTTCATACTTATTTTTGATTGATGATACTCATAGTCATAGTGTTTTTGTGACGCCAAAGAAATTCTTCTACAATTTTCTTTTATTATTATTATTTTAAGAACATTGTTTTATTAAATTGTTGATGCGCGTTTTCTATTTGGAGGCAGGATGTTTCATTCTTTCAAATTCATTGGAAAAACTAAGTTAATTTGAGAATTGAATTTAAATTTTATTTGTTTAATGCTATAGAAAGCATATAAAGCAAACAAAAAAACAAATGCGTGTGCCCCCGCAATAAAATTGTGAAATTTAAACAAATTGTATTTTATATACCTTTATACAGGCAGAAAGCAGATTTTTCATTTAAATTCACATCAGGAGACAAATTTATATTTTTAGGATAAAATGCAGCAAAAGCAGACAGTAAAATTATTTATATGACCTCTGGCAATTTATATTCGCCCCAAAAATAGAATCGCATATCGTGGTCGGGGTTTTCTTTTGATTTTTCAAATCGAAACTTATACGAAAAGGAAAAAACGTGAATAGTTTTTCAACGTGTAACTTTTGATGGATGTTTTTTTTTTAAATCTAAAAGAAAACACAAACTGCGCAAAAACCTACTTCTTATTTAGTTTTCGTGTGGTATTTGAAAATTTTGTCTCGAATTTTGTTGTATTCGAATTAACTGAATGCATTACGAAATTTTAACACATTCTTTACTGATGCATAGTTCAACATCTTGACAGTAAAACAGGTGAATGCTTTTTACTTATAAATTGAGATTGAATTTCTATTTAACATTGGATAAAATACAAAATCTTGGAATGCTACAAAAGTAAATTGCATTTTATTGACTTTGACTCTAGGAAACAATTCAAATTTTAAATTTAGTTGTTTTTAATTCGAATAAGAAATTCAAATCAGAACTTGTTCCGGTTTTGAATGTCTATTTAGGGTTAATGGTGCTTTTAAAGATTTCGAACCTGATACTTAAGCCATTAGGCAAGGTTAACATTAAGAAATACCAAGCGAGGAAGAGGTCATAATAGGTCAACATCACTGACCGCTATTGCGAGTGTCAAATTGAATTGAGAGCTATTATCAATTTGTGTTGAAATTAACATATTTGATAATAGTTGATAATTATCAACTAAATTAATGAATCGGTATTATGGTGATCAATTATCAATATTTTTGATAAATAGCGAATTAAAAGATCTATTGTGAATAGCTTTATTGATAATCTCGGTATTACGGCTATCAAACATATTGATATCCATCAAATATTCTATCAGCTACAAAATCTTCGTTGACAAATGTATCAAATATTCGTAAATGGTAAAGAATTGTAATTTAAATACGATTTATAAAAGTTTTGTTTGAATATACAAAATTTGAAGAACGAAATGCCTTCACTAGAATTGTTGTTTGAAGGCAATTGTACTGAGGAACGAAGGTTTATCGTGCAAGCTAAAATAAACAGTATTACGAGATGCTTCAGTACCCGTGGCATGATGGTTAGTGCGTTGGACTGTCATGCGAGAGGTCTTGGGTTCGATCCCTGCCTGTGCCACCTTAATTTAAAAAAAAATAAACGGGTACTGCCTCTTGCGAGGAATTGACAAATTCTCCAAGAGTAATGCTTGTCATGAAAAAGTGCTTTCTCAAAATTAGCCGTTCGGATTCGGCATAAAACTGTAGGTCCCCTCCATCCATGACAACAGTACTCGCACGCAGGAATGGTTGAGAGTTGTAAGTCACTAGGCCCTGGTTCTCTACGGACTGTTGCGCCACCTAATTTATTTATTTTTATTTATTTTACGAGATGCTTCAAATCCACTGGACATATTTTAAATTCATGAATGAAAATAAGCAAATTAAACTTGGTATTACGGCTGTCAAAAATTATGATATCCATAAAATTTTCTATCAGCCACAAATTCTTTTTTGATAAATAGGCATGTATCATCAACTGAGCGCTCAGAGATTTATGCACAAATGCATTTTGCAACCTCAGGATTTTCCTCCATTAGTTCCACAACCCTTTCTATTTGTTTTCTGTTGCTAACTATTCTACTCCTAAATAAACAAAATATTATTAAGAAAAAAGAGAAATGTATTTAATGAAAACAACTTACATTATTCCTCCGAAATTATTCATAGACCAAAACACAAGAACTCAACACAAATGACAAACGTCAAACACCAAACAAAACCTATTCACAACCGTATATTGATTAGTATTCACAATGGGCGAAAAATTATCATTTGATACTCATAATACCAAATTATCAATAAATTGATAGAAGTTATCAGTTATCAAATACTTGATAGCTGATAGCCATAATAGGGCCTCTTAAAATTGCATTGATTTAGAAATACACAACTTTTAATTGATAATTAAACATTTTCTTCTTCACAACAGTTTGGAACATTCCCAGTCATCAATTGGCTGTATAAATGTTAAAATTTGATATTTATCAACTGTCAATTTAAAGTTGATATTCTGAATACTATTTCAACGATTGACCAATGGGTTTTCGTGGTTGCAGTAACACATTGGGCAGGTTCAGCCGACATAAGGGACTTGAAAGTAAGGCAAGTTTCTTGCATCTGATTGGCCAGCTGCCAAAAAATTGCCTTCCAATTAAGGCAACTTTATTGGAAAGTTGACTGGAAAGTTAGGCAAGAAAAATCTCCCTTACTATCAAGTCAAGTCAACTTATGTCAAAATGACAATTGATCATGTTTTTTAATGCAACTAAAAGCTGAACTTTATTACTCAATGATTTATTTATTTTCTGCACAACTTCATTTAATGCTTTCTGTAAAAAGGTTCCTTGTAAATTTGGAAAAGAAATAAGTAATATTTCTTTAAAATACAAAATACAAATCATGATAAGACTTCTAGCTTGCCTGAGGAGTGTTTAGTAGAAAATAATGATTTTGGTAATTTTTGTACTATGAATTTGAAGTAGAGGTTTGTGAAGTAAAGTTCTGAATTTTAATTTCATGACACTTGAAAAACTATCTAGTTGCCTTGGTCAAAATTTACGTTCAAAGAATGAAGTTGACTGCAAATGAAGTCCCTTATGTTGTCTGAACCTGCCCATTGTTCAGATATAAAATGACGGACAACAAAATAGGGTCACTTAAAAGAATGTTTAATATTTTAACATTTTCCAGCAGAAACTTATTGTTTAACACCGAAACCTATAAGCATATTGCTGCTTAAAGTATTTTAAGAGGTATTGGCTCATACAGTTATCACCAAAAGCTTGTCGCATTAGCATACTGTTTTTTTTTTTAATATTGTGTTATTGAAATTGCTTTGATTTTAGCAGCACTCGGCTACTTTTGAGTAATACTAACTTAGATCAACTTTATGAGCTATCAAACGTTCTACGGCTTTAGCTTCAGGACCTTATCGTACTTCAACTCCAAAACAATTTTTGTTAAGCATTCTCAAATCAATACTTATCCATAATCCCTTTTTAGAAAAATTGTGACTTTAAATATTTCAGTTTTCTTACGAAATATTAGCACATACAAAGTGTTCCTATTTCTTTGTTCATCACTGTACTAAATAAATACGTAAAATGAAAAATATTAGCATATAATTCAACTAATTTCAGTTGGACTTCTACAAAGAACACTATGCTATATTTTTTCAATGCAAAGCCGGACCAGTGCCATTTCCGTTTTTTGTTTTTAACGCTGCACGCGCAAATAATAAAACTTATAAAATAAAATATTTTCATTCGTGAATAGACAATATTTATTGAATTCCTAAAATAATGAAACAAACAAAATTCTCTTTTATATACATAAATTCCATTTTTGTTTCAAAATAAATCTCGAACTTTTATCAAAAAAAAAAAAAAAAATAAACTTTTTAATCTTTTCTGAATGACGTGATTTTTTTACTTAAGTATTTGAAACGACAACAGTGTCCATACACTTCTAGATCTAGGATAAGGTCAAGAATAATTTTCTCTCTAGCGCATAAATAAACAAAATTCTTTGGAAATTTTCCAATTTTATAAATGTTTTTGTTTTCTTTCTTACTTCCAGCCGTTTGCGCAAAAAAGTGATATTTGCCGATGATGAGGGTTTATCATTAACTGAGGTACGAGTTATGTCCGAACCCTCAAATGTACCCCCCTACTGGAGTGTCAAATTCTTGGAACAAATCACACAAGGTCTTGTTAGCCCTCATCCAGCAGATCAATGGGCTGTAGATTTTAAACAACCCGCATCCGACTATTTGTCATTTAGGTGGGTGTGACTTAAAATTCTGAAAAAAACAATTGTTTATTTTTATTTATAACGTATACAAAAATAAAAAAAAATAAAATTTAATTTTAGGCAAAAAATCGAGAAAGATTATGTTTGTCTGGAAAATGTGATTGTTAAGGATGACGAATCTATCATTGTGGGAACTGTAAAAGTTAAAAATACAAACTTTGAGAAAGAAGTCATTGTGCGTGTTACATGGGATGATTGGAAGACCCAACAAGACATGTTTTGTTCGTATGCAAGGGTAAGTTAAAAACAATACTCAAGTGTTTAAAAAAAGTTATATAATTTTATTGTTTCCTTTCAAATATAGACTTACGGCCCAACCGCAGCTTATGTGATCTTTGATACATTTTCATTTAAAATAACCCTGCCCCCAACATCTAAGCGACTGGAGTTCTGTATATGCTACCGAACAGCCGGAAAGGAATACTGGGACAACAACGAAAGCAAGAACTACACAATAACTAAAAGATCGCCCTTCTATTACCATGCTCTGGCTCCTTACGAACCATACCGGCATGGTAACCAAGTCTCAGGCATGTCGAAGCTCTCGAATGCATTATCCAAAACTGCAAGCCTTTACAACGCACAGGAACCCAGTCCCTATTACTGATCGTATCGATCCAAATAAATTGGAGCCAAATTTTATGCAATTCGAGACTCAGTTAAAGGTATGCTTATAAATTCTCTACTTTAACGAACATTTTATTAAAATAATTATATTTTTTTTGTAGAATATGAAACCAGAAACGAATCCTAAATAGAGGTTGTGTGTAAATAAAAGTATAGGGGTTGGACTGAGCTGTGGATCGATACGCACCTCACAGATAAAAAAAAAACCTCAGCCTCTCAGCTTGCAGCTTTAAGTTGCACTCAACGGTTTAATATACTTTCAACTAGGCCATGGAACAA
The DNA here is from genome assembly GCA_951509635.1 of Eupeodes luniger. Lineage (NCBI taxonomy): Eukaryota > Metazoa > Arthropoda > Insecta > Diptera > Syrphidae > Eupeodes > Eupeodes luniger. The sequence goes on from OX608073.1 coordinate 1,404,458, forward strand.
ACCACATTAATGACTATTTAAAAAAATTAACCATATATTCTACTCAACAAAAGTTTTATATACCTATTCTTTAAAATCGTGTTAACAACACACTTCCTATACCATTAGTTTTAACTCTGACCAACTGTCCTAGTTAAAGATTTTTAAAATCGATAGTCTCCAACTGTGCCATAGTGTCGTGATCAATGTCATTTTAACTATCCTCCTTTGGAATATAAATAAGAGTGTTTTTGTATGCAAATGAAGATTTTTTCAAACCAGCAAAAAAGAATTTTCAATTTAATCAGGGACTATGTATTTATCATTTTGAATGAAGTTACTATATTTGGAGAAATTATTAAAAACATATATAAAACAAATTTGAACCTATAAATAATTTTAGAAAAAAAAAAACAGAAATACTGAAACCAAAAGACTGAGATACTGGTGAATTTCGTACTAAACACAACAAAAATTGATACAAAAATAAATTTAAAATGTTTGTGTTTGATGTAAATAGATGATAGTAATGTTGATGATAGTCTGTAATTAATAATTGTACTTCTACCCTTATTGAGTTATTTTTTATTATTATTCTAATTGTTTAGGTGATGATGTATTATATAAGGAGCTACTTTTTTATTATAAATTTTTATTTTACTTTAATGTACCTACTCTAGATGTATAAAACAGCGAGGTTGATTTTTTTAAAAAAACTATACGATATCTATTCATTATGTGAAGAGGAAATCAATGACAAGATTTAACATTTATTGTATATTACACTGCTTAAGATGTTTAACTTTTCTATTGTAGAATAAAATATAAAAAAAAAAAGATACATGAAAATAACAAAAATGTGTTTTAATATTTTTTATTGTCTTTTATTCACAACGCAATTTTGGTTACGAAAAATAAATTGTTCTCAATTTCATCACATTTTTAAACTATGGGTCTTAACGATTCTACCTTTACGAAAGCCGGTGAGAAACGTTTATTTTTCGTATCGTTTAAAAACTGAAGTAGCAGAAACATTATAAATTACTAAAAAAAAAAGTAAGTATACGCCATAGTGTACTAATTGTGAGTTGAAAGAAACTGTGTGGTTTGACTTTGCATGAGGGGAAATTGAAACAAATGTGTCTCCCAGGGTACATCCGTTAAATGGTTTGCAGTAATGTCCTTAAGCCAACGTTAAGTAGAAAATAAATATGGTAGCACAATCAAGTTGTTATTTTCGTATTCAAACCCTGTTCAAATCTTTCTACACTAAAAAAAGCGTCTCTATAAATGGTAAGTGGTCGACCAAAACGTTAAACATGTTTGAATTCATCGTATTTTATCAAAAAATCAAGAAATCTGAATCTGAGAAACCACATTGTAGAGAAACTAGCCAAATCAAAAAATGCACTAAATGCAACGTGGAAGTCCATTATGCACAACAAAGACGTTCATTTCAATTCAAAGTTCCGAATTTTTGAAACAACGGCGAAGGCAGTTATATGCTATGCTGCACAAGTATGGGGTCACAAAGAATTCAATGAGGTGGAACATCTTTTGAGATATTTTCTAAAGAGAACTTTGAGGCTTCCAAACAGTACTTCAAATCACATTCTCATGCTCGAGACGGGTCTTCCTCCTCTATTCATTTCGACACTTAAAATGCAAGTAGACTACATAATAAAGACGTTAACCATGAAGGAGAACAGGCTGCCCAAAAAAAATAACTATGGTCATTTTAAGAAGGAAGTCATCTTGGTTCGAGAGCTGGAGTAGCTTAGCTACTCTTTGTGACCGTCAGCTAACTCTAAACGAAAATAGGCCAGATCAATGGAAAGCTGAACTTTATGATCTCATAAGTGCAGTTGATGTGAAGAAAAGAGAGGAATTCATTACAAAAGCTAGAGAGTCGACAAGCAGACGTATTTACACAATGCTCGATTACAATCTTGCAACCAGAAGTTATTTTAAGGAGGAGTACTCATCCGACCTCATGTCACTGGTTTTAAAAACAAGAGGAGAGTTGCTGCCACTCAACTTTATGCCGCATGTAGAAGAACGCTCGGAAATCTGCAATCTGTGCAACCAAGGAGAAAGGAAAACATCTACCACTTCCTTTGCAGATGCCCGATCTTAATGGAATCTCGGAGGAGTGTTTTTGGGAAGAGTTTACTGAGTGAGGATGAAATGATAACCATTCTCAATGGAGCTGATTGGAAAGTCCTGTTTCAATTTGTCAAGCTTGCTCTTTCATACAGAAAAAAAATTACAGATGAACTTTTTTAAATACAAAAAAAAAATTACTTAAAATCTACTTTAAAGTTTATATTGTCAACTGGCAGACGGCTTAGGCCATGCTCTAAAAATGTTAGTTTATTATTATATATATATATATAATCTGTATAAGACTTAAAGAAAAATAAAACATTTGTTAATCTAATCTAAAATCGTATTTTTTCAAATCTAACCTAATCTTTATTACATTTCTATAAAAGAAGTTACATTGGTTTTGAATTCTTGTACATTTTAAAGACAGAACGTGGTATCATTCCGCATTATGGTTAAACAATTTAAGGGGAGGAATCCAGGCTCTCTTCTTCACTAGAAAGATTTGAAAAATAGAGTTTCATAAAAAAAACACAAATTTAGAGTCCCTTTGGAAAAAAATTCCGGAAAAATTGTATGCAATACCTGTCCAAACCTAATTAAATCTATGCCAAGAAGGTGTGAAAAGGTTCTTATAAACAATGGCCACCCCACCAAGTACTGACATTTCGAGATCATTTATTCTTAAAAAAGGATAATTTTAATTGATGTTTTGACTTATCCTTAGGAAGGAACTGATTCACTACAAATTTGTTTTGGCCAGGAAAAAGACGCCTGGAAATAGTTTTATCTAAATTGTAGTAAAATAATTCCACTCCTACTATTTTGGCTACAACTGTATAAAGGTTTTGTAAATTGTGGTCAGATCAGAAGGAGAGACAATTCCTTGCACCGTCTCAGAAAACCCTACATAGAGTGACATAGAGTTTCGCAAGAGGTTGTTGGTAATGTACATTTGGGTTTCGAAGCATTTAATTCCACATGGTACTTTATTTTCCATCGAGAGGCACGTAACTAAGGAAATAAATATGAAAAGATAAGAGAACTATCGTCAGCGAAACAATTAATTGGATTAGAAGTTGAAGACAGATCATTTATAAAAATGAATAACAAACAATTGGGACAAACAATTTATATTGTGGGTTGGGTTTTAGACTTTTAATCAGCTCAAAACAACTTTTACTGAAGTTTCAAAAGGAAATTTACAATCCAACAATAAATTAGTGATTCGCCAACACCGAAAGCCATTAAAGCAAAATACCAGATTTTTATTAAATGCTTTCAAGACATCAAGTGCAATAACCTTACTTTCTCTAAACCGATGTAAAGATTTGTTTCACTGTTGGCAAGCGATAGCCCATTCATTCATTCCGTCCTATTTAAAAGCTTATGAATTTAAGCTCTACTAAGTAGTTGGAAACATTTTTTTTATGAGCAAAATGTTGTTATATTACACCGTCATCAATTATTCGTATTTAATGTTTCCTTAACCTTAACATAAACTTTCTGTTCATTTTGTTTTTGTTCACAGCTTGTTAAAAGGCAATGTCAGCACCAGCACTGTCTTAACCAGCAGGGACTGACCTTATAGATTATTAAATACAATTCATTTGAGTTTATCTTCAGAATACCAAATTCCAGTCAATGTAAGAACTGACTCATTTATCATTCGTTCATTAATTTGTATGTGCTTCCCTCTTTATCATGTCTTGTGACGTTAAATTCGACTTTTAAGTGATATCACGTTCTTGTAATGTGATCAGCAAATAACCTTAAAATCTGAAAAGTTTATTCCATTGAAAAAGAATTAAAACAAATTTTGTCTGAGGTATTTTCACATAGGGAAACATAGAATATTTTATTGCTTTCTTGACTGGATCGATACACGTCTATTTTCTTATTTAAATTTCATTTAAAAAGAATAATAAATAACATTAACTTTTTCTTTTCAAGAATGATAGTTTCCTACTGCTTTTATTTTCTGCGGAATGAACTGTTTCTTTTATTAAATGCATTATTTTAATTTTTAATAACAAGTTCTTAAGAACTCTAGCTTATTTTGTTCAAGATGTTGATGACCTTTTTAAAAGGATTACATATATTTTTGCATTGGTTTCCCTAAGCTTTGAGTATACCTAGATGTGGTTTTCTTAAGTGTATTTGGTTTTCGTTTTTTTTTTCTGTTTTTGTTTCGGTTCTCGTTAATATGTTTGTTTATAATTATAATTTAACTATGCACTGATTGTTCCTTAAAATTTACTCGCTCTTGGCCAATTTAGCCTTGAGGGATTCTGGCATCTCTGGTGGTGGTGGACGTGGGAGGGCCAAAGCTACTTTGACACCATCATAGATGAACCATTGCAGGGCAGTCAATGTACCGATCATAATAATACGAGGAACCAAACCGTTCCACATTCCCATGAAACCAAGACTCTTGGCAACATCGAAGGCAGATGAACCCTTGGCTTGGTTGAGTTTGGATACTACAACATCGGCTGGATGGGAGACGATGGCGCAGAAGACACCAGCAATGTAACCGGCAGCGAATGTGACAACCAATTGTTCACCCTTGGTGCAGTCTTGACGTGGTTTTGGAACAACGTGACTAAGAAAAGGAAAACAAAATAATTTTAGATTTTAAATAATTTTTTGATAGAAATGCCATCTCACCTGTAAAGTAACTCAACTGTTCTTTCGAAGCAAGCGAACTTCATCATGGTGTATGGGATCTGTCTGCACCACAATGGCACCAGGCCCTTGTAGAATGCACCAACGCCTTCTTCTTTCACCATCTTAGGAACAGCCTGACGGAATGTGTTGGCGAAACCAGGCATGGTCTGGATCTTAACCTTGGCAGCTTCGAATGGAGCCAAAGCAATATCGGCAAAGAACTCAGCTGAAGCGGATGCGGCCAAGTAAAGGGAGGTACGGTACAAGTAGGAGTTTTCCTCGCCAAGCATGTTTGCATACTGTACTTTGAAGACCTCATAGAGACCGAATTTGCATAGACCCTATTTACAAAAAAAAATTGAAATGTGAATTACGAAAAATACAATTTAACAAATCAAACTCTTTCATTGGAATCTTCAGTTTTTTAATCTTGAATTTAAACCTTAAAACATTAGGGATTTCAAAGTTTTGAGATGTACTCGATTAGATTTGTATTTACTGCTTCTTTTTACAGAACAGTAAAATATTTCTCATATATGTATGTATAATTTACCAATGCTTCAATTTAAAGTTAAACAAACAGGTTAACCGTGCGTCTTATTAAATTATGTAATTATTTTACTATTTGGCAGAAGTAGGTATTAAGTTAAAAATATACATAAAAGCTACATTTGCTGTCTAGACAATTCGATGTTTTAAAGAACAACCCTTTTGTAGCCGTTAAAGGTTTAACGAAACTTATTTAAGCCGAAATTACGCAACAATGCAAATAAACGGCATTTATTTTACTATTCTTCTTTCCAGTTTAAGTCCAAATTAAATTTCGGTGTTTTTAATTTTGTATTTAGAAAAAATCATCCCCTTCAAGATTTAAATAAGTAAAAAGTTGCATAACGATTCCAGTTACTTTTTAAAGAGCAAAATTTCTATAATCTGTGTTGCTATCTTACCTGAGCAGAGTATCCAAAGAATGTTGGAGCCCATCCCTTGACTAAACCACGACTTCCTTCTTCGGCATAGGAAACCTTGAATCCATTGAACAGATTCTTGTATTTGGCCGAGTCGACTTGAAGACGGCACTTGACCAAATCCAATGGCACTACAAAAGTGTGAGTGGTACCACAAGAGAGGATACCACCGAGACCGCACAGCACGAAGTACTTGGTTGAGCCGAATTCACACGAATCCTGAGTCACTACTGCGGATGCTGCTTGGATTTCCCTACCAGGTGCAGCTTCACATTGAGCACGAGTGAAGGGAGTTTTGAAGGGGGAGTTTTTAGCTGCTTCAAAAATTGATGAAAACATCTTGGGTGATATTTATTAATGGGATCGGCTATGGGAAGATAATAATTTCATATATGTAAAATAAGTTCCGTGATTTTTTTTCTTTCTTTCTTTTTGCAGGTCCAAGGTTAAAATCAATAGGTTACATAATTTTTAAGTGACAAAAGAGAAAAAATTACCGAATGATGTCCAAATTTTATGATTTCTATAAAACAATGTGTTTAATAGAAATCAATTTAATAGGAATTTATTAGAATTAATTAAAAATAGTTTATGTTTGAGGATTTTTGCACTTACAATTAACAGCACACCAGCCACGGACACGATACGAGAACTTGAAAAGAATCTATTTGCAACCACGACCACTGCTGCTACCTTACGGAATTTTTCTGTGATAGTTTTTCGTTCCTCCAGGGAGGTTGGATGGAATTAATATTATGGAGACATAACATGGAAGCATGGAATTTTGGTACGTATTGGGAATGAATCATAGCAAAGTTGTAAAATCAATTTTTTCTGTTCGAGAATTCGATTAAAAATATTTGTATGTTTTTCATTATTTTTTGATAGTTATTTCGCAAAATATTAAAAAATTTATAATAAGCATAGCCCGGGTTACATGAACTTGAAGTATAAACATGTTATTTACTTTTGTAGAGATTTTTGGAGACTATAATTTAAATAAACAGCTGTTTATTTTTAATTTGAAAAATATTTTTTTACGTTAAGCCTAGTACATACTTCCTCGTGAAGTTAACGTTCGCCAGTGGAGAAAGTGAACTTTTGAAATTGCTCACTGGTACACACTTGTGAATCACGTTGTGAACATTTGTATTCTATTTCATATAAATGCATTTTAACTTTTTTTTTAAAACCACACGCAAAGCAGCCACAAACTTTAAATGAGGAATCAGTATCAGTATTCAGTACAAATTGAAAACTGTCCTTTTTTTTGTAACCAAATGTCAAAGCTTCACCAACAGTTCCCGTACATTTTGCACGTGAATTGCCCGTGAACGAAAACTCTCCACTTTGTTCTCTACTCAGCTTCACGAGCACGTTCACGGGTGAACCAAAAACCGAAATTTGTATGAATTCACGAGATGGTTCACAAGTATGTACTGGGCTTTACGATTTATAACAGGAGACTTTTTATATAGATACAACATTTTCAAGTCATTAAATTTATTTAACGACCCACAATAAAATTCAGTATTCATTTTTCAAAATGCATTCATAACTTCTTTATCAACTGAATTGTGAGAAATGGAGACGAAATTATGTAACTCACAACATTGTAATCTTTAGTACTGTCATAAAGAGGAGCTGCCTGTGGAGCCCTCAAGATATGAATTCTGGTAGAGTTAAGAATAGAGGAAAATCACTAGTGCCACCAGCGCCACAATAGAACTATACCGAATACGTCTTTCATAAAAATTAGACAAAAGACTTCAAAAACGAATTATCATATCAACAATAACATGTAGGCCCGGTCCTGGAAATCACAAATAATTAGGATACAGACATGAATACTTTCGGGTTTGACTTTTAAGTACATACTTAAATACAGAATGTGATATTACTTTGAATTTTCATTGTGACCCAAATGCAAAAGAAAATGGGTAAAAATGTAAAAATATATCTGGAACTGGTCAAATATTAAAGAAAAACAATTGTAAATTCAAATAAACAAAATCTAAATATATTATATTTACTACTATACATTTTTCATCAACGTAGGGTGCAGTTGGAGGAAGGGGGGTATTAAACATGTTCGGATGTGGGATCGTACAAGTTCTTTGATCAAAAAAGCACAAACTATCGTTTCTGACTCTGAGACATTTCGTTGTAACTTCAGATTAAATTCTTTGATTACCTATTGGTCTTTTTAGTTCATCGAAAATGGAAAATACTGTAATTTAAACGGAACGATATTTTTTTCTCTAATAGCAATCTTTCTTGTCATATACTGCTTGAACTACGTTTACAATTTGTGTGTCAAATATGATATACTGAGGCTAAACTTTACAACTACATTTATGGGGTTTTCCTTGGGTAAATTCAGAATTAATTCAAAAATTGATTTTTTTTTCGTGGCGCATGGAACACGATTGTAATTGTTTTTTTTTTGTAATTGGCTGCTTTCAATCTCATGTTGGATAGGGTATCTTAGATAGGTGGATTTTTAGATACCTTGTTGAACGAGTTGTATTGAGATAGCTGTTAAAAAGTAAAAACAACTTTCAGCTGTTCACAAAAAGCAGAGAAACATTTATGCGTCGAAGTTAAAATTGTTGTAAGATAAAACATTTAATGGATAATTCAACTGATTCGTCGGAAGATGATGAATTGAAAGCAGACCTAGCAAATTGGCCATCTACAAAACGAGAACAAAATAAGTCAATTTTGAAGTTTAAAAAAATAGATCATAATTACCTTCTAAAATTGGGAGGCAAATAGCTTCTTCATCGTCTATTATGTACAGAACATCCTCAAATACAACTTCAACTAACATTTTGTATCTTTTTGTTTACCAACAATTACAAAAAGCTGAAATCAATTTTCAAGTTTCTTGAAATTCAACCATGTGTTGAATCAGCTGTTCTGTCAGATACCTACATACCCCAGAAATTCTTGGATACCTTTGGATTCCTTTTTTGATATCTCAGCTGTTTTTGATCACCTGTTATTTTACACGTAAAACACTCTAACAAAAAGTTATCCGGATACCCTATCTGTCTGACATTGAACGCACCCATTCTATTACTGTAACCATCGAGAAAGAACTAATAGAGAGAACCAACTTCGACGGTTGCTCTCTTTTTGCCTACAAGCTGCGATTTGGCCACCAACTTGCATATGTATTAACTCCATATAAAAAAAATGTGGGGAACCAATACTTATGCAAGTTTGTGCGCAATTCTCACCACGAGAAAGAGTAAACTTTTCTCTCTTTTCTCTCTGCTCACCACCTTTGAAAAATGGCGACCACCTTTGAAAAATGGCGACCACCTTAGAAACATAAGACTCTGAAAGCACTACAACTATTAATTTTATTATTAGCTTCGTTTATGCGTTTAATTTTCGCTCAGACTGTTCAAAAATGCAAAAAAACTCAGATTTGTTTCAATTTTCAGAGTTTATCGACTTAATTTTGTCGATGCGAGAGTTTCAGGAACATTGAAAACGAGAGTTACAGAATGTAAACATGGAACATTAAAAACATTTCTATATACTCATCTCTTTTCCCATTCCTATTTAATTTATTTGTGTGTACTCGTTGTTTATTTTCTTTACATTACTCACGACATTTCCAAAATGCTGAAAATAAGTGATTTAAGAAGAGACTAAATAAAAAGACTATCAACTTGTTACTTCTGTTGCCAATTTTCTGAAAGTGCATTGTGGCTTATTCATAGATGTTTGCATTTATAAAAAACATGTACTCGTTCATATATACAAATAAAGTCTAGTCTAAAAAACCTAAACCTTGTTACACTCTTAAGCACTTTTCACATGAGCACGACCAACGAATGAACGAATATTCGTCGATTTTGACATTTCTTTCACATGAGAGTTCGTCGCGAATAAAGTTTGACATTCAAAACCGAAACCAAAACAAGAATGATCTTTTTCGGTTAAGTACGCGCGATTATTATATTCGTTGCGAGTGTGGAAAATGTGGAACGCGAATAAAGTTTGACAGTTCGTATCAACTAAAATTTTTTCGCGACGAATAAATTTGTTTTCTTAAATTTATTAATACATATATGATATTGAAAAGTAAAAGTATGCATCATAAATCAAATAGAAACTATATTGTTATCGTTTTGTTAAGAATTTGTGTGGAAATATGTCTTCAAACGTATATAAACTCACATTTTGTAATTCATTCGTCGTTCGTTGGTCGCGCTCATGTGAATGCTGCTTTACTGCACACATACTTTCTTGTTTTGGTTGTTAATGCCATCTATCTCTAACTTAGAGAAAAACAAATTCACCACGAACTACCGGTATAACTTCTCCCGTTATTTATTGACAAACAAAAATGTTTTGCTAGAATTAATTTGAATTATAGGAGTATTTTTGTAGATATAAAAACGACAAGATGTTAGTAAAATTAAAGAAAGAAATTCATGAGAATTACAAACATCATAATGAGACTTTAAAAAACATAGTCTTCTTGGCTATCAATAAACAAAAATGAAAAATGTGGGATTTCCCGGAAATCATGTTTTTTTGTGTACTCTTCTTCGCGGTGGAAACATGTATACACCGATACGAATTCAACACGCTATAAAAAATGAGAGTAAGAGGTTTCGAAGGGACGGAGACGAGGAAGTTTGGCTCTCTCATTTAGTTTTTTCTCTCTGACTGTAACTTTGTGTACTTGTTAACGAATAAGGAAGAGCTAAACACTTTTTAAAAATTGTATTAGTATTGGCGCAAAAAGGGGTTAATCTGATCTTAAATCAATTTATTTTTCCCATGGAATGGAAAAAAGGGGAAATTTGGGGTTTGACAGATTTAGATAAAGAATAAATTGATTTATTTAACCTATGCAAAACACCATTGCTGTAGGTATTCGAATATTTGAGGGTTATTGGATATGATTTGACAGTTGAGAATGACAAATGTGTTGACATTTATGTTCACTAAGGTTTAGAAATTCATCATAAATCGTTTTTTCGCCAGAACATTTTCTTTAGAAAAAAAATAATTTCGTTCGCGAAGTTCATAGAGCATTTTCACTAAAGAATGTTTTTTAGTGAAAAAGCTGATTTTTTGAGCTAATACAATACTCAAGCCATTAACGATTCTTTCTTAAAATTGACTGTTTGGTTCGGTTTATATACTGGCGACACACATAGGTTCTTATTTCTTCCGAAATGATTTACAGTGAATGACGGGCGCTGTCGAGCCGTGTTAAGTAATTGACTTATGCTGCAAAACCAGCAACTCTTGAAGCACTGAAATCCAATATTCAAGCCATTAATGAAGCCTCCGGCGAGTTTTATTAAAAAAAGAAAGGAGAAATAGGAATGATTATAAAAATATGAATATCTTGAAATTCCCTACCAGATTAAATGATTAAGCTTTAAACTAAAAACACCCAATATAATAGAAAAACCAAAATGACCAGTCTCCTTTATCCTCTTTTCAGACTGATATGCCAAGTGAATAGTGAACACTTTAAAAGAGTGCAGAAATGTTCGGGAGTGCCAAATAAACACGACATGAGAAATGAATCACAGGAACGTCAACAGCGAATCGTTTTAATCGGTTTATTTGACAATTTTGAATATTTCTGTTGTTAAAAAACGATTTGTTTTGACGTTTTGAAGAAAATGTTGTGGCGTCATAACTTAACAATTTCATTCCCACATTTGGCATTTTATTTTCAACACCAATACTCAATACTCTGCTGAATTAGTCAATTTTTAGACTAGTTTAAGTTTTTACTATCATGTATCATATCTCACGTAGTTGCAGCATTTGTTATGGGTTAAAAAATGTAAAGTAATTAATACAAAATACTTTCTCAATTTGTTTTTCATCTTGGAAAATAGAATACGAATTAATTGTTTTATTTTTATTGAGTTTTTTTTGGCTCGCATTAGATCTTAATAAACAAGCTATTAAAAATGGGATTTTTGTAATGATTGGGGAAATTTATATGTGGAAAACCAAATGAGAATTTATTACACTTTTCAGGTCAATTTTTGTACTTAATATTTTCTCAGCTAGATTTTAAAAAAATACTTAACTTGAACATAAAACAAACTATTTTAAAGGCTAATTTTTTTACCTCGAGGTAATTTTAACAGAAGTAGTGTTTTAAAAAGTCCCATTAGACGCGAATCGTGCAGCAAAAAGCTAAATTTGATCCAATTTTTAACCAAACGTCAAAACTTTAACGCTTTTCACAAACAGCCTGATGATAACGTCCACTTTTTCTACCTTCTCTGTAATTTTTCAGTTTGTTTCCATTTTGTTCTATTCCACTTCCATTTCCAATTGATTCCAAATTTTTCAACAATCTTCAAGCGTTTCGCATACCCGTTGTCGTCGTTTTCTCTCTCTTTCTATATACCACTTAGAGTGTGTGTAATTCTACACTGTGGTGCAATTTTGCGTTTATTATTTTTCGTTGATTCTTGTGTATAAGTTGAATGTGATTCTTTTCCTTTGCAGTACTATAATAAATTTATTTGTTACGTTTTTCTCTATTTATCCGAGATAAATCTTCATTTCGAAAAAATTTAAATTAAATTACAAACAATTCAATTGCCTTTGAGAGGAATTTCAATAATATTTCTGGGTAAGTAAAAGCAATTTTTATCAAAAGGCCGAAATTTTCAGAAAGATAAAATAAAAAAAAAAAAATCACACAAAACCGGTGAATCATTTTTGTACATATTTTATGGGCTGTTTCGCTGTTTCTTCATATTCATATCGGTCTCTCAACGAACGACAGCCGCAGCCTTGTCTGAATCTAAACCTTCGGTAAAAATACGCCATTTAGTAAGTTATTAAGCCCCTAAAATGCCTTCTTAGAATTCCCTTCTGCTTCTGGCAAAATAATCAGTGGGCCTATTCATCTAATTAGAATTTATAGATAAATGATAAATGATTTGGTTTGAAAACATGTTTCTAAATACCAGCCGCAAGCTTTTTTATTTTATTTTTTATCAAGCATTTCCAGTTTGAGAATCTAGAAAATTTGCCTGAGCGGCAGTATGATTGATTCGCTACCTATATGGGCAGCAGCAAGGTGCAATTTTTTCCCCTTTCGTTCCCTTCTCTATGACACATACTTGTGATAACAAAGTTCTCAAACTTTTATCTTTCGTTTTTGGTTTTACAAAAATTCCTTTTCGTTTTTTTTAACCAAAAGAATGAAAAGAATAATAATTTATTGAAAATAATGTGTGCAAAATAAAAAAAATAAAAGCTTTATAGAACCGTCCATGGCACGACTGGACGAGCGACGTAGACGAGCGAATTGATTGGGTGTGGTTGCTATAGTGAGGCTTTGTGCATTTCAAGGTGTTATTTATTAGGCTTTATGTCCTCTGTAGTCTGTGACCTAAGAACTGAGAACTGATACCTTAATCACATTATTCTTTCATTTATGCAGAAACTACATAAATTGATATAGAATGTCATCAAACAATCAAGCTGACCCAGCTTCTGCAGAGATTTTCGATGATGTTGAACACGATGTTAACTATCAGCCACCACCGGAAAAGACTATCGACGAAATAGTGGCCGCCGACAAAGACGACAAAAGTCTTATCGTATACAAAAAGGCGCTACTTGGTGAAGCGGAGAGTGAAAAAATCATTGTTGGTAAGAAGAATCTTAAGTAAACTTTTCTGGAGATAAAATTAATTATTTAATGAATTTTGTGCAGACACAAGTGATCCAAGAAAAGTTATTGTTAAAAAACTATGCCTTTGTGTGGATGGGCGAGATGACATGGAATTGGATTTAACTGGAGACTTAACGCAATTAAAGAAACAGGTAATTACATAATTTTAACTTGAAATAATTAAACCTTGTTAAACTAAACAAATGCTTTTGTTTTTCCTTCTATTTTTTGTTTTCTCTTCTTTTTATTTTGTTTATTTTTTGTTTCCCATGTTTCGACCTGGTGGTCTACTTGGTAATGTTAATCCGTAACATGTGCTATTGCTGGTTGCTGTTTGCTGTTGCTATTGGCTAGGTCTTTGTTATTAAGGAAGGTATACGCTACAAGGTGCGAATCGATTTTATAGTTCAAAGAGAAATTGTCCATGGCCTTAAATATGTACAAAAGACTTATAGATTGGGAGTGCCAGGTAAGATTAAATATTCTTATTGGTATTATGCTTTTGTAGTTCAAGTTGTAGAATAGGAAACCTTTAGGGTTAATTTAACTAGTAAATTGCAGTGCTTTGCATTTTTTTTTTAACAGAAAAAAAAACTAGCTTAAGGTGAGCTAAAAAATTCTAAAATTGAATATCGAATACAATTGTTATAGTTGCAAATTGTTCTTGATTTTGAAAAACAAAATTGATTTGTGATACATTCCTTCTTCATTCTGTTTATTTTAAGAAAGACTTTTCTGTTACTAAGTAATTTTAGGTCTATTTTAAGTCAGACTCTAACGTGAACCTTGAAAAAATGAAGAACTTAATTAATCTATAAAAATCTATAGTAATTTCATTTTAGTCCTGTAAAATAAATACCCAAAACTGAATTCAACTTGTTGTAAGAATCCTAAGAAACAAATTGTTATATTTTTAAGAAAAGGGTCATCCATTTAAAATATATAAAAAGATAGGTATTTTTGTGTACTTTACAGAGCGATTTTTCATGGGTTTTAATTTTAAACAAATTCCAAGACTGACATTTCCACACTTAGCTCAGTATCAATGCAATATGATAATATAAGTTGTTTTAGACACATAAAGATATAGATAGCTATAAAACTTAATTATAAAATTCCTCCAAATAAGTCTGACGTATGAAATTGGTGTCTATATATTTAGTCGTAATTTATTACTAAATGCGATGCATATGTATTGCGTTTGCAATTTCAATATTGTTTAATATAAAAACTACTTCCAATAATTTTGGGTTAATTCAAACATCACAGTGCAAAAATGAAAATTTCATTGTAAGTCAACAAAATTTAGGTGTGCTTTCTAAAAATAAAATAAATTGGGTGGCGCAAACAGTTCATTGAGAACTAGAGCATAGTGACTTACAACTCTCAACCATTCCTATGTGCAAGAATTGTTGTCAGGGATGGAGACCTACAGTTTTAAGCCGAATCCGAACGGCTAATTTGAGAAAGCACTTTTTTCATGACAAGAATTACTCTTGGAGAATTTGTCAATTCCTCGCAAGAGGCAGTACCCGTGAAAAAAAACTTTAGATGGCACAGGCAGGGATTGAACCCAAGACCTCTGGCACTGGTCCAACGCACTAACCATCATGCCACTGGTACTAAGGTGCGCTTTCAGTCACAAATTTTATCGAAATCGGATACTTTTACAAAACTAACTGTATAACTAAATGTCTAAACAAAAGGTTTTCTATAAGGACTTGACAACTTTTTTCTTAAATACATTAACCATTTGAGAAATTTCAAAAACTATATTATGGGCTTGAAGTATAATTCAAACATTTATTAATGAAAATCGTCTTCGTTCATATCGTCACCACGGGCACATTTAGAGCGAGGATCAACTTTTCGATGACTCGGCACCACTTTTCAGTCGAAGCACCTATTTTGTTGGCTTGTTGAGATAATATGTTCATCAAACTCACTCTCCAATAAATCTATTGTTAGGTGTGCTGTGTGCCTTGTGGCACATCCTGTTGAAACCACGCCGGTGGCATGCAAACCGCACCGAACTGTTTATTTGTTTTGGAAATAAACTGGTGATTTATGAAGTAAATAACACATATTTTGTTTAGTGACTTTTGTTACTGAAAATGACTTTTCGATAAAATTCATCATCTTTACGTATCTCGTCTAGAGCCCTTATACAAAATAGGCCATAATGTGATCTGAGCGAAGCCCAATTTCTGAAAGCGCCGTGGAATTGACTGATTTGGATCAATTGCACTCTTCAAGTTGTGGTCACCGTCTCTGAATTTTGGTATATATAATTTGCAGACGTTGCTCGTTGTTCGTGTCCTTTACCATGATGAAAATTTTGAGTGTACTGAAGAAATTGACAATGACAGTTCGATGATATGTGACATTTTCAAAGTCGCAAGTCAAAAGCCCATAAAATTCAAATTTTCTCATTGCATTATTGGCCATATCCATATGATTAAGGTGCGCTTTGGTGGTTAATTAAAAATATTGATTGATGAAAGTTTTGAAATTTATCAACAATTTGCATACCCTAGCCATACTGACCAAAAGGTTCAACAAAATGAAGCCAATTCCAATTTCTATTTGCAGAAATAATCCTGAAAATTCTTGAGCATACAATTATTGTGCATTATGTCCTTGTAATTAAAATGAATCAAAGTTTTATATTTCTTATGAATCACATGCACATGAACCATTGAAAAACGGGCTATAGGTGGAAATACTTTCATCTTTTCTACTTTATTATTAATTTTAGGATAGGGTTATCAACCTGAACGATTACAAGCGGGTAAATATTTTATAAACTCAACTTCGATTATACCAAACACAAAAAACAACAACTTAAGTTTCTTTTGACGAGCACTGCATATCAGGGAAATCACTATAATTCTAAAATTACAATTGTCAAAAGCTATCGAATTCGGAATCTTATACACTTTCAAATGTGCTAAGGTTAATTTTTATTGATCGCCCTTCGTAGGTCAATAAATCTGTGTTAACAATGGAAACGAAAGTTTTTCAATATTTGTTTTGATATTTTGCCAACGATTATCCCCCACTTCTTAAAAACCTGAGAAAAATATCTACATACGTTCTCAAAATACGTCCTGTCTCGGTGACAACCTACTTATTTGATCAACATTTCCGAGCCATGTTTTTATGTTGAGGAGTAAAAAAAGTAAGATCAATTAAATTCTTGGATTTTGGCAGCAAAAATGAATGTGATGTTGCGTTAATCGAGAGGAAAACTTTGTTGGTCAAATTGGCGTGATTCCTATAATGCCAGGAAAAATTCATTGTAAAATAAAAAACGAATGACTTATCTATAACGCTCTTTTCAATTTTGTTATATTCTTGAAAAGCATGTGAAAAAGTGTCTACAAAAAACGAAACTAACTTATGAATCTTCCTAAATTTTATAGAGTGTAATTGGAAATATGGCATATTATTTCCAAATAGAAAAACTTATTAATTGATTGACCCTAATTTGAAGATTATGTCTAAATAACTTTTTAAATATTTTAGCTAGACATTTTAATGTAGAAAATATCAAAAACGCTGTATAGAAATTAGTAGTTTTACTTAAACGTTATGGGCTTGATAATTCTCAAGCTCGAAACAAAATAAGACCAATATATTTTTGATTACTTTTGCTAGAAAACCATCGGTTTTACCAAAAAAAAAGCTAACGTAGTAGTTTCATTTGAGTTACATAAATATTGAAAGAATTAAAATAAAATGTTTGTTTTTAATTTGCTTATCTCTTTTTTAAATCGGAATCCAAAGCTATTGGTAAGATTTAAGTGTTTTCAATATTTCTACTTCTTTCTTGCAACACAAAACAAAATACCTCACCATATTTTTTTCTCAATAACTCAATAATCACAATAACTTTTCTTACTCGTTATTCTATTCTCTCAATTTGTAAAATATATATTGAAATGATGCTTTTTTCCATTCCCAGTGGATAAAATGACACATATGGTTGGATCCTACCCACCTAAAAAGGACATCATATCCTACCTAACACCTTTCGAGGAAGCACCATCGGGAATGATGGCACGGGGTACATACTCCGTTTCGTCCCTCTTTACCGACGATGACAAGAATGTTCATCTTAAATGGGATTGGACATTTGAAATAAAAAAAGACTGGGAATAAATATATTCTGGGAACATCTACGAGTATTGCAGTCATTACAAAAATCTTCCTAAACAATAACAACAAAACCACAAGAAAATAAAACAAAATTAAAATTTAAATTAAAATTAAAAGCAAAAACAACATTGTATAACAATAATATTCTTATAAATTTTTATCCTTGATAAAAAATAAAATTAAAATATACATAAATTAACAATATGGAGAAACGCGTTTACATGTTTATATTATATACATTACGTGTCAATATGTATAGGATTTACTAAAAAAGTATTTACAAAGCAATTATGTATCCAATATATATATATATATATATCAATAATATATATGTAAAGGCTACACAATATCCCTCATCGACCATCAGATTTATTAAATTTATCAAATATGTAATGTAATATTAAAAAGTAAAAATTCTAGATTATTTTTTGGTTACAATTTTGTATTATTATTTAATAGAGAAACTTACAAAAATTATATAAGAAGATAATACAAAACGCAGGGTTATTAATATATACAGGGTGTCCCGTAAGTAATGGATAACCCTGAAATGCCGCATAGTAGACTTTATGACCGTCCTGAAAACTGATAAAAAAAAGTTCTATCCCAACCACAAGAAAAGTTATATGCATTTTTTTGTTCAGTGCACTATTTTTTTTCTTACTTTACATTTTTGAATACCACGACTACAAGTGAATGAGTTCCATAATTTTTTTTTTGCAGGAATATTCTACATTACTTTTGCCAACACATAAGTAGAAGAAAAATATTATAACAGTTGGACTTCTTAGAGAAAAAAATTATTTAACATTGAATTTCAATGCAAAATGTGAAAACAAATAATTTTTGAAAAAGTTAAATCATAGCTGGTATAAAAAAAATGCATGAATACCTGAGTGGCCCACTATTTTAAAAATATGCGCGTTAAATGCAGATTTCAAAATGGTATTACTTATTATTATATCTAGAGTCAATAGCAAGTTAATGGTAAAAATCTGCAATACTAGAGTAAATTTAGCAAAAACAAAAGTTTTCAAAATTAGCACAGTAAACGTGAAAATAATACCAAGCGTTGAACATAGCAGATTTTTGATTTATTGGCTGTTTTTACGATGTTGTCCTAATGATAAATCCAAGCTTTCAACTTCTAGGGCCGAATGCATTATTGATAAAAATGTCAAAAAAGTGCAAAAAACGGTTACATTTTCGAGCTTGTTTTGAATTTTACCTGTTCTATTGGGCTTTAACAAACCCATCAAATATTTTGTTGGTTGTTATTAGTTTATTTGTTATTTTATCTAAACAAAAAGTTTTTGAGCCAGGTTTTAATCACATGATCACTTAGTTAGAAAACAAAAACAAAAATAGATAATTTTTTTAATTTTTTTTTATTTAATGCAAATGCTCAAACTGTTTTCCACCCACTCTTATACAGGGTCTGCACCTCCGAATAAATTAACGTCTTAGTGAACGTGCAAGGTTTTGCTCAGAAATTTGTAATGCAGCTGCCTCCACACGGTTTCTTAGGTCCTCTAAAGACCTGATCGGCTTGCTGTATACGATTTCCTTAATGCATCCCCAATAAAAAAAATCAAGTGGATTTAGGTCTGGTGAACGGGGTGGCCATAAAATTGGTCCCAGACGTCCTATCCATCTGCCTGGATATCTGGCATTTAAATATGCCCGCACAGGCACAGCATAGTGTGCTGGACAACTATCATTTTGAAGCCAATGGGATTCCTTTAGTTCTTGAGGCACTTCTTCCAGCAAGGTTGGGAGATCATTTTGGAGGAATTCCAAATAACATTGGCCAGTTAAAATCCCCGGCAACTCAAAGGGTCCAATTATTTTCCCATTGAGAATCCCAGTCCAATAGTTTATTTTGAATTGGTACTGGGACCTGTCTTCCCTCATGATGTTTGGGTTTTGTAGTGCCCAGAAGTGGAGATTATGGAGATTAGTGTAGCCATCTCTTTTAAATGTCGAGTCATCGCTCCAAAGAATTTTGTCAAAAAACTGCGGATCTTCTTCAATTTTCATTATCATTGTCTTGCGGCTGTAGAGTTTGCACCCGTGTTAGGTGAAAGGGATGATATTTATGTTTACTTAGCACATTATGCGCAATCGTCTTTCCGATCCCAGTGCGTCGTGCTATTGCTCGGATTGATACTGTAGGATCTCGGTCAAATTCCGCAAGCACTAAGTCTTCGGTATCTCTAATAGCAACCAACAAAATATTTGATGGGTTTGTTAAAGCCCAATAGAACAGGTAAAATTCAAAACAAGCTCGAAAATGTAACCATTTTTTGCACTTTTTTGACATTTTTATCAATAATGCATTCGGCCCAAGAAGTTGAAAGCTTGGATTTATCATTAGGACAACATCGTAAAAACAGCCAATAAATCAAAAATCTGCTATGTTCAACGCTTGGTGTTATTTTCACGTTTACTGTGCTAATTTTGAAAACTTTTGTTTTTGCAAAATTTACTCTATTATTGCAGATTTTTACCAATAACTTGCTATTGACTCTAGATATAATAATAAGTAATACCATTTTGAAATCTGCATTTAACGCGCATATTTTTAAAATAGTTGGCCACTCAGGTATTCATGCATTTTTTTTATACCAGTTATGATTTAACTTTCTCAAAAATTATTTGTTTTCACATTTTGCATTGAAATTCAATGTTAAATAATTTTTTTCTCTAAGAAGTCCAACTGCTATAATATTTTTCTTCTACTTATGTGTTGGCAAAAGTAATGTAGAATATTCTGGCAAAAAAAAAATTATGGAACTCATTCACTTGTAGTCGTGGTATTCAAAAATGTAAAGTTAGAAAAAAAATAGTGCACTGAACAAAAAAATGCATATAACTTTTCTTGTGGTTGGGATAGAACTTTTTTTTATCAGTTTTCAGGACGGTCATAAAGTCTACTATGCGGCATTTCAGGGTTATCCATTACTTACGGGACACCCTGTATATAGAAATATGATATGTATTAGGCATTGTGTTTTCATAAATTAAAACAAACAAATAAAATATTGTATTGTAATCAAATAACCAAAACCTTACAAGTAATGTTATTGCTATTTAAGTCTGATAAATAGTAGTAACGATGAAAAATGAACTTATACTTTATTATACAAACAAAAATAAAATTGCATTTGTTTTAGATGTGTACAATGTTTAAATTAAGTTTTGGAAAATGTTTTGAGTCGAACTTTGATGTTACTTTTGTACTTACAGTGTTGTGCACAAATTAAATTAAATGTATTTTGAAAAATGTTTAAAGAGAAAATAACTTTCGACATATATTTTGTATATCTTGGTCGTGGAACCAAACTCATTGATTACTGAAATTAATTTTTGGAGTACAATCTGTTTTCCTAAGACTCGCCACAGATTTTTCAGTCGAATTGAGATCGGTTAAGCTCGTTTAGAATAACTTTATAATTATTTTCAGAAGTATAGCGCTTTGCAAGGTCTCCATGAAAAGGTTATCGAAGTTCTTCTTTTGATTATGGGAACAAGCATATGCGTTAGGAGATCCAAAAACTCGGCTTTGGTTATCATGCTTTCGGACGGGCTTTATGCTCGCAGGATCCATAACTATTGGCCTACTGACAAATGTATAGGAACATTTTCTTGTCCCAATTAATTTACACAAGACTGTATATTTTCGAATTGGACAAAAACTATGTTTTAAACTACAAAATATTTCTACTTTCGGGTTAACTCATAATATAAAGTGTTTAGCATTTTTATACATTACGAAAAAACTCAATAAGCTGAGTAATAGTTAAATTAATAAAAATATAAAATACCAAAGTCCGGTTTGGTTAGTATTGCAAAGCGATTATGTTAGATATGTGAAAGACGCGGTAATCATCCACTAAAAAAAATTATTCTCAGTTACTCTTAACTTGAAACTTGAACTTGAACAGCCCAACAGAACAAAAGCGACATTTTTGGTATTGAAACTTTGCCGGAGAATTGGTGATCTTTTAAAACCATTTTCTTCACCAGAGTTTATATATAACTTAAAGTTAAAGGTCAAGATGAGGTTTGTTTTTTTTTTCTCTTTGAAGTGTTTAAAACATCCACTCAGAAATTTATGACACATTTAAATAATTTTGTTATAAATTTGATTATTATTTTTAATAATTCAAACATGTCTTTTCTTTGTTTTAATAAAAGGAATAACGGAAAATAATTTTTCCCATGTATTATGGTTTTATAAGTAAGAGCAAATATTTCCTAATGTCATTGAAATAGGTACCTCAGCTGGATTGGTATAGCACATTCTTTCAATCTCATTTTTCAAGATATTTTTAATGGTTTTGGCTTGAAGTCTCCGTTTCTAGATAAGCACATGACATCAGGCATAGTGGGTCATCCGGCATAAAAAAGATGTCTTCGAAATCTATGTCTTTAATTTAAGTTAAAATAAGTCGGTTATACTGGCTCTGTTACGTCCACCGTTGACTGAAAAGATGTTTGCAGCCATATTTCCTAAGAGCAAATAGTCCAATGACGTCTTCGTTCCTCAATCCGCACTAAACAGTCAATCTCTGAGTTCAGAAACAAACACAAGATCTGATAGAATTTCCCATATATTGAAATTTAAGAAAATATAAAGTTGAAAATCTGAAGTTGAGAAGGACAACTTCGAAAATAAAAGCGAAAGTTAAGAAAAAAATATCCTCAAGTTGATTTCAACTCAAATATAAGACCATCACATTGGAAGTTATACGAGTATAAATACCTATTGTAATTCTTATTGGGGCAAACTTAGCATAGTTTTTCTTTCAATCAAAAAAACAATCAGAGAAACAAAGTATAAGAATTAATTTGCTTATTTTTGTATATTTAACTTATCAAAAAATACCGCATTTGCACTTAGTAGTGCAATAGTGCAAAATAATAAGTCAAAACTCTAAAAGGGAGGTTCAGGACTTAATGCCAGCTTCTTAATTGCAAATGAATTTTGAATAAAACACTGCAATAATAAGATAATACTTTCAGGGGATGACTTGTTTATGAAAATTTAAAATTACTCAAGAAAGAAACCCACACCAACTGTTAAGATACCTTTTTTAACTCAGCTTGTTTGAATTGCAATCAAATTAATTGATTTTGTATGACCATATTCAAATCTTAGCTTATTCTTTATTAAAGTATCAAATTTGAATTTAAGCTTGGTAAGTATTTATTTTACCACCTCAGAGCAGTGATCATATAAATTGAAATTCAATAAAAAAGATATAAGGCCAAGACGAATTAAATTTTTTTTTGGTTTTATCATCGTTAATTGATCTATACAGATAAACACTGAACTTCAATCTCAAGGTTGCTTACCAATTAAACGCCTTGAACTTTTACTTTACGGAAGTAATAATTTTCTTCTGTAATAAAAATGTGTTTATACCTCTAAAAATAATCACTGCAACGTCATAGAAGCACGATTTCGTTTATAATAATTAAAGAAAAAAAAAAAAAAAACGAAATATTTTATTTCAATAAAAACAAATACAAAACAAACTATTTACCACATCACAAATAAAACGTTTTGCAGCAAGCAATTTATTTTGATTTGTTTTGTTTACAAAATAAAAACAAATCCTAAGTACTCCTCAAAGAAAAAATAAACATAAGACTACGTCTAGCTTGTTATGGCTGAATGTCGTATCTTTATATGAGTAAATTATCTAAAATTTTAGTTAAAACAAGGTATGCAATAAAGTATAACAATACATACCATTTTTAAAATATACCTATTAATGGCATTTTTAGAGTTTTGTTAAATAAAAAAAAGAACAACTTTTTTTAAAGTTGAAATGTGTTGTAGAAAAAAGTACTCAACTAAAATTCAAGTTCAAGCCTTTACGTATATTGTAACTGTTATTAAAAAGAAAAGTTCGAGATATGATACTGTCATATTTTGGTGTCTGTGACATTTTGGGAGTAGTAAACGATATCTCAAAAACCCTGATTCCATCCAAAACTCCAACTAACTAGGAAGTTGAAAAATTTATTAAAACCAATACTCATCATTTGCAGAAGGCTTCAATGCACACACATCAAATTGTTTTATACGACGACGGCACCGGAAATGATTCGTATTCGTCGCAAATAAAAAAATGACAAAGGAATGGGATTCCTGAATTGTGACGAAAACAGAAAAAAAAAAAACCTTTTGATTACTCCCTACCAAGTGCATTCTACCTATAGCCATGCATCATGGTCAATCTTGTTAGTCTAGCCAGCCAATCTTCAGCTTCAGCCTTTTCTTTTCTTTTTCAAATCAAAGCGGACATCGCACTTGTTAAATCGACTTGCTTTCGCTTTTACATTGATTTTTGTTGTTTCTATGGTGTACAGTGTATGTGCTCCCAGCTCCCCAAGATCATCATCAATCTGTCGGCGCGGCGGCAAGATCACCGATCGGCGGAGCGGCGCGGCGCGGCCATCAGTGCGCCGACATTTTCTCTCTTTACTTAGTGCTGTTTTAGATATCAAATTGGATGGTCGGTCGGACGACGCACGTCGATATTGGATTCTTTCACTCGTCTTTCTGTTTGCAGTGTGCCTTCTTTTTGTGTTATTTTATTTTTCCTTTTCAAATTGTGTTAAGTGAAAGATTAAATGTGCCCCTGTTTATAGTGTTGTCCATAGATATGTCAATAAATGTTTTTGAAAAACTATTTTTTAAATAAAATATTTAAATTATTATTAAATAGTGGATAGGGAAATTCTTCAATTTATAGAAAGGAGAAGAGCCTTAAGTTTTTATAACCTAATTTGTTAGTGTGACTCGAGAATATGTGGAAGTGCTGCAGCAGCAAGAGTCGTTTATACAAACCGCCAGACGCAAATAGATAAACATAAAATCATCGTAGCAGTTGCTGCTGTCGTTGTTGCTGTCGGCTTGGCAATAAGATTATTAATATTAATACCTATCAAATAAAATATGGATTATCAATTTGTGGGAATAGCATATTAGGTAAGTACCTTACCTAGCAGCAAAAAAAAAAAATCTCCAAACTTAGGAAGAAATACACAACATATTTATAAAGGTGTGCAAAAGCTCTGTTCAAAAATAATTTTTAGATTGTTTTTTTTACTTCTCATGTACCTAACTACAAGTATGATGTATGTCATGCTCTAATGGACAAATGGAAACACGCATTATGCCTATACGAGTATAGTAAACCATTCCAAATTATATTTTTCAATTCGCAGCGTTTTTTGTTGTTCTTTTTAATCTGTGGTGAATTGTACAGCTGTCTGAATGGCACCCACCTCACAAGTGTCAAAAATTTTGTTTTTAAAACAAGCAGCACTTGGGAGTTGGTGGCAGTGTTAATACAAAAAGGTATTGGTGGTTGGTAAGGCAACGAGAAGTGTTCGTAGACCTGAAATTTCTTTTTAAGCTAACTGAAGTTTTCATTCAATGCATTTACTTATTTTATATTCAATTGAAAATTAAAGTTGTTTTAAATGGAACTTCACTACATGGTATGAATTGTAATCCCAGTACCGCGAATTTGCTGAGTCTATACACGATGCTCAGTTGGTTAACTTGGTTTACTGAACGATAATAAATTGATGATATAGGAAATAGTTATTGGAATGTGAAGCGTTAGAAAAGCAAAGAAATTTTATTATGTTCAGACATGGTTTTTTAATTAGAACTACAATATCACACCGAAAAAAGGCAAATACTCACGACACTGAGGTGTTTTTTATTCATAAATAAATATTTATAGAATCGCAGTATATCATCAACCTTACGAAGTCAAAGAACTGATTTGATATTTCAAATACATTTGCTCATTAGCTTTTAAACATTGAATCATACAAAAAATAATAAATTTCATAGTATTTTCGAAAATTTCTCAGTAAAAAAAAAATAGCACTATATATCAAAATAACACCTCTTTTCAATTAATATTGGGTGTTTATTTTTAATTTGTTGAATTTTTGGTTTAAATCAATATTTGGTAGCATGTACTTTCTATAGCAGTTGTACAGAGCCTTTGTAACATTACAATTTTTAATTTACAATAAAAATTGATTAATAGAAGCTTTTAAAGATACACCAGCGTTCTTTATTGTTGATTCCTTCCGTTTTTACGTGAGCTCGAAAGGTTTTCACTAGTTTCGTTTTCCCGTTGAAAGACCCACTTTAACGGCATCTGAGTTTAAGGCAACATCTTATCGTACAATATCTTAACATTTGTCTATCCTACAAAAACATTTTAGTCGTTAAAAATATTTCGAGGTACACTTTAATAATAATTTTTGACCGCAATATATGTCCAAATTCTAGAACTGTAAACAGAGTAGTATAATTGTAATCATACAAAAATCGCGAGCAAACATCCTTAACGTGGAAAGATAGTATTTATCTTTGAAAAATCACTGAAACAGTCCAACTAATATTTTTTAACATGACATGGAACCTACAACTCAGAAATTCAGTTCTGTTAAGCTTACATTCATAAATAAATAAATATAACTTTCAAAAGTCATTACTTATGAGTCAACTAATTTATTTCATGAATATTTACAAAATGTTAATAAAAAAAGAAAAAAACAAAACCTTACTAACATTAAATTTCCTTCATCTACGAACACTTTTTTGTATACATTTTCATTGTTTGCACTCTATTTTGTAACTGTGGTGGTAGAATAGGTAGCTCGATAAACATTTTCCAACCTAGCGGCAGTTACTTCCACTTTATTCACACGCAAGGTGGTTCACGGTCTTCTATGGTTTCCCTCGGACGGACGTGTCATTACTTTTCTGTGTACTGTTAACCACCATATAAGAAACTAAAACTATAACCAACCTCTAATGTTCACGTTTTTTATTTTTTAATTTTGTTTTATTTTTTTTTTATTTTGCTCAATGCCAACCACAATTGAATGTGGAAAGTGCAAGACGGCGGCGATCGCCCTCACCGTTCCCAACAACCAACAGTTTTAAATAAAGTTAAATAAATTAATGTGCAAAATAATGAAAGCTTAACTAATGTGATTCCTTTTTACTAAGAAAAGGAAAAATAAAACATTAAAAAAGAAAATAAATATACTTAATTCGAAAAGTAACACATCATACTTCATATAAATTTGAAAAATAAAAATATTAATTATACATCGTTGAGAGGAAAAGTTTAAAGCAGCAAGGCTGGCCTGGCCTGGCCTGGACTGGACTGGTACCTAACGAAACAGTGAAACACCCATACAAAACTACAAAACTAAAATATGGAATGGATTCAGTCAGACTTGTTTTGATCCGGAAATACCGGTTGAATTGAATTGTGAATTCGCTAGCGCTAGGAATATGTGTAAGCCTTAAATCAAGCCTGTGAGTGGTGGTTGATAAATAAAATAAGCAAATAAAAAAAATACCTTTAATATTTCTCATAACGTAATACCTACCTCTAGGCTAATCAATTTGTCAATTGCAAATTATAAGACTCAAATTAGGTGGTTGTTTGTGTGACACAAATTCAGGGAGGAAAAAGCAGCCTTCCCTTAATTTAGTGGGGGGCCATGTTTGCGAGTGATGATGAAAAGCAAGGGTAAAAGGCAAACTGGCAACGACGACGAGGACGAGAACGACGACGTCCTACCTAGGGCAAATCATCAAGAGTAAACTTTTAGTTGACAAACTACCCCGGATATTATTTCGCAATTCAGGGCAAGGTAATGCTATCCGGGAAGGATATTTTTTATTTTGTCAGGGTGGCACTTGGCAGCTTGGCACATTTACGTGTACATAAACGAGAAAATAATTCTCAGGATTTGCCTACTAATTGGGCTGAGATTACCTGTTCATTATGGTGGGTATACGACTACCACGACCGCGGCGGCAGCGGCGGCGGCAAGGGAAGAGTGTTACTTCAAATGCAAATACAATATTGATTTTTTTTTGTCACTGGCTGTTGTTGTTTTTATCGTTGCCCTATTTTAAGCTTAATTGATGTTTTACACGCTTTGCGATTTCTTCTGATACGATAGCAATCCGAACCACCATACATGTTCTCGGTTCTCAGTTCTCAGTTCTCAATTCTCGGTTCGTGCATGGTGTGCCTGTAGCCTGTACAAATAGTCTTTATTGTTTATGTAATATTTGACCCATTTTGGGGTGTTGTGTAGGCTGTGATTAAGGACATATCATACATGCATCGCACCACAAAAAAGAGTACTCGTACATCGTGGTTTTAAAAAGGCGATTAATTTAATGTGGAGTAGGTACGAGCGGCGAAAGTACGGGTGCACTGACCCTTGGGAGGTGGGCTTTATAAAAATATTTAGTTATTTATTTATTTATTCATCCTTGGGGGTTCATTTAGGGTCTTTCCGGAGGGAATGATACAACTTCCGGGCAATCAAGTTATGAGGGTTCACTGAACTTGAATTAAAACACCACTTAAAGTTCAATCTAAAATTAACTTCGGAGGATAACCCCAATGGGGTTTGCGTTTGAACTCGATACATTTTTTGGCTGCTTTCAGCATCAGGTTTAGGTTACCAAAAAAAGGAAAGTCAGGCATGTTTGTTTTTTATGGGTATAGGTTGGTTAATAATTGTTCCGGTCCAATTTAAGATTTATGTATTTCCCAACCCTTAGAAACCAACAGATTGGAATATATTTTTTTTTCTCTTATTCATATTGAACAAAATGTGATAAGAGTGAGGATACAATAAATAAACTTCGGTTTGGTTTCGGATGAATATATTCATCTACATTTATTTATTGAAGCATTCGACCCAACAGAAAACCAAAGTTAATTTTTAAATATATATGTAGGTAGAGGTTCGTCGTTCATCTTAAAATTCTATTTTTGTATATAACCTCTTTGAGTATACTCAACAAACGATTGATTGTGTAATAGTTTGTATCTGGAATCCTTAACCATTTTCACTCGAACTCGTCGAATAACTTTTTTTGTTTTGTTTTTCGTAAAACAAACCAACAAGCAAATATATTGCTATCAATCTCATTATGTATTTTATCAGAGGAGTAGAATAAGCCTTGAAAAAGATTTAACTTACATTTTGTAAGAGATTTGATGTTTACAAGATGATTGATTTATCAAAATGCATGCCGACGACCGCGACGGTTTGTCTAAAGCAAAATCGACTTTTTTGTAAACATCACTCCACGTTTCAATCTTTTAAAACTATTTTAAATAAATATGATAGATTAAACAAATATTAATCTTCTCAATATATGGAAAACAAACAAAATGTGAATCGATGAAGAAAACATTCTGAGACGGGCGGGATGTTCAAGGTGGGTGGAAGGGAAGAAGGTCGATTGAATGTTTTTTATTTGTATACTTATAGGGTGAAGTCATGTGTGCTTCTTTCTGAAAACAAAATGAAAAAGTATTAGCAGCTGTATTACATCATTCTTATTTTATTTTATTTTTTTGCAACTCTTTAAGGCAAAGCAAAGGGCTTCTCTTACAGTTTACTGCAACGACCAACATATTACATATGTACATAATATCTAGAGTTTATGTACACAAATCTAATCCGACACAAATTCAATAAACGAAAAGGACTAAAGTTTCAATTTACTTACTTACCAGTTACTCGTACATCTGAACTTCCATTTTATGTAGAAAAGTACATTATAATGTATGCGAACATCGCTTGAAAATTTATCAGATGCAAAGTTGGCATTTCCTTCGAGGGCACTTTAAATTACCTTCTTGAGTTGGAGTAAATCATGTAGGACTTTGATTACGTTTAAGTCATGTTGTTTGAACAACATATAGGTACTTAAAGTTTTCGAATATAATCATTAACTAGGTTATCTCCTTATTCGTATAAGGGCTATGTGTAGTTTTCAACTCTCTTTAGTAATTTTCTGAGCAATATTAAATTTAAGTGATCCTTTAATAGGAATTGTAATTATTTTATGAGGAAGGTGGTCCTACAGATATTTTAGACCTTATTATTTAGTCATAAGAAACATTTTGGAATCACTTCAATTTCATTGTTCTAAAAGATTAATAGAATATTATGAAATCAAAGGGTTAATTTAAAATGATGAGTCCCAATGCACTCACTGTAAGCGTTTTGTTTGAAAAAAAAAAAAAAATCCCTACCAGTTTTGCAATACAACATTTTCCAGAATACTTTAGCTATGGATAAAGAAATAGCACATTTCTATCATATCATAACTTATTTTTGGCTTGTGAATTTGAATAATTTATTTCTAATTTCAATACATGAGTTAACTTATAATTTTTCATTTAATTATAAATGATCAATTCAATATTAAAAGAATATATTTTTCAGTTATGATCGCATTTCTAGTGGATAAAGGTAGCACAGAAATAGCACACCTGCCTCTAATTGTAAAAAAAGAACAATTTAAAGAACTTAAACTTTGAACTAATGTTTGACATCTACTTTGTGGGATAGAGAACCGAACTTTTTTGATTCCAACCAAAAAATCATTAATGTTCTATAAGGTTAGATCGGGACTTTCAGCTCGTTAGGTGAGAACATCAAAGTCAATCTTTTATGATATTTGATGTGTGTTTTGGGTCATTGTCATACATGACTAATCCCCCCCCCCTCCCCCAAATTTCACCATCATAAGGGTATTTTGCCATCTCCGAGTGCTCTTTAAAAAAAACTGCATATTTTTGTTCAGATGCTTCTTTAAATAAATATTATGCGATCTTCAATGTTATTTTTCGAAACATATTGATGGTTAAGCGCGCTGTATGAGAACTTTGGCGGTCTTGTTATACCAAATAATCAGTCAGCATGACTCTATAACACTCGTCGTAACCGCAACTCCTCTCCATTTTGAAATAAATAAGGAGCGATTTAATCATAATGCTGCCAACGTGCAAATCAAAGCAATTAGTAAATTTGAATAGATCTAACAGTGATTCGTTAATAGCTTCAGGCGTGTCTTCGCTCCATGTTCGGCAGTTTTGCTTACTAACGAAGCCATTTACCAGAAATGAGCTTATCACTAAGGAAATCGGATGAAATTTATATGAACTTGGCGAACAAGGGTTGGATCGGCTAAGGTGATAATTGTCTATCGTATTTTTGATAGTCAAATTGACTATCACCGAGCTTACCGTCTGTGAAAGATGATTCAACTTAATTCAATTTGATTGAAAATTTGTTGATAAGAATTGTCACAATTCATTGTTGCTATGGTGCAATTTTGAAATGATTCCTATAAAATATCTGAATAAAAGTATCAAATTGGCTGTGTTTTAATAACATTCTTACTTTTGTTGTTGTTTTTTTTTTAACTAAAAAAGATAACTGAATAAATGTTCCATTCGTTTGTGTAAGCGTCTGGTAGCTCTATTCAGAAACGACATATTTGTTGGAAAATGACTATCGCAGTTTTGTTGTTACATCCTTTTAACCATTAATTTGACTATCAACTTACATAGATCAAAATCATTTATCAACAATGACCTAAGCCGGTTACACCCCAGATTTATTTCTCGCAAAGAAAATTTCCACAAGAGGCGTTCAGTCCAGGGAACTGATTTGTCAAACAAAAAAAAATGTGTATCGTTTTTAGCTCCTCAGACCTATCAAAGGGCCCAGTTTGTGTTTCCTTTTTCAATCTGTGGTAGCTCAGAGCGCCCTCCAAACTGATCTGATCAAACTCTGCTCAGAGCGTACTCAACATGCTCAAGCTCTGTTCTGTGATTTACTCAGAGTTAAAAAAGAAGAACGCCTCATTTGGAAGCCTTGTTTTGCCGTTTTTCATGATAAATTGAGCACGATCATAAAACATAAGGGACTTTGCTTGCAATCAACTGCATTCTTTGAACGCAAATTTAGACCAAGGTAGCTAGATAACATTTAATATGTCATCAATTTCAAACTTGAAACTTTGCTTCAACATCTTTTATATTTAGTTGATAGTGCAGAAAGTAATACAAACATTTATATCAACAACAAAAAATTTTAAAAATGTATTGTAAAGAGTCATGTTCTCTTTTCCATTATGG
This sequence comes from Eupeodes luniger, assembly GCA_951509635.1. Taxonomy (NCBI): domain Eukaryota; kingdom Metazoa; phylum Arthropoda; class Insecta; order Diptera; family Syrphidae; genus Eupeodes; species Eupeodes luniger. The sequence goes on from OX608073.1 coordinate 1,436,062, forward strand.
CAAGGAACCTTTAAACTTTAAATGAAATTGTGCAGTATAAATCACAGAGTTATGTCGTCTGAACCTGCCCATTGCTAAACTTTCGTGAAATGAAAAAATCAACTGTCATTTTGACATAAAAAGACTTGACTTGATAGTTAGAGATTTTTCTTGACTATGGGCAGGTTCAGACAACATAAGGGACTTCATTTGCAGTCAACTTCATTCTTTGAACGTGAATTTTGACCAAGGCAACTAGTTAGTTTTTAAAATGTCATGAGTTTCAAATTCAGAACTTTACTTCACAAACCTCTACTTTAAGTTCATAGTACAAAAACTAACAAAAGCATTATTGTCTATAAAACATTCATAAGGCAAGCTGCATGTCCATCACGATTTGTATTTTGTATTGAAAAGTAATATATTTATTTGTTTTCCAAATTGACAAGGAACCTTTTTACACAAAACATTAGATGAAGCTGTGCAGAAAATAAATAAATCATAGCGTAACAAAGTTCAGCTTTTAGTTGAATGAAAAAACATTATCAACTATCATTTTGACAGAAGTAGACTTGACTTGATAGTTAGGGAGATTTTTCTTGACTAACTTTCCAGTCAACTTTCCAATGAAGTTGCCTTAATTGGAAGGCAAATTTTTGGCAGCTGGCCAATCAGATACTAGAAACTTGCCTTACTTTCAAGTTCCTTATGTCGCCTGAACCTGTCCTATCTTTCTAGTAAACGTTCCAATAAAGTTGCCCTAATTGGAAGGCTATTTTGTGGCAGCTGACCAATCACATACTACTAACTTGCCTTACTTTCAAGTCCCTTATGTTGTCTGAACCTGCCCATTCTCAACTGCCAGACCACAGACAACAAAAATTGAAATTTATTATGCAGGGAAAATACACCCTTTAATTAAATAAAACACATTTTTTCTATTTGAAACATTTTTTTCAAGAAATTTCATATTTCCAAAAAAAAAAAAGTGTATTCCTAAAATTAATAAACAATAGTTCTCTCAAATTTCTTTGACCTTTTAATGAAAATAAATTGACCAACTTCCACAAGCGTATATATGTTACATAAATTTAACAAAATAACATTCAATCCATTTTAGCTTCCATTTGCAAAAAGCATCAGGTAATTGATTTGTTTTTCTTTCCCTTGGTTTCGCATTGTCACTATTATTGATTGAGATGAATTAAAAATAAATATAAAAAAAAAACCTTTTACCGTCATGTCCCACAACTGATTGATGCATTTAAACAACACCACGAGAGTGTTATTAAGTGTTTTTCAACTTAAATAAAATTTATTACCTTACCCTTACCCATTTCGAGTCAATATAATAACGTAACGTTAAATGTCCTCAAATGTGATAACTTCTTGATTTTATTTTTATTTACCCTAATCTGTACAGCTAATTAATATAATTTGTGTGTAGGTACGATACATTTTGTTTTCGTTTCATTAAATATCACATGGTACCGTGTTTCATTATTATTGATTTAATGTCACACTGATGTTAAGTATCCATAAATATGTATTGGCATCATCCGTACCATACGCACAACGACTTCCCTTTTGTTGTTCAGCAATAAACTGGTCGAACACATACTGTTTCAAAACCAAATAATATATTTTGCTGTGCTGTTATCACTCATATCACGTAACTGATATTAGAAATATTTTTGCGACATTCACACTTCTTAAAAAAATATTAGCAGCTCTAGTTCAAAAAAATAAAAGTAATTTTCATGAAGGTCTTTCGTGTTTTCAAATTGTTGTACTATCTGTTTACATAAAATAATAAAAAAGATATTACGAATATCGTTACTTAGGTTTTTATTGAGGCTGTCATAAAACTCTTAAAGGGTTTTTCTTGCAAATTTTCAACAACGTAAGAAAGTATGTTGCCTACAGTTCAGTCAGCAGTGAGTAAATGAAAATTTTCAATTTTATTATCTTATCTTTAGTTATAACATTTTTTTTTTTTTTTTTCATTTAATGATCGAAGTTAACCTACGTACCTATCTATAGTATAGATGAGGTGTTATGTATACGATTACACCTCTTTTGTACACAAAGTTGGCAGTGAACAATTCGCAATATATTGGTTCTTAATAAATTATTAATTTCTTTTCTTTTTTCAGTAACGAGTCATAATATTCATGAGTGTTTTTCTGCTTCTCTTCGAGGAAGGAAATAAGCGCGAATTCCTCTTTTAGACTTTGGTGGAGTGGTCCAGATAAAGTTGATGCAATTTAAAAATGGTTAAGGGAATACTTGTTCATCGGCCACGGCCGGATGATGCGGACAAATTGAGTGCATTGAAAATGGATCACTCGGATTTAGTCGCTGAAATGCAAACTGTCGAAAATCTTCCCACTCACGAAAGACTTCAATTGGCACGAATGTAAGTTTAAAAACCCCTTATAATTTAATTTTAAATTCTATTTAATTATTATATTATAGGAGAAGAGCACAACAATTGAAAATCAATCGCCAAAAAGAAAAGGAATGGCTAAAATTACAGCGAAGCCAAAAAAACAATCATCAAACTGATAGGCATTCCATTAGCAGACAAAGTTCAAAACATATCTTCTTCGAGAATAGTGTTATACTCCTGGAAGCGGCTAGTCGCAACGACATTCAGGAAGTTGCAAACCTGCTTCAACGTGGTATCACTCCAGATGCCGCTAATGAAGACGGCCTTACCGCATTGCACCAATGCTGCATCGATAACAACATTGAAATGCTTAAGCTTCTCCTTGACTACGGTGCTAATGTTGATGCTCAGGACAGTGATAAGTGGACTCCGTTACATGCAGCTGCTACGTGTGGGCATTTGTATTTGGTTAAGATTCTTATTGAAAGGGGTGCAAATTTACTGGCAGTTAATACTGATGGTAATATGCCCTACGACCTTTGTGACGATGAGGATACATTAGACTTCATCGAAGCGGAAATGTCGAAGAGGGGTGTCACGCAAGAGCTAATCGACGACACGCGATCAATGACCGAGAAACAAATGCTTAGTGATTTGCTGGAGTTGGCCAGCAACGGAGGTGACCTGGAAGACCCCGATCATCAAGGTGCTACACCTGTAAGTGCTTAAAGTCAACCTTAATTTAACAAAAAAATAACAATCTGTATTTATTTTTTAGCTACATATTGCTTCGGCAAATGGCTACAATCGGGTGGTTGAATTTTTACTAGAACATCATGTAAATGTCGATGCCGTTGATAAGGACTTATGGACACCGGTTCATGCAGCTGCTTGTTGGGGTCACGTAAGTTTTTTTGTAAATAGAAGTCTTTAGCAAGAGGGTTTAAAGATTGTTTCCCAGCTCGAGGTATTAGAGATGCTAGCCCAATATGGCGCTGACTTAAATGCTAAGAACAAAGACGACGAAACACCCTCAGGTATTTTAAATATTCTAATTGAAAAACCATAAAATAAAATTTGTTTAACTTCCTTTCTATTAAAGATATATGTGAGGATCAGGAAATACGAGAACGAATAGAACAATTAAAATCCGAACAAGAAACAAAACGTTTAGCTGATGCACAAATAAGACGAGTACGTCGTTCACAAAGCAGCAATACGAGGTAAAGCAAACGACATTGATTTTAAGAAAACTAAAGTATTAAAGATAAATGATTTATTCGTTATAGGGCGCAATCAGTACGGCGGACTTCTTTGCGAGATAAAACGCTGACAACAAAGAAAGATGCTGTGGAAGAAACAAGACTGCGATTACAAGCACAAGAGGTTGTTGTTTTTAAAGACAATTTTATACATTTTTAAAACTTTTCTATGTCAATTATTTTTTAAGGTGTATACAACACCGGATAGCACAACAGAAATACTTCCAACATATCTTCGAAGCAACCAAGAGACTAAACAACCAACTGGCAATGCAACGAACACCCACGATACTATGCCAACGAGTACAACTCCTACAATTCCACCGCTTAAAATTGAATTTCGTTCAAACAGCAATAGTGAAGGGGGCGGAAGCGGCGATAAAATTTCAACAAAGGCATTAGATAGTAAAAAAGATAACACCCACCACATTGGTTCCAACAACAATGTGATCCTCGTCAATGGCCATCATCATGGCTCGAGTGGAATTGAAACCAACGAAATGTGCGTAGACGACGTGGATGCAGCAAACTACTTATCAAACTCCCGTTATCCACCCGATGGTAAGGAGTATGATGAAGTAAACCGAATGGACAAGATGAACACGATGACGAAGACTTCGACCTCAGGCTTTACAAATTGTACCAATGGCAACAATAACACTCTGGAAAAGATGTCTGGCGGCAACAATCGAGCGACGACAGGTATTTTTCAAACGAGTAAAGAAAATGGGAAAATAAATGTGCAAGTTACTGTGCTTGTAGGTGAGTACAAGCTGAAACCAGACGTTATATTTAAAGTAACGTTGTTAACTATGTAAAGTCAAAATAAAAAAAAAATAAAAAACGATCGGGAAAGTGATGATAGTATGAGCAAAGAATTTTGGACACATCATGAAGCGGTTGACAAACACAAAATAAAATGACAAAATGTACCATCATTCAGTTGAGTGCATTTTGAATGCATGAAACGAAGGTCTGATGTGCGAGACTCAAGTAACAGACATATACATATTCCTATTTTCAAATAAGCCATGAATTCATTTTCTTTTAACGCTGTACTATCATTGTTTTCCATAGTTTATAGATTTATTTTATTGCTTTTTTGCATATGCTTTTTCATTTGTAGTTTTAAACATTTTTAAATTTCATTTAAGTGTAATCCAAAAAAAAATCCCCTGCATGCTTTGAATCAACTTAACTTATTTATTTTGTTTGTTTGTTTTATTTTTGCCCATTGCGATTGTGATTGCCTGGTTGTTAACCGCTTACCCTGTGTTTGTTGTGGTGTTTTGTTATGCCTACATACACGTAACCCTCGTCCCTGTTCCCGTTTTGTTGAACAAAAAAAAAATTAAATGTTATCATCCTAAATAAGACACTCATCATGTAGATAATGCATACGCGGGAGCAACACTAGCCAATTTGAAAAAGCAACGCTCACAGTCGCGTTCAAATGCACTAACCGAAAACGGTTCTGTTATAGGAACCAACAATACCACAGAGGCAGTTCAGTCAGCATCATCGCCATCCTCCTCCTCAATTGATCCGCGAGTCTTGTCTATGACGAAGTTTAGTGGAGTTACCGGAGACGTTGTCGGCGATAGTACGAGTTCTAGAAGAAAATGTTGTACCCTTATGTAAAGTGTAAAATGTGAAATGTAAAATGTAAAAGGTGATTTGAATTCCTTTATCTTGGCATATCAATGTTTATTTTTACATAAATTATACGAAAAACAAAAACACAATAACCAAAGTACACAAATAACAAACAAAACAAAAAGAGTGTTTGCGTGTTCTTTTTTGTTCTCTCTTTCTCTTACTCTCTGTCCCTCTCTCTCTTTGTACTTCAATGGTATAACAGTATTGAATAATTATAAAAATATTAATGCAAATTTAATGATCTACAATTTTGAACAAAAGCTCAAAACTTATATTAATAAAATAAAAAATGTCACTTAATGCATCACTCTTACTCTCCATACAGTATACAAAAATACATAAATTTATACCTTTAATAAAATACTTATATATACCAACACTATATATATACATACAATTCTTAATCACTTAACATGTTTGTTATATATATATACATAAATAAAAAATATATATATTTAGTTGTAAAAGATTAAGTTACTCAGAGTATAAGTTTTTATTGAATACTTCTTAGGTTTAACTAGCAGCATTATTAATTTAAAGTTAAAAACTTAATTTAAATTATTTAGATACAAAACTGCCTTATATATGTCTTTTTAACAAAAAAAAAAAAAAAAAACAAAAAAGTCTACACTGTATAGTATTATACACATTGTATTTATACATCACATGTGAAACCAATTGATTTGTCTTCTAATTTTGTGTCAAGACTTAGTATATATTTACCTATATTTACCGATGCAACAAATGTATGTAACGTGCATTTCTTTTTAAACAAATGCACAGTGTGTGTTGAGTAACTAATTAATAAACAAAAAACATAAAATTATATCTTTACAATCGACGAATATTTTCTTTTTCTACAAAATCAAAATAAAAAAAGAAAGAAAATCAATAGTTTTCGACGAGCGAATTAAAATTTAATAAAAACTAAAGTAAAATCAAACGTATTCTAAATACGCAGAGTGTAGCCCAATGTGTTATTTAATAGCAAATGTAATTTATATTTTTATAATCTTATCTGTTCTTTAATCTTTGATCGGAAATAAAGTTCTAAAACAAATTAAAAGTTTTCTTAGTAGTTTTAACTATAACACATCTTTTTTGTGACACAGAACTATCACGGTGGGAGTAAGTTTGCTTCGTGACAAAAAAATAATCATGCGGGGTCCCTTTTTCTTTCAGACACTCACTTTACCTTGCAGAATAAAAAAGAAACGACTGTACTGCGAATCACTGCAGATCTTATATTGCGAATTCTATAATCGACACGATGGGGATTCTTAAAATGATAAAATAACAAAACAATGTCATAATAAGGATAAAAAGGGTTCAACATTTGATTTAAAAGTAAAGTTTTTTTTTGTCAGTGTTTGCCTCTTAAACGTCCTTTATGTCAGGGGGTCCAAATATTACTTATAACTTTTTTGTTTAAAATTTTATTTCTATGGGATTAATTATCTTTATCAGTGAACGAACTTAAATTATTATCTTTTAATTTTGTGTGTTTTTATTATCCAGTATCATCACGGGCTCATTTTGAGAACCGAAAGTGGCTTTGGAACATAAGTCAGAAAATCGAAAGATATGTGAGTGGACTTGCCGATACTGTTTCCTGTTTGTCATGAAGAAATTCCTTTACTACACAGGGTCTTGCCACGTATATTCTGTTTTCGCGAATTTTTCCCAAGATTGTGAATATTTTTATCGAGCAATTTCGTGGTCAGGTCTACGGGTGTGAAGAAGTTATCGATTGTAAGGTTGCGCCGAGTGTTGAAATATGATGGCATCAACGACATCACCACATCATATAAACAACCAAGTCCTAGTGAAGGGTTGAACTTTGTTTACAGTTTACTAATTAGGGCAAACCGGAAATCCCCATCAAAGGTAGAAATTTTAAACTTATGGCATTTTAATGCCAGTTTTGAAGTCAAACAAATTTATAAATATATTTTCGAATGACCTGAAAGATTAATTTTCTATTGAATTTTCATCATTACTTATATGATAAATGTTTGTAAATCATTCGTAAATAAGATAGAAAAATTAAAATTGAATAATATAGCATAGATATGAAAAAAATGTATCAAAAACATTCTGGGGTACAAATGGACCCCAGACACGATTGTGCCAATTGTTGTTGTGATGCAAAGGGGAGTTTACATTATAAACAGACCCCTCTTTACCACTGGGCCCACTGGGCCCATGCCCAGGGCCCCGCAATCACCAGGGGCCCCCAAATTGCTGAAACATCATTTAACCTCTATTGGTCTATTTTCAAGAAAAAAAAGTATTTCGATACAATTTTAGATGCATAAAGAATGATCAGAATTCGTACTTTCTTTGCTGAACAACAACCTTTGCTGAACAATTTAAATCACATTCCCTGCAAAATTATATTCAAATTAAAACAGAAATATGAATAACTAACTGAGTGGCAATGCAGTTTGCTTTCTGACAGAAACAAAAAAAAACACACACATTTTGAATATCACTATACCTGTATGAAAAAATAAAGATAATGGTGTTTCTATATTTGCAACGCGCATACAAGTTTGCATCAACGCAGTAACTCATACATAGTCGATTTAACTATCCTTCGGGTGAACCGCACTTATAGTTTTTTAAGATTTCAAGGTAAAGAGTTTTTGTTTTTGGCCATTCAATGAGATAGATGAAAGATTACACTTCTCACTATTTGTTCTATAGGTCAATAGTAATCGTTGATACTACACCCGATCTCTCTCATGTTGATCAACTTACATTTATTATTCGTTACGTAAAAGATCACGAGCCTCTTGAAAGGTTTTTGGACTTTATTCCAATTAACAAACATAGATCTGATTATTTAGCGGAAACCATACTGAAGGTTTTGGAGGATCATGACATTTCGATAACAGAGGACAAATCTACGACAACGCGGCAAATATGTCAGGAAGCGTTCCTGGTCTGCAGGCAAGAATATAAGAAAAATGTAAATTTGCCACTTTTGTACCATGTGCAGGGCACTCATTACACTTGGTAGGAGTGCATGCCGCTGGGTGTGTTTTAGAAGCAACCAAATTCTTTCTTTTTCTTCTTCTCATCGATGTTGTGTTGACTGCTCATTAAGGTCAAAAAAAAGTATTAAAAAGTCTTTCTCAATCAAGATGGTCGGCGCGAGCTGATGCACTTCAAGAAATTGAAGAAGCTTTGATGTCTATCGCGAACGATTTAGGACAGGCACGAGAGGCCAGAGAGGAAGCATTTAGTCTTTGCAAAAAAATGTCCAAGCTTGAATTTACCATACTTACAGAACTTTGGAACTCTGTATTGCAAATAATTAATAAAACAAGTACTTTACTTCAAAAACAAAATATTACCCTGGATGTTACAATAAATTTGCTGAGTGCAATAGATGAATTTATAATTGGGCTCAGGGACAATTTTGATAACTTTGATTCATCAGCCAGACAAAAAAACCCGGATTCCGAATATAAGAATCTTTCTGAAAGGATGAGGTGTAGAAGCTCACGCCATGACAGCTCTGGAACCTCAGTAATTCTGACTGGGAAAGAAAGATTTAAAATTGAAACCTTTCTTCCCATTGTCGACACACTAAGCGTTCCGTTCATTTGAAACAGCGACTAGGTTCGTATACGAAGATTGGCCAACGTTTTGACTTTTTTTTTCGATTAAAAAATCTGAATTCAGAAGACTTAAAAGAGAACTGCAAATCTTTTGCTAAATTTTATACCGAAGATGTGAACGGAGATGAACTACATACATGCTGAATGCCTGAATTTAAAAGACTAATTGAAAATTAGTCGACATGAAAATGAAAAAACTGACAACATTCTAGAGCTTTATAATTTTTTAAAAACTAATAAAATTGAAGATGAATTTCGAAATGTTGAAATTGCACTAAGAATTTTCTTAAGTATGATGGTGACCAATTGCAGTGGGGAACATTAATTCTCTAAGTTAAAAAGAATCAAAAACCAACTCAGAACTACAATGATTCAAGAAAGATTGACATGTTTGTCGCTGATGTCAATCGAAAGCGACATCCTCAGAGGCATCGATTTTGAAGATTTGATCAATAGGCGTGTACCATCAACTGAGCGCTCAGTGAGCGCTCAATGTCAGATTGACGGAGGCAGAATCGTTTTGTGGGACAAGAATCTCCGTACAAACATATGCTGTCAAAAACATATGTTGTCAATTGTAGTTTTTGATGTGAATTTATTATTTTTTTCTATTGATAATTCTTTGTTACTTTTGGAAAAAAAACTATTAAAATGGATAACAAACAAGAACAAGTTTTGCGTCAAATTTTAAGTAGTTCATCAGATAAAATAAGAAATAAAAAAAGGAATGAGGAGCATGAAAAGATTTTGATGGAACTCCTAATAAGCGATGATAGTGACCTCAAAAATTTGCTGAACTTCTTCACTCATGTTAATTAATTTATAAAAATGTTTAAATTTTATTTCTTTTCTTTAAAATTATTTAAATTACGCGCCACACCAGACAAATGAGAACTGAACAGCTGTTTTGGGTGAGCAAGCAAATTGAGAAATGAATCCATGAATTTTTTGTCTCAGAGATCACCGCAAAAAATCTCAGTGCTCAGCTGAGATTTTTTGTCTCACTTAAAAAAATAGTTGAGCGCTCGGAGCGCTCAGTTGATGGTACACGCCTAATGATTTTACTAATCTCAAATCAAGAAAAACTCCCCTTCAATAAATATTCCTTTCTTTTACCTGAAAAAATATAGTCTGTGTCACTATATTGTTCTCTCAATAACTTATTTAATTGTCTGTTATTTAAATTTTGTTTATTTTTGAATTTTATATGACATATTTATTTTTTGTTTTTATTTTTACATAGTTTATGTGTATGTTTTAAATGCTGCATTAACTATTTATTTTTTTAATGAATTAAAAAAATTTATTTATTTAAAAAATTAAAAGAATAAATATCAATTCAAAGTTATGTGATTTTTTCTGTATACCTTTATTACACAACATAACATTTGTATATAATCATACAGGGGCCCCATTTTCGAAAAGTGCCCAGGGCCCCAAAAAGGGTAAAGACGGCCATGATTATAAAGCTCTGTTTGATCTAAATATCAATTAAGAATGTTCATTAAATTTTCCTGGCCAATAAAATTAAGATTTAAAAAAAAATCTAAACTTTGGCAAAGGATTTTGTTGCCCTTTAGGCTAGGTTTTTAAAATATACCGCTCTAAAAATATAAACAAAAAACATAACACGGCGATTTTAAGACAAGGATAAGACATAACATAATCTTTAAAATTGTATGATGAAGAATAAACGGGAGAGGGTCGAAATGCTGTATTTTAAAATACTGCATGGTCATAATACTATATGATTAATATTCTGTATTTCAAAATAAGATACAGTATTTTAAATACAGTATTATAATCCATACAGTATTTCGACCCCAACCCAGAATACACCTCTATACTATAGTTATAGTTTAAATCATGGGAATTCTGATTTGTTGTGAGATGACTGATTAGTCTTTATTTGACTCTAGATAGTTTTTAAAAGCTTTGAATTTGATAAGCTTTCATTGTTTTTAAACATTTTTAAAGATTTTTTCGAATCCGAACTTCGATTTTATCTGTCTGCTCAATTTTTAGAAATGCTTTTTTTAACATATTTCAGAACTTGATGTGATAATCTTGCTTAGACGACCGATTTGTTACAAAAACAAAAATTACTTTCAAACCGTTTTTTTTTCTGTTAAGCATAAGTAGTTCACCGTTTCTTAAGATTTATGTAAGACAATTGAAAATTTTATGAAATACATACTATTGTACATATTTCAAAAGCCTGACGTGGACTCAAATTCAAACCAACAAAAACCTTAGGAAAAGTACAATTGATCGCAAGTTACAAAACATTTTTGATCAATGCTATTCCAAATATGTATTTTGTCCTTTAAATGCAAAATTTAGTAACATTTTAATTTTAAAATTTTACGGAGAATATAATTTAAAAAAGAACTTGGAACCACACTGATAGATAACTTACCGTTGGTACCATTGAAAATAATTAATACCTATGTTGCCATAAGTCAAATTGTTATTTAGTGCGACATTTTGGTAGGATTAAATTTGTTTAAAAAAAAGTTTTAAAAACTAAAAGAAATAAAACCATCCGGTTTTTGCGTTCGATTTAGTAATAATCATATTGATAATTATATTGCTATATTTTTGTTCGATTGTTTCAAGACTTTAAAAGACGATGGACGCTTATGATTTGTGTGTGCTTGCAGCAGGATCTTCAGTGTGTTTTGCGGAAAAATTGTCAGTTAAATTTCGAAAATCGATCAATTTTTACGTACTATTTTTTGTAGATTTTAATTTTTATGAAAAAAAACAACAATGTTTTCTAACATTAATTTGAAGCCAATATTTTTAATTTTTAAAAAGATATTTGAGTCCAAAATCAATTTTTACCAAATTTAGTAATGTTTCTTTAAGTTTTTATTTTTTACCCTAATTTTTAACGAATGTTGAAAAATATATTTTTTATAACATTCATTTTTAAAAAGATATTTTAACATCGAAAATCAATTTTTACCAAGTTTCAGTAATGTTTTTTAGGTTTTTATTTTTTGTAAGAAAACTGTCAATTCGATTTTTCTAAAAATTTGACCAGATGTCGAAAAAGTTTTTCTTCGTTGCATAAAACCATTTTTTCTTCGTAAAATATTCCAGGTAACAATTTTTTTTTCAGTATTTTTGATTTATAAAAAACCATTAATTTATATTAGTTTAGTTTCACGTCATAATGTATAATATAAAATTTTAATTCAAGTCTCTAGCGTCATTGGTTCGTGAAATATTTTGGGTTAACCAAAATCTTCTTTCTGCATTATTATTTGTACAACAAAATTTATTTGAAGTCAATATCATCTCTACTGGTTCTTGAGATATGGACGGCGAAAAAAGCTTACCGAACGTACGTACACACACGCACAGACATCTCTCTAAAAATCTTTTATTAAGTTTCTATGGACCTTAAAGCGAGGAGAAAAGCCAACATTTTCTATTCGACAAATCGGACCGATTACAATAACTTTTTTCTTAACTTAGAGAACTGTTAAATTTCGATAGGGATAACAGGAATTTTCTAGGAATGGTTTAACATCTATTCGTTGAATAAACGGAGAATAAACGGATTACATGTTTTTTTCGTTTTAATAAAAAACCTACGCTGTCTTCGGAATTTAAATCCGGCAAGCCGCTGGGTGCCGTTTCTCGGTTACTCAACCCAGTGCTACGAGATTCCTGATCCTTTAGGTAGAGCAATTCATTGAATAACCATAAAGTTGGTTGGTATATTTTATCCTCTACAGCTCCTGACCGTTTGGAATTCATATTTTTTTTTAATTCTGCACAAAAATTGTACCTCAAGATATTCATTTTATTTTGCACACTTACAACTAGGTTCCCAAAATCGAGAGAAATAAAATCAAAATCTTAACTGAAAATGGAGTGAAATTATTTTGAGGGTTTTACCATTCTATCAATTTCATAACTTCGAGTACTTTTCGAAATTACTTCAAGTGAAATTAAAGCAGCTGACATAATATATCAAATCAGTCAATAAATAATTCAGTTGACTGTCATAATTTGTATAAATTCTTGTTTTCATTTGTTCTGTGCTTTACAATAAAGTAAATATAAAATATTACTAGTTTTTATTTGCATTAAGTTGATGCACATACCAGCTTGCTGTAGGCTTGCAGTTCTTTGCGATAAGAATTTTCCGATTATATAGTTTAAGAAAAACTCTGGTGTCAAAGCTTAATATTTTTGAATGTGTCAGTTTTGAAAAGGAGATTGTTTTACTCGAAATGTTATGGAAGAGACATTTGTCATGCTGAAAAATAATTTGTCCGTTCCCTCAACTACAAGTAAAAGCTGAAACTTCTCACGAACCAAGTCCATTACATAGAGAAGTTAAGGTTTATTCCCTTTAAGTGAAAATACTACTGTTTTTAAAGAATTTCCTACGGTCGAATAGAAATCACTTAAAAACAGCAAATATCGAAATGTAGAACCGGAAATTCACTTCGTTTTGAGTTCGAAAAAAATGAAACCGATATCGATAAAAGTGAATTTCAGAACTCCAATTTATTATTATTACTGGTAAAGGCCTACCGATCTATAATTAATTTTACACAGATACATTTATATAATGGTTTCAATTTCTAAGAGAATATCATTGATCTTAATTATATTTGACAAACTTGAAACTTGTCGTTTCCATTTAGAATTTTCTCAATGATTGTCTTAGTTCTGTTGCAGTTTTGGAACAGGTGTTGGAGGTCAGATGTAGTATTGCAGGTAGGACAAATGGGAGGAGGTTCTTTTTTGAGGAGGTGGAGGTGGGTGGCAGAGGTATGGGCAAGTCGGAGTTGGATGAAGTTTTTTATTTTTGATTTTTTGCTGTTTGTAGGGTATACAGGATTTTGTTGGATTTAGTCCTACATAGTGGTGATTGTATATTCTCCATTCCTTTTCTTGGGTGCTGATCAGTTTTCTTGTGAGGTTCTTCACAAGGTCATTCTTGGTATAAATATTATAGGGGTAGGTTGGTGACTTTCTTGCAAGGCTGGCGGCTTTATCCGCGAGCTCATTGCCACGGATGCCAACGTGTTCAGGGGTCCACATTAGTTTTATGTGGTGGTTTGAATTTACACAAAAAAAGTAGGGTTAAGTCCGAAAAAGAGTTTTTTTTATGACTTAAAGGTGTTTCCTCGCCTTAATATTTGAAACATGTTCTATCGAGACCCCCACCTAACTGTACAAAAAAATCAGAAGGAAATTCGTGCTGCGGTAATGGAAAGTTGAGCCGAAAAATGCTCGAAGTGTACTTCTTGTCATAAGCAGTGCTTTCTTAAATAAGCCGTTCGGATTGGGCATACAAACTAGGTACACAGGAATAGTTAAGAGTTGTAAGCCACTAGACCCCGGTTCTCTAAGAGCGGTTGCTAAACCCAATTTATTTAAGGGAAAGTTGTGCCGTGCCTACAAAATGTAGTATTTTGTCCATCACCTGTGAATTTAGTTCGCCGTCAACTTTAAAAAGAATGTCGTTTTTGCACGATGATTAGTTAAAATTCTATTTTTCCAAGGTCTGCCGCGACAAACAAATTTATTAACGATTAGGTTAATATCAAAGTATACCTTTTGTCGTTTCTCGAATGAATTACTTTTAATAGACTTTACAATACCAAAATTGGTTATCACTTACCGCCTACCTTTTTGTACTCCACATGCAGCACCCAGACTTGACTTTGTTTGATGTCTATCGAACTAACGGTGCAATAGAACAATAAGGTACTTAGATGTTTTGAAAATTTTCATAAACAGAAACGAATAATTTGTATAATTTATGAACGATATAGGTTAAACATAAATTTATAATATATAACTTTAATTAACAAAAATATACCGTGAACATTGAACAATGAACATGCAACCGGTAAACTTTTTAATTTTGATTTTTGAATTCCATGTTTTGTACAGTACGAACAAAAAACAAATACCATTCCATTCCATTAATTCCGTTGAATGCGTCCAGTAGAAATAGAAACAACCGATATTTTGGCAGTACTTATTGTAAGGCAGACACCACACTAAAGTAAAAGAAATTACAAATTTTGTGAAGGAAAAATTGAAATATATAAAATAATCTCTTAGCTCAATTACTGTATACTAAAATGGAAGTACTTTAATTTGTAACTTAGTATTTCAACAATCCACAATCAATTGAGCTAAAATTTAAAATTGAATTAATAGATAAAATATAAAATTGAAAAATATTGAATACAAATAATTTGTTCAGTGAACTGCTTTACATACATTTGAACGCAAACATAAATTTATTAAAAATAGTTTTCCTAAAAGTCAGCTTATAAATTAGCATTATAGATTTTTAGGGTCACAATATTGTATGTGTCATAATACTATTTTCGTCACACTGTATGTCAAAATTTGCTATTACGAAATTCTGTATGACCAAAATCCTACATGGTTAAAATATTGTAGGACAAAATTCTAGTTGGTCAAATTTTGTTATTCAAAATGTTTTAAATTTAAATTTACATCATTACAATTTTTCCGTAACCATATACTTTAAAAAATCTTTTTTTAAACAATAGCAATCAAATATGCATTCAATAAAAGATTTCAGAATTAACTTTTTGTGATCCTAAATAGTTGTTATTTTTTATGTGTCAAGTTATTTTTTTCGTGCATATTACATCTTTTTGAAAATATTTTTTTGTAAATATGTATAAAATAAGGTACATGCATATAAAATGAGCTGTGTTTTATTATCGAAAATGATCCACATGGGTTATCTTATAACACGTAATACAACAACAATCTGGATCCTGGTTTCAATCTGGATCAATTTCGGAAACCTACAAATGAATGTTTTGAAATTCAGAATTTAGGCTTAAGCTAGCCATACATGACAAAGCCAAAGATCCAAATGAACCCGACCCGATCCAAAATTGAGGGTGTGTGCGGAAACTCAGGTGGCTCGGTTTGGAGCACAAGCCAAGGCTTGGATCTGCCATGTGGGGAATCAACGACTCAAGTAGATCTGTCTGTTTACACAATCTTATCTCGCCACCTACAACTTTATCTCAATCTATTTCATACAAAAACCGAAGGAAACAAATCTCTTAATGTCTATTTCTCTCTTTTTATTTTTTATTCTTTCTGAGTCAGTTGACGACAGATTTCATAGTTTTAAGATATTTGTCTGAAAGAATGGCTGTAAATGTTTAATTTATTTTATTAAAATCCCTTTTTATGTTTATTATTAGCCAGATATGTATGTATTTGTTTGGGCTCTAAATACAAAATATAAAAATAATCAATCTTTTAAAATGGATGTATCTTGGTCATGTACGCCGGGCAAATTTGAACCAGGTCCAAATGGCACGGATCCAATTGGCTCGATTGTGTTTTCCCAGCTTTACAGAATTTTGATTGTTTAAACTTCTAGAAAATAGTATTTAGACCCGCTCTCGAATTTTTAGCATTTATACTTCCTATGCCAATATTATATATTATCGCTCAGTAAAGCTATCATAAATTTTAAATTTGTATCATCTTAACTTTGCTTTTAATGCCAACAAAAATTGTTACTTGGGTGAACCTACAAATTTAAATGCTTACGTTTAAGATTTAATGATTCATGGATCCCATTAAAGTCGACATCATAAACGAAATGCTTCTGCCTAACAGTTTTTTGTTCCATTATTAAAAAACATTTTGTATAACTTGTATTGAAAACTGTATAGAAATTGTATTCTAAACATTTCCTTCTGCTTTTAAGTTTCAAAGTCATTGGTCACTGTTTGTGATCTACCCAAGGCTATCCGGATCGGTATTTGTTGTTTCAATCCCATATGAACAAATCATCTGCTGTCAAAAACAAATTAATAATTTTCTTTCAATTTCTCGCTCATGCTTTTATGGAAAGGAAAATCTGCCGTGTTGGTTTGAGAATCCTATCAATAGTTTATATTTCTGAATTTTATTTTCATCTAGCAATCAAATAAGCTTTGAAATAAAAGAAATACGATAGTTGCAGATTTAAATCTAAAAATATATTCCCAAAGTTTTGACAACAAAAATCATATCTGAAAATAGAGAAATTTTTGAGATATTAAATATACAAACTGATGGAGTGTGTACATTTCGTTAGTTAGTTTTGTCACAAATTCAAATTTAAAAAAAAATATCAATATGGCAATACTAACCGCAGGCATTTTAAACCAGATCCAACTTCACTGCTGAAACTCCACTGAATTGAACAAGTTATTTTTTTTTTGTTCTTCTGTTCTGTGAAAAAAGGAAAAGAACATTTTTTTTCGTTCTTTCTCCAATCATCTCGTTCTCGTCGTTCTCGATCTCCATTCCTGCTTCAGCTTTTGTCTGTGAATGATGCCGTCTGCCTCAAACAACACCAAGTTAGAAAAACAGGTCTCCGGCACCCCAGCGGAGTCTTCAAGTGACAATAATAATGCCACAAATCCGATGAAACAAGCTTTAGTAACAATCGAACATAAAATTCGCAACCTGGAGAAGCGCAAGGTGAGTGAAAACCCAAAAAATCTGTTGTCCAAACCCCCAGTGCCTGCTTTGAATATTTTTGTAAAAATGCACAATGGCTTCCCCCCGATTGAGGTATATACGAAATACGAAGACGACGTCGTTCCACTGCCATTCGTTTCCTCGAAGAAAAACAAATTTTATATTACGAATATATTTTCGAGTAATTTGTGTTTTTTCAATTTGAAGTAAATAAATCTAAAAATAGCCGTAATCGATTTTGTTAATAACAAAAATTAGTTTGTTAACAAAGCGTTTTTTGTGTTGCTCGTTCTGTTTTATGGTGGCGTTTGTCCGCTTTACCATTTTACAAAAGAAAAAATAAATGTCCAGGCCCTGGCGATGGCGATGGTGGTGATGGTGATGGTAATGGCGAGGCGATGTCGCGATTTTCACGACAAGACGCCATATTTACATGTGCTTTGGTTTGGGTTTGTAAAATGTAAATCAAAATCTTCTGGCAGTGCCAGAGCCTGCGGCACCAATGATCCTTTATTCTTCTCAATGTTGCAAAGTTTGCCTTGCTCTGAGTTAAAGTTGAATTGTTTTGTGTTTTTTTTTTTTAGACCAAATTGGAGTCCTATCGAGCGATACAGGCCTCCGGTAAGGAATTGAGTGCTGACCAAAAGGCTGCAGTTGCTAAATACGATGCTGTGACCCAAACTCTGGAATTCGCCCGGGATCTGTCCAAGCAGATGGTGCAGTTCTCTAAGGATGCCGAAAAGGAGCAGAAGAAGCAAGCAAGGAAGGTAAGTTGAGTTTTTTTTCTGCTGCGAACTTTCTTAAAAATCCTTTGTTCTATCATCACCATTGTTGTTATTGTGATTTTTGTTGTCTTTTAGGATGCCATCGTAAGGGCACAAACGGAAACAAGTAAGATTCGTGAGGTTCTAGTTATACAGAACATTCTGACAAACATGTCCATCGATGAGATCCGTGAAGCTTTTGTAAGTGGTGAGAATTGCGCTGTCAAATTGGAGCCAGCCGATCTGGAGAACTTGGATAAATTGTAAGTTTTATTTTAACTTATTTTTTATCATATTCCATTCATTTTTTGGGATTGGTTTGAAAAGGTTCATAAGAGTTATTTTGTTTACTGTGCTTAGTGGAGTCGACAAAAATACTTGTGACTCATTCGGACTTGGTTATGGTTTATTGTTGTTATCATTTTTGTATTTAAACAACTCTGCTTAGAGGACAACAAAAATGCAGTCTGAAAGAGATAACAGCTTTTAGCTTTTGTGTTTCAGTTACTAATTTGTTTTTATTATTTTGGGTTGGTGTTGTATGGATCAATGTTATTTTAACTGTTTGGTCCTCTGTTGAGTCAGTTAAACAAAAATAACTTTATAGTAACTGGTTTTCTTTAATTATTCACAAGAATGTAAATTTCCCAATAATTGTATCAAAATTCCTGAACAAAGTTGGTTCTCTATATCCAAAACTTTCAAGTTCATAAATTTTGTAGAAGCAAAAGGTTTAAGAACTAAAATCATTTTATAATTTAGATATGGGGGTAGGATCAGAAAGTGTATAGTTTTTTTTGTAAATTTCAGAAAGTTCTACTCAAAATCTTTATTCTCAAACAATTTAACATATTTTACAATAGAGGGCGGCATATGCAGATATGAAGAAAGAAATTAGAATCATTTGTTTCAAATTTCCGCTAATCAACTAATGCATAAAATCAAAACTTAAAAGTACCATATTCTTGGTTATTATTGTTTTTTTTTTACTCTCACAGTTGGAGTCGAAAGTAGCATATACTTTTTTCTTTGTTATTCCCAAAAAGTTCATCTCCATCTATGTATTGTTTATAATGCCAATTATTTGGCTAAGAGGTAATCAAGACCCTCTCGAAAACTTCGATATGAGTGAAAAGAGCGATCGCAATGAAATGTTAGACCCTTTTAAGTTTTCTTGCGCCATTATGACAGTGTTAAGCAGACTTATTAGGATGGGGCTTAATGGTGCAAAGCCTTACGGACGGATAAGCCTTAAAATAACGACGCTGTCGAAGTGTTAAGTCGATAAAAAAACATCAGAGATCGCATAAAATTCGCTAAGAAGCACCTGAACAAAAACACATTTTTTTGAATGAAGGGTAAATTCACAAACATTTTTTGTGCTGATCGTTGCTCAGCTGATTACGATGCGATGCTGATTGACAAAAAGTTTTACGTTTAAAAACAACTTTTGCTTTATGATGGATGTGATACTAATAAAAACTCTCATTGTAATTAAAATCTGGAGCCACACATTTTATCTCCTCTAGAACTTTTATCCACAATACTGACTTTGATTTTCTGGCGGCAATAAATTCAGCTTCATATTTTAATCTGGTTTCTATTAATAGTTTAATTTGTGCGCTGGTAAAATATTTCCTGAAATTCATCAAATTAATTAATTTATAAACAATTTAGAATTTGATTAAATACTTTTCATTGCCTTTTTCCGCCATTTTTGCTTCAAATCGCGTCGGCATCAACAACTTATCAAGAAAATTCTAGCTGCTTTTTTTGATTATATTTGCGCATCAATTTATTGAACTTTGCAATAACGAACAATTGATATTTTAAATGCTGCCAATTATTTGCGTTTATAAACGTGATAAAAGGATGATCGCAAATCATCTCTGCAGTGATGCGTTTGTGAATTTACACGAATACTTTGGGAGTGATGAAGAAAAAGTTAACCGTGATGCACCTGATGACAAAGAATTTTTTCATCGCCCTTAGTGCGAAGCGCAAAACCCTGGCACATGGTGGGGGAGGTTTGATGGTCTGGCTTTGAGAGGGTCCATTTATTAGGATTGATGACAGAATATGCAATGCTATGACCCCAAACATGCATCAAATATCCTAAAAGATTAACGTTCGGACGAAAAGTTGATGTTCTCACTTGGCCAGCTCAAAGTTCTAATCTTGATCATCCAAAGAACACCTCAACCATGTTAAAGTTAAAATTTGGCGAACAAAATTAGATTTGAAAATTTAATGTCAAACGTTAACAAAAAGTTTTCCAAGGTGGTGTCAAGGTACATCAAACAAAGTAATAACTTGGTAATATGTACATACATACATTAATTTGGAAATTTTGAGGATTCTTTGCTTAGAAATTATTTTCATAATGCGTTATTTTTGTCCACAAAAAATGTGAAAAATTGAATTAAAATCACTCACTTTCTCATTAGTCAGTAAATCAATCATGAAATAAGAAATAAATTATTTAAGTTCACAATTCAAAAATATAGTATTATTTATTTAACTAACATAATAATCTTAATGCTAGTACATACTAGGTTTAAAGAGCTACAAGCTGCAAGGCTAGCTGTAGATAGCACAGTATATTTGTAACTTCCAAAAAATTGATACTACCAATGAGTCATAGGACGATACAAGAATGTATATAAAGGGTGATTTTTTAAAAGCTATAGGAAAGTTTTTCAAAAAAAAAACACATACAATTCAAAAAAAATCATGAAATCTTTATTTGAATCGATAGTACGGTCCATATAATTTAATGCTTGAAGATTATTTCATGCAAATGTTGACCTTGATTGCTCTTCAAATGGTCCATCCGCTTAGTCCAATTTTGGCATACTCTTTCCAACATTTCGGCCGGTATCTCACAAATAAATGCTTCAATGTTGTCTTCCAATGCGTCAATTGAAGCGGGATTGTCTGTATAGGCATGAGCTTAAACATAGCCCCACACAAAATTGTCTAAAGGCGTTAAATGACACGATCAAGGCGGCCAATTGACCGGTCCCGAACGTGGAATAAAATGTTCACCCAACTCGCCTCTCAATAAGTCCATTGTTGTGCGTGCTGTGTGGCATGTGACACCGTCTTGCTAAAACCACATGTCATGCAAGTCAAGCTCTTGCATTTTGCGCAAAAAAAAAGGTGGATATCATCTCACTGTAGCGCTCACCATTCATCTTTGAAGAAGTACGGTCCAATGATGCCACCAGCCCATAAACTGCACCAAACCAAGTGTTGTTCGTTTGTAAGACCAAACTGAAGATGTTTGACAGTGAAACAAAACACGAAACGTGCGTCAGCTGTTTAAACCAGGGGTGGAATCGGCTAAGGTGATTGTTGATTGTTGACAGTCAAAATAATCGAATTTGATCTGCGTAAGGTGATACTCAAATTGATACCTAAAAAGCTGTCGCTAGAAAAATTTGATAGTCGTTTTCCTACAAACATGTCGTTTCTGAGTAGAGCTACCAGACGCTTACAAAAAACGAATGGACAATTTTTTCAGTTACCTTTTTTAGGTACAAAAACACATTCCTGTGACCGACAAAGCTTATGACATTCGAAAAAAGCAAGAGAAGTAAGAATTTTATTCAAAAAGAGCCAATTTCATACTTTTATTTAGATATTTCATAGGAATCAATTTAAAATTTCACCAAGGCAACAATGAATTTTGACTATTTGAATCTGAAATTGTTCAATCGAATTGAATTGAGTTGAATCATCTTACACAGACGGAATGAAAATGATAGTCAATTTGATTATCAAAAAAATGATAGTCAACTATCACCTTAGCCGATTCCACCCCAGTGTTGCCAAAAAAATTAAAAGCTAAAAAATCACCCTTTACATATTAAACCAAAACAACTACCTCCTTATTTCAAAACAAAAATTGAGTTATTTTAGCTCCTTCAGTCTCCTTTAGGGTCCGGCCACGCAATGAGCGACCGAGCGACGAGTCGCTGAGCGACCAATCTGATCGATGGGTGGCCATTTACTAAACGACACGTCGCTGAGCGATTAGTTGGAAAAAATAGATCTGTAATAAGATCAAGATTCCGTAGATTCGGTGTACACCCCATAAATCGTGAAAGGGAAAATTATGGTGAATTTCATCATTTATTTCAGAATCTTCGCAGATTTCCAGATTGATTTTGCAATATTGTCGTATGTCAGAACCATCTTTTGAACAAAAAACACTATTAGTAATAATTAAAGATTAAATAAATAAAAACTTAACAAAACAATTACAAATTTGTCCAACTTTTTCCACTCTTTATCGGTGACATTTTTATATTCCCATAGAAAGTTAGTGTAATCGGTCCGATTTGTCGAATTAAAAATTTTGACATTTCTCGACGTTTCAAGGTCCCTAGAGTCTAAATAAAAGATTTTAAGAGAGATGTCTGTGTGTGTACGTACGTTCGCGACGTTTTTTTCGTCGTACATAGCTCAAGAAATAGTAGAGATATCGACTTCAAATAAATTTTGTTATACAGATAATAATGCAGAAAGGGCTCTCAAGAAAATTTTGTGGGTTGTTTTCTTACCATAGCAATTTCAAAAAAGGTGAAAAGTTTGGTTAACCCTTGAAATCAATTTTGTATTATTTATTGTAACGTGATACCAAACAAATAAATTTTTAGAAAATATTTCAATAAACGGTTTTTTTTTTAAATAAAAAAAAAAACTGAAAAAAAAGTGTCACCTCAAAAATTTTACGAACAAAGAATGATTTTATCTCCAAAACAATTTTGTATAACGAAGAATAACGTTTTCAACATCTGGTAAAATTTTGAGAAAAATCGAACAGCTTTTGGATAGCTGAAATTAAACTTTCAGTGTTTATTGTACACATCTTTTTTCTACGTCGCTCAGCGATCGATTGAAAAATTAAAACAGATTTGATTACAGAGCGACGTCGCTCTGTCGCTCAATAAATCGCTCAGTCGCTTAGGGTTTATGTGGCCGCCTCCATACGATCTCATGTGTTCTAATTTTTTTGCGTCGCTCAGCGACTCGTCGCTCGGTCGCTCAGTCGCTCATTGCGTGGCCGGACCCTAAGTCTTCAGCGCAACTATAAAATGGAAAAAACATTTTCCGAACTCAGATGAAGTAGTAAGCAATTGCCTCCAGTTTAAGTCCAGAAAATTCGTATACCCTAGTGTAGTTGTCCTTAACACTTTTAACTTTGAGAAGTGTGTTTCGAGTATGCTTTGCGAAGAGTTTTTGGATTTGTTTATCGGGATCGTTTTTTTGAAAAACTCATTTTATTTGTTTCAATAAAAAAAAATAAAGTAAGCCGCGTTTTGCTTTTTACATCATGAGTTCACAGAGTTTGCTCCGAACTAGCTAAGATTAAAAGAAAAAATGCAGCCTGAAAGCTTTGATGTGTCTTAGATTAAAAACAAAACTGATCGTTTTTGATAGCTCAGTTTCCATGTTCATCCTCTTCACTCAAAATCCAAATGGAAAGTGCTGTTTGATAACATTTTTGACTATTGTAAATGTTATGATTTATCAATTCAAATATCTGAAATTATACTTTGCTTCTATAGTTGCGGTATGGGACCTTTGCTAATGTTGCTCAAAAATTAATTTCAGAGAAAGAATTCTCAGTGTGTTTATACTAAAAAATTGTGTTCCACGATGAAGAAAAGCATCTTCAAAATATATTATTTCAATTTTCTTTGAGTCTCAAGGGTTAAGAGCCACGCTGATTCGAATTATAATATTTAAAGTTGCACTTACAAACTTACCTTTTCCTTAGCATGAGGTTTCTCATAGTTTTTATGTTAAACACAACAATTTCATTTTAACAAATGGGTCTTGTGCGTAATTGTTTTTTTGAAAAGTCCAAAAACAATTCGTTACTTTTCTATGGAATTTAATTTAATTAAACCAATCAGAAGAAGTTTCCCATTTAAGTAGGTACTGCAAAATTGATGTGTGGTCATTGAATACAACTGTACCAATAGATTTTTTTCTTACTCGCTTCCAAATTCACTTAAATTTGTTATTAAAATAACTTATTACTTAGACAAAAGAAATGATCCCAATTCAACAAAAAATTATACGAATACTCCTGTAAAATAAGGATTTCACCTCCGAATGAGAAATAGTAGACTAGAAATTTGTTTATACCATCCTTTTTTTGAACATTTTGTAAAGTCTCTCTTAAAATCTCCTGTCCTTTTGTGATCTCTCATTCTGAGGTTAATCCGTTTTTGCTCTATCTTTCTATAACAGAAATCAAGATAGTTAAGAAGTTTATCTGTGCACATAGTTGATTTTTTGTACTTCAGCGTTTAGGACTAATATTTTGTCTGGTAAAAAAAAAAAAACAACATTTTTGTATGAAAACTTTTTTTAACATGTTTCAAAAAACTTAGGGGCAAATGTCCGGTATTGAGAACGACTCCTTATTCTATTCTATTAATTTCGTGTGACCCACCCAACAAAAACCGATCTTCCTTCCTCCATGTTGGTTTGTAGGGAGAAGTTACTAACTTCGGTCCTCAGACCTAAAAGGTCGGTGGATGTTTCCTAGCGCGGAATAGGGCCTCAACTCGACGATTCCTCCTCGACTGTTTTTCTACACGTGCTTCTCGGTTCTCCGACTCTTCTGCCGTCTTGAGCAAGTGGATCCCACTGCATTGGCTCTCCTGCCTCCTTAAAGCGTTTGTCCAATCCACTGCCACTTGCGTCTTTGTATAATAGTTTCAATGTGTTCCTGACCCGTTATCCTATCTATTTCTCCATTGCATATACGAATGGTGCAGAAAACCCAGAAGATGTTTCGTAGCCACTTATAAACGAAGGTTTGTAATTTACTAGTAATCGTTGCGCTTCTTCATCCACTTAACACTACTGATGGGCGGAACTGTCGTAGCTTTGGCTAAGAGAATTGTTCCTCCAAACATTGGACAACATCCCTAACAGCCTTAGATTTTCCGTTACAGCTATCGATATCTTGTTCTGTTCCGTCTTCACACAATATTTCCAAGACATTGGAAACTTTGCACTTTTCCTACTAATTGAGAGGTTCCGAAGGCAAACATCTTAGTTTTTACCCCCACGATTTCTGCTCCTCCCTCCACCCTTGATGTCATTTAATGAAGATTATCCTATGAGATACCAAACATACATCGTTTGAGTAATTTAGATGTTTGAAGTATGTTCTCAGATTCCTTCGTTTCCTGTAAGGGCTTCCCAGAACACATCACTGATCAGAAATAAGAACAAAATTGTTGGCAGTATGCAGCCCGTACTCGTGTCGTGATGGCTAGTGCGTAGGACCACCTGTGCCATCCAAATTGTTTTTCACGGGGACTGCCTCTTGCGAGAAATTGACAAATCCTCCAATAGTAATTCTGGCCATGAAAAGTGGTTTCTCAAAAATTACCCGTTTGGATTCGGCTTAAAAATGTAAGTCCCCTCCATCCCTGACAACATTACTCGTACACAGGAGTGGTTGAGAGTTGTCACTAGGCCCTAATTCTCAATTGACTGTTGGGTCAACTTATTTATTTTCTTATGCAACCCTGTCTGACTCCACTTTGGTAGCACATTTGCTCATTTCAAATATGCCTCTATTTATTACCTCACTGTTTTGCATTCTGGGGTGGAATCGGGTAAGGTGATAATTGACTATCAAATTTTTGATAGTCAAATCGACTATCACCGAGTTTCCCGTCTGTGTAAGCTGATTCAATTCAATTCAATTCGATTGAACAATTTCAGAATATAATTGTCACAATTCATTGTTGCCATGGTGAAATTTTAAAATGATTTCTATAAAATATCTAAATAAAAGTATTTAATTGTCTGTGTTTTAATAACATTCTTACTTTTCTTATGCTTTTTCGAATGTCGTAAGCTTTGACCGTCACAAGAATGTGTTTTTGTACCTAAAAAAGGTAACTGACAAAATTTTCCATTGGTTTTTTGTAAGCGTCTGGTAACTCTACTCAGAAACGACATGTTTGTAGGAAAACGACTATCAAATTTTTTTAGCGACAGCTTTTTAGGTATCAATTTGACTATTACCTTACACAGATCAAATTCGATTATTTTGACTGTCAACAATCACCTTAGCCGATTCCACCCCTGGTCAAAAGAAGTTGCATATGCTTTTATCAGATCAAAATTTTCATTTTCGCAAGTTCTAAATATTTTCTATTTATAACGAATGTCAAATTCCGGATTGTTTTAAGCAGCAGACCATCAGAAGTTTCACATTTTTGAAAATATTCATAACTTACGTTACGTTTCCTGTTTGATGTTTGTTGGCCTAAACAAATGTTTGCAAATTTTATTTCGCCGTGTCCGTTTTTGGTCACAAATTGCACTTCAAAATCTGGCTCAATAAATGCAAAAAACAGTTCTTAAAGCTTCACTCTTATGAACTTGAAAACTTTATTTAAAATGCAAAACAACAATTCTTGCACTTCCCTTTTCATTTAAGAAAAAAAGCAACCCTATAAGTTTCTGGAGCAAACATTAAGTTTTTTTCTTTGCATTGCCGTTGGCCGAAGAATTTTATTTATTTTCTATTATTCAATTACTAGGTCAAATGGTTGTTGCGTGTTTTTGTTAACACTGAACATAATTGAATTCAATCGTTCGTTCATACGAAAGGCAAACTTGTAGGATGTGGTTCGTTTTATTATACAGAAAAGCTAAATGCAAAGGCCATCGATTTATTACAAAAATGTACCTACCTACGCAATTTTTTCTGTCAATGAACCTTAACTAAATTTTGTTCATAAAGTTTGCATCGTTTTGCATTCTTTTGCATCGTAGCTTGATTATAAGTTTCACAATAGAAGCTTTAGCTTCCAAATACTTATGTAAATGTCCTGGCTTCTATGGTAGTTTATATTCAGCCTTGTTCTGAAGTACGTTTCAAAAGATTACTCGTCTTCTGTCCGAGGGGAAATCTTTAACAAATTAAATCTAAGATCCAAGACAAATAGTTTTTATCAGGCGTACATTTAACCGAGTTTTATTAATTAGCTCTATGAACTTGTATGATTCACGTTTTTAAATGTTATATATATTTTCTTTTGAATCTGTATTCAGCTATGCGGATATCCAAGTAAGACGTCCAGAACAGACTGAAGATGTTCCATTTTTGACTCTCGCGCAGAAGGCTGCAGAGTATTTGTCTATGACTATCGATGGCCGCCCCAAACAGTATGGCGAGACAACTTTTGAGAATTTAAAGCGTATTTGCCAACAAATTCAAGAATCTGGCTACTTGGATAAGATTCATTGCGCCAATCAACCTGAAGTTGTTGAAGAAGCATCTGTTGTTGCAGAGGAAGTCATGACAAGTGAACAACAAGAAGACCAAGTTGAAGTGAACGAAGAGAGCGTGGAAGACGATGAGGTTGCAGATGAAATTCCTGAACAGCAACAACAACAAGATGAACCCCATCAAATGATTCAGGTCGCTCCGATCTACAATGCCAACGCCCCGGTTGTGAACAACGTCTTTGTAATGGAGTCGAATGAAGTTGCAGCCGGTTATGTTGCCCCGCAGATTCATAATCATATGCAAACCCCACCACCTCCCACTGGGATCGCCCAGAACCAACAACAACCACCACAGCACCATCAACAGCAACAACAACAGCAACAACAACATCAGCAACATCAACAACAACAACAGCAGCAGCACCAACAACCGCCACATCAACCACAGCAGCAGCCACCCCAGCAACATTCACGCCAAGTGGTTCCTAGCCCAGTGAATATGCAACAACCAACTGGTATGCCGCAAGTAGTTCCCGCTGCAGTTGCAGCTGTTCCACCGCATTTCCCAGCAACAACAGTTCGCGCAGTTGAGGAAGCCTACTTCAAACAGCAACAATATCTGCAGCAGATGCGTCCCCTGGCCGAAGTCATTGGTGGTGGTAATTTCTTCTTCCTGCAGGACAGTGAATTGGATTCTCCAGAGGTTGGTGGTGGTGCCACAGCCTATAACAACCCCATCGAGATTCAGACGCAGTGCACAAACGTTTTCAATCAACACCCATCGCAGCCACCACCAACCCATCAGCAGCTCCCAATGCAAATGATCCAGCAATCGCCAGTTCCCCAGCAACAACCAGCTCCTCCAACACAACAGGCACCACCACAGCAGCAACAACAACAACAGCAACAGCAGCAACAACAACAACAGCAGCAACAACAACATCAGCAGCAACAACAGCAGCAGCAACAACAACAACAGCAACAACAACAACAACAGCAGCAACAGCAGCAACAACAACAGCAGCAACAGCAACAACAACAGCAGCAGCAACAACAACACCAACATTTGCCAAAGGGACCTCATGTCAATATTGCCGCGCCAATCCCCACACAAACATTCACAAACCAATCATTCCCTCCACTAGTGCAAGCAGCACCTGCACTCTATCCTGTAGCTCCCAACTCTGTGGCTGCATCACTTCAATCTCCTCTTGGTTGCGTCGCTGGAGACAAACAGCAGCTGCCCCAAGCAGTATTTTCACCATCCGTGGATGCCAGGCCCGCAATCCTCTCAGTTCAACATCAGATTATTGCAGCCACTGGCCACCAGCCACAACTGGAGCAACAGCCTGGAGCGGTAGTGATGATGAACCGCGTGCCATTGGCTACTTTCCAACAGTTCGAAAACAGCCCAGTGGCTGCTCCCGTGCAGGTGCTTAACCCAACGCCAACTCTCCAACAGCCAAGCGATCCATATGCTGAGCAAGTCGAGACGATCAAGGATGAAGTTGCCGCTCTATCGACCACAGAAGAGATCAACACTAGCCCATCCACTGATTGGGAGACCCCAACTGATCGAGATGACCGCCGACGCGATGACTCCCAGTCGAAGCCAGTAGAACCTTCGAACCAATGGAGCAGTGAAATGAACAGCGCTGCTCTGTTCAGCAGTGGTGGAGGCAATCAATCCGATTCGAGCTCCAACGCCAATTCCAATTCCCGGAAGAACGATTGGAACGACGACAACCACCATCAGAGCCGGCACGAAAGTAACCACTGGTCGAACAGCAACCATCAGAACGACGGCTATGGCGGTGGAAGGCCACGCCATAACAACTACAACCGAAACGACCAACGTGGGCGCGATGGTGGCCGTTCTAACAATGGAATGGACCGCATGGATCGTGGTGGCATACGCGGCGGCAATGGTGGAGGACCAGGTATGGGTGGAAGTGGTGGCTACCGTGGCAGAAGCAACTACTCCTCTCAGTCGCAACAAAACGGCGGCGGCAGAGGCAGCAACGTCTACTTCCGCGACAACGGCTACTATCAAAACGGAAGTTCCAACAACGGCAGCGGTGGCGGCAGTAACAACGGAGGCAATGGCGGTTACAACAAGGAAGGCGGTTACAACAAGGAAGGCGGTTACAACAAGGAAGGCGGTGGCAACAACCAGCGCTACGACAACACAAGCAACTACAGATCTCGCGGAGGAAACAACAACAGCACCAACAACACCAACAGTCGGAACAACACAGGCTCCACCAACGGCGGCACCAGACCCTCAATGTCGTCCATGTCTGGCAGTGGAATGAACGGACCGCGCACAGGCGGAAACCGCCCATCCGGCGGCGGTGGATCCTCAGGTTCATCCTACGTCAATTCCAGGCAACCAAACCCAAGGCAACAACAGGACGTTGCGTAAACATACAAAAATTTAAGCAGGAAGCAATTAAACAAAAACAAATTATGTGTGCTCGCATCCCAGAAGAAGCAGCGCACTTCAAAAAAGAATATCTATTACTAACTTGCAGAGCGGAAAGGCATATTATTCATTCACACACAAAACAACTGAACTTCGTCTTTAAACAAACAAAAAAAAAACATATATATACATAAACAAAAAAATGGAAAAATCTTTAAAAAAAAATAAGTATAACAAAAATCAAGTATTTATGCTTAATATAATTTTCAACTATTCTTATTCTATATTATAATTATTATTTTATGTTATCTTTAAACTTAAAACAAACACATGATGAAAATGAAAATGAAAAGAAAGAAAACAAAAATTATGAAATTTATCTGAGATTTTTTTTAGTTTGTTCGTTTTATGAGAGAAAAAAAAATTATTACGTATGTATAACTAAAAAAAAAATTGTGTTTTGCTCGTCGAAGTTAGAGAAGTCCGAGTCGATTCTGAGCAGGTGTTTGGTTCAATGTTTACTTAAATGATTCTATATCATGGATATGTGTGGATCTGGGTGGGTTTTTCATCACATTAACTCTGCTTTTAAATAAGTCGGCTTTTTATATCCGGGCTCGTATTAGGAATTAGGAAACGTGAGGAAAAAAGACTTTCCGAGACTAGATTCATTTGTGAACAAGGAGAGTAGTTTCAGCCAATTCAAACAATTTCATAAATTTTCAATAACAAAAAAAAAAAAACAATACCGAATCGTAATATTTTTATTGACCATTATCGTGAAACTGGCCCTGTGTTGTCTACCGGATTACAACGGTTTAGGGATTTGGTTTGAAAATATCCTTCTTTGATACGCTGCTGTGGAGTACAACGATAGTTTTTCTTGTCTTTATTGCAAGCGTGAACCTTGTGAACAAAACAATAAGTTGTACTTTCTGTTTCGTTGATCAATATATGCAAATAACAACCAATCGCACATTTATGATAAAGCTATACACTAACTATGTTTTAAATTCTATGAACTCTGTCATAATCAATAGCGTATTGAACTTTCGACTCAACAACAAATATAACATATTATATTCATTTCAAAATTTAATATTTATTTATTTTTAGTTCGCCTTTCTTAAATATATTTGTTCGCCTGGGTTTTACCAAACATTCGCTTTGAGTAAAAAGCTCATTAACTATGAATTGACAATAAGGACCTAGATTTTGTGCCCAGTTGGTGTAAGAGTTTAAAAAAAAGAGTCGAATGAAAATTTCACACAAAAACCTGATATGTCATTAAACAAAAGTTTTGAAGAGGTGTTTAATTTATTGAGTCTTTTAAAAAATGAGGCATGCCATTTTGCATTGTTTATATATTTCTAATAGTACTGTTACGAAGAGGAGCGAACGGCGTCACCTCTCCCGAGGCGTGGAGATGATTAATGTTTATTCCTTTTTTTATACTTTCCGTTTGTAGTGGAGGAGTTGAGAATGAGGTAAAATTGAACGATAATCAACAATAATGAAAGAATGGAAAATATTTCTTATTATTTGTTTATGTGTATTCTATTTCAAGAGGAATTATTTGACAGTTTTGCTTTGTCAATTAATAGAAAAAATGTAAAAAGTACTGCAAGAGCAAATACTTTTTTTTAATTAGTTACGAAGTAATTTTATAATACAACGTGTTTTAAAGAGAAACATATTTTAAAATATCGGTAATAATAGTTATACGTTACGCTTAGTTATAATTACGTTTTATTTTATACTATTTTAATCTAAAATGTTTGTAAGAATTAGAGTTTTAATGTACATGAACATCAAAAGCTCATTTGAGTTCATGTGATGTTAAGACAAATTATCACATCTCATTTACTAAATTAAAAAAAAAAAATAGATTTAAGTTCATGTGAAAATTATAATTTTTTAAGTCTTCCTCAAAAAAATGTTAAAATTAATTTGGTTTCACGTGAAATAAAATATATTTTAAATTACATATTCAAATTTTGTATTACATATTATTAAATTTACAGGCGCTCAAGGGGTTATTCCTTAACAGTGCAAGTGTTGGAAAAAATAGGTAAGGATTTAAGGCAATTGGTCTTAAAATTTTGAATATTAAAATTCTCGAAGAGTGGTTAAAAAATGAATCTATACTTAACTGAGTTGTTTGAGGGGGGGGGGGGAGAATGCAACTGGCTAATTCGACAGAACGTCATTTTGGAAAAATATATTTAGAACAACGAAAGGCGTGAAAAATTGCGGCGGTGTTCGAGTGATGTAAATGTTTCGGTTATGGTTCTATCGCCTTTTATTTTCAAAGCTCTTTTTTGGATCCTATCTAAAAGTTTCAAACTTGTTAAAGGGGCACCTGTCCAAATATGAGAGTTATATTTAAGTTTTGTACGAATCATGCCATTGTAAATTATAGCCAGATCGAAGGGGTCAACATTTCTTGCACCCTCGAAAAAATCCTAAGGAACTAGTAGCATTTTTGGCATTATCGAATATATGATCATTCCATAAGAGGTGATCTGTGATACACATACCGATTACTGAAAGTTGATTAGTTTCCGTGATGCAAGTGCCACTCATGGATAGCGGCATCGGGGGCGGGTTACGCTTTAATGACAGGAGGCAGTATTGAGCATTAAATTCTACACGGTTCTTTATTCCCCATTGCTGTCAAGATCGGAATTTAATGAAATGAGCTTATCATACGCTGACGTTGAAGTTCCACATCTGAAGGAAAAGTTGACGGTACCATCGAGAAAGAACTAATAGAGAGAACCAACTTCGAGGGTTGCTCTCTTTTTGCCTACAAGCTGTGATTTGGCCACCAACTTGCATATGTATTAACTCCATATAAAAAAAATGTGGGGAACAAATACTTATGCAAGTTTGTGTGCATACTCACCACGAGAGAGAATGAACTTTTCTCTCTGCTCACCACCTTTGAAAAATGGCGACCACCTTAGAAACATAAGACTCTGAAAGCACTACAACTATTAATTTTATTATTAGCTTCGTTTATGCGTTTAATTTTTGCTCACTGTTGAAAAATGCAAAAAAAACTCAGATTTGTTTCAATTTTCAGAGTTTATCGACTTAATTTTGTCGATGCGAGAGTTTCAGGAACATTGAAAACGAGAGTTACAGAATGTAAACATGGAACATTAAAAACATTTCTATATACTCATCTCTTTTCCCATTCCTATTTAATTTATTTGTGTGTACTCGTTGTTTATTTTCTTTACATTACTCACGACATTTCCAAAATGCTGAAAATAAGTGATTTAAGTAGAGACTAAATAAAAAGACCGTCAACTTGTTACTTCTGTTGCCAATTTTCATTGCATAAGATTTGTGAATAGGTGATAAGCTATTCTTACTGCTTTCAACTAAGGTAGTGTGTTGCTTTTAAAGGCTTAACTACATAAGCCGAAAAGTACTTCTGTACTAAAGTACAAATATTTGTATTTTCGCTAGTTCAGTGGTTTTGTGAAAAGAATATACAAATTTGTTCTTCAACCAAAATTTAAGTCTTATGCATCATTTTTATAAGTTTTCCAGTTCTAACTATTTATATCTTATCTTTCAGTTATATAGCGACAAGGAAAAATCCGTCAGGGAAAGTTCTAACTACAGTTTTTCTGAAAGTGCATTGTGGCTTATTCATAGATGTTTACTAAACTTTTTAGGCAT
This sequence comes from Eupeodes luniger, assembly GCA_951509635.1. Lineage (NCBI taxonomy): Eukaryota > Metazoa > Arthropoda > Insecta > Diptera > Syrphidae > Eupeodes > Eupeodes luniger. Next base: position 1,469,661 of record OX608073.1, read on the forward strand.
AAATAAATGCAAATCAAAGTTAAGGGCTAAACCTGAATAACTATAAACATAGAATATGCTGTGTTGAAGTAATTATTATAGCAGCCAAATTTCATAATTAATTTTGTTGGTGCATAAAAAAGCTGAAAAAGTAATTCATGACAAATAAATGTTACGTTAACACTAAGTTCCAGAAAATATCGATTGATACCGCAATTGCAGAAGATATGGATAGTTTATATAAATATTCCCGGTAAACTGTAGAACTTTATTATTTCCGCCTTTTATAATTCAATGTAAAATAATTCAATGCAGCTATTTTCTTTTTTTTCCGTATGGACATCATTTTAATTTTATTTTATTTTTTATTTTTTTTAAATAAATTCAATTATTATATATTATCAAACATATAAACAATTGATCAGTTGTTGAAAATAATGCCAGATCGTGTGACAGGGTTGTACAGATATCGGTCATATTCTTTCAGTACACAAATAAGCGCAGAAAATATTTGGCTAAAATACACCAATCGTGTGAACACCTAAAAATATTTTCGGTACACAAAATGTCTGTCGCCAAATGTGTACAGACAAATTTCGGCCAAAATCGGTACATTTGACTAATCGTGTGATCTCAGCTTAACTTAGAGAAAAAGAAGAGAAAAACAAATTCACCACGAACTATCGGTATAACTTCTCCCGTTATTTTTTGACAAACAAAAATGTTTTGCTAGAATTAATTTGAATTATAGGAGTATTTTTGTAGATATAAAAACGACAAGATGTTAGTAAAATTAAAAAAAAGAAAATCATGAGAATTACAAATATTATATTGAGACTTTAAAAAACATAGCCTTCTTGGCTATCAATAAACAAAAATGAGAAATGTCGCATTTCCCGGAACTGATGTTTTTTTGTGTACTCTTCTCCGAGGTGAAAACATTTATACACCGATACGAATTCAACACGCTATAAAAAATGAGAGTAAGAGGTTTCGAAGAGACGGAGACGAGGAAATTTGGCTCTCTCATTTAGTTTTTTCTCTCTGACGGTACTGTCGTCAGAGAAACAGTTTAATGGATTAGAAGTGACAGACAAGATTCAAGAGATCGTTTATGAATATGAGGAAGAAAATGGGAGAGAAAACGGAGCCCTGGATGACACCAGCATTTATTGCATGAGTTTCAGATTTGAAACCATTCAATACAACTTGTATTGAACGGTTAGAAAGAGGTAGTTTCTAATCTAGATACCAAAGAAGAAGACATTCATCAATACCAAAAGCACGCATTTTCGATAAGAGAGCTTGGTGTCAAACTCATAAACAATTTGATTGTAACATTTACCTAAATTATAAGACAATATGCCTTAATGTGTTTAGTTTTTTTTTTCCTTACTATGATTTGTTCCACTGTTCGTTAGATAAACCATCAAATCACCGGTGGACTTATAAGTTATAGCTACAAAAACCATACTGCCGGTCATTAAGTAGCTTTCGTTCTTCGAGATTTTTCTTAAGTTGATAATTAATCAGCGTTTCCATGACCTTGGAAAGAAGGGACGTGAGTGCTATTGGACAATAGTTGGAGGGGGAGAAGCATTCGCCTTTTTCAGGGACGGGCTGGACAAATGCTGTTTTCCATTCGTTCGGAAAGAGACCTTAGGAAAGATGAAAAAGCTTACGCAGTTATTTTGCTAGCGTTGAAGAATACCTCTTTAGAAAAATAGGGGTCAAGGTCTTTCAGTATTATTGCAACTGCACGAGTGCGAAAGAAGAATTCTTTTTTTTTTCGATTCTTTAAAAATGTATTTGATTATTGAAAAGCTTTAATATTTATTTATTAATATGTTATGTTTTTTTTTTTACTAAGGAGTGTACCACGAAATTTTTCCTAAATGAGAGTAAATAAAATATTGCAAATTCGAATAAACAACGACAAAATGTTTTATAATTTTACATGAATGTTTAATGAAGAATTATATTAAGTTCACATTGGGACATTGGGAACATCAAATAAACAACATTATGTATGTATGTATGTATATTAAATAGATCCCGTTGATCTTGGTCAAAGGAATGATGAATATTTTGCTTAAATGAAAAACCATGAGCTTGAGGGAAATATGACGAATCAAATATTAAACAATGTTGAGTATTGAAATTTTGAAATTCCACGATTTTAAAGTTGTGTTATCTTGTTTTAATTTTTGTAATTGGTATTTAAATAAGAAAGTGCTACTAAAATTTGTTTTTGACTTGTTTTTTATAATTTTGTATTTTGATCAAAACGAAGAAAAATGGCCAGCTTAACTGAACCATTTCAAGAGTTTAGGGGGCCAACTACACACAAATCATACATTTTCTTTTAATTTTTACTAATAGTAATAATTTTGAATTATTATTAAGTTTATAAACAAAGCTACAAGATTGCATCATTAAATTTATCGAATGCATATTTTTTGTAATTCTGAGTGTAAGAAACTATAATTTTAACCATGGTTTAAAACGCCTCATTTATTTTTGGTATTTTGGTAGATTAGGCCAAGTTAATAACGGAAATATTTTTAACTTCCCATAGGAAATTATTGTATAGGGTCTGATTTGTCCAATTGAAAATGTTGACATTTCTAAACGTTTCAATGTCCCTAGAGTCGAAACAAAAGATTTTTGGAAAGATGTCTGTGCGTGCGTGTGTACGTACGTTCGTACGTCCGTACGTCCGGTCCGTACGTTCGCGACGTTTTTTCGTCGTCCATAGCTCAAGAACCAGAAGAGATATCGACTTCACCTCGAAAATTTTAGGAATAAAAAATGGTTTTATCTCCAAAACAATTTTGTGCAACGAAGAATTACGTTTTTGATATCAGGTAAAATTTTGAGAAATCGAATTTTAGTTTTTTTATAAGAAATAAAAACCTAAAAAAACATTACTCAAAGTTGGTAAAAATTGAATTTTGACTCAAATATCTTTTCAAAAATTTGAAAAGAAATATTGTTTTCAACATTCGGTAAAATTTTGAGAAAAATCGAATTGAAAGTTTTTTTTACAAAAAATAAAAACCTAAACAAAAAATGGGGAGAGTACGATAACCCGGCCCCAAATAATTATAACCCGGCCATGTTGCCATGATCACTACCCAAATATGTACTGACAACTCACAACAAACATAGCATACACTTTTATACAGAACTATTGCTGTTGTTGTTGCGTATATATTTGCATATATAGTGGCGTACATGTAGAAGCCTCCAAAGAACCGCATACTACACGATGTATACGGACGAAGACCTGAGTGTGGAGCAGTGCGACCGGATACTTCAAAACTACGAGCTACCTTCACAGGAAGCTATCTTGCAATCTGTGAACACGAAGACCACATCCACGTTGTCAATTATTGCTCATACAGCAACAGCAGCTGTAGATGTTCCTTTAGTAGCTGCATTGAAGCATTCACAACCAGACGATACGCTCGGAGGATTGTTCCCGCCTACGCCTACGAAATAAAACACTGGCTTAATACAACAGTCTATCTACAGCACGCTGGGCGAGTCTGGCTACCGGGTGGTGAAGCTAGATATATTCAACTACTTCAAAATTGCTAACATAGCCAAGAACAGTTGGTGGAAAGAAGCGGACTACCGGACGACATTCATCACGACTTCGTGTGTGGATCCGTTAGATCAACAAGTAACCAAACTACTATCAGGACCAGGAGTATGCGCTGGCAGAGAAACCCGAAGATATAAGGGCAGCAGATCGCGAGGCAATAAGTAGTTTTTGATAGACTTCAAAGCGACTCGTCGTGTTGCTGATTTTGTGGGAATACTCGGTCTCGGTGTAAAATATGTCATTAAGAGTGTCTTCAAAGTGCAATATCCTCGTAATATTGGTGATGATGGTGGTGCCGTAATGGGTAAAGATATTCCTTGTTGGAAAGATTATTTGGAAGAACAAAAATTAAATCATTTAGAATAGAATAGATTAAAACAAAGATTTCCGCGAATAAACGATTATAGTGATGAAGGTAAAGCACTAAGAAGACATTACGATAAAGGCGGGCATTATTGGAAACAATTACGTCATAGATACGAACAAACCTATGGTATTAGTTTAAGTGGTGGCACCATCAAAAACGTAATCGTGTTGGTGATGACGAACAAGAAGAATTAAATCCAACAAAATTAATTCGATGTGATGGTGATGTCGATGAATACATTCCAGACAATCCAGACATATCTAGACGTGTTAACTACAGACTAGTGGATCAAAGTCGTATTGCTGATTTTAGTGACGATTTGTCTCAAGTACCTGATATGGCACAAGAATGAAAAAATAGCGAGGAGCCGATGGATATTGCGGAGAGTGGGACTTCTAGGTGATTGCCTATGCTGACGACGTTGCAATATCTGTATCTGGAAAACACTCCCAAGTTCTCTCGGAACTCCTACAAAATGCCTTGAATAGGCTAACAAAATTTGCTAAGCAATGTGGCTTGGACGTCAATCCACATAAAACAGAACTAGTACTCTTTTCGAGAAGGTACAAAATTCCTCAGATCAGCCCACCCAAGATTAAAGGAATATCAATAAGGTTTTCCGACCAAGCTAAATATTTAGGCCTCCTTTTAGACAAAAAACTAAATTGGAAGGCAAATATTGATGAAAGAGTAAAAAAGGGTACTGTAGCGCTTTTTACTTGTAAAAAGGCCATAGGATCAAAATGGGGCTTCTCCCCAAAAATAATCCACTGGCTATACACTTCGGTAATTAGGCCGATACTCATTTATGGAGTTGTCGTATGGTGGACCGCACTGGACAAGATGGTAAATCTAAATAAGTTCATCAAAGTCCAGCGGTCAGCAGGTATGTGCATCACATGAGCACTTCGCTCAACACCAACTGCAGCCCTGGAAGTGCTTTTAAGCCTAACACCTCTTGACATCTTCTCCAAAATGGTGGCAGCCAACTCATGTGTGAGGCTTAGAGCCACCTCTCAATGGAACAGTAACAATACTAGACATACTACCATCCTAGACAATTTCAGATCTATCCCAGATCGCTTAGACTATACCACCCCTAAAATGGTATTCGGTAAAAGCTTCCATGTGTCCATCCCTTCAAGATCCTCCTGGGAAGAAGAGGGACCCCTGGAAGACAATGCGGTACACTTCTATACAGACGGTTCAAAGACCGATTACGGAGTTGGAAGTGGAACAACTTATTCTCAGTCTATCATACAGACTTCCCAATCAATGTAGTGTATTCCAGGCAGAAGTAATGGCGATTAAAGAGGCACTATCTTGGCTCAAAGAAAACGTTATATCTTGCAAAGATATACGAATCTTCTCGGACAGCCAAGCCGCTCTTAAATCTCTCGCGTCTGTCTCTACAAACTCTCAATTAGTCCACGATTGTCGATCATCTCTGAATGAGATGACAGAACAGTTTAATATTCACCTCATTTGGGTGCCGGGCCATAGAGACATTCCGGGAAATTGCAAAGCCGATGAGCTCGCCAAAAACGGAACACTTCTGCCAAATGTTAGACAAAAACATAACATAGGAACACCACTTGCTACATGCAAATATCTTCTCAAACAATATGCTCTAGAAGCAACAAATGCTAGATGGTCACAGAGTACCACCTGCCTAGCAACCAAGCAAATATGGCCAAGCATAGACTTAAATCGGTCAAAAGGCTTGATATCCTTGAGCAGACAAAATATAAGCTCTACAATTGGAGTAATAACAGGACACTGCCTCATAGGAAGACATGCTCTGAGGCTAGGGGTCTACACAAATGACTTCTGTAGAAGCTGCATGGACGAGGAGGAAGAGGAAACAGTCCAACACCTTCTATGTACATGTCCAGCACTCTCCATTAGAAGGAATAACTTTCTCGGTAATCCCTTCTTCGACAATACCAGTGAACTGGCAACGATTGACACAAAGTGTCTCTCTAACTTTATTAAAAGCACAAAATGGTTTGTTTAATTTTCATTACTCTCCCATGAGTAACCTCATTAGTGGTATCACAATGGACCCTTGAGGTCTAAGTGAGTCAATGACATCTGGACAGCCACTCCAACCTAGCCTAACCTAACCTAACTTCTAGGGGACCGAATTCAGGCCTTCGAGATGGAGCCAGTGGTTCAGGTCAGGAGGCTCTTCATCTTCTGGGTCCGCATCGACCAGTGTACAGCGAAATTTAACCTTTATCTAAATGGGTGAATTTGGAATTTAGTAAAACAAGAATTTTATTTTCTTATGGCTATGCAGTTAAAGATTTAACTCAAACAACTTATGACGCAATTACTTCACCGCTGGCATTAGGTAATACCGTACCGGTAGATTTTCTGCCATTTTATTTATCACATTCCGAAAGGGAAGTCATTGTCATTGTATAAGAAATATTGTTTTCAACATTTGGTAAAATTTTGAGAAAAATCGAATTGAAAGTTTTTTTTTACAAAAAATAAAAACCTAAACAAAAAATGGGGAGAGTACGATAACTCAGGCGACAAAGTTTAATGACGGATTTTCATAGAACAGTTAAAAACAAGCATTTTTTTACTATGGGAGGGGGGGTCTATTTCCCCCCGTTTAGGCGGTAGGGGCAATTTAATCAAAACGAGAACCGATCTCGATATCTCGTGAATAATAGAAAAAATTGGCTTCAAATTAATTTCATTCATTCAATTTGTATTTGTTTATATTAGAAATAAAAACTTTTAAGAAATGCTACTAAAATTGGTTAAAATTGGTTTTAGAATAAAAATCTCGTTAACCAAAATTGGATTTTGAAATCAAACTCTATTATCATACATATATGCAAAATATTGTTGGTAATTTTTAATTTTTTTTAGAATAATTTAAATGATGAAATGAATGAATTTTTTTAACAAAACACGAAAACCTACAAACCTTTTTGGCAAGACAAATCGACGGACGGGATGCGAAGTTATCAGTGTGGGTCGCATCCCAGCCTCTTTTCATTTATTTATTTTGCATTATAGGAACAAAATTGGTGCATCTGATTTAATTTTTATTGGTTTGGGCGTGTTTAAACAGGTTTAACTTTTTTAATTTACAGTATAATTAATCGAAACAAAAGAATATTGCAAAACCAGTGTTATGTGTGAATTCAGATTACACTTTTACTTTGAAAGCTTAAAGAAGTAAAATGTAGACCAAAATGGCCATTTTAACTCCATTCAAGACTGGAATGTTTACTTAGTTATTTGGAAAGCTGTTTTAAATCTTATGTATAATTTAGTTTAGGAAAAAAACAGCTTTTAAACTCCCGGACAAATAAAAATATTTCGGTTGAAACTCAAAAAGCTGAATATTCAGCCCTATCATGAATTCCATCGTAATCGGCAATTTTTACGAATCCCGAAATCCGTTCGTAGTGGAAAATCTCATACAATTTTGCATTACGAACGGATTTCATGATACAGTTTTTCGGAATTCGTAAAAATTTCCGATTACGATGGAATTCATGATAGGGCTGATTATAAAAATGATTTAGCTGTAATTTGCAATGTGCACTTGATTTCTTGAAAATGGATCATTAAGTTTGCAAGCTAACTTCTTTCTTTTATACTTACATCTTTCAATACCAATTTCCTATCTAACAAAAATTTTGGCATAACGAATTTATAAAAAAAAACAACTTTATTAAGGCCTTATAATAATAAATACTTAGACCCATAGTTTATTTAAATTTCTTTTTATTTATCTTTTCTCTATTTTTTTTTCAATTGTACATAATTTGTTTTTGTTGTTGTTGAAAGTAACCAAATTATGCCGGATACCTAAAGGATCCTAAATGGTGTTCTGAAAATATAAAAAAAATAGTGATTTACATTTTCTTAAATGTTGGCTGTTATGTGAGTGTCTAATACCAATATTGAGCTGATAGTTATAAAAGTTTTCATTATTTTTATCAAAAATAATTCATAAAGAACAATTTATGAATTCACGTAGGTACTTACCACGTGGAATTAAGCTGTCTTTTTTTCAATCGCCATAAGCTCCATTGGCTTTGGGGCAACGGCAACCGGTCTAGCTCTGCCGTTCACATAATTCGTTTCCGAGATTCCTGAACCTATAAGAAAACAAAAATGTTTTGTTTAAATGTGTCCTTAGAAAAAAAGGCGATGTGACGTTTGTGAAAGAAATCAGTTGGTGGTGCATGTAAAAATATAATCACATATCATAAAGAACATGTTCATCATTAAAACAAATATTTTAAACAAATTAAAATGGAATCATTTCAATACTTACGTTGGTACTAACAGCTTAGGAAGTCCATCTCCGACCTGAAGACAAGAGAACTCGATGCAGTTTCATTTGCAAGCCCTAAAAGAATGAAAAATGTGATAAGTAACATTTCCAAAAGACTTTATACGTTAAAGTTCTAAGTTATTGATTCAGTTGGTGGTGCATGTAAAATATAATCATAACTCATATAGAAACATGTTCATCATTTAAATAAATAATTTAAGCAAATGTGGCGAAATTTATTTTAACTTACGTGATCACTACCAAGTTGGGTAGTATATCTCCATCTTAGACTTGAAAGGCAATTGAACTCGAGGCAGGTAAATCAGCCCTAGAATGAAAAATGTTAAGTGATAAGTAAGATTGCTTCAAAACACTTCATGATGAAAATGTAATTTTCTAATTCAGTTGGTAGTGCATGTAAAAAGCTATCATTAATTATTTTCAAATTTTACATATTCATCAGAATGAAGTGTGAAAAGTTTCTTTTAAATTTATATTTACATATATTTACCTCGAATAAGAAGTCAAGGATCTTCCATGTTATTTTATTTTTAATATTCTTCTTATTTGAGTTATATTTTGTTTCACAAAATAAAATCTTTTCTAAATGTTAACCAAGAATTTGAGATTTTACCAAAAAACGTGCACACGCTGTGGCATAGAAATTAAAAATGGACGGATCTGAAAGAAATGACAATTGACAAGGAACGAAATAGGAACAAAATGGTTCGGTTATCTGGAAAGGAGAAGAAAATGGTATCGATTCTCGAACGCGGGAATTCGATATTCGAAAAGACTTGTTTGGTTTAAGTTAACCATTTATGTATTCATTTTCTTTTTATTTCTGTGAAACTAGCAGAGAACAAAATTGCAGCCTTATATTTACAATTTAAATAAATAACTAAATACATAAATAACTTCTTAGAAATTGACATACTTGATATGGACTTCTAGTCGAAGCATATTTTTGTAGGTTTGGCTGTAAAAATAATAATTAATATTAAAACGCTTGAGGTCTAGAACTGAACAAGCTTTTTTTTTAAAGAAACAAAGGACATTTTTTGATATAATAAACAAAATACAAAAATCAAGTTCCAAAAGTTTCTCCATATTTCTGCTGAACCTACAGAAGGGTTGGTAGCGTTAAGGAATAGATGACATTAGCAAGAAGTTGGCTAAGGCTAGGCGCGCACATGCAACTTTTAGTTTCGAAACTGTTTGGTTTCTAAACTGAGCACTATTGACTTAGATGAGAGCCCGTGCACATGCAGAAACCATTCTGTCGCCCATTCGAGCAACTTTTTAGTTTGTGTTTTGACACCATGATACAACTAAAACAGAAAGCGCATTCCGGTTTCTATTTTTGTTTCGTTCTGCGCATCTACGTCACAAGCACTCAACGAGTTTGACGTTTATTATTCAGTATGTGAAATCAAAACAAAACAATGGCATTAATTTGTTTGGATACTTTGTTTTTATAATAAAATGTTAATATTTCTAATATTTTTCATTTAGATAAATGGTTTTAAATAGTTAATATTTGTGTTTATTCGTAAGTTAAAGAAAATTTGTGTGTTTGAGTGAAAGAAATTAATAAAAAATCGAAGTAAATGAAGAGTATGGTGTATTTTTTTTCATTTTCATTCGGATGCATTTTTCTCCATAGAATTACCTGGGAAGATTGTTTAAATAGTGATAAATGGTTAAATAAAAGATATGATGGTCTTTTTTAGTCAGTGGTTTTTCAACCTTTTATTTAATTAATAATTTTTTTGTATTTTCTTTTTCTGGACAGTTTGCTTTCAGTGATTTGTCTGTTTAGTTTTCGCATTCGGAAGTACATGCGACAACGAAAGAAAAGCTTCATAATCTTCTCATCGCATTTGATCTTTGCTTTCTCGGCAACTTCAAGTAAATGCTGGATGTAGTTTGGACAGATGTAAATGCCTTCACCTTCTCCATTTACGGCATTAAAAACATTTTCTAATGCAGCAAAGTGAGCCATCATTGTGGGATTTGCTTTAGACAAGCCTCCTTCGTTCAAATGATTTACCCAAGAGCTTTCGTCTGGTTCAATTTGTTCCAGGTTTGGTATAGTGTTTTTAAAACGATGGCAAATGTAGCCAGCCAAGTTTTCCAAACCATCGTAAGTAAATGGGAGATTTTCTTCTGGCTCAGAAGCAATAGGCATACTATTGTCGACTTTGACAACGACAAAAATCCTTCCTGAAAAAGCGAATATTGTTAAGATGAATGGATTATTAGATTGTGAGATCAAACCTGGTCTTAGTCCTTAACTCTGTTTTGAGTTGCTCATTTTCTTCGCGTAAGGTTTTTCTAATAAGTTTATAAAAACAAATTATTTTATACAATTTCAGAATGCATGGATAGTACGATTAAGATTTTGTTCCTATCATAAATGCATACAAATATTATAAGGTACTTACAACTCTTCAGTTAACACATCAAATTGAGCTTGTTCTAATTGTGGATGTGAAATATTTTCCATCAAGCTATCATTTTTGCATTGCTGTTCAGGCAAATTGTCATGCTCGAGCTCAATGGGAACTTCCAGCAACCCACTCACTACTTCTTTTTGCTTTTTCAGCTCCATTCTTTTCGAGCGCTTTGTTGTGTCAGGCTCAGACGCTACAGACAGTTGCTTTGGGTAAACCATAGGAACTGCATCTGGTTTCAAAATCCGACACCGTGTGAATCCTATTGATATAAATCTATTTCTGATTCTTATTCTGAACTACTTTTTTTTTATTAACTTACCCATTTCATACTTTGTATTGTTTATAAAATCTTCTTTCAAAAAGTGGAGACTACAAATTCTTGCAGTCTGAACATTAATTTTATCCTTGCGTTTAGTGAACAAGACCCACTGCTTCGAGAGATTTAAATTTCCTTTTGGAAATGTATGAAAACTGGAATCTTTCGTTATCTTATTTCTTTCGTTATTGTTGCAGTCAAAAACAGAACAAACACCCATGTTTATTAGTAAATGTTTTTTTTTTGTATAAATTATGAACAATATCACTTTAAATAACTTTATTGATTTAAAAATATTTTAAATTCACTTCCGTTAACATTCACAACAAAAAATAGATTGAAATTGCGCCAAATATACTAGCTCTCTTCAATTAATTGAGTGCTGGTGACGTCACGATGGTTTGACAGCCAAAACCTTACATGCGCAATGCGCTATCTTATTAGTTGTATCATGTTTTGACACAAACTAGACGATCACCTCGGACCAATTCCTTAGTTTGTGTCACAAGGAATTATAGGTAACTGCGTGAAAATTCAACTAAATCATTGAATAATTTTCTGTAAGTGCAAGAGAGAGAAATATGTAGTCAAGGTGAATAAATGTTTCCTGTGTATTGGTTTATTTCGTTGATTACTTTCGGAGTTGCTTATGTGCGCTATGTCTGGGCAACTAACGATCAAACTATTTGGTTTCGAAAAAGTTGCATGTGCGCATCTAGCCTAATAGTAGCCCGTATTTAGTAGGTCAACGCCTTCAGCCTTTATTTGCGGAGCTATCAATGTTTGGCCGTGGAAATATTTAAGGTTTTCCAATTAGAGTAGACAAATAAAATTAGGCCATCACTAAAATAGAACGATCGACTGTTCAACAACGTATTGACTTTTTAAAAATTTACTGAACGTTTTCCAGTCAAAGTTCATAGTTTCTTTAACGTGTTATATCACAAAAAGGTAATCACAATTGACCATCGGGATTTTGTGATTTAACATCTTTGGTTACAATATAGAAAACAAATTGTTTTGAAACTTCTCTAATTTTCGAAAAAAATAACCTACCTTATCAAAAAAACTTGCTCCATGGTAATTATTCGAAAAATTGGTCAACGTAGTTAAGCTTTAAGCATATAGTGCGAAGCTTAAGCTATAATTCAGATTTCATACAAAAGTCTCCCCAAAACTAAGTAAATCTAAAATTTGTCCAAGCATTTTAGATGAGTGGTACGCAGTTCTAGCTAAAATTTCATATTTTTGTTTCATAGTGTGCTTTTATTATGAGCTAAATTTTGACAGATTATTGGAGGTCGAAAATAAAAGGGGGAAAGGTTGAATCTCCTCAGAATATTTTTTTTAACAAATATAAAGGATATTTCGAATATGAATGCAAGTACATGTGTTTATTTTGTAAAAGGAAATTGAAAAATATATTTTAAATAGTGTTTTTGTTGTCTAAGCTCAATTGAGTTAGAGAAAAACTGTATTTTCATTTCTAAAAGGGTTGTGTCATGAAGTAAATTATATTTTGTGCATTTATTTTGTGCCGTGCTTAAATAAAATGGATATTGAGGAATATTGCGGAGGAACCGAAAAAGAGATAGCGATATACAAAAAAAAAGACAAAATTGAGTTATGACAAGAAAATGAATTGGATGATACTAGTGAGGCAACTTCCCTTAATTTGGAACTCAGAGGTCAGTTTCCAGAAGATCAATTGCATTTTCTGCACAATGTTCTTCTGTCAGAATTTAACTCAGGTTTGTTTTAGCTGAAGTTTGGAGAAAAAAACGTAAACTAAAATTTTAGCTCGAGCTGTGTACTACCTGAATCCTGGTTTTATTTTTATTTGATACACAATTCCAATGAATAGTACTTTTGTACTTTTTGGTCATATATAAAATGTTTGTATTCTTTAAAACAAAAAATGATTTGAATACCAACAAGATTTTTGCAAAATAAACTTAATTGGAGAAATAAAAAAGCAAAAAACTAAACCAATTAAAACATGTCAGGTTTTTCTAACTACAATTTTCTTATTTTTTTTAAAACAAATGGACAGACATTTTAAATGTGTCTTATAAAAACCTTTTTTACTTTGACCGGTATTTGGATATACATATTTATACATATTTTCATATAATAATATCAATTTTTCAAAGTGCCTCTGACTCGAACGTGTATGCCGGGAAAATTAAGCTCGGAGCCAGTTGGGTAGGACTAAAACTATTAAATAGTGTTTTTTTTGCAAAACAAAAATATATGTGGTCAAATGATCTCTAAAAAGATGATGGTTCGTATCATAGAGGAAATATATTATCTAGAGTCCCGACTTAATGGGTTTGCTCTCTTTTTGCCTACAAGCTAAATTGGGAGGATTTTGTCCATAAGGATAAACATGTGTTAGTTGTCCCGTGCATTTCTTATGGGAAAAAGCCATTATGAATGTAGTTGTTATGGAATTTTGTGCCCATATTGCTCAACCGCGGGCAAAAAACTATGAGGTGAACTGAACCGTTCAAAAAAGAGATCCGTTGAATTCAAAAATTGAAAAATTATTGCCATATTTTAAGAAAAATGAATTTTGCAACTTGTTTTTAGTGAAAACTATGCTAAAAATAGTATTTGACTGCTTTTGGCACACAAATTCTGTGATTTTTATGAAAAGTTTCGCTAAAAACAAAAAAAAAACATGCAGAAAGTATAGGCGCACCCTAGAACTGCAATGCGAACATGGTCCAATTGGAGTTGGTTCCCAGTTTTGACAGATTAACAACGAGGTAAGTTTTTTGACAGCGAAAATGAAAACAAAACAAAAAAAAATGTTATGGATATTTTTCAAAAATATAATTGATGCAGATTTTCATTTTGTGAAGTTACCAAATTATTTCAATTTCGTTTATATCTGAAGCAATCTGATGGACATTTCAATGGTTCATTTTATTAAAGTTGTAAAACAAATTCTTTTAACATTGTAAAACAGTTTTTAATTGATATTTTTGTTATTTTTTTTTAGCACAATGGCTGTTCGCTACGAACTTTGTATTGGTCTCAACCGGGGACATAAAACTACCAAAATAAAGAATGTTAAATACACCGGTGACAAGAAAGTCAATGGTCTTCGTGGTTCTCGCCTAAAGAACGTAAGTAATAACAAAATTAATTTCAACAATAACTTAAAAATAAAAACCCCGGAAGTGAATTTTTCCAATGATGAGACATAAACCATTCACAGACAACCATTACAGTTTTTGTCTTGGCTGCTCTCCAATATTCTTTTGGTTAGTTTAAGCCTTCTGACAGAACTATTTGCCCTGGTTACTAACTGGCTCTGAGAAAAATATCATTTTTATTCAGCCCTATCATGAATTCCATCGTAATCGGAAATTTTTACGAATCCCGAAAAACTGTATCATGAAATCCGTGTTTTAATTCTTGTTATTTAGTTTTTCTCTAATTTTTTTCATTTTTAAAGATATTGATGCCGAGGTTGGGGAGCAGATTCTGAATGATATAAATCTATTAACTGAAGGTGCTTAAAAACAAATATATAAAAGTTTAAATACCAAAAACCTAGAACATGCAATAAGTATTAGTAGATGAATAAGTTCAAAACATAAAAACAAACAAAATAAACAAAATAAACATAGAAACTTCCTCTTTCAAAAAAAAAAATATATATATATACAAATTTAGTGCATGCTTTAATGAATGAACATACCTTACCTTACCTACCTTTTATTATATACATACCTAGAATGTTTAAATAAAATAATTACATGTATTATATTCATTTTAGTAAACAAATTGCATAATTTTATTTTACCATTTTCATTATCCTATTTGTGTGTGTGTGTTATTTTTGTTTGAAGGATACTCCAATACTGACTCTACACGACGCAATCTAATCTCCGGAGATGAAGAAGTGGACGCTTCGCTGGGCCTTGGTGAATTGGCACAACTCACAGTTAATAATGAGGCTGAAAGTAATTATGACGTAGCAAATGCGAAAGATAGCGCTTATCGGAAAACATGGAATGCCAAATACACCCTACGATCACATTTTGATGGAGTACGTGCATTGATTTTCCATCCCGAAGAACCAGTTTTGATTACGGCCTCCGAAGATCACACTCTTAAGCTATGGAACCTGCAGAAAACTGTACAAGCCAAAAAGTCTGCTAGTCTTGACGTGGAGCCGCTTTATACTTTTCGCGCCCACACCGGTCCCGTATTGTGCCTGGCAATGTCGGGCAATGGTGATACATGTTATTCGGGTGGCTTAGATGGCAAAATTGAATGCTGGAAACTGCCAAGTTCAAGTATCGATCCATACGATTGCTACGATCCACAAGTGCATGCGGCAACACTAGATGGCCACACAGATGCTGTTTGGGGTCTGACCAAGGTAATATTGTGTCGTGCTCAGCTGATAGTACGGTGAAACTTTGGTCTTCAAAGGCCAAGGAGCCACTATTAAAGACATACGCATCCGAAGCGGAAGGAATTCCCAGTTCTGTGGACTTTGTTCGCAACGAGGCAGATCACATTGTTGCCTATCAAAGCGCTCATTGCATTATCTATGACACCGAAACGGGCAAGCAAGTAATAAAACTAGAGGCTGCCACCGAAATGTCTGGCAATACGGGTAAATTTATTAACAAAGTTGTTAGCCATCCGACGCTTCCCATCACAATTACCGCACACGAAGATCGTCACATTCGTTTCTGGGACAATACTAGCGGCACACTGGTGCATTCGATGGTTGCTCATCTTGAGCCGGTCACAAGTTTGGCCATTGATTCTCACGGACTGTATTTATTGTCCGGATCGCATGACTGTTCGATACGCCTTTGGGATCTGGACAACAAGACATGCGTGCAAGAGATCACCGCGCACCGCAAGAAATTCGACGAAAGTATATTTGACGTGGCCTTCCATGCCACAAAACCATATATAGCGAGCGCAGGAGCGGTTTCATTTTTACAACTATACATATATATATAAATATTAATTATACTATAAACTATGTTATGAAACAAAACAAAAACCATCAGTAAGAAAAGCAAAAAATTAATTAGTTATTTTTTAGATATAACAAAAGCATCTATATATTAAAATAATAATGATAAAACAAATTTTAAAAAATCATATTAAATTATATACAAATTAAAAAAAATAATATGTAAAAACTAATAACAAAAAAAAAATCAATAAAAAAGAAATAAACAAAATTATGATGGAAAATTTGATTAATTATATAGATGGTTACAAAATGAAGTAGTTGCACAGCATTTGGAATCACATGCGAGATTATTTAAGTAGTAATACTAGTGGAAGAAGTAATAAAAGAGAAAAAGATGGCGAATTATTTGATATGCATGTAATCGAAACAATTCTTCATAGTTTGCTTTGAAAACAAAATGAAAAAGTAAAAACAAAAATAAAAGAAAAAAAAGATATTTTTGGCTGGGCTTGAATGTTATTTTTTAAATTCCTTTTTTGTTTAATTTGTATTATTCATTAGCAAGCAGATTGTGTATGATGAATTTATGAATATTACAATTAATTCAAAGAAATCATAATTTCAAAAAAGAAAACGAAAAAAACAAAAACTTTCATATAAAAACTTTCATATACAAATAAAATCGTTCATTATAACTAAAATGGTGTATTTAATAAAAAAAGAAACAAACACGAAAACAAAAATAACATCAAATAAACCCTTACCTCTTCCAAAGTAGCTCTGTAAGTCCCATTTCAATGTAGAAGAAATTTTCATATTTTTTTAAGGATCTTTGCTCACTAGTTGAATTTGATTATGATGATTTTAAGAGATAGTTTCAATCTGCATTTAAATTAGCTTTTTGATTCACAATTATTTGATTATTTTATGCTTCATGTTGGATTGCAAATTTACTAAGTGAAATACTAAAATGATTAAAGCTGTAGCTAAAAGGTAAATATATGTACTTTGCAAAATCATCTTGCTATTTAAGGTTAAGGGGGATACGTTGCTTTTAATCTGATGCAAGATGAAGATACTGAATTTCTAACTAATGCTGTTGACGTGATGAACCAAAACATAAGAAGAATAAGGATTACAAATATTTTATTTTTCAATTTTGTTGTTTTTAACATATGCCTCAATTAAAACAACATAAAATCTACTTAATAAAAAATAATAACCTGAGCAGATCAAGTTTAATAAAAAGAAGTGTTTTTCTTGGAAAAAAGTACATTCAATATTTTTTTTAATTATTTAAAAACTGAGATACATTTCAAAACCTATAATCTATAAATAATGGCATTTAATTTGAAAAACAAAAATTATACTAAATTATATACAATTTTGAAAAATTACAACTTTATTTAAAACTAGCTGCGCCACGACGAATCTTGACTAATCATGGATGAGATTCTAAGCATATCGTTGAATCAAGTGAACGGCAGAGTAAAATCGACATCCAAGCTTCGTTTTGATTTCCTGCTGAAAAAAAACACGTCAATTAGTGCTTTCAAGTTTTATGGTATATGTAAAACTTACATACTTGGAATTAATCTTGCCATCATGAGCCTTCTGGTCAGTAAGCCCTCAATGAAATTGTTAAAAATTGATGTGTTATAATTATACCATTTCTGAAATAGGGCTCGTAATTCAATACATTGATTGAAAATGTGTTTTTAAGTCGTTTGCGTTGACTTTCTTTTACGAGGAAAATTCCAAAATCCCAATTAAACATGTTCACCAGGTGAAGGTTGCCGGCTCGCTACTCTTTGCGCAGCAACTCTTGGAACATCATTAGGGCAGTTTGTAGGTGCATTCCTGTGTCCATTCCAGTTAGTTCTAAGCAGAATGCACTTATGGAATTCAGCTTTTATTTTGTCAGTCTATAAGCTTAAAAAAATTGCAGGAAATTATATAATAGTACATGCAAAACTGATAATAGATTGTTTTTTATTCAATTAATTTATAATTTATTTTTTAAGAAGCCTTACCAATGATTTCCGATTCCCGTCATTTATGAGGTTCTATATTGTCCCAACAAGTTGCTTCTAAACCGACATTCGGTTCAGCTACCTCTTCTATGTCGTATGTGTCAGCCTCAGCGGCAGCAGTAGCCGCTGCTTCAACCACCTAAGTGTCCCTGTAGTCCTTTATTGGCAGCGAGATAGTGAGACATTTGGCACTATAAGAATGGATTTAGACCTTAAAGACGACACGGGTGAGTTGATGATGATATAAATGTTTCGATTCGCACTTACACAACTGGTCTCCGCTCGTTGTTGTACTTTGTGGAACCAGAAGATGTTGCTTTTGTTGCCACTGCAAAAGTCGTTTTTTTTTAGCGGCTTGCATTATATTTCCTGGCAGCTGATGAATAGGTCAAGCCCTAAAGAATCAAAATTTAAAATATTTCTGTTTGGATCACTCACAAGTTAATTAACTAACCTGAATTGCCTGCTTACTCTGCAGTTGCTGTTACTGCTGTTGAGTCGTTCCAGCACCAAACCTCAGCTGCTAGTAGGGCGTTATCGGTCGGCTACACTGAATGTTGAAATGCCTACTTGCATCATTGACTTGGTGGTGTTGCTGCAGTTTGTTGCATTGAAAGCATTTGAATTTTGGTAGAGATGGTGACACCTCCACCGTCAACGCCTGCGGCAGCTATGGCCGCTGAGATGGGAGCAGATATCACCAAACATGATACAGCAGCAATTGAGTACTGGACAGAGAGATGCACCTTTAAGTCCACAATCCACACAAATTGTTTAGAAGTGTTCTTGCGCTTCCAACAAAAATTAACACACAATGGCCAGTATCTGTCGTTAAAAACGTTGATATTATTTTGTTAAGAGAAATATAATATAAAAAAAACTTACCTATAATCAGCGCCTTGTTTGCTTTGTCTTCCAGATTTCTTGAGGGAAATTGCTTCCTGCATTATGGTATGTTATTGGCAGCATCTAAAATGAAAACACAGACTATGAAATAAATCGATTATTGTTGCACCTCCTTCACTGCAATTTGACTTACTTTTTATTCAATGAAGTGAACTTGTATGTATATACTTTCTTCATTATAAGGAATTTTGGTCTGAAAAATATCAAATTATATTAAATATCAAAACAATTAACAAAAACTTACTCTTCAAATCCGAAATCCATTGTTTTGTTTTGCAAAATTGATTGTCATTTTTGACAGATCACAAAAATTCCATAAGTTTCTATTTTAGCCCAATCCCTCATTTTGTTTTTTTTTTCCCCACTCACATGTATTCACCGATAGCGAATTTGAGAGAGTTCACCTCGAATTTGAGAGAGTTCACCTCGAATAAAATTTGAGGGTGTTTCAGGTAGGACGGGTACCAGTCGGGACTCTAGATAATATATTTCCTCTATGGTTCGTATGTTAAACTCATGAAAATAGTTCAACTGAGCGCCTAAACCTGGCCATATACGACCGAGTCGAATGAATGAGCCAATTTGACAAATTTGATTTTATTCTGTTTCCAAGGCATTCGCTTATTCAAACTATCAACATTCAATTGAATCAGTTAACTTCAATTATTTCGATTTCCGAAAATTTGAAATCTACAGTGGTTTGGTGGGTGCCGGTTATAATGTTAATACTAGGAATTTGAAAATTGAAATTTCGAAGGTTACCTCAATAACATTCCTGTGCATCACCTTTGTATTTCGAGTATCGATTCGTTTGCGTTGACACAATAAACTGAAACCGCAGCCAACTTAGCTCTCAACTAATCTTTCAGAAAGTGGGAGCGATGTGAATTTCTGGTCGCTGTCGCTGTCGATTTCCATTTACTCAAAGAAAAAAAAACTTTAAAAAACAATTTCCTCTAAGAAATGTATCTCTCTGCAGATTACTAACCGCAAAGAAAATCTACAAACACACAACTAAAGACCCACTTGCATCACACAAATGTCCACTCTGTGAGACGGGCCCAACCAACAAACAACTAAAAAATGATTTCCTCACCTGCTGGTAAGTAAAGTAGCCAGCCAAGAGGTGGGGGTCCACTTCCACTTCTAACTTCGTAGCCATATCCATATCCATTGTCCGCGAGCTGGCCTTGGCTACCTAACTACTGTGGTGGTTTCAAAAAAAGTTATGGTTTCTCTTGCAGATCCCACCGCCGTTGCTGGTCCAATGGGTATCGCCGCTGAGAAGAACAAGCAATGGCAGCGCGAGCTGCTGATGGAGAAAATCCGGTCGCACTCGTCCCAGCACAAAACTTTCCAGGAGCTCTCCAAGTCCATGAGACTGTCGATGTTGGAGAAGCGATACGCACTCGACGCCGTCGAGAAGTCCAATCTGCAGAAATGCCTCGACAGCATGCAGCACTGTATAAAAGTCACTTCTCGCCAGGGACTGGTCGAACGCCTGGAGTCGCTCTCCCGCCAGCTGGGTCTCAAATTCATGGAAGACAAGTCGGGCTTATTCATCTCCACAGACATGTTCTACTTGGAGATAATTCTCGATGCCAATGGTAGCCTCACGGACGTGAAAGTCCATCACGAATGCAAAATAGAGCAACAGTCGTGCAGCGAACTCGTCAACTGTCTGAATCGCGGCGATTTCGCCGACTTCACCGTCCAGCTGGATGGCCTAACGTCCATCTATCAGCTCAACGCAGAGCCCAAGGTCAAGACAAAAGCGTTTGTCGCGCTGCAGGCAATGGAAACGGATCTGTACAGCCTCTACCAGGCCCACAACTTTTCTAATGACGCAAAGGAGATTCTAGCCGAGTCGTCTGTGGGCATCGCCTTGAGGAGACGTGGCGGCCACCCAATGCGCCTGACCTACTTCGTCTCCCCCTACGACCTAATCAGCCTCGAGATGAAATCCATGGTCCCCCTCACAGTTGACCTGGTGACGAGTAAAAACTTGGGTATGAGTGTGACTGTGAATCTGGAGGCGTCGTCGGCCAACAAATTGCAAATTTTGCCAACGGTTTCATTTACCAAAGACGGAATGGATGATGTGCCCGTCTATTCGCCTCTGACTCCACAGAATTCCACACTTCTGCCGGCGACTTTTGTCTTGCGCTTAAACACACCACTGCCCGTGTGCCAGACCCTACTGCGCACCATCATGCCCGCCCAGACCACTGAACCTGGTGTGGCTGCTGTGCCCGGAGAAGGAGGTACTAAGCCTCTGGTGGCATCATCGATTATGAAGCTCGTCATACAAACTGCCTCAGAAAATCAAATCCAGAATTCTTCGAGAGGTTTGTTTGTCTGTCTCCCAGATCAGACACATTGCTACTTCTTTACTGAAAATAAACTAATGAAGGTAGGTTTTAGTTGAGGATTGTTTTATAGGCTTAAGAGCGTGTGTTTTATGTTTGCTTATTTCTTTTCCAGGCATCTATTGTTTCTAGTGTGCCATTTACTGAACCCTCTCAAGTGCCCAAGATCCTAGCCGTTCTCAAGAAACATGCGCTCTTCTATACTCTGCTGTCGAGCTGTGTCCGGCCTCAGACTAAGTTGGGAGGTAAAGGCTTATTTTTTTTGTATTTTTTGAAAGCACATACAAATTCCCAATAGTAAGAAAAATCATGATGCTATAAAAATCAGTTCTGAAAAAATATCTGTTGTTCATTACCGTTTGACAACAAAATATCGAGATTCAACTCAAACGCCTGAATTAAACCAGAGATGGGGATTTTATTGAAAGTTGTTGTTTGTCTTGAGGCCTTGAAGCCTTGAGGCGAAGGTTCGTTTCAGGAATCAAAATAAGACAATTTTCTCAAAAAATTGAAACATAACCAAAACCTGACTTGTCAAAAGAATTTTTGCTTTATTCACTTTTTTCAAAAGTACACTTATCGCCTTTCCAAGGTCATGTGAACGCTCAAAGTTTCGAATACACTAAATTGTCTCTCTGACAACAGTACCATTAGATTTCCTCATACACGATCTGGCTATAGTTTATAAAATCTATTCTAAAACTCGAGTACAAAACTCATATTCGAGGCACATGTATTACTGAGTTTTAAGTCTTTTGAACAGAATTGAAACAAGAGCTCCAAAAATTAATGGTGCCCCCTTTGCATATATGTATTCTCTTATATTGTATGGTTTACATTAGCTTGATTGAAAAATTTAAAATTATTGTCATTTTTATGCATCATATAACGATGGAATTGTATTAACTCGCAGGAAGTTCTGAATTTAAATCTTCCGGATAATTTAACACCAAGCGCTGGGCACAGGCTAAAACGTCGACTTTTTCATTGCTTGTGCAAAGAAAATCAAATTGTTCAGAAATTTCTTTATATATTTGACCTCTGAAATACATTTGTATTCTTAACTTATCGATAATAATATAAAAAGCGTTTTTTCGAAACTTATCCTTTGGGCTTAAATCTACATCTGGAGCATTACCATCGTTAGCCATTTTTTTGTGACTTCGTTTTCGTGTAATCATGCAGCTGCCATCAGGTAGAAGTTCCTTAGAGTACATTTCAATAGTGTCGAAATTATCACGCATTTTCTCCAGTTGATCGGACAATGATCTATACAAATTCGCGCATGTCAGTAATATTACGTCTTCGCATTGCAAAACCTTACTGACTTTTTGAAAACTTTGTAAAATATCGTTCCAAATCACAAGCATTAAGGCAAATTCTAGTTTATTCATTTTGTTTAGTAGATCAACAGCCTCTTAGCATCTCCTTTTAATGTAATATCTTTAGAAATGTCGTTTAAGGTATCTTATAATTTATTATATGATTAAATGATGGCAAAAGTAGCTGCAGCATGAGCTTCCCACTGTGTATCTGAGAGTTATTTTATCACATTATCACTTTGAAGAGCAGATTTTAACGTTTGTCATCTACTAGTTGATGTAGAAAAAAAATTGTAAAGCGATTGTACGACAGAAAAAAAATCAACTGCGATAGGACAACAATTCACAGCACAGCGACCAACAAGATTTAAAGAGTTTGATGCATAAGGTACATAGACTGCATATGGATTTGTCAGAAAAATTTGCTGTTGCATCCCTTTATACTGACCGGAAATATTTGGAGCATTGTCGTATGTTTGTCCTCTGCTTTTCAAAATTGATATGTTATGTTCACTCAGATACTTTAATGCTTGATTAGCAATACCGGATCCAGTATGAGAATGCATCTCCAAAAACGTTAAGAAGCGTTCAAAAGGCTGGCCATCTTCAACATACCGCATAACAATACTCAATTGATCCACATGAGACAAATCTACAGACAAGCTAAAATACCCAGAAATATTTATTTGTTTAATGATTTCCTCGCGAACTCTTTGAGCCATTATTTCAATCAATTCTTCATATCGCTCATTTGCTGCAATATCGTCATTACTCAAAAATCATTAATTTGGAGTTAATAATTTAGAAAAATTTTTTTTAGAGAAATCATTGAACCAGAAAATTATTTTATTGAATTATCCACATATTAATATGCCATAAGGTAAATATTCTTTTGTTTTTGGTGAATCACACAAAAATGCCATCGCTTCAAAATTTTAAATTCAGTTCCTGAAAAATCGAGTGTTTTTAGTTTTGACGATATTGCAGCAAATGAACGATATATAGTTTTAGATAGATATGAAGTTGCTCCTGAACCAGGATGTCCGAATTTTGAAATATGAGTGAACAAGAAAGGATCAAACTTTGCTATTAATTCAAGAAGACCCATAAAATTGCCATTATCTGATGAACTAAATTTTTCTTCAGATCCTCTAAATGCTAGACCACGTTCAGACAATGTGCAAATATCAGCAACCACTCTTTTAAGTATGAACATGACTCTTGCATTTTTTTTTGTCAAAATCTATCTTAATTCCGCATTAATAATTCTTTATGAGAGCTCGACTTTTCATGATTATCTATTAAATACGCATTTTTCCAATCAGAAAAACCTCCACGATTTATAAAAGTTATTCCTGGCCTACTGTGATCAGGAAATAGCTTACAATAAAAGCAGAACAACGCTCCTTTTGAGATGGAATACAATATCCATTCACGTTGATAGTTCTCGCCATTTGCTTTTTTACCAATAAAATAAGACGATTGGCAAACTCTAATTTTACCTTCTGCGTATGTTTGTCGAGATTTAAAAAAATGACCATCATGATTATTGCATTTGCTAGGTCCAGAGGATCCAATATTCAATATCATCAGCGGAAAACTTACTCCATAGCGCAGGGTCAGGATTTGTATTTTCATCAGCTTCTTTTGTTTCATTCGTTTCAGTTCCCGATTTTCCATTGTTTATCATACTGTTTGATCCAGGTGGAACGTCATCTACATTTCCATGAGTACCTTAATTATCATTATTCCAAGGTTCACTAAAAATAAATGACTTACAACTTACTTGGTATTGAATCAAAACCATCAAAATCTATTATCCATTTTGCTCGTATGAGCAATAAAGATTCAGTTGCTTCTATTTACTTTTGTGGCCCCTTTTTTCACGATGCCCAGGCTTGGGCCTTTATTAATTATACTAATTGATATAAATTAAATCGTTTCGAAACATCTTTCTCTGTCTGTAGAACTTTCACGCCTTCAAAGTTTGGAGAATGACCGCTTACAATGCTGTGACTGGCCAGGGCTGTCTTCTCAGATTTTTTTAGTTTTATGTCGGACTTATGATTCGAGATGCGTTGTCTAAGAAGTTCTTTTGTGGTCCCAATATAACACAGGTTGCACGTTTCATTTGATTTACCATTGCAGTTAATTTTGTAGATCACATCTGTTTGTTTGTCCCTATCAGGTTTCGTCTCGAGTTTAGTAAAACATTGGTCAAGTGTTTTGTTTGATTTGAAAGCAAGGCGAACCTCTGTCAATTTTTTGGAAATGGATTTTTTGAAGTTGTCGGATAAAGTTGGGACGTAAACCATGGTTTTGTGGTGCGTTCTAACGGGTTCATCAGTATTTTCTCGTGGAATATGCATTTCGTGTTTTAAAAGGAAACTTCGAATTATGTTATAAGGATAACCATTATCACTTAAGATTTTGATGAATTTTTTCTCGTTGGCGACGTAGAATCGTATATCGTTTATTTTGAAAATTTTATTCACGAGGTTGGACGCAGTATTGATGATAATATGCCTTGCTTAGTTTGATCGGAAATTAACAAGTCTTCCAGATGCTGTTGGTTTTTGATACCAGTCGAAAAGCAAACGATTTTCTTCACGGTAGATTTTTACATCTAAGAACGATATGGTTTTGTAAAACCGCACTAAACGATTGGGAAATGCTCTTCCAGGCTCCATGTTTCTATTCGAAATCATTGTACATAGGTATCTTCTTTTTATTCCTTTAATCCTTTCTTAATTGCTCGCACTGTGTTTAAGCATTATAAGGGCAATCATAATCCCTTAATAAGGCCCACAATATAAAAACCTTCAACTTACTTAAAGATCATTATTATTCCCAAAAGAATCTAAAAGAGGAATTTTAGGAATTAAAATTGGTTAAAATAATTGAAAACAATGGGCTTATGTGATTGATTTTTAACCTATTGGTGATATGAATAAAATTGAGGAGCTGTTAAAGAGCAGGTTCACCAAACGCTTCTGAGGAGCTGCTCAAAAACTAAGAACCATCTTGCCATCCTTGATTATTGGAATTATTCAATTAGTGTATTAATTAAAATAGTTTTGGCCTTTTTAGGAATGGTCTTCAGTTTTTAAACCATTTACATTTTTCGTTTAATTAACGTCAGACAATTTTTTGCCATTGCATGCGGGTGGGACAAAAATCACAGAGAATTTTCCGCTAAGCATCCTGCCCTGCCTTGACGAGGTTCAGTCCTCAGCGCCATAAATTAGAACCGCGATGATTGCCTTTTAAGTCCAAAGAAGCACCATTTTCAAGACTTATCTTTGTTTAATTTCAACGCTGCTGCTAGGGAATAAGCCCTTAACTACTTTAAAGTTATAGCTTAATATATTTATAGTTTGCCCTAGTCGTCGTTGTTCAATGTCCCACAAATGGACAAGTTTGAAAGGAATATCGAAACTCGACATTGCGCTGTAAAGTGCTTATCTATAGACACTGTCATACGCGGCATTGAAATCAATGAAAAGGAGGTGGGTATCGATTTGAATTTCCTGGTTTTTTTTCCTAGATCTGCTGTAATGTGAATATTTGGTATATGTTGGACTTTCTCTTGGTTTGAAGCCAAACTGCCAATGCTTCAAACTTTCACATAAGTGATTTACAGGATAGATGGATTCTTTCTTGATTCCATTTGAATGCCTAGAAGTTAGAGAAAAAATAACTTGAAGCCAAATAGCTCGTTTACGTATTAAAAACTTTAGTTTCCTTCCAACATCACTAATTACTTACTTACTTTCTTAAGGTGGCGCTACAGTCCTGTGTGAACTAGGGCCTCACCCAACAAACTTCTCCATCTAGCTCGGTCCCCAACTAGATGTCTCAAGTTTCGCGCTCCAAGTTGGGTGAAGTCACTTTCCACTTGTGCGCGCCACCTGATTCGCGGTCTTCCTCTACTGCGCTGTCCTGTGGGTGTGGATTCGAAGACTTTCCGGGCCGGAGCATTGGTTTCTATGCGCTCTACGTGACCCAGCCATCTTAGTCGTTGGACTTTTACCCTTCTGGCTAAGTCTACATAGCTGTACAGCCCGTACAGCTCGTCGTTCCATCTTCTCCTCCACTCCCCTTAGATTCGTACGGGACCGTAGATTACACGAAGAATTTTTCTCTCGAAACGACCCAAGGTGCTTTCATCCGCTTTTGTCATAGTCCATGCTTGACAAAAAAAAAATGAGGGTCTTATATAGCGACTTTGGTCTTTCGAGAAAGGACTTTACCACTCAATTGCTTTCTTAGCCTAAAGAAACAGCGGTTAGCAAGAGTTATTCTTCGTTTGATCTCAGCGCTGATATTGTTTTCTGTGTTTTTAGCGGAGCCTAGGTAGACGAAGTCCTTGACAACCTCAAAGTTACGATGGTGACGTTTTGACCCAGACGTTCGTCGGTGTTGTAAGTCCTTTCTTGACGACAGCATGTACTTTGTTTTGCCCTCATTAACCGTTAAACCCATTTTTGCGGCCTCTGCCTCAATACTCACAAAAGCCGCATTGACATCAAGCTGAGTTCTTCCGATTATGTCAATTTCATCAGCATATGCAAGTAATTGGACAGACTTTTGAAAGATAGTGCCTCTAGTGTTGACGTGTGAGCTTTGCACTATTCTTTCAAGTACGATGTTAAAAAGATCGCATGACAGCGCATCACCTTGTCTAAAACCTTCTTTGACATCGAAAGGTTCTGTTAAGTTGTTTCCAACCTTTATGGAACATCGTGAATTCTCCCTGGTCATCCTGCACAAACGGACGCGTTTGGCAGGGATGCCAAGACTAGACATGGCTCTATACAGCTCATCCCTGTAGATGCTTTCATAATATGCGGCCTTGAAATCGATGAAAAGATGGTGGGTGTCGATTTGGTGTTCTTGGGTTTTTCCAGGATCTGCCGTAATGTGAATATTTGATCGACTGTGGACTTTCCTGGTCTAAAACCACACTGATAAGGACCTATCAGGTTGTTGACGATGGGCTTTAGACGTTCACATGTTACGGCAGAGAAGATTTTGTAGGCGATGTTAAGTAGACCGATTCCTCTATAGTTGGTGCAGTTTAGATGGTCTCCTTTTTTCAGAATCGGGCAAACATCTAACTAACTAATTATTGTTTGAAAATTTCTTTCAAAAACCTTCATTTTAAAAACTATTTTAAATGTAATTATCTTATTTTTCTTTTATTTTCGTTTGATAAGTAAACTATGTTTTTAAAACTGGTCATTAATTTCTAAACAAAATATGTACGTACTTATTTTATTCACTTTTACATTGAGCAACCAACTGAGCTCACTCAAAGATAATGGAAATCTGCTTCTCTCAATGAAGAATTTGCTGCAAGGTGCTTAGCCTAAGAAGATGCTTATCAAACATTAAGATTTTCATTCGATGAACATCTTTTTATACGAATTTAACTATCTGCGCTGAAAATTGATTTTTGAACAGGTCCTAGTTTTCATTCGTAGTACCCAAGTTTATCGCCAAAATACAATCTTCCTAAAATTAAATTGACCAAGGCCAGTAACAAGTTGGGAGGTAATTTTGTACATTTGCTCAGTGCGACTTTTTTAACCTCCCAAGTTTCTATACATTTTTAAAGTGTTCGATATCGAAGAGTTAAGTTAAGAGTTAGTCAAGGCAGAAAGAGATGGTAGCAAGCTTACCTACGTGAAGCAATTAGCGTTGGAAGCATTAACTCAAATGACTTATGAATAAGAAAAATACAATATGACAGGTTGATAGAACGACCTCTAAAGTGGATCATCACTAGAGCCATTTCATAAATTTATTAGGTTTCAGAGGTTTATTTGAACATTGTACTAAAGTCTAAAGTGGTACTTATAACTCCAACTCGGAAGCAGTTTTTAGGGAAAATGCAGTTTAAGAATGATGTCTGAATCGATGAAAAGACATTTCGAATACAAAAAGCTTTTTATACCGTGATTATGAAACTTAACATTAGAATATTTATATTAATACGACTTTAATTTAACAAGAGAATATATTTTTCTTTTTTTTACAGACATCGAATCGACAACTATTCTCGAGGTTAATGCGATTTCATTTAATCAAATTTCTGTGGCCCTCGAGCATCCGTATGAGGAGTCCATGGCCACAGTCGAATTTAATTTAAACGACTCCGGCTTGGTAACATGTGAAATCTATTCACTGTCCAACAACTATGAATCCTTAGCAGCGAACTTAACCCTAATCGTTCAGCAGAGTCTGTCGATACCCATAACTATAAGAAGTCTACTTAAATATTGGAATCAGGAGCGTATGAAGTGTTTTCAGCGCGGTAACGGCGGAGACTATGGAAATTTTAACCTACCTCAGGGTCCAATCGATCCCGGAGGCAGAGGAGGTGACTTTCGTGATATAAAAGGTCCCATGCCTGGAGTCACTGACCGTGGGGGATCGAATTTCGGTGGAGGAAACAATCGACCCTTCTTTCATACCACCGGACTAACAGCTACCGGAGCTGAGGGGTTTCCTGAACTGAGTTCATCGGTCGGCCCTGTGGCTGGGGGAGCGAACAACCTCATGAAATCACAATTCAATTCCGAAGTAAAGCAAGAGGATTTTTGTAAAAGCCCAAAGAGTAACCATACATTGCAGTCTGATATAAGCAGCAACGACTCCAGCTCTTTGGGCCAATTGTCAGCAGGAGCACAAACAAGTGGCAGCAACTCCCACGGGATTGCGGCTAAAGTAGCTACCGCTGTTGCATCCGGAGTCGCTGTATCAACATCATCCACCAACGCCACCGCCACATCGACGGCGGCGGCGCTTTTAAAGAGCGAAGAGCGAAACGCTGATATTGCTGGGAAGTACCAGAAAATATGGAAGGATAAAACCAACACCGTAAAGAACACCGTCAGCATAACACCCATTTCGAGTTCCTTGGATTCGGTGGTTCATCCATCACAAGGGAATCTAGAGAAAAGGCCTGGAATCGAGATAATCCCTCTGACATCGCCACAATCACAGAATTCAATGGCATCTACGATAACCATTACTCCAATTAATTCCACAGCATCTGCCTTAACCCCGACTATTCCTACGGTTTCGGTAACGGGAGTAAAAGGCACCGAAAAGAAAAGTTCCAGTTCTGGAAAGCGCTCAGCAGAAGATAGAGACAGCAAGAGTGAAAAGAAGCGAAAGAAAAAGCGCGAGGATTCCCCCATGGGTCCACCAGAAAAGCTGTATTCTCGTCAGAACTCGCCAGGATCCGATCCCATATCGAGAAAATACTCCCCACAGACAACCGCTTCCATGGCTCTGCCAGGCACGAAGCCTTCTCCAAAACACTCTCCAGTGTACACAAGTCCAAAACACGCATCGTCCAGTCCCAAGAGTCCTTTTGGCACATTGTCTCCCAAGCACGGGAGCTCGGGGAAACCCAGTATGTCCACTCTGAAGAACGCCACAAGTCCTAAGAGTGAAAAATCTACACTCGCACTGCCTACACGACCCCTGTCTTCGCCTGGGTTGTCTTCGTCAAAAAACCGCGATAAGGACGGCAAGGAAAGACTGCTGAGTGTGCCCAACTCGAACTCTAAAACTCCTACAAGCCCGAAAGTCAAATCGGCAAC
The DNA here is from genome assembly GCA_951509635.1 of Eupeodes luniger. Classification (NCBI taxonomy): domain Eukaryota; kingdom Metazoa; phylum Arthropoda; class Insecta; order Diptera; family Syrphidae; genus Eupeodes; species Eupeodes luniger. Next base: position 1,499,907 of record OX608073.1, read on the forward strand.
GATAAAACTCAAACCCCTAGACGTCGGAAATCATTTGGGGTTCTCAGGTTCGCCGGATGAAACTGACAAAGGTCGTAAGAGCTCATTGAATGCAGTGATAGATAAGCTTAAATCCTCCCAGAATTCTTCCGACGGGATCGATAAGCTGGGTAACTCAGGCATGTCAAGTGATTCAACTCCGGTCACCCCAGGCACTCCCGGTTCGGAGTATATGGTCAAACCGGGCCAAGACGGCATAAAGATCACAATCAATAAGACAAAATCGAAGGACAGTGGTGGTGGAGGCACCACTTTCAACCGTTCAAAGACAGTTAACAACAAACCCCTGGAGACAGGGAATAATTCTCCCAAGAAGCACACCGGCCTGAAACCGGGAGTAAATAGCGGACCAGCCTCCAAAAAGTCTTCCTCAACTCTTCCATTTCCTGCCGCCCCACCATTACCTTCCAACAAATCGTCGTCCGGTGGAAGCATGCAAAGCACAAAGCACAACTTTCAAAAGTCCAACTCATCGGGGAACCTTTCCGCGAAGCTCTCCACCAGTTCCACGGGTGGAAGTTCTCTGACCAAGTCACACAGTACAAACTCCTTTCATTCGGATTCCTTTCGCAAATCGGCTTCTTCGTCGTCGTCTTCCTCCTCGAGCAACAACAAATCGAGGTCAACTTCGAGTTTTATTGAGAAGGTTACGCCTCGACCAGATCCCACGGACATGATGAAGATTCTGCAATTTGCGTCACCCAATATGGCTGCAATGGAGGGATTCATGAAGACTTTCAACTCGAAGTTCCAAATCCCGAAATTGTCAGCAAGGAATTCGAACTCACAAGCTCACGATGGGGACAAGCCTCGGCCCATTTCAGCACCCACCACGCCTGCCACATCCTTCACGCCATCTCCAACGCCAAGCAGTTCCGAGAGCAGCGGCAACAGCAACGATTCCAACAAGAACTTGACGAAAATTTCCGGTCCCGCACAACCAAACAAAGGTCAGCAACACGATTTCTTTAATCTCTCTTGTCATACAGGTGTTACCAACACTGCCGCACCTTTGTCGTCCTCGTCCTCCACTTCATCCTTGTCCTCGTCAATAACTCCATCCTCTGTTCCACCCGCTCATTTCAATTCATATCGCGGTCCACTCATAGATACAAACAGTCATGTGAGTGATCTCACCATGCGTCCGCCCCTAAAACCAACCATGACGACGGAAGACTCATCCTCGTCGACTTCGTCGTCGTCGTTGTCCACTCTGAAAAATGATATTAAACTGATGCCACCAGTGGCAATGGTGCACGCCCAACCGCCACCAGTTCAAATTTCCAACAAACTTCCCTTCCATCAACATCCAACCTCCCCCTCAGTGTCGGTACACATTCTAAAGTCTCCTGTCCCATCGCCACTGGTGGTGATGCCATCTCCCCATTCCAACTCGCCCTGCATCACCGACGAGGAACTAATGGACGATACCCTGGTTGGTGTGGGAAGCAAATGACAAACACTTTTCATGGTAAGAAGTTATTGTTCGGGTTCAGGTTCAGGTTCGATATGGGTGTGAGGTTTGGGATTGAGATTCGGTTTGGTATGGTTTGGGGTCTTCATCTTCCCATCATCATCATCTTATCGTTGTTGTTGTTGTTGTTGTTTTCGTCCTCCTTTGTTTGTTATATTTGTTGATTTTCTGCTCGAAACTCGACGACGCATGAGATTTTGCAAAATTCTAGGAACTTACTAATCTTCCAGCAAACACTGTCGGAGTCGGTGAAAAATTCCCCAAAAGGCTTACACAACAGCAAAATGATTTGGAACTGTTTCTCGTTGGTCGTTCATGTTAAGCAGACTCTTTCCAGCCTGAGTTAACATTGATTGTGCGATGTGTGAGAGTCCTGTGCTGTGCTGTGAGAAGCTTACCACTAAATTGGGTGTTTCACTGAGAATCAGAAGGCGAAAATTGTATTTCCTTTATTCAGCACAAACTTAACTTCAGATGATGATATCCAGTTTTTCATTCCCAGTTCATCCCACCTGTTCATCGCAGTGAACGCGGTTAGAGCTTCACTGGAACCTTGGATGATCTTGCTATGAAAAACTGGACCTAAAATAAAATTTTATAAAAGAAAAATGTCTTAATTAAGTACAAAAAATTAAAAAGAAAACAAACAAATGTAGAAAGATGATGAGAAAGCTTAATTTAAATAACATTTTTTGCAAAAATAAATATAAATTAAGTTGGATGATTGATGCCTTAAGAAAAAAGATATTTTTATTTTTAACTTATGTAAGTTTATACCATTAACTTCAATAATAATTATAACTGTGTCGAAGATTATTGATTCTTTTGTAGTTTAAGAGTTTTTCGGGATACAAAATATTTTGGTAAACGAAAAGTTTAGTTTTTGTATTAAAATTAAATAATTTAAGTTGTATTTTTTTTTATTATTATTAACATTATTATAAAGCAACCTTTATTAATTTGCATTCTTGACATAAACATAATTATTTTATATAAATGTATTCTTTTTTTGTTTAAATAATAAGTAATGAGAAAAAGCATAGATCGCATGAGATACAGTTGGGGGCAATAGTGTGAAATATTAAAGCAAAAGCAAAACAATTTGTAAATATTTATACAAAACAAATAAATAAATAAAAATAAAAATAAAAAAAGAAGATATTTCATGTTTGGGAAAATAAAAAGTATTTAAATAAAAAATTATTTATTATGTAAAATTTGAAAATAAGTGTGGTTTTGATTTAATTAGGTTTTTTTTTATTTGAGCACAATAAAGGGACCATCCTTATTTGCTGCCATACGTGAAGGGTAAGAGGGGCAGAGTTGAAAAGATATGGTGTACAATCCATATTTGTGCCAAAAAAGTTAAACAACTACCTCCGGTCACCAAAGGACGACTTTTCTCTCTGAACACTGAGCGCATGTTTAGTCCGCTTAAAAGAAAAGATCATAAATTGGACAATCCAGACAAACAACATTGGGTTCATTTTAACCAAGTCTAGCGCACAAAACCGACTACGCCCCACGTATACGTACGCGAGGCGATTGAAATAAAACGTAAAAAAAAATTCAATCGGGACCCGCTATTCATCCCTCCAGAGTAAGCAAGGTCTGCCACGCTGTCGCCTACCATAAAATGTACTACAAAGGTCTTTCCGGGCTGGTTCCTCTTCGCTCGTGATTTGGGGTAGATTGCATATAGTAAATAAATAAATTAGGTGGCACACCAGTCCGTTGAGAGCTAGGGCCTAGTGACTTACGACTCTCAACAATTCCTGTGTGCGAGTAATGTTGTCAGGAATGGAGGGGACTTAGAGTTTTTTAAGCCGAATCCGAACGGCTAATTTTATAAAAGCACTTTTCATGACAAGAATTACTCTTGGAGAATTTGTTAATTCCTCGCAAGAGGCTGTACCCGTGAAAAAAACTTTAGATGGCACAGGCAGGGATCGAACCCAAGACCTCTAGCATGACAGCCCAACGCCACTACCATTATGCTACGGGCACTTTGCATATATAGTGTCTTTTACAAAAAATCCAGGTTTTGGATCCATATGTTAGTACCGGCATGCAGCACATCGTCCTGGTACAGCAGCAGCTAAAAAGTTATAGTAAAGTTTCTGAATTTAAAAAGCTTCTAGAGACTATAGTTTAATTGCAAACAAGAAATATATTAAAAAATTACCAACTAAACCTTGAAATGTTTGCACTCTATATTTTACTTTTATTTATTTACACTTTCTGCAGTTTATGTCATTTATGAAGCTCATGATCATTATCTTCTGGCATTTATCCACTTTTGTTCGAAAAAACTTCATAAAGATGTCTAAGGGAAGACGTTTATAAAGACACCTGATTTCCATCGAAATAGTAAACTTACCAATCTTGAAAAAAAACTGTCACCAATTACTATTGAATTTTCGGGTGTTGTAAAAGTGACCACGCTCAACGAAATTGTGTGCAAAATGGTGAGTAAAAAATCACACTCTAATTTTGAATAATGCGACTAACCCGAAAATTTACATTTATGTCATGTTCAGAAATCAGTGCGGATGTTAGGAGTATGAGGAAGGATTTAAGAAGAAGAATACAGATACAACCATTGGTCTTAAAGTTTTGAATACAAAAATTGAGAAGGTATATTAAAAGAGTTGATTTGAGAATTCCATATTCTTGATGTGCGGTTGAAAAAAAGAAAATCTGTACTTAACAATACGCTCGAAATTAAGCGCAAGGGTAAACGTGAGCTCATTTTTCACTCTTAGAAGTTCTATTATTAAGGCTTAATTGTTTGAGGGCTAGAATCCAACTGTCTCTTTTGATAGATAATTGGTTATACAAATATAATAAAGCAACAAAAGATATGAAAACTTGCGACGACGTACTCTCAAATTATACAGAAAACTGTTTACATTGGCGCTTGTCACGAGCCTTTTTGTATTTAATTTGAATTGGTACGTCACCAAAAAATTAATTTTTTTCAAAATTTTGTTTGCAAAAATATTAACGTAAATTAAAATAAAAAATTTAAGACAAAATACAAATCCATCCTCCCCCCGAAATATTCCCCAACCCTAACCACAATTAACCTAAAACAACTAAGAACGCGACATCCTAAATCTAAATTAAAAAATTATATCTTTACTAAGTCATCTCAAGCGAGTTCTTAAATCATTTTCGAAATAAACATTTTTGTTTATAATCTTTTTAAACGGTGGAATTGCACTCAGCCTTTAGTCAGTCCATGGTCGTTAAAAAGTAAAGGAATTTGACCTGTCTTTTTCGCGTTGAATGTTAAATATAGTAAGAAACTTCGTTCTCGTTGATTCTCATTAATTGATGTCACCATTGCTATGGAGAAATTAAAACGGCAGGATTTTGTGATGTGGGATTTCGTCTCCAAACCTTTATGGCAATGTCGAATATGTGTTCATTCCTTAAAAGTTACATATACAGAGTACTAAAAGTTGTTTAGTTTCTTTTATGAAAGTGTGTTCATTGTGGGCTACGCTAAAAAGACAGCATTGAGCTTGGTTACAGGATGTGATTTTATCACACACCACATGACAACTGGAACTTTTGTTTTAATAAATATTAAAGTAAATATTTTTAAATAATTGTTAAAATCTCACTTCATTGAGCTTAGGACCATTAAGAACAGACTGAATACATCTCATTATTAAAACGCATGTATACCTATCTACATATATGACCAACAAAATCTATACTATATTCAATGAACCTTTAGTATCATAAAAATGCAATTACTGAATCCAATGGCTTCATCTACAGATCCTAGAGATATCTATGATATTGATATTACATCCTTATTCAAATGTTAACGACAGCAGAAAAAAATATAAGTATAAATCCTAACGATCAATAACTGTCATCATTAAAAGGATTTTATATGCAACAGTTTAGACTTAAGAGTTTGAAAATGACTCAAACTTATACATACCGTATACGCTTACATACTCGTACATTATGAATTCGTCCGTAAAGGAATAGAAAACTGAATGAACTTTCAACGTCTGATTGACGACAGCGTTCTGCTTTACACAGCTTTCTACTAGAATCAAGTAAATTTCTGTAATGTTTGTCCTTTCATATGCAAAAAAAAAGGAGCAACCATTCCCTTTCTATGAATCTATATACTATGGTACTTTGGGTGCTGAAGGCTGGATCCATTGGGGGGTTCCTGCTGGCCTTGCACGGATGCAAATTTTATTGGATTTCCATCTGTTTGGTTATTTCGACCATCATCGTCACCACCTACCTACCATCTAGCTTCGACCATCGTTCCTATACCTATAACCGTACGACTTCTCTGGTATGCTGGGTCGGTTGATGAGAGTTTCGCATTTCCTATTACGGCTCCACCGGATGGTGGCAAGCTTATATATAAAGCATTTATATTTGAGTCTTTCTTTCCCCACAGAGATTTAGTTGGCTGGAAATTTTATTGGCTCGGTTTCCGGGAAACTATAGTTGACACAGCAAAATAAAAACTTTTACTAAAATGGGTGGTTTGTGATTTTCTAGGTTTTGATACCTACTTCTACTTTATCTTGACACTTGAATTAATTTCCACTGAGTTTGCAAAACCCTATTCATGGAAGTATGTATTGTATGTGGGTCTAGTGTTCAAATGGATGGAGTTTTTTTAAAGTTGTTTCCAACGATAAAATTTAATTCAAAGTTTTTTGTTCTTCCAAAGGGGCTAATAAGTGAGTATTAAAATTAAACAGATGAAGGGTTTTGACTAATTTAATTAATTAACTTTTCCAGATGCAAGTAGTTAAACTGTATATGAACTTTAGACTCAAAAGAGAAAAAGTCTGCGGCATCTTAAGGACCTTCAAGCACAGGTGTGTGTTTTCGTATGATAATATAAATATACGATTTGTAAAAAGAAAAAATAATACAAGGCTGGTAAGAATAAAATACAAATCCTTACTTTTGCATTGTAAAACTTCGTCTACTCTTCAGACATTAACACCCTCCGGAACTTACTTCATATAAAGCCATAACAACAAATAAGTCTCCTTTTTTCAAATTTAAAAAGTTCACAGTGCGATGCAGAACTCCCGAGTCTACTGTCTCGGGCTAAGCATTAATCCCTTTTCGACTGTCATGTCTTAAAAAAGTACATAAATTCTTGCAAAAACCACTGCGAGAAAATTGTATCCCTGGAAAACACACACTTCTTGCTGGTTTAATATATTCCGCTTAAAAATCACTGCCTCGCCAAAAAATGTAAAGCCAATGGATAAAAAAGAATGTATAGTTATAAAACTTTAACACAAGAAGATTAAGAGGCGTGAGAGCTTGTGCCTTCTACCGAGTGTATATGTATATAGATATGATGCTGACGACAACAACGATACCTGCTTCACTCTTTGACTTAATTTGCATTGTTATCCTCAAAAACCGAATAATACGCAAATTAAGTTTAAACAAAAAAAATCACATTGGAAAAATGAGGACAAAAAAGGATAAATAAAATATTTATAGAAAAAGTTTCAGTTTTCAAAGGTTAAGGTGGTTAAAGGTAAAGTTTCGAAAGGGATTCACTGTTGCATTACATCTGCTTAGTGCATAACTCTATTGTTTCTAGAAATTTATACATAATACCTCTTTATACAGTAAAGTTTCTTGTTTTTTTAATTAAAGTTTGCTATACAAAAATAACTTTAGAACGTAGGTATTTATGATGTTTGAGATGTTGAATGCAGGTTTTTTGAATAAATATCATCAAGAAACTTAATGGTATTATAAATGTAATGGTTTATCGGAGTCTCTTCAAGCCAAAGGGGTGAGTTAGATTCCAACCTTTTACTACCTAATTTCAAGAATCAGCGGCACGGTTATTTGCGAACAAAATCACAAGCTCTTAAATTGTAACTATTGTCATGAAATGGGTTGTAGATCCGCTTCGATTCTTCCATAAGACGGGGAAATGAATGATGATTTAGATATCTAAGTTACTAGTGACTGGTTTTTACAAGCTATTATACATATATTATAGTAAATAGGGTAAGGGAAAATGACACGTCCTCCATGTGTAAAACCGAATTGTCAATTACAGTACAGTAATAAATAGGGTAATTCATTTTATTTTTCAAGTTGATAGCACTGAGATCTGACAAACTCAGCTGTCATTTGAAGTGTCATGGTAGTTGAATGGGCAGGTTCAGCCGACATAAACCCAACGGATTTTAACAGAAATCAATATATCTTTTCTCGTAATAAAGTCACTGCTCTTATACGTTCATGTAAAAAAACATATTTTATGAATAAACTTAATGTTTCTCTGAGTTCTAAGGATCTTTGGAAAAATTTGAAAGATGTTGGTGTTTGTTCATCTAAGTCGATTTCGAAATGCCCATTAGACCCACAAGAAATGAAATCATTTTTTGCACCGACTCAGCTTAATTCAAGTCTTACATTAGTTATTCCTGAAAATGACAATGAATTATTTTCATTTAATTGTGTGGAAGATATCGAAGTTGTTTCTGCTCTAAAATCAGTTAAATCAAATGCTTCTGGTACAGATAATATCTCACCGAAATTTATACGTTTGATTTTACCAATTGTTATTAAACCTTTGAAGCACATTTTGAATACATGTATCTCAAGTTCTCAATTCCCAGAAGCCTGGAAAAGTGGAATTATTGTACCCATACCCAAAAAAGCTAATTCTTCAGAGCCTTCGGACTATAGACCAATTAACTTGTTACCTTTTTTTGGTAAAATATTTGAACGGTTAATGTTTAATCAAATGCTAGACTTCATTCAATTCAATCAAAAGTTATCTAAATGGCAGTCTGGTTTTCGTAACAAACATAGTTGTGAGTCTGCTGTTCTAAAGGTAACCTCTGATTTTCGAGCTGCTCTTGACAAGGATCTTTTGGGTGTTATGGTGCTTTTGGATTTTTCGAAGGCCTTTGACTGTGTTGACCATCAAATTCTGATTTCTAAATTAAGCAACAAGTTCAGTTTTTCAAAAACAGCTTTAAAACTATTAAGCAACTATCTCTGTAATAGACTGCAGATGGTAACCACAGATCAAGGTAATTCAAGTACATTTATTGTTAATCAGGGAGTGCCCCAAGGGTCAGTTTTAGGACCACTCCTTTTCTCAATATTTATCAACGATCTTCCAGATATTGTTTATAGTTGTCATACTCACATGTATGCAGATGATGTTTTGCTCTATAATTTTAGCGAATTAGGTTTGATGGAAAACTGCATTGTCCGGGTTAACGAAGATCTTACGAGTATTCAAAAGTGGTCTCTTGAAAATAAATTACTACTAAACCCATCAAAAACTCTTTGTATGATTTGTTCGAGGAGTGAAGTTACTCTTGATGATTTACCCAAAATTGTTTTAAATTCACAAGTTGTTGATTATGTTTCAAAAGTAAAATATTTGGGTTTCCAAATTAACAACAAACTAACCTGTTGTGACGCTATTTCTGATACTATCAGACGTGTTTACTATAGTCTGCGTTCTCTAAGATCTTCTTCGAACATCTTGGATACTGATTTAAGAAAACATCTTGTGAAAAGTCTCGTTATGCCCTCTCTTACTTTCAATTGTAATGTATACCCCTCTCTTGACTGAGTGTAAACGAAAACTTAATGTCGCGTTTAATGATTGTCTACGTTTCATCTATAATATTCCAAGGCATGAAAGTGTGTCTAATTTACATTCATCGCTGTTAGGACTAAATTTTGATAAATATTTAATGCTCCGTAATGTTATTCTGCTAAACAACATTATTCATAACAGAAGTCCTGCGTATTTAGGTGAAATGCTTCAATTCGCACATTCTCAAAGAGGACTAAGATTAATTTTACCGCGCTTTACGCACACCATTGCCGAAAGATCTTATTTTGTAAAAGCTATTAGATTGTGGAATGGCTTACCATTTGATTTGCAAAGAACCACCTCTCCAACCATTTTTAAGAAGAAATTATTTGAACTATTATCATCTATGGTTTAAAATTGTACTTAATGCACTTAAATTCTATACCTGTTTATTTATTCTCTTTTTTTCTCTGTTTCCAAAAATTGTTTATAAAATGTTTGTAACACTTTTTCTTACTATTTTGCTTTTTTTTTTATTTCAATTGTTATCATTTTTATTATTTATTAAGTATTGTAAAATATAAAACTTGGTTACGAATTATTGATACTATAAAAGATTGAATCTTGATGTATCTATTGTAATTTTTCTATTAATGCAAATACAAATACAAATACAAATAAGGGACTTGAAAGTAAGGCAGGTTTCTTGCATCTAATTGGCCAGCTGCCAAAAAATTGCCTTCCAATTAAGGCAACTTTATTGGAAAGTTGACTGGAAAGTTAGGCAAGAAAAATCTCCCTTACTATCAAGTCAAGTCAACTTATGTCAAAATGACAATTGATCATGTTTTTTAATTCAACTAAAAGCTGAACTTTATTACACAATGATTTATTTATTTTCTGCACAACTTCATTTAATGCTTTCTGTAAAAAGGTTCCTTGTAAATTTGCAAAAGAAATAAGTAATATTTCTTTAAAATACAAAATACAAACCATGATAGACTTGTAGCTTGCCTGAGGAGTGTTTTGTAGAAAATAATGATTTAAACAAACCATGATAGACTTGTAGCTTGCCTGAGGAGTGTTTTGTAGAAAATAATGATTTTGGTAATTTTTGTATTATGAACTTCAAGTAGAAGTTTGTGAAGTAAAGTTCTGAATTTTAATTTCATGACACTTGAAAAGCTATCTAATTGCCTTGGTCAAAATTTACGTTCAAAGAATGGGCAAGAGTACGATAACTTAGGCGACAAGATATAATAACGGTTTTTGGTAGAGGGGCTTAATACAAGCATTTTTTACTATGGGAGGGGGGGGTCTATCTCCCCCCGTTTAGGCGGTAGGGGCAATTTAAAAAAATTGTTATTTAAAATGAAAAAAATTAATTAAAAAATAACGGTAATACTTACAATTAAGTATCATACCTTTTTTTAAAGCCAACATTCTGTTTTATTAGCCAGTTTTTAATTCAAGTCAAAACTATGCATAGTTTTTGAAAAAAATAGTTTTAAACTCAAAATTTGGACAAAAAAAAGTTAAAAATAAGGTTTAAAGTGTAATTGAATAATTAAATTGATTTAAAAACAGGCTAATAGACAAAAGTGTTGGCTTTAAAAAAAGGTATAATAATTAATTGTAAGTATTACCGTTATTTTTTAATTATTTTTTTTCCATTTAATGTACATATTTTTTAAATTGCCCCTACCGCCTAAACGGGGGGAGATAGACCCCCCCCTCCCATAGTAAAAAATGCTTGTTTTTAACTGTTCTATACAAATCCGTCATTAAACTTTGTCGCCTAAGTTATCGTACTCTCCCCAAAGAATGAAGTGGACTGCAAATGTAGTCCCTTATGTTGTCTGAACCTACCCAATGTTTGCCTTTTTCCATAATGGATCGCTTAACAATCGAACAAAGCGTTTAAAACTACTTAAAACTTGCTACAAAAGTTATGTTTAAAACGTAGACATAACGCTGTTATTATGGTTGTTAAAATCAACCGACAAAATTGTGAAGAAAATTTAAGCGTTACTGATGTTGATGTTGCTTCTTTTATCGTTATTTATTTTATCGTGCATCGTTAAGCACGCTCTGTCGAAAATATAGATTCTGCAAGTGTTGCTGATAATATGTCTGTTTCAGGCCCGTAGCCAGGATTTCGGTTCGGGGGGCTTGTTCAATTTCGAAGAAGTAATTCTATATGCAAAAATTTAAAAAAAAACTACAAAATGTAAATGTTTTATTTTTGTTTGTATTTTTTTGTATTTAATTAAATAAATAGTTTGGATTTTTACAGCAATAAACGCCTTGTATTTTTTTTAGACATAATGTCGATCACTTCATCTGTATCCACATCAATACCTGAGTCAACAGACAGCATTGCAAGTGCGCTTAGTCTTGGATGGCCCATAACGCTTCGGGATACTGTTTTGATCCTTTTCATCGTTGAAAAGGTTCTTTCAACGCTAGCTGTTGTAACTGGTAGTGTGGCCAAAATTGTAAGCAAGTAGCTTATGCTCCTGAAGTAGGTCTTGTCACATATATCTAGCAGTTTCAGAACATCGGAAGAGGGATCCATCGATGAAATTTTTTCGCACCAGAGTATGTACTCCACATTAACAGCTGACAAGGATATTTCGTTATCGAAGTAGAGTGTTAGATTTTCCATTTCATTTACTCGATTTTCGGCAGCAAAACCTAAAAGCAGAGCTTGAAACGATAGTAAAACGTCCTCGTTGACCATAAATCTGTCAGTAAGATTTTGTATAAGAGAATCTAGACAGGGAATAAGTATAGAAACCCTAAAATAGTCTTCTGGACATGATGTTTCTGGATTAGAGCGCGTAGTTTGTTTCAAAGAAAGCCTTGGAATTGTTATGCTATCAAATAAATCCCTGGCAAGTTGTGATGCGGATTGAAAAGCGTCTCTGAAAAAGTCTCTGGCAGTTTCTCTTATGTTCTTAAGAGAACTTGAGACTTGTTTCGTGAGATTTATTGCAGACAAGAAATTTAAAGATTCATTTTGAAGGAAAATTGATAAGGGTAGCGTTAAACTAAAAAGTTTTTCGCATACCATGAGGCTTACCAGAAAATCACTTCTTTGAATTGCTGCTAACAGAGTTGATGCTTTTGAAGACATTGCCCACGTCTTGGTAGATATTTCTTCAAGACTAATAGCAATACATTTGAAGAGCTCTACAAACGAAAGAATGCTGTCATGCCTTTCAATAAACCTTGTTTCACAAAGGCGCAAAAGTCGTTTTTTCTGCTTTCTGGTGCGTATTTTTGGATGGCGATTTAAAAAATAAAATAAATTAGGTGGCGGAACAGTACATGAAGAACCAGGGCCTAGTGACTTACAACTCTCAACCATTCCTGTGTGCGAGTAATGTTGTCAGAGATGGAAGGGACCTACAGTTTATATGCCGAATCCGAACGGTTAATTTGAGAAAGCACTTTTCATGACAAGAATTACTATTGGAGGATTTGTCAATTCCTCGCAAGAGGCAGTACCCGTGAAAAAAGTTAGGTAGCACAGGCTACCTTTTTTTTTTTCTCAAATTCATTTTTATTAATTAATTCTTAAAACTATCTTAAAGCTAGGCAAAAATTCATAAAACTAGCCTAATTAACCATAACTTACAACTAACTTACTGGTCCCATACGGACACTCTAAGTTAAACAATAATACTTAATGCTAATGCCTTTCGGCCCTAAGATTCCATTTTATTTATTTTTTTTATTCATTAGAAAATTTAGAAAAAACTAATGTCAATATCCTTTTTTATTTTTACTTAAAAAACTACTTAAAATAAGGTCCTTAAAATAAAACTTAAAGCTAACTAAAATTACCTATTCTACCTATATAAACTACTTAAAACTAGAACAACTACAGCAGCAAATCTAACTATCTAACGTTTTTTGTTTTTAATATTTTGTTTTTTTTTGTTTTTTTTTTTATATTCCATGTTTTTTTTATTTATTTTTTTTTGTATTTTTTTGTATTTTCTTTTTTGTATTTTTTTGTATTTATCTTTTTTTTGTGCCACCATGCCTATTCTACTTAAAACTAAACCCTAAAACTATAAAACAAGTATGTAAGCCGGCCAAGGCTTTAAACCCCATCCCGACTACCCACTATCACTGGTTCTCCTGCTTCACCCTATCAGTTCGGTCCCGTTCGGACACAGTCCTACTGAACCGAAGGAGCTCTGCTCCGCCTTGTGCCATGACGTCCCGATTGTACAGGAGTCGCCTATCCACGGTTCGTCGTCTGACGTGGTAGATTAGCGGAACTGCCAATCTATCCTGTATCAGACCGCATCTATCTAAAAAGAGGAATGCCTCTGGTGGAATGAAGCCGCTCAAGCGTGCACTTTCAAAATACTCGTCGTTCGGATAGAACACCCCGAAAATTAAATTGTTGGTCGAAGACATAGCTCTTGCAATGTGACCTCGAACGAGTTTTATCACGAAATTGTCAATTCTGTTGATTCGAGCCCCGTTGTATAGGACCTCGTTGGAATAGTAATGCACGTAAGAAGATTCGGCTGTTCGATATAAGCCGGTACAGCGTCGCACTAACCATCACGCTACGGGTACTATGGCGATTTGGAAAGTCTTATTTGCATTTGAATGGTTTCGGAAGAAATTAGCTATCGCTTACTATACCAAGACAATTGCGAATCGGGGGTGTTGACATGGCATTAGACAACATGATTTCAGAACAATATACATAAGTAGTTAGGAACTAATAAGAGAATATACAAACTTTTGTTTAAATATTTTTTTTTTAAATCATTTCGGGGGGGGGGGGGGGGGGGCTTGAGCCCCTCTAGCCCCCCCCTGGCTACGTGCCTGGTCTGTTTGGCTACTCAAACTTCGTGCAACGTTGTACGACGTCGTTCACAAATTCCTGTTTGTTAACTCAAGAAAGTTGCAACAAGAGCACAACGAAAGATTACAAAATTTTGCATTCATTGAAAAACTTGTAACTTTCTGCTGCAAGGATTTCTGAGTGGAAGGAGTTCAACAACGGTCAAAATCCGCAACTACCTTTTCTGTCATTGATACTTTCATTTGAGTGTTTGTTTTGTGGATTTTTGCAAAAAGTTAGGCACAACTTCCTCGAGGCAGTTTTGATGCAATTTTTTTTGCACTGATTCCTTGCATTGCTTCGTCTTTTCTAAATGAGTCCACGTCTGATTCATCTATCATTTGCAAAATTGCTTCAGTTATTATTGAATCGTTTTCGACGAATCCAAAATTTCCGAAGGCACGTTTAAAATATTTTCAAGACATTTCGGTTTTATACATAAATTGAAATTTCACAAAAAAGATCCTGTCACACTGACGTTCATGCTAAAAGTGAAACTATTGAACGTGTCGCTCTTATTCGTTTTGGCTAGCGATTTAATATCAGTACTTGGACCATATGTGATTCCAAGAAGACGGTTCAACAAGCAACACAACACGAATTTTAAGTTTTGGTGATGTCAATTGGATACTAAAGTCCAACCAACCAAAATTACTAAAGTTATATCCGAGATACCCAAAATTTACGAAAAAGTGGTTAAAAATTGGAAAAAAGATGTTAATGGCAAAATGTTTAGTGGGATAAAATATTAAGGTGTTTCATGCTAAATGTATCGCTCCGGTCCTCTAAGTTTTGCACAGAATAAAAAAGGAGACACGACTCAAACATTCTTGATCTTAGCAAAACTAAGAAACCTATGAAAGTGGGTGTTCTAAAAGAGGTTGGTCCCATGCTTTGAAAATATCAACTGGATCAAGGAAAACCATTGAATTAAACAAAACAAAAATAAATTCCTTTCAATTTTACATTCCTTATCAAGAACGTAAGCTTTGTTTATGTACCTATAAAATCAAGTTAATTTGTTTTGCCAAATCTTTCAAAGGATTCTGGTTTTCCCGAAGCTTTAATTTGAACAACAAACAACAACTCTGTTATAAATAACAAAATAAATCAAACATGACATAGATGTAGTCATTGCTTTCAACCTCAACATAAACTAAAGGTCACCAATCACCACCAGCATCTGGAGTCCTTTTCCCAACATACTACATGTTTCCCAGATCTACAGGATATAATAATGTACATAGTTGATAGTTGTTGTTGTTGTTGTAAAACCCCAAACATAAAGAATGAACATTTATTCTTACATAGAATATAGAAATAGTCAATGCTTAAGAATAGTTTATTGTTTTCAGTTCGTCCATCATGGAGGAAACAAATCAACTATTTCTAACATGATTTAAAGAAGCAATTTACTCGAGACACAGTGGGTTGGTGGGTTTAAGGTGGGTGTGGGTATACCATCACATCAGTTGTTGTACCAGTTAATGAATCCTCATCATGGGTGCTGTCCGTTGTCTCTACACAATAGTCAAATGCTGATTTGCTCACAAAGATTAAAAGAAATAAGGTCATGTACATGAATCAATGATTTTAATGGCTCGATTTTCAAAAATAACGAACAAAAGTTTTTAAGCCGTGTTTGCTTAAATCCAGCTTTTAAAAACCCCGAAAAATATCACCAATCCATTGTTTTTTTGCCAAAACATTCTTATCAAACAATAGATGTTAGTTTTATAGGCTTTTTTACTAATTTTTAAATTTAATAACTTAAAAATACTCGACCAAAAAGATACAAGTAACCGAACCCATCCCGAAAAAAAAGTTGCTAAAGCTTTTAATTTTTTGTTTTCTCCTTTTACTGAATATCATAACCTTGCTTAATTTTTCGAGTTTATTGAAACTTGTTATTTTTATTAAATTAAAGTTTAAGTTGAATATTTCCTACTTGTTTTATTACTCTTATATTTATCTTTGATGTTTTCATAAAACAAATGAATGTTTTATAAATAAAACAACTAGTTTTGATTGCAAAAGCAGGATAGTAAGGAACGGCATTATAAGTTATAGTTTAAAAACAGGCTTTAATAGCGGGATTTTAAGAAATGAGACTATACGAAGTGGGATATCGAGCTCATCTAAAAAAAAATTATATTCAAAACAAAATAAATAAATAAATTAGGTGACGCAACAGTCCTTAGAGAACCAGGGTTAAGTTGCTCATAACTCTAAACCATTCCTTTACATTACATTACATTACATTTCACACTACTCAGCACATAAATGTACAGAGTAGAGACAGGGCCGTCGAGAGGAATTCCGGGCCCGGGACGGAAAAATCTCGGGCCCCCCCATATTTAGCATTTTTTTTAAAGTTCATGCCTACTGATATGGTACGTTCTAATTTCAATTCGAATAGCATGAAATTGGTTGGAATTAACGGAAATAATAATTTTTTGTTTGAAAAATTAACCGATAAAAGTGTTAATCATCAAATCAATCTTACGGGTATCATCCAGTTTAGTTGAAATGGAGGATGGATAGAAAATAATTCTACATGCGATTAGATCAGAATCCGAACAGAATCATATGTACATTCAATTCGATATTGCCAACGACATGTAAGTAACTGATAATACGGTCGATTAACTATTAAAAAAAATAGTATGAAGATCTATTACCTACTATGAAAATAAAATAGAGCGAAGTAAAAGTATTTGAAGTTTGTCTTTAAAAAAAAACTAAGTATTTTAAAAGTTTTACATTAAATACTCTTTATTGTTTTTCTTTATATTAAAATATTATTACAATGTTTTATTAGAGTGAGTTTGCATTCAATGAAATATTTTCTTTTGGTAAACAAGCTTTCCTAGCTTTCTGAGCAGCAAAACAACTTATAATTGCGTCGAAATTCAGTTCCCTTGCCAAAGGTGCTTCGATGCATAGTGTAGCAAGTCCAGAAACACGATCTTGTGATGAGCACGAATGATGAAAATTCTTTGTTCTGGCAAGGACGCTAAATGAACGTTCGGCACTAGCTACGGTTACGGGTATGGTGGAAAACACACGGAGAGCAACACAAATGTTGGGGAAAATCGTCTCCAAGTTCTGGGAATAAATAGCATTGAGCAAACTCATTGGCGGAAGTTCTGCTTCAAAATTGGCTTCATAAATGTGTTTCAGATGAATTACTTCTTCTTTAAACCCTTGAGACACATGCGAGTTATACTTTTGGATGAACCTTGTAGCAGAGTTTTTAATCTCAAGTTCGTCCATTGTTGAAAACTGTCATAAAAATGAAAATGTAGCATTCAAATTTTTCATCGTATCGAACCGACGAGAAATTCCAGATATAATTGAATCAACTATGACGTAAAAGGTGTTTATTTCTTCGTCTGTTGCTACTTGCTTTCCATCTCCTCGGTTTTCTTCAAAATGTCTCTTTAATTGCCTTTTTCGGTTCGATGGAAACGATTCTGAAACATCCCCCAATCCAGTAGCAACTGCTTTGCATTCAGATAAAAATTGATCTCATCCGTTTTGAATAATGTTCAAATGAAGATCGAGTTGTTGAGATCTCGAATTTCAACGTCAATAGTACTGTTTCTGGCTCGAAGAAGGAAACTTCCTTTATTTATAGCGCTAAGAACCTTGCACCAAATCAAAGACATCAGGACGCATTCAAATTTGTGCATATATTTTAAAATGCCATTTACATCTCTTCGAGCTTCAGCAGTTAAATTAATATCACTTAAGGCTTCTAATGATGTTCTAAGGTTTTTCAGATGATTTGCAAATGGTTTCACTGCCTCAATTCTAGCTGACCATCTTGTATTGGAAAGTTTGTGAAGGGATCCGGACACATTTTTCTTAAGAATTTCCCAACGTTGAGCACTGCTGCTAAACAAAAAGTGTCCATTATTTGGCTCTCCAATAAGATTGCTATCGCCTCGTAGTCCTAGTTCCCTTTCGCCAAGGAAGAAAATGGTGTCCAATATTCAGCCCTATCATGAATTCCATCGTAATCGGAAATTTTTACGAATCCCGAAAAACTGTATCATGAAATCCGTTCGTAATGCAAAATTGTATGAGATTTTCCACTACGAACGGATTTCATGATACAGTTTTTCGGGATTCGTAAAAATTTCCGATCACGATGGAATTCATGATAGGGCTGATTATTATATATAGAATTCCTGCTATTTTTGTATGGCTGGTTTAATATACACACTTTGAAGTGACAATGGCGGATCCAGGGGGGGGGGGTCGTAGGGGTCATGACCCCCCCCTGGGAGATAATTTTGTTTTATTTTCGTAGGAACTCCCTTGAATTTTCCAATAACGCAGCACAAATTCATCAACTTTTGACCAATGGACGATCCAGGGGGGGGGGTCATATGAGCCAAAAAGCTTATACAGTTAAGTTGTATAATCAAAGATTTCATCTAAAGATTTGTTAGTAATTTAATGACATTTTCCAAAAAGTGGTTTGTTGTCAAAAACAACCAAATTTTTTGTTTCCCGCAATTTGGAATTTGGAAAAACTTAAGTAATGCTATAAATTGTTTTCATAAAATTTTTTTCTAAGAAAAAGAGCAAATATTTAGGTGCTTAACAAGAAACCTTGAATAAAAGATCGTCAATTAAATTCCTGAACCTCGCCTTCAATTGAGTCTAAAAAATTCTTAATTCGTATAAAATATAGAACTCGAGCTTTTAATCAAACATGACATTACGATGATACCAAAGTCGAAAAAAGTGGATCCTCTGATTCCGTCCGTCTGTCTATTTGTCCTGGCCTCTACATATGTATTTCGATTGAATTCAAACTGGGAAATTATGGTTTTAAGCCGATTACCGTAAGGCGTTTTTTTTTTAAATAAGAAAATTCGATTTTTTTTTTTCAAAAATTAACCGATATTTTTTTTTTAAACTTTCTAATTTATTTTCTTAATTTGGTTCTTTGTACAAGAAAAACATATTTCGGTATTGATTGAGAAGAGCATCCTTCATAAAACCGTTATTTTTTTTAAGTCTTCTCAAGAATGTCATTGTATTTTTTTTTTGTTTTTAAAAATATATTGATTTTTGTTTACAAAACTCGATATCTCAGAAAGGGGTCACTACGTAAAATGTATATTTATAAGCACTTAACAACTGCAGAAAAAATTTAAAAATTTGTATATGTTAAAATCAATTAAAAAAAAAACGATCTATTGATTTTCCAAAAAAAAAATAAGTTAATCTAAAATGGCATTTGAATTTTTGAGCAATACTTATTTTGCAGATACATGTTTAAATTTTAAAATATAATAAATATTTTTAAACAGACATTTTGGAAAACATTAGCTAGTTCTAGCGACCCAGTCGTGCATTTTTTTCTTTCAAAATTGATTTTTTATTGAGTTTGAGTACAAAAACTTTAAAGATCTTAAAAAATTAAATAAATCTTCTTTTTAAAGTGAATTTGCTTTAGATGCTTTTGAACTGAGAATTAAACAGAAAATTTCAAAATAAAAATGTCCCAAAAACAGCACAAGTGACACTTTTCTTAAACTAATGGCTAATTGAAAAACATAATGAACGTTTCATATCTGTTGAAAAAAAGGCCTCGAATCTCTTGAGATTTGAAGTGAAAAGAGATTCTGAAACGTGTAATTTGTGAGTGCTGCAGAAAAGTTTCTTCCCAACTTATTTTTTTACCTTAATTTGTTTTTATTTAATGTTTAGAGAAATTATGTACTTTAATGCACCTATATCCATAAATTCAAGAACCACAAATTTTTTTCTCTACAATTTTTAAGTTTTGTTGAATCCTTTAAGATCAAAATATTTTCCAGCATCTACGAGTAAGCAGACTGATAGCGATAGTAATAATAGACTCCCGAAAATTTAATTCAGAAAAACTACGTCAAAAAAGCCCGAAAATCCTTCATATCAGATCCTCTCTCATTTTCTGAGTTTTTGAATTTTTGAAGCCTTCTTTGCATTAATATAAATAGAAAAGAGAAAAGTATATATTATTTTTGGAAAAAGCTTCGTTCCAAAACAATTTCTTACCATTCTGCGTGAAATGCATCAAAGACCTCTAAACTATTATGTTTAAGCTCTTAAATACCGCATATTTAGAAAACTGGATGGAATGCTTTCATATGTAGGGAGGGAGTCGTCAAAATTAAATAGTTAGACCATACCTTGCTGGACAACAGTGTTCTGAAATAATTTTATAACTAAAGTTGTCACTTTAGCCCTTGAAATGTGCAAATGTAAGGTTAAGATGCACATTATGTTTTTTTAATTTGTCAGCATCCTTTACAGCAAATTAAAAAACTTTTAAGTGGTAACTAAAAACTCATCTACATAATATTTTAAGTGTGACCGCCCCCTGACTAAAAGTCTGGATCCGCTCTTGTGAAGTGACTTGATATCCTTCGAATCTTCAGTAAACAATTTATTCAAAATATTAATTAATTAATATTACGGAAACCACAATTGAAAAACGTTTGCGTGGGATTTTCCGGTCCCCCGAAACCGAATCAAAAATTTCGTTCCCAGCAGAAACAAAAATAGAAGAAAAGAAACTTTATAAAACAGAAACCGAAATAAATATTTATGTTTTGTTTTAAGTTACCGGGCCCCTTATTTTGATTTTAAACATTTTCAAAATAAAACAAATTTGAAATTTACGTTAAATTAAGTAAGAAAAGCGAAAACCGGGGGGTTCCCCCCTCCCCCCCCTCTCAACGGGCCTGAGTAGAGAACACAGCACCTTGAGCGACAAGACTATATAAGGTGATAACAACACAAGACATTAATACAAGACAGAAGGACAGAGGAGAAAGAAGAACGAACAGACAGAAAGAAACAAATGACAACAGCACGCGGTAGGTTTCGAGACGGTCCCCCATCTTTCTACTAACCACGCTCACTGATGCTTGATTTCGGTGATCGATGAGAACCATTCCTGTGTGCGAGTCATATCAAGAATGGAGGGGACCTACAGTTTATAAATGCCGACTCCGAATTACTTTTGGAGAATTTGAAAGTTCCTCGCAAGAGGCAGTAACCGTGAAAAAACTTTTAGGTGTCACAGGCAAGGATTGAATCCAAGACCTCTGTGGTGAAAGTCCTACGGACTAACCATCACGCCACGTGTATTACATATTTAAAATAAAGTATTCATTATAATTATACCCTGATTTGGACTACTTGCCCTATTGCGTCTGGTTTTCCAGATTTTCCGTGTTTTAACAAAAAGATCTTATAGATTTTTCTGGAAGAATTTTAATTTACAGCTGCAGTGTCCCAATATTTTTGGTGGATTGGTAAAGTCAAGGAAAATATAGGGCCAGTTAAAGCTATAAGACAATTTCATTAGTGCTGTTGATTTTCATCAGTAACTCTTTCAAATGATGCCATCGGAACAGTACAAAATTGGAAGCACCTCCAGTCAAATGAAATTAAATTTGTATAGCATTTGATAGCAAGCTATTTCGTAAAATTTAATGAATTTACGAAATAAATTTAATTTCAAATGCATTGTTTCTTTTCAAAAAAAAAGATTGAAATTAAAATTTATCTTATTGCATCAATATTTTTTTCTAAAAAAATACTATCAAAAATCAAAAACACAAATTTTACTGAAAGTTATAATTGGCCTCTAAGATGTGATATTTGAAACCACGACATCGAAAACCTTCTGAAAAGTATTATTTCTCGAATACACAAACTAAAACTTGATAGCAAGTTAGTCTTTGACTATACTAGAAATCACTCCTCCAACCTCTGATTTAATGAGGAAGAGATGCATTTTTACAAAAGTCCAGTGCAAGTCATCCGACGGGCTTTTGTTGACGAAATCCATCGACGACGACGACGACCGACGACGTGGACTCTAAAATGCATATTCTATCCTAAGATCCTAGCGTAAGAGAGAGTTGTTTGCAAGTCCTTTCTAAAGTGGGGGAAGGTATAGCGAACAAATCTAATTTTACACAGAATGTCAACCAAACGACGACGAGGACATACCAAAAGAACAAGAGTACTTGCTTTCTTCTTACTGGTTCTGGTCCCTGGCTGTGTCTTCTCTGTGCTCTGTCATGGTTTTGTTTAGCTCGTTGATAGCGTATGATAGACATTCACCTCCAGCACAGATAAAGTTGACCTCAACCTTATTGTTCTTATTTTTTTTTGTGCTCTTACAAGATTTATGCACAAGAGTCTGAAAAGAAGATTTAAGGAAACAAAAAGGAAATACCACATTTAGGTGCCATATCGATTTTCCTTTTTTTTTCCTTTCTTGCTTCCCAAAAAAGGCCTTGCGTGGCGGCGATAACCTTTTTTTGAAAAGGACATTGGAGGGAGTGCTTTTAGGAAACTACTCGTAGCAAGGAAATCACTGTATAGAATATACGTCCGCTGTATACGTGTACTTGCACTCTGCAGTCCTTTTTTTTCTTTACTAAAGGACCTTTGAAATATGGTTTTCAGAGGGACATATTGCTGTTAAATAAATCAGGGTGTTACTTCCACATACCACATTTGAAAAAATTCATTTCTTCTTTTTTTCTTATCCAATTTAACCATAAATCTGGTGTATTTCTGGAGCAAGCTAGGTACAGAAAATTCCACGTAAATCAAATTAAAATTGATGCCATACATCTTTTGTCAGAGCTACGAATATATACTGCAAGTCATTTTGTAAAGCAAGATAGGATAAATCTTGGATCTGTGAAGTACCTTTTGATTATAAAGCTCTAGGACCCACAGTCTTTGGAATATAAACAACGGTGCACTCGCAGAACTATCACTGTTCGAGAGGGAATGGAAATTGTCGTACTGAAGCAGAGATATTATGCATATTTTATATGAAGTATGATGCGTCCATCTAGTCTGATTTTGTCCACTTTTTAGCTTTGAAGGAGAATAGCACTCCAGAGCTTAGTGCGCTTATGTGAAACAGGAATTTGGTGAATTTCAGGAGTAAGAAGAAACAATTTTCCCTTACGACTGTAGAAATTAAATTCTTGAGGGATAGTTTGCTCACAGCAGGATATCATTAATCCATGATTCCTACAGAAATTTTGGTTGATAGTGAAAGGGGGTCAAGTACCCTTTTTTGAAATTGACTCGGAAACTATAGTTTGTTTGTAGGTGTACATATATTTTAACTCATATAATTCCGATATTTATGATATAGTGCTCATTTATGAGGACTTTTAAATGAAGCTCTACACCAAAATTCCGCTTATTCATCTCATTCTCCTAGGCTATAGTTTGAGATGCTAGTTCACTGGTCAACAAAATACAGTTGTTTTTCTGCAACATTAACCAAACAATACTTTAACATAGGAATTTGTTGTGCTGAGTTGGAATATTACCTTATAATTTCTCTATTGGGTCATAAGCTCTTTTTAAAGCTAGGTAGTTGTTTACAAAATATTGTAGAATGATTTTACAAAGTACAAATATTTATTTTCTAAATACAGTTTAAATCATTTTAGTATATTACCTAATTTTAGTTAATTCTCATTAGATATTTTTTTTTTATAATTTACAGTCACTCAAGGGGTTATTAGTACCCTTTATATGTTTATATTTAAACACAGTGCGAGCGTTAGGAAAATAGGGAAGGATTTAAGAGGAGATACCGGTGCACATTGGTCTTAAAGTTCTGAACATCAAAATGGGAGGGAAAAACAGAGTTGGCCAAATCATTTCACATTTTCGATGTGCGACTTAAGAAAGAATCTCTGTACTTGACAGTACGCCCGAAATTGAGCTCAAGAGTAAACTGATGACCATTCCTGTAAGTGCAAGCTTTACGGCTGAATAGTTTAAGGGGTGGAATGCAACTGGCCAATTCGACAGAACATTGTTTGTAAAAATATCGATAAAACAACGAAAGGGCTGAAACATTACGGAGGTGTTCTAGCGATGTAAATGTTTCGATTATAGTTCTATCGCCTATCAATTTTAAAGCCCTTTTTTGAATTCTATCCAAGAGATTTAAACTTGTGTTAGGGGCACCTGCCCAGATATGCGAATTATATTCAAGCTTTGGACGGATGAAGGCTTTGTAAATTACAGCCAGATCAGAAGGGGTGACAAATTTCTTGCACCGTCACCGTCGGAGAAATCCTAAGCACCTGGCAGCATTTTTTTCAATATCATTATGTGATCATTCCATAAAAGGTGATCTGTGATACACATACCGAGTACGGACAGTTGATTAGTTTCCTGGATGCAAGTGCCACTCATAGATAGCAGCATCAGGGGTGGTATGTTACGCTTAACGACAGGCGACAACATTGAGTTTTCGAAGCATTAAATTCTACATGGTTTTTGATTCCCCATTGAACAATGCTGTTAAGATCAGAATTTAATGAGCTTATCATACGCTGCCGTTGAAGTTCCACATCCGAAGGACAAGGATGTGAACCTAGAAACGAAAATGAAAAGCTGAGGGTACTGTCGTCGGCGAAACAGTTTAATGGATTAGAAGTGGCAGACAAAAGATCATTCATGAATATAAGGAAGAGAGTCGGAGACAAAACGGAGCCCTGGGGGACACCAGCTTTTTTTTTATGGATTTCAGACTTGAAACCATCCAATACAACTTTTATTGAACGGTTAGAAAGGTAATTTCTAATCCAACGAAGAAGAGATTCATCAATACCAAAAGCACGCATTTTCAATAAGAGAGCCTGATGCTAAACCCTATCAAATGCTTTTGAAATATCAAGTGCAATAATCTTACTTTCTCCAAAACGATGTAAAGATTTGTTCCACTGTTCGGTGGGATAAATCATGAGATCACCAGTGGACCTATTACTACGAAAGCCAAAGCTTCCATTCTTCAAGATATTTCTTAAGCTGATAATTAATCAGCGTTTCCATGGCCTTGGAAAGTAGGGACGTGAACGTAAGTGCTATTGGACGATAGTTGGAGGGAGAGGAGGATTTGCCTTTTTTAGGGACAGGCTGGACAAATGCTATTTTCCATTTGCTCGGAAAGAGACCTGTAGAGTAGGAAAGATAGAAAAGTTTACGCAGTGGTTTTGCCAGCGTTGAAGAAGACCTTTTCAGAACAATTGGGGAGATACTATCCGGGCCAGCGGATTTGTGTGTGTCAAGGTCTTTCAGTACTCTTGCAACTGCACGAGTGCGAAAGAATATTCGTCCCATTGAATCGTTTACGCTCTCAAAAACAGGAGGACTCATGACACTTTCCGGTAGCGTCGAACTAACAGCAAACTGTGCTGCAAGCAAATTGGCTTTATCGATCGAGCATACATAGGGAGTGTTATTGTGAACGAGCTTTGGAACTGAGGATAACGTGGTGTTTCGTACGTTTTTTACAAATGACCAGAAATTTGTACTACCTTTGGGATATTGTAGTATTTGTTGCCTTAATTTCTGATCATGCAAACATTTGGTTCGTCGAATATGACCATTACAGGTCTTTCTAGCTTGTTTGATCTTATTCAGGTTTTCCTCAGTCGGGTTGGCTTTATAACAATGGAAACTTACAAGTCTGAACCTATTAACTTCTTTACAGCTCGAATCAAACCTTAAGTTCTCTTTGGGTTTGATAGATTTCACCCTATTCGGGATAAAATTTTTCATTCCACAAAGAATTAAATTTGTAGTCATATCTGCGCTGGAATCAACGTCACTATGGGGGAAGCATAGTGACCAGTTAAAGTTCCTAAAAAATTCATTGAGACAGTTGGCATATGAGATGACTTTTAGGTTTTCATTTGGCACTTTCTGAAGTTTTGAAAATCTTTGAAATTCCCGTTATCAACATTATTTTTTTTATACCAACAAACATAAATTGTATGCCGTTTTGCGTTTTTCTGATAAGAACTCTTTTAGAATAGTTTTAGCATTGAAAGACAGATACGGAATAAAACAGTTAAGGATTATAGATTCTGAAATCATCAAGAATTGTATTGAAAAAAAAAACTGCTTCTTTAATTTAAATGCCCTCAAAAAGCCGAATATACATAGGTTTTGTTTTGAATAATAAAAGGACGAAACATTGATTTTGGAGTCGAATTCAAACGAAGGCCACCAAAAATCTTAGAATAAGTATAATTTATTTTTAGTTATAAAACCTTGTTGACCAATTATTGCCATTGAACAAAGTCTTTAAAAGTTCTGTTTGAACTTAACACACTGTGAATAAAATATTTACCAGTTTTTTTTTTTACCTTGATGGTATTTATAGTCATTAGATTACAAGGGTTTAACACCTCTGCTCTGTGGTCTCCTTAAAACTGCGTTCAATTGATTTTAAACTCTAAAGGTATTTAACCATAAGGATTTTCACTCTAGGCACATTATAATTGCAGGAATATGAAACAATTTATTTAAATTACCTTCAATCAAATTTCTAAAACACAAAGTACAAAATATAACCATTTAATTTTTCTTACTCTATTTAAATTTACTTTGCCACTCATTCCTTTTTTTTATGTTTTTGTAAACTTCAACCAATTGAGCTTCTTTTAATTAATTAAACTGTGACCTGTTGGCATTTGTACACAAATCAAACGGCGAGCCCTATTACGACAATTTAGCCGGACAAATTAATTTGCCCTCTGCGTTAGTTAAGTTGTTAACATCAAACAAAGGAGACAGGCCACAACTTCCACCGTTTACATACGAGATTTACAAGGTCATACACTTTTACATCGTGTTCATGTCCTTTCACCCATATTGACCGACCGCAACGATTTATTAAATTCACTTGGCTTGTTTTTACTTTTAGATTTAATTAAAAGCCATCAGTCCTTGCACAAAGCACAATATGCATGCACCACCACAAGTCGCCTGCCACATCCAATCCATATCCTTAAACGAGTAATATCGCATCCACAAGCAACAAGTAAGAGTGTTTAATGTTGGACGTTGAAAGCCACGCCACCATAAAATCAAAAGATTGAAAATATAAAAATATGCGATGAAGGGTCCTTCGACCGTTATACTATGCCATATATCTACACTCGCTCTCCACACCCTCCCTCATATCTATGCACATATAATAGTCCTGCGGAATGCGGATACAGATTTATGAGATTAATGCCCAACTCTGATGCATTATTTCTGTTGATCCCAGCTTAAGAAATGCTCAATATTTGTTTTCTAAGTTCACATGTACATAATTTTCCTTAAGTTATTCTGGGAAGAAGTTATAGATCCGGCACGTTTGAGGTACAATGTGTGCCATAGGGGACATCATTTTGGGGTGGGCGTCTGGGAAGTGGGATGCATTAATAGCGATGGACTTTCAGCGAGGATTTAATCAATATTACTTGGGGTGCAGTGCAGTACGAGTAAGTTTTGTTTCGCTCGTAAATTTATAAAGAAAGGAGGAAAATATGGGAAGGAGTTTGAAAACCATAACCAACATGCTGTGATTTCAAAAAAATAAAAGAAAAGAGGAAAGGAAAGGGCTTTCGCCAAAGTGACTGCATCGTAAATTTTAAGTCTGATGGTGGTGGAATAGTTGTTCAGTATGGATGCTGTAAATATAAGACAAAATGAAAATCCGAATGCTTTATCTTGGTGGTGATATTTCACCACATGTGCGCTATAGTTCACTTCACATTAATTTTTTAACTGACCTTGTTCAGAAAATGTATTTAAGTATCGAGTGAAACTTTTGAACTTAAAGCATAAATTCCAGGCGTAATTTATCCTTTTTATGAGATATTTATCGAGTGTATTAAAGTTTAATTAAGTTATTAACATTTTGAAGAACTGATAAAATACAAGGTCAAAGTTTTCGAAAAGTATTTCATTCAATAATGATTCATACAGCGCTCGTGGTCGTTAATTGGCTTTGTTATATGACCCAAAGAAAATTAAATTTGGGCAGACAAGGCTTTGGAATGAAAAGTTGGTGCCCACAAAGGAGCTCAAATAAAAGTACCGGTGGTGGTTTGTTGGAAAATTAATTACGATGAAAAATGTAATGATCTATTTAAATACAAAAGTTTAAATCTTAATACTGACTGTAAAGTGTTATCATAATTTCTATAGACAGTTTAAGATGTAGCGTTGGAAGCTAATTCAAAAAGGGGCTGGGATGCGGTTTTCTGTCGATTTTTCTACAAATATAACAACCTCATCTCCCCCTTGGTACAACAGAGAGCTCCGTAGCCTAAGAAATTTCCGTAACAAGCTTTGGAAGATCTTTTTACAGTCCAAATCTGATACAGACCACAACAACTAACTTATTACCTATAATTACTTCTCTGAATTAAGGGAATGCCTTTATAACCAATACCTTAACCAAATGGAAAATAACCTTCTTTCTGATGCAAGAAGATTTTTCAAGTTTATAAATGTCAAACGAAAATCTGATGGGTTTCCACCTTCAATAAGTTTCTCCAACACAATCTCCTCAGATCCAACAACTACATATAACACATCCTCACTAGTTAACTTCCCATAGGAAGTTATTGTAATGGGTCCGATTTGTCAAATTGAAAATTTTGACATTTCTCGACGTTTCAAGGTCCCTAGAGTCGAAATAAAAGATTTTTAGAAAGATGTTTGTGCGTGCGTGTGTACGTACGTTCGTACGTCCGTATGTCCGTACTTCCGTACGTTCGCGACGTTTTTTTCGTCGTCCATAGCTCAAGAACCAGAAGAGATATCGACTTCAAATAAATTTTGTTATACAGATAATAAGCAGAAAGATGCAGAAAGGACTCTCAAGAAAATTGCATGGGTGGATTTTTTACCATAGCAGTTTAAAAAAAATGTGAAAATTTTGGTTAAACCTAAATATCTCATGAACCAATGACGCTAGAGACTTAGATTAAATTTTATATTGTATATTGTAACGTGATACAAAACAATTATATTTTTGGAAAAAATTCCAATAAACTTTTTTTTATAAATCAAAAAAAATGTCACCTCGAAAATTTTACTACTAAAATATGATTTCATCTCCGAAACAATTTTGTGCAACGAAGAATAATGTTTTTGCCATCTGATAAAATTTTGAGAAAAATCGAATTGACAGTTTTTTTACAAAAAATAAAAACCTAAAAAAAAATTAATAAAAGTTGGTAAAAATTGATTTTCGGCTCAAATATCTTTTCAAAACTTTGAGATATTGGCTTTAAACTACTTTTATCTTTCAAAAAATATTGTTGTCAATATTCAGTAAAATTTTGAAAAAAATCGAATTGACAGTTTTCTTACAATAAATAAAAACCTAGAAAAAAAACAATGCTAAAACTTGGTAAAAATTGATTTTCGACTCAAATAGCTTTTCAAAAATTACAAATATTTTCTTCAAACTTATTATATTTCACAGAAAATATTGTTTTCGATATTCAGTATTTTTTTTATAAAAATCCAACAGTCCGTTTTTTCGTAAAAAAAATAAAATCTACAAAAAATAGTACGCAAATTTGGTTAAAATTGATACATATAGACAAACTTTTAAGCAAGACAAATCGACAGACGGGGTGGGAAGTTATCAGTGTGGGTCGCATCCCAGCCTCTTTTTTTAGTTATTAAGATTGTTTCAACTTAAACCTCTCTTTCATCTTTTACAATAATTGAAGAAATGGTACTTGCCAAAATCATAAGCCTCAAAGAAAACGTTAGCCCTGGTCCCGATGGCGTCCCATCAGTTGTTCTAAAAAAATGTATGCATTCTTTGTCAAAGCCTCTAACTGCACTCTTTGAACTCTCTCTTTCCCAAGGTGTGTTTCCTCATATATGGAAAGATTCATTTATATTTCCGATTCATAAACAAGGCAATAAAACTGAAATTAACAACTATAGACCTATTGCTAAACTTTCATGCATCCCAAAACTTTTTGAAAGCTTAGGTTATGATTCCGTTTATTTCCATTGCAAGCTTTTATTCTCCCCCGCTCAACATGGTTTTCTTAAAGGAAGATCCACTACGACTAACTTAATTAAATTTATATCCAAACTTTTGTCAGCCCTCGAGAATGGCAATGAAGTTCATGTTGTATACACTAATTACAGCAAAGCCTTTGAGAAAATATCTCATAAGATAATTTATCTCACACTTAAAGCCCAAGGCTTTCCATCTATATTTATAAACTGGATAAGCTCCTACCTTGAAAATAGAACTTATAGAGTCCTCTTTCGTAACTCAGTCTCCAGTCCCATACATGCAACTTCTGGAGTACCTCAAGGTAGTCACCTTGGCCCCCTACTCTTCGTCTTATCTGTTAAAGATGTCTGTCTTAAATTAAAAAACTCAGATATCCCAATGTTTGCGGATGATAAGAACATATTTAAGATTATCTCAACTCCATCTGATTCCTTACTTTTACAAAATGATCTTAATATATTTTTTGTTTGGTGCATGCATAATTTGCTAGAGTTAAATGTAGGTAAATGTAAACAAATGACCTTCTCGCGCAAACAAATCCCATCTCATAGAGTATACTACTTCCCTAATCGCCGCCGTCAACGAAGTCGATTCTATTAGAGATCTTGGTTTTATGTGTGACAAACACTTGAATTTCTATTCCCATTTTGACCAAATTATTAATAAAGCTAATAGGTCTCTCGGTTTTATTAAGAGATGGTAAAAAGAATTTTTCAACCCCTATGTAACTAAAGTGCTTTACATTTC
Source organism: Eupeodes luniger (assembly GCA_951509635.1). Taxonomy (NCBI): domain Eukaryota; kingdom Metazoa; phylum Arthropoda; class Insecta; order Diptera; family Syrphidae; genus Eupeodes; species Eupeodes luniger. Next base: position 1,530,538 of record OX608073.1, read on the forward strand.
CCTAGTCCGTCCTCATCTTGAATATGCATGCCAAGTATGGTCTCCCTTTTATGAAAACCATTCACTAAGAATTGAAAATTTTCAAAGACGTTTCGTTCGATTTGCCTTTCGTGGCCTCCCCTGGGATGATACATCCAACTTGCCTCCTTATGCCGATCGATTAAAACTGATAGGTTGTTAATGGGCAATATAGATTCCCCGGCACTCCTGAGTGAAATTCATCTTAACACTAACCCTCGAAATCTGTGATTTGTCTCCTTTTTTCTATATCCCTCATTACCGCACTTATTACGGGCACTTTGAACCAATGTCCAGAATTCTTCGTCACTGCAACGCTGCTATGCTAGTCTTCGACTTTAACATTTCCATATCCCATCTGAAAGATACCATTTACTTTTTCCCTTTTTGAGTCCGCATTCCTCGTCCCTTTTAATTTTAAGTCTAATATCATTAAAATTGTTAGTTCTTGCACATTAAAGAGCTTTTGTGAATGAATCAATGTTGAAAACTGATAACAAGAACAAAAAAAAAAATTGTTGAGATAGTTTTAAGTTTAATTAAGTTAAGTTAAGTAATAGCTTGTATTAAGCTGAATAAGTAAATTATATTAATACCAACATTTTGTGCGGAATACAAAATTTGACGGCAATATCTTTCTTTGTTCTCCTAATAGTTGATTCGAAAGCCATTTCTTATCAGTTTATTGTTGTTTTTCTAGGTTTTCCTGTTTTGTAAAAAAAGTTGTCAATTGAATTTTTCTAAGACATTAAATAAAAGTTAGAAACAATATTTTCCATGATACAATAAGTTTGGTTTCAATATCAGTTTTTGTTTTTGAAATTTTAAGTCGAAACCCAATTTCGTACAAATGTACCAACGTACGTACTCACACACACACACACAGGCATACATATATCTTAAAATCTTTGATTTAGATTCTAGGAACCTTGAAACGTCGAGAAATGTCAACATTTTCAATTCAAGACATCAGACCGATTACAATAACTTCCTATGGGAAGTTATTAGTACATGATTCGAATAAATGGTTCACAATTGAACTAAGACTATTGAAACTTTTAAAATTCATTATTTTGCTAGAGCGATTATATTGAAAAGGACCAAATAATTGGAGTACTTACAAAAAAATGTACTTAATTGTTATAGAAATAAAACCTATTTTACCAAAAAAAATTGAATATCTAATAATATTATATCATTACAAAATCAAAAGGATATAAGGCAAAGAATACAAAAATTGGCTTAGCAAAAATGAAATTGCAAAGCATTAATTTAATTTGTAGCTCAATTCCCTTTATTAATAATAACACTGGTCTACAAAATTTATATTTTTGTCTGTTGCCGCGAATATTGTAGTTGATAGTACTTATGTACTTATGACTTCTTTGTTTCAAATTTACTGTTAACATTTTTTTTAGCAGCTCGCGTGATTTTGGTTTTGATTTTTATCATTGAAGCCTGTATAGTGTGTATTAATCGATAGTAGACGTATTTTAAAGTGTTAAGATTATTATCTCAAGTTTTTGTAGTTCAAAAAGACGTTGTTGAGAACATGTGTTACAAAATCGTAAAAAAGTTATATCAAAGTTTGTTAAAAATACCTATTTTGAGTATTTTGGCATCTTCTTGGATAAAAATGAGAAGTGTTGGGCTCCCAATTGTGTTTTTAAGATTATATGGAAAAGTGGTAAAAGAAGTGCCTTCAAGTTTGAAACACCGACTATTTGGCGAGAACCACGAAATCATCTCGAGGACTGTTATTTTTGTAGCGTGAATATAAACGGTTTAAACACTAAAAATCGAGCTAAATGGCAGTACCCAAGTACTAGTTGTGTTCAACGTCCAGGGCAGCGTTTACCTGACTCTTCAGTGCTTAAAAATATATCTGAACCCTTAAAACAAGACATTGAAGGACCAAGCTCATCACAAAATGATACTGATGCTGATTTTCAAGGTTGACATGAGTCAAAATGCTTTTCCTAAAAGGAGTTAAATGATCTTGTAAGAGATTTAAGTCTGTCTAAACAAGCTTCAGAATTGCTAGCATCAAGATTAAAAGAAAAAAATGTGCTTTCCTCAGATACTTAAATAACTTTTAATAATAACAGATACTTAAATAACTTTTAATCGTGAGAGAGATAAAGAATTACGGTGTTATTTTTTCGAAGAAAACGATATTACCTTTTGTTCAGACATCAAAAACTTATTGTTAAAAATGGGCTTAACAAAATACGAACCTGCTGGGTACCTATTGCCCACAGTACCAAGTTGAAGGAAGAAGGAAGAATATTTTAACATTTCGCTAGTCTTGAACAAAATTAAATACAATGACCATAACTGGCAAATTTGTGTCGATTTAAAAATGGTGAACATTGTTCTCGGTCAACAAAGTGGTTACACTAAATTTCCCTGTTTTATATGTCTTTGGGACAGTAGAGCAAGAGCATTGGATAAGGAGAAACTGGCCGTTGAGAGAAAATATGGAGCCTGGAAAGAAAAACATAGTCCAGAATTCATTAGTAGCTCGTGACAAAATTATCCTTCCACCATTACATATAATACTGGGTATCATGAAACAGCTTGTTAAATCACTAGATAAAGACGGGAACTGTTTTGCTTTCATCTGCCAAAAATTTCCTCGGGTCACTATGGAAAAGATTAAAGCCGTTATTTTTGATGGCCCCAAATCAAAAAACTGACGAAAGATACCCAATTTATAAATTCTATGACTGAGTTAGAACTAAAGGCTTGGACAGCTTTCGTCTCTGTAATTCAAAATTTTCTCGGAAATAAGAAATCCGGAAATTATATTGAACTCGTAGAATACCTTCTGCTACAGTTAAAAAATATGGGGTGCAATATGAGCATAAAACTCCACTTCCTCCACAGTCACCTGGACAGGTTTCCGGAAAATTTAGGAGATATGAGCGAAAAGCAGGGAGAGCGTATGCATCAAGACTTACGCGTCATGGAAGAGCGCAACCAGGGTTTCTGGGATAAGAACATGATGTCTGACTATTGTTGGTCATTAATGCGCCACTTTACAAAGTCTACACATCACCGAAAAGCTTTAAAACGAAGTTTTTTAGAACTCAAGGATTAATTCTTTCTAATAAAGTTTTTTTTTTTTTTTTACTAAATACGTGTTTTTTCTGTTTAATACCTACAAAGCGGAATCTCAGAAACTAGAGCTGATACAAATCTTTTAATTATATTTTTGAAAATATCATATCATGACGTGTAGTCAGCAACAACTAAAATTTCTTTGTCAACAGATACTGTAAACTAGTGTAATCAGTCTGACATTGAAATATTCGAAATGCAAAGTGTTTTTAAATTCTTTTGAACGAAACCGAGACTTTCATTGAAGTTATTCGTGCGCTATCTTTACAAATCATAGAAAAGAAGCATAATAGGTTATTCCGGGGATCCTAGAAGAATATGGGTTATGTTTGAAAACAAAGTTAAAAACAAATCTGGTTTCTTAAACGAATTCCAAGAAATAAAACAACAATCTTTGACATTAATGTTTATAATATAAGTTTTGCGCTTGTACAAAATATTAGGTCCTGAATTGAGAACCTTTATTTTGTGTGGGGTAAGTGAACCGAAATTTACGTTGTTGCACACTTCAAAAAAAATGTAATGCTATCTTGGTTAAAATGGTAAACATTTGACTAAGAATAATGTTTAAAGCACTTCTGTTTGCCTTCAAAATAAAAAAGAAAACAATCTAGCAGCAAAATATACATAACACCAAGCTAGACCCAAATAGGAGACATTAAACTTGAGTTTCCACTGCAATTTGTATTCGGATTCTTAAGCTTAAAATATGGTTTAAACAGTTTTAAGCAGATTTACAAAAATTACTTAGGTAGGTATATCTCATATCAGAGAAATTAATCTAGAAAAATGTTAATAGGTACTTTTTCTTCAAATTGTATGCATAACTATTTGTAGAACAAATGTGTTAATATTTTATATATTATTTTAACGTAATCAGTCCATTGTCGAATTCTATCGTAATCAGAAGCTTCCTTAGAAAAACTATCACGAATTCCGATCATAGTGGAAAATTCATTCCATTTTACATTACAAACGGATTTGCTGATACTTTTGCGGGATACGTAAAAGTTTCCGATTACGATGGTATTTGAATTGAACATACATCTATATACTTGCATAAGCATCATACACACTTTGTGGAATAATTTAACTATTTCCGGTTCAAACCAAATCCCTCTTAATCGATAGTTTTAATGGTCATAAAACACAATATTCATATTGTGGTGGGCGAAGGCTAAGTGTTTCTATGCACGAACAAGCTCAATTATCAATCAACAATTTTCCAGTGTAGTCATCATTTCCTAAAATAAAGCTATCCTCAAATAATAGCTATAGCTTAAGAGTCTATAAGAGGCCTCTACTTTGTCCGTTCATGTGTGTCCTTTTTGGAATAAATCAGTAGAAACTGCTTTATCTAAGGGAGTTTGTTTATTTCCCAGGACATCCAAAAACCAATTTCTCTGAGAAGGTAAAACAAGAACTCAAAAATAAAAACAACAACCATGAAGTGTCTGTTGTGTTCTGCTTCATCAGTATATACCATAATACCCGTTGGGGTGGCACGGATTCCGATTTACTATTCTGTAACGAAAAACCACCAAAGCCGATCACGAAGTGGTTGCGATTTCAAGGAGCAAGAGCAACCCTGATGGGACTGGGGATATCAATCACATCTGTGTAATGGGTTTTCTTTCTTCTCGTCTCCAGCTTCCTACAGTATTTTTATTTTGTTCGTTTCATTTTGCCGTCATATAACTCCTGAGGGGTTTGTTTGGATTTCTTTGTCATTCTGGTTGTCAATATGAACGAACCCTTTTTGGTGTCATTTCTAATCTATAAAACGTACTATTCACCGCAAAAAAGGTACCTACACTCTTAGATTGCAAAAATACCCAAAAGACTTTTGTTAAAGATAAAAATGGGGCGATGCTATATAGTATTGGGGGTAGGGATTGTCTAAGATTACAATAAACAAGTGACATTTTACATAGAAGACATTATCCGCTACTTGTAATGCGTAAAACACGAAACAGAGCATAATGTGGTGTGACACATATAAATTTATGTATGATTTGATTCAACAAAGATATCGTTTGCTTCTAAACGAACCAAGGATAGATAAGTATCTGCAAAAAAAAGGTTTTTACTTTTAAGTAGGTACCTACTTCTTCACGTAATAATGTGGTATTTATTTTAAAACCTGTGAATGAATCAGTTTTGTTAATCAACTGGTTTTTATTTTTTCAACAGCATAATAATTGTACAATGTTTATATTTCTTATGTCACAGAAATGTATCTTCTAGAATTTAAAAAAGTAGGAAGGTATTACAGAACACTATTTTAGTGTGAGAAATCAGAATCGATGACATTTGGTTCCTTAAAGACGCTGGAACTTGTTTTAAAGCGCTCTAACTTGTCAATTTATTGAAAAATTGGTTTATGCCGATCAACCAGAAACTCTGAAAGAATTAGAAGCCGAAATTTAAGCCCAGATACCACATTCGGTTAGGTCTTTTTGCCCAAAACCATATCACGCAAATTAAAAATGTAATACCACCGAAAACAATTTTATAAACATTTTACTGTTGTAAGAGTTGGGCAATATCACCGAACGTTTGGGCATTAAATTTTTGTTGGTTTTTATAAAATACCAAATAAAAAGAAGTATTCGGTCTTATTGCCCAATAAAATAACGCCAAGATATATAAACCGTCATACCGCCTAAAAACTGATCTATCACTCAAAAACTTTTTCAGAAAAAAATGCCACAAAGCTTAAAATCAATGTCAAATTGTCCAAATCAATTTTAAAATATCATATCGTTCAAATTACGAATTAACATATCGCCCAAAAGATGTCATGAGTTTCAGCATTTGCTCATTGTGACAAAATGTTTATTTATTTTGGGCACTACGTCATTTTGAGTTTTGAATTTTATCGCCCAAATGCAAACCTTAAACAAAAATGTCAGGTCGCCCAAAAATTCAGAACGTAAAGAAAGCGTAACAAATATGTTCGGTTTTATTTCACTTTCAGAAAGCGAAATAAGGCTAATTTTTGATCACCGTGCTAGTACGCAGCATTGTGGCGTATAAACTGTGACATATGTATATATGGGGGGACCCTGGACCCTTTCAAAGAAAGATAAGAGCGTCTTAGGATGCTTCGAGAGAAAAATTCGTCGGGTGATTTTTAGTCCCGTAAGCATAGATGGAGAATGGAGGAGAAGATATAACGACGAACTCTACGGGCTGTACAGTACAGCGACACTAACCTGGTTAACAGAATTAAAGTCCAACAGCTTAGATGGCTATGTTATGTAGAGCGAATGGACATCAACGCTCCAGCCCAGAAGGTCTTCGAATCCAATCCCGATCGACACGGCGCAGTAGAGGAAGACCGCGACTCAGGTGGCGCACGCAGGTGGGTGAAACTGGAGACAGATAGCTAGGGACCGCATGGCTGGAGACGCATCTTCGTTGATCCCCAGGTCCGCCCCGGACTGTAGCGCCACCTTAAGTAAGTAAGTATATATGGGGGGACATGCTGCCCCCAACACCTCCATGCTTGGGCTCACTATAGGATTTAGGGTTCGTGCGAGGTTATGTGCATGTAATTTTTTTTAATCCAGATTCTATATATACACCCAACTTCATACCTACCGAAAATCTCATAGTGAGTACAAGGAAGAGCGTTGCAGGGGGCAGCATGCCCCCCATACATACCTCTCGTTGTGTACAAACAACAAAAAATCTCTTGGGCTTTATGACATTTCTAAATTTGGGAGTTACGACGTTGAAAGTTTGTTTGGGTGATATGACATTTTATTTGGGCTTTTTGACGTTTTCTTAGTGAAATTTTGTACGACGTTTTTCTTTTAGGGCCTTGTGTCATTTAATTATTTGGTTTATATGTCGTTTGTGATAAGACATAAGAAACGATAGAAATCATAAAAATCATAGTCGTCGAAATGACCAATGTTTTATTTAAAATTTGTTTGGGTCTTACGTTATTAGCTTTGGGTTTTTTGGCTATTTTTAACTTCCCATTCGAAGTTATTGTAATGGGTCCGATTTGTCAAATTGAACATTTTGACATTTCTCAAGGTTTCAAGGTCCCTAGAGTCGAAATAAAAGATTTTAAGAAAAATGTCTGTGCGTGCGTGTGTACGTACGTTTGTACGTCCGTACGTCCGTACGTTCGCGACGTTTTTTTCGTCGTCCATAGCTCAAGAACCAGAAGAGATATGGACTTCAAATAAATTTTATTATACAGATAATAAGGCAGAAAGATGCAGAAAGGGCTCTCAAGAAAATTGCGTGGGTAGTTTTTTTACCATAGCAGTTAAAAAAAGGGGAAAATTTTGGTTAACCCTAAATATCTCATGAACCAATGGCGCTAGAGACTTGAATTAAATTGTATATTATATATTGTAACGTGATACCAAACAAGTATATATTTTTGGAAAAAAATCCAATTAACGGTTTTTTTATAAATCAAAAAATCTGAAAAAAAAATTTGTCACCTCGAAAATTTTACGACTAAAATATGATTTCATCTATAAAACAATTTTGTGCAACGAAGAATAATGTTTTTGACATCTGATAAAATTTTGAGAAAAATCGAAACCTAAACAAAACATTACTTAAAGTTGGTAAAAATTGAATTTCGACTCAAATATCTTTTCAAAAACTTGAGATTATGGCTTAAAACTTATTTTATATTAGAAGAAATATTGTTTTCAACATTCTGAAAAATGTTGAAAAAAATCGAATGGACAGTTTTTTTTACAATAAAATAAAAACTTAAAAAAAAATTAATAAAAGTTGGTAAAAATTGATTTTCGATTCAAATATCTTTTTTAAAACTTCAAGATATTGGCTTTAAACTACTTTTATCTTTCAAAAAATACTGTTGTCAACATTCATCAAAATTTTGAAAAAAATCGAATTGACAGTTTTTCTACAAAAAATTAAAAATCTAAAAAAAAAATTAACAAAAGTTGGTAAAAATTGATTTTCGACTCAAATATCTTTTCAAGAATTTAAGATATTGACTTCAAACTAATTTTATCTTATAAGAAATATTGTTTTCAACATTCGATAAAATTTTGAAAAAAATCGAATTGACAGTTTTTTTACAAAAAATAAGAACCAAAAAAAAAAACAATACTAAAACTTGGTAAAAAATTACTTTCGACTCAAATAGCTTTTCAAAAATTAAAAATATTGGCTCCAAACTTATTTTATTTCACAGAAAATATTGTTTTCGATATTCAATAGAATAAAAAAATTGATACATATATACAAACTTTTAAGCAAGACAAATCGACAAACGGGATGGGAAGTTATCAGTGTGGGTCGCATCCCAGCCTCTTTTTTTAAAACTTTTTGGGCTTTATGACATTTTACGATTGCTGCTTTATGGTTTTGGGCAAAATGACCTAAGAATTAGTGAACAATTGGACTGATCGAATGGACTGTGTGACTCGTAGCTCTGTCGAAAATATATCGGAAATCATATTTATAAAATAAAACCATGCAAAAATTAACCACATTATAATAATACAAATTTCATGTCAGCAATATTTTTCAAGCTTTTAAAAAAGGAGCATTTAAATTCCTTAAGAATCGTTTTCCCTAACTTTAAAGTTTAACGCGTGCATTTTATTTGTTCTTTAAAAATAATCCTTGAAAAGAAGCAAAAATTAGTGCAAGTTGATAATGTCATAATCGGCGCAGGGACATAGGGCCCAGGGACATAATGCGAAGCGGGCCACCCTCAGGTGCTTTTATTGAAAGAAGTTGTTGATATAGGCGCCTGCCTGGCGACTTTACATACCCTAAGCGGAGCAACGGAGTTGCGTGAGCGGGTGTGACCCCGAAAAAGGGAGTTAAAATCCTGAGAACCCGCGAAGAGGGCCACCCACAGGTGCTTTTATTGAAAGAAGTTGTTGATATAGGCGCCTGCCTGGCAACTTTACAAACCCTAAGCGGAGCAACGGAGTTGCGTGAGCGGGAGTTAAAATCCTGAGATCCCGCAAATAATGTTGAAAATAAACTTTTTTGTTTTTCCTAATTTTTGTATTATCACCGTATCAAAAAATTATTGTTCATTGTATTGAAATACAAAAACTTTATATTCTTTTTTGGCTCTGCAAAAATTTGGGGACAATGTCCCATTTTTAACAAACAAATTTGGGACTTAGGTCTAACTTGGGTGGGACTTAGGGCCCAAATTAAATTTCGGCTTTATGTCCCACTCGGGTGGGACATAAGCCCCAAAACAAAAATTTGGGCGTTATGTCCCTGGGCCTTATGTCTCTGCGCCGTCATAATCGGTATTTAATGGAACAAGAGAATTTTCGAGCAAAATTCTTCAACTTTTTTCCAATTAAAACTTTCATTAAATGTGCGTTTTTTCAATGCGGTTCACTCAGGCGCATACGTATTTTTTGTGTTATTGACATTTAAACAAGTGTCCTCCAGTTCACCTGATTAAAATAGAAAAACTTTTCAGGACGAGCACATCCGATATCATTTTTCATTTTTCTTCTGTCTTTTAGAGAAGCAAGAGTAAAAAAAGTATAAAAAATGAAAACAACAGAATGACTTCCTCTCCCCAAAGAAAAATGTTTTAAATGTACTTTTCTTTTTTTTTTATAAAATTAACTGTAATTTATTTCATGAGTCAAGACATGTCATCCAACGAATAACGAAGCAGAATAAAAAAAAAATAAACACTAAAAACGTTGCAATCAAATCTATTCCGATTCAAACTTCTAAATTACAATTCCATGTTAGAATGTACACAAATTCTATTTACACGGTTGTCAACAGTGTTTACATTACAATTCTTATTTGCTTAGGAATTCACTGGAATATCGCACTCATCCTGCAAAATAAACAAAAAAAAAAAAAACATTTCCATGAAGGAATAAAAAACATACAGGAACGTTTTCCATGCGATTTAAAAGAGTGAATTCCATCATCACTAAAGTGTGCATCCAACTTCAGTGAATTTTGTAGTTCTGTGAGGGAATAGAAATCATTTTTGACTGAAATCTCTTCACAGAGTTCAACCTTACCTAAATTTTATCCTGTGTAAACTGATGTAAAATATTTCTTTAACAAAAGAAAAATGGAGCTGGCCAGATAGAATTATGATTTGAAAATATATGTTCAATTCTGGAAATTAAATTTCGAAACAACTCAACTATAGACATTTCTGTATGCTTAAATAAGCAATGAAACTCAAAGCACCCTATAGAAAAAGGTATAAGAAAGGACATAATTTTTATTCTTGCCCCGTGTCTATATTTTACAAAAGTTTTATTCAAATCCTATATATAGTGCTATGCCCAGCCCGACCCGGCCGGGCCCGTTACGGTCCGACAAAACTGAACGACAGCTAAACAAATATCCTGGCTCACACACCATACATTTTCCCTACAGCAATTACTTTCGAGGACTGTCTATAACAATAATCAACAAGTGACTCTTCTCTGCCTCTTTGCCTTTGCCTTTGCCTGTAGCTTGTAGCCTGTCAATGCTTCACCAAAAGAGATACAACACAACAATAGCCTCCATTCTCCTCGTCACAAAGGACTTTCGAAATCAATATGAAAATGTGTCTGGCCTCATAATGGAACAACCAAATTACAGCCAACAACTGACGACTTGCGACTTGTTGTTCATGTCAAATCGTATATAGTTAAAATGACAAAAAAAGCAAGAGAAATAATTCGGGTGGGATGCCTTTTACCACCATTGGCAGTGAGTCAAGTCAAGAGCTTTTCGAAATATGACAAAATGAATCCATTAACATTTTGTAGTGAGTTCTTGACGAGCTCAAAAGAAAATCCACAAAAAGAAACTTCTTCAGTTTTGTTTTTGTTGTTGTTGTTGTGTGTGTTGTTTATTTTGTCCTTGGAAAGTCGTCCAAACATCCAGAGCCAGTGCTAGGGCCATCGCCATCGATGTGTATCGGTCCGAGCTGATGAGAGTTGGTCTTGAAATTTCAAATTCCACGTGGGATGGAAAATGGGAAATGCTTTCCTCAAGCCGAATCCTGCTTATAAGCCGAAAATTAGTTTAACAGCAAACAGAAAAGTTAAATTTTCTCTTTTGTTTAGGAGGTTTATCATTTTGTTTCCTTGGGTTGCTAATTCTGATGCTGGATCTCTCTAATGCCCTACATTGCGGTATATAGTTGAAGGCAACGAAGCGTGGTGTTAAATTGACTTTTGTTAGCCACAACCGCATTTTCGCGTTGGTTTCTTGCCTGAAGGCGGTTCATCATTTCTATCTATCTTTTCCAACTTTTTAATTAAAAATCTTCAAAAAAAGTGTCGTGAACGTGAGTTCCTTGAAATGTAATACTTAATCTGAAAGGCCATTTGCTGGTCGTAATTCGTAACAAAGACGTTTTTCGTTTTCGCTAATGCTTCTTGTTACCTTGAATAAGTCCAGTTAATAATTCAGAGAGATTTTATGAAACACAAGAAGAAAGGGCACTCCACTAGGGCAAAAGTACCTTCACAAGGGTATAAAACTTATAAGAAGACAAGAAATGACTTTGATTTGATGAAAATTATTGAAAAAGTTCTTCGGAAGAATTTAGAGTTTGCTAAAAAAAAGAGGAAAGAGCTTATTGACTTTTGTCTTTATTTTCTTTTTGGACGGTACAATAAATTTACTTTTGGTAGGTATTTTGTTTTCCTGATTTCGTGTGAAATATTGATTGATGGAAAGCGAAATGTGAAAACTTTGAAATAAATGGAATTTTCGAGTCTGTATGAAAAGAATAAAATTTTATTTGTTTGAATGTAATAATGAATACAAGTACTTAAAAAAAAAAACTGTTTTAAAGTTCCATGAAAAATTAATTTATGTATATGTTTACTGATAATTTGTTTCCGTGAAAAATACAAAATGTAAACCCATTTGAATAGTTTGTTTTTCGAAGGAATTTTTGTGTGGAACAATGCATAGTTCTCAAAATTTTAATTTGTAAGGATTGTTTTTTTTGTAAGGATTTTGAATTCGTTGTCATCTGTCCACTGGAATTTGATATACATCCATGGACAACGAAATAACACACTAATCAATTTTCTTATAGAAATTGGACTTATTTTTGACTTAAAAAGTAAATTTGACTTAAAAGTAAAATAATTTATTTTCTATTTCAGGACATCAATTGACTTCTAAGGATTAATTTCATTATTAATTAGAAAAATTCAATTAAAAACAAAACTGCAGTTATCATCAGATTTGTTGTGCACAAACGAAAGCTACAAAAACGATAAACGATAATTGATTAATATTTGGGGTCATTGTAATGCATAAATATCCAATTAACGCCAACGATTCCCAAGGAATATCTTTCTCCAAAGGGTCCATTCCATGCCAGGAAAACGCATCCCAAAATATCCAACTTCCATTTTATGTCTTCAGAGTATACTTATCATCACCCAATTTTCTAAAACTACATGTTCTTGTTCAGAAGCTTCTGAGGAAATTGTATGTAATCTCTGACGTTGTTTCTTATCATCGGTATTTTTCGGTTTGACTGTCAGTACAAACTTCCATCATTACTAAAAAGTCTGACACGAGAATAAACGAATTCCTTTTTTATTTTAGCGAGATGACTATGCAGAATTTTTGCGACAAAGTCTCCTTTTTTTCAGGGTCCAGTGCCGTGAATAGGTAAGTATTTTACCATTACAAATTCTTAAAATTAAAGGGAAAATTAGAAACGAGCGTTACAATTTCCCAATATCAAATAATAAACTACTAAAAAAGCATAAACAAAATGCTCCACTAGGATGAGGCCACTGCAAATATTTCCGTGCAGGAGTTTACAAGTGCGATCTTTTAAAAACTTTTGTATAGAATATCTAAAAGAGTGTTGAAAAAAAATGCTTTAAGTTAATTTGAAACACACTTGGGCTCTGGGAGGACTTTGAAAGCTACAGAAAGAGCAAAAATAAATGCTCTGAAGGATTTACGAATCTCAGGACGTGAAATAGCAAAGAGGTTTAACAGAAGCAAGAAAATTGTGAGCAATCAAATCGCTGATCCACAAAAATATGGAAAAATAAAAATGGGTATATAAGGCAGAAACAAGAACATCATGAGAAGAGTTGTTAATTCTACGGCTTGTCCCAAATTCCAATCTAATAGTGCCTAAAGCCTAAAATAAGGGCCAAAAGCTGGGTATTAGCCAGAAGGATGGTTACCTTGACAGTCCATTGGTTACAATTTTTATTTCTATGATCTGAGAGAGGATGAGCTTATTTTGGAAAGACATCATAGCCGTACATCAGGTGTAATGGTGTGGGAAGCTATAACCTACTATGGTACATTGGACTTTAAGTTTTTGTCCACAATAATAAACGGGAACAACTATAAATGTTTGCTGGAACGGTCAGGAAAATGAAAAGTATTTTTGGACCTCTGCCTTGGATTTTACAAAAAGACAATGTCTCCTTCACACTTCGAGGGTTGTTAGAAGTTGAATTCAATCCGAACAGATTTTATTATGGTCCCTATATTCACCACACTTTAACATAATTGAAAACATTTGGCCATGCCTTTTTCATAAAGTTTATAAAGTTGGTAGACAATTTGAAGACAAGGATACCTTAATCGAAGCTTTTCTTGGTTCCTGGATCCAAATTTCCTGTGATTGTTAAAAAGAATTGAATGTTTCTATGGTTAGGTTAAGTTAGTTGTCCGTGATGGAATATGACACACTAAGGCCAGTTTAATGGTTCATTGTGATACCACATGAATCTTGAGGCTTTCTCCTAAGCTCAATGAAAGCAGTTTGAGCCCCTTACAAAACGTGAGAGGCTGATTATGCTAATATGATTAACATCGTTTAGATCGTTATAGAAGAATTCTCCTAGGTAATTCTTGGGCATGTACAGAGGAGGTGAAGAACTGTTTCCTCCTCTTCCTCCTTTATACAGCTTTTCAAAAGTCATTTGAGAATACGCCTAGCCGCTTGGCGTGCTTTCTTATTAGACAGTGCCCGGTTATGACACCTATTATCGAGCTTATATGCGATCTGCTTAGCTATAGCAAGCACCTTGATCGCTTTAAATCTAGTGTAGGCCAGATGCTTTTTATGACCTGACACGTGATGATGCTGTTCCACCTGGTGTTTGCCTTCTTCATAGCGTCTTCTATTCAAACCCATCTTATAGAGGTTGTATCCCAAAATGGCGGACAAAGTCATTAGTAATGTAAAAAGACAATATAAATAAATGTTATTAAACCATAAAATGTAAATATTTTGTTCAATTTTTCTGAAATTTTGCGTGTGGACTCATCCTAGTTACGCACTTTTTTATACCCTTTTTAAGTAGTTTATGTTTATATCTTGAGGAATTCGTTTCCAATATATGTAGCCTATTAACATGTATTAAAAGTTTAAGGGTAAAACATTTCCACTAGCTATAAAAAGCGAAAATCGGTTCCAAAATTTGTGACCTCATCCTAGTGGTTGGCAGTGTATAAAGTCTATAGTTTGTAAATTGTCAGAGTTATGAGTCCGACCAACTTGAGAAATGTAGTATTGTAATAAACGCGTTCAAAGTTTTAAGTAGTAGAAAATCATGAATAATTTTACAATAACTGAATAAAAATATCGAAAAAGTTTTTTTCGGCCATACTTTTTAGGGACATAATGTTGAAGGCCCTAAGCAACCATTAGTTCCCCTAGCGTGATTGATGGTTAGTGCATAGGGATGTCATGCCAAAGATCTTGGCTTGAATCCCTACCTGTGCCATCTAAAGTTTTTTTTCATGGGTACTTGTGAGGAATTGCGAAATCCTCCAAAAGTAAATTTTGTCATAAAAAGTGCTTTCTCAAATTAGCCTACGACATTGCTCGCACACACGAATGGTTGAGAGTTGTAAGTCACTAGGCTTTACTTCCCAGCGGACTGTTGCCCCACCTAATTTATATTTTAGATTTTTGGAAAATTTTTTTACCAGAAGAAGAAAAAACTTAACAAATATTTGAAACGTATGATTTTTCGAAATAGTATGCTATTTTTTCGCCCATAGCTGTATGTACGTATTTACGTCATACTTAGCGGAGAGTAATTCTTGATTTAATACAAGGTTTTATATCAACATTTTCATCAACTACATGTAAATAAATAAGCCCTATAAACTTAAATTATATTTTAACCATAAAACACTAACAATCCAAAAGATTAAGCAAATAATCTTTTTAAATACATTATGTAAGCTTGCACAACTAAATTATGCTGTAATTTTTCCCTATAAGCGTTTTTCTTTTATATAAAAAAAAAGTTGCAACTTAACAGAAAAATATACGAGGACAGCTGTCAGCTGAACTCTAGCATGAGCTTGTTCCTTGTTCCTAGTCCCCACATAACCAAACAAGAAGGATATGTAATCAAACAGAAATGTCAGACAAAAGAGCAAAATCTCAACTATATAACATAATTTTACTTTTATTTTTGTTTTTGTATTTAAAGCTTCCGAACAATGTATACTTATTTTTGAGTTAGCTGAAGATTCAAGCTAGGTATAGTCGTACCTCCATAATTTGACTTAAAGCATGACATCAAATTGTGCAGAATTTTCTATTTTATAAGCATCGTGATGCTGTCCTAGTCCTCGCCCTCACCCTCGCACTCGCACTCATCCATTGTTCCCATCCTATAATAATGGTTAATTTTTCTACACGGAAAGAATATCTAACAAAATAAAAAATGATCCTTTACAGTTTAGATAAAACATCTTTACAAATGAGAAGTTTCAATTTTTTTATTGAAAATTCTGAAAACAGATGTACAAACTGACCCACTCGAATTGAAATGAGGTTGAAGAACAATTCACAGAAAAAGTGCTCGAGGTTAACTTGGCACTTCTTTGCAACATTTTTCATTTTGATTCGAAATAAGGACCTTAAATTTGCTTAGCCATTACACCAGAGAATACTAATTTTGAAAATTCTATGTTTACCTATAAAATTTCATCCTAAAATTATTTTCAGTGTATTAGAAACATTTGGCCAAACAATAACCCAACAAGAGATTATGGAGTGGTAAAAAAACGCATCTGTCTCGAGTATACTCTTTTGGAATGAATAAGTGAATAAGGATGGTAGAAATTTTCAAGTTAAAATGTTATCAAAAAAAAAAAAAAAAATAACATAGTAAGAGGGAGATGTACGGTTTTATACTTAACAATGAGTGCAGGATGATATAAGATTGAAATCTGAATGTAACTTACTATACCTATATTATTTTTGTTTGTCATAAAAATCCGGATTTAAAGATTTAAATTCAGGAAAGTAAAGCTTAACGAGTCTTGGAAATGAAAACACATTCAATTTATCTTTGGAATTATATCATAAATACAAAACTATTAAGGATATTCATGCAACTTCGTACGTTTAAAAAGATACGCTATCCGAAAACGTTTGCATATGGAATTCAAATATGCATGGCGCAAGTATATGACTGATGAAATCACAAACGTCAAGTCTTCATGAATTTCAAACGCAAATATTGTTTCAAGTCAAAAGTCTTTCTCAGAAGTGAATCTCGGACTCTTCAGAGCATGCTGAAAACACTCAGAGCAAAGTCTGCCCTTAAGATTTCATGAACAACCAGATTAAATATTGAAATGCATTTGAGCTTTAAAAATTCAGGAATTTGCCTTTGTGATATTTGGGAGTTAAAAATTTAAATGAAAATTTAAGTTGAGTTGGAAATATTTGTGTATAATTGTTTTAATAAATCAAGCTTAAAAACATACTAATATATTTTTTTGTCCACTTCAAGGCTAAAATTAGTTAAATTTCTTTTAAGATATTAAAAAAAGTATTGAACTTTTTATTTATAACAAAATGTGCCGTATTTGCCAAAGCAACCTGATGCTTTCTTCGACACTCAAATTGTTTTGAGAATTTTTATATTTATCTTACCTCAAATAACATGCTTGAAATTTGTTGTGTTCAAAGTTTTACTTATAAGGTTCGATCTTTTTTTCGAGCAGGTTGATTGCACTCAGAAGACTTGCGGTTCAGAAGCCATCCTCTAAACGATAAAGTAATGTATGTAACATTAAATCTCTGAACAGACTGAACAGAAAAAAGAGTCACAGTTTTGAGTTTGAAATACTCTGTAAAGATGCCTTAAATAACAAGAAATTCAGGTGTACAATTTTTTTTTAAATGTCTCGCTTTTTATGGGTCGGTCGTACAATAAAAAGTTCTAGTTACAAGTTGTAGAAGAATTAATTGTCTACAAAAAAGGTTATATGATATTTTCACGTAAAAAAAATGACACTTGTAATGAAATATGAATTTTTTGCCAAAAACAAGTAGCCTTAAAATCTCGCTTTATACTAGTTGTAGAGGACAAAATTATCTAAAGGGTCCGCAAAATAACTTTTTTTTTTGAAAATGCTATAAAAAAAACTACTCCGAGGTGGCCAAACGACATGAGCTCTACGGCTGATAATGCGATCTTCAAACACAGGGCGCAAAACATCGAGTGTAGCTTTAGTTGTGTGGCACGTATCGCCGTCCTGTTGAAACCAAATGTTGCCAAAATCCTCCTCTTCAATTTTTGTGAAAAAAATTCGTTCAACATGGCCCGATAACGATCGCCAGTAATTGTAACGGCCACTCCTTGCTCATTTTCGAAGAAAAATGGCCCAATTATGCCTCTGGACCAAAATCCGCACCAAACAGTGACTCGTTTTGGGTTTATCGGCTTTTCAATGTATGCGTGCGGCGCCTTTTCTGTGCCCCAAATGCGACAATTTTGCTTGTTTACATACCCGCCAAGATCAAAATGAGCTTCATCTGAAAAGATGATTTTTTTTGGCAAAATCGGCATCTTCTCTAAGTCGATCGCAGGCCCACTTAGCAAAGCGAAAACGCATTGGATGGTCAGTTGGCTTCAACTCCTGAACCAATTGGACTTTTTATGGCATTATACCAAGGTCTTTATGCAAAATTCGTCTCAATGATGTCTCCTGTACATAAATCAGGAGGACATTTTAATAATGGAAATGTCAGAAGTCATATGGATCCAGTAAATTACTAAAAGTTAAAGTAGCCATTTTGTTATTGTTACATTTGTAAAAAAAGTAAGTCCTAGTGAGATGTTAAAATGGTTTAAAATTAATAAAGTCACTAAAATGACTTTGAAATTTTACTAAATCCAAATTTGGAGCCACGAACTACTCTGCAGACCGTTGCCGTGCATAGATGCAACACCGTGATATTCAGCTCCGTTCCCAGCCCAATGTAGTGTACATAAAAGTTGTTACAAGGGACTTAAACTCATATTCCTTTGACTATTTAATTATAGTTTATTTATAATTCTAGACAAAACAAATTCGATTGTACTTTTCGTTCATCGAAAACTCTCTTTTGTCGAAAAATCATGCTTCACTATACTCTTTGGTCACTATTTTTAACTTATTCGTTTTGCTTTTAACAGCTTTTCAAAAGAAATATTTTTGTTTTTGATATAAACTGTCAAATTTCATTGAAGGATACTACGATGTCGATGGATTCAAAAACCTCTATAAAATCAGACATTTTTCAAATTGAGACGAATCAACGCACTAACCCTAAAATTAAAACTTCAGGTTTTTGGTAAGGTCGTCAAAGGTCGCCTTGTCAAGCAGTTAACTAGAATTACACATGGTGGCAGCGGTGCTTTTTTTTGTTTTAATCGCAACTAAAATAATTTTTTTTGTGTGCCTTCTACTTTGATTCATATTTGTTCTCTATCCCTGTCTGTAGAGAAGAAGAAAAAGAAATTATTGATAATGGTTACCGATAATGATCTACCCGCAGCAGTAGGATCATCACCAGCTATTCCAACTTTTGGACAATTTCAGGTACAGTGCCCCGAATCCTTCACATTTTCGACGCCTTCGGAGTGGCCAAAATGGAGAAGACGCTTTGAAAGATTTATGCGGGCATCTGGGTTGAGCGGCAAAACAGATGAAGAACAAGTCAACACCTTCATATACATCATGGGAAGCCAGGCAGAAGACATTCTACTTTCCTTTGGATTAACCGATGGCGACTCGAAGAAGTTTTTATTGGTTATGGAGAAGTTTGACAATTACTTTGTTATCCGCCGTAATGTCATTTATGAACGCGCCATGTTCAATTCAAGGAAACAAGAAGAAGGTGAGCCGGTGGACACATTTATCACTTCGCTTTATGCATTGGCTGAACACTGCAATTTCGGTGCACTACATGATGAACTAATACGTGACCGCATTGTAGTTGGAGTGAGAGTAGAGACCACAAACTATCTGAAAAACTGCATATGGACGATGCTCTAACGCTCGAGAAAGCCGTTCAACATGCGAGACAAAGCGAAACCGTCAAGAGGCAGTTGCGTGACCTTGCGGGAGACTGTGAGGGAAAAGCTGTCGATTTTGTCGCATTAACATCTAAATCAAGCTACGATCGACATTCAAAAACAAGTTCCAGTGACAGTAAACATCAAGAGATTCGTGCATGGCGATGCAGGTGGTGCGCAGGTAAGACCAGACACAAGAAGAATGACTGTCCAGCTAAAGGTGAAACCTGTAACAACTGCAACAAACAAGGTCATTTCGCCCGTGCTTGCCTCGCAAAGAAAACAGTTAAGCAAGTTATAGCCGAACCAGACAACAATGCGGCAAACTTTTTCGGAGCTGTGTCAGCCAATGTAACATTCAACGATGCCAAAAATCGCAGCAAAAGATGGTCAGCTGAGATAGCTGTGAATGAAGTAATCATCACGTGGAAGTTGGATCCTGGAGCTGATGTTACAACAATCCCATTTGAAATTTTTCAACAAAAATTCAAGATGACTTCACTCCTTCCTGCGGACCAAGTGCTTTGCGGTCCAAGTAAAAATAAACTTCAAACTAAGGGTATGTTCAGAGGTGAGTTAGTCTATTTACAGGAGCGAAAGTTTGAGACAATCTATGTTGTAAAGGGCTTGGCACAGCCTCTTTTGGGTCTATCAGCGTGCGAAGACCTTGGGCTAGTCAGACGCATCAACCACGTGGAAAATCAAACAAAATTGCAACCTAAACAAGAGTTCGCCAAACTTTTCAGTGGACTGGGTACAATAAACGAGCCGTACGACATCAAACTGGAAGATGGTGCCGTTCCATTCGCTATTCACACACCTAGGCGCGTGCCAATTTCGCTTCTAAGTAATCTGAAGAAGCAATTGGACGACATGGTGCTTCAAGGGGTCATCGAACCGGTAGATAAGCCAACCGACTGGTGCGCTCCGATGGTCATCACTTCCAAGAAGAATGGAGACATCCGCGTCTGCGTTGATCTTACACGGCTCAATAAATTCGTTAAAAGGGAGCGTCATCCTATGCCTTCTGTCGAGCACACCCTAGGACAGCTGACAGGAGCAAAAAATTTTCAGCAAGCTAGATGCCAATAGTGGGTTTTGGCAAATAAAACTCACTGAAGAGTCAAAACTACTAACTACATTCATCACACCCTTCGGGAGGTTTTGTTACAACCGTCTTCCATTTGGTATAACTTCTGCTCCAGAACACTATCAGAAGAGAATGTCTAGCATAGTCCGAGGGTTGGAAGGAATCCTTTGTCAAATGGACGATATTCTTGTGTGGGGCAGCTCAGTTAACGAACACGACAAAAGACTTCGTCTAGTACTACAACGTCTTCAAACCTCAGGGGTCACACTCAATGATGCTAAATGTCAGTTTGGGGTTCAACGCATCAAGTTCCTCGGGCACATTCTCGATGAAGATGGCGTGCACCCAGATGGCGATCGTATTACAGCTATCATCAACATGGAACGACCGAAAAACGTGCATGAAGTTCGCATTGTGATTGGACTTATTAATTATCTTGAAATATTTACACCAAGACTATCGGACGTACTGCAACCTCTCAACGAATTGCTCAAGAAGGAAAGAACATTCACCTGGGGGTTAACGCAGGAGAAGGCGTTCGAGGAAGTGAAGAAAATCCTGACCAGCGAGCCCGTGCTTGCAATATATGACAGCAACAAAGAGACTGTCATTTCAGCTGACAGTTCTTCATATGGTATCGGTGCTGTCATTCGTCAACGGCAACTCGATGGTAAGTCAAAACCAATCTCTTATGCTTCCAGGACACTGACCGAGTGCGAGAAGCGCTACGCCCAAATCGAGAAAGAGGCCTTGGCTCTCACGTGGGCTTGTGAGCGATTCCAGGACTTTGTTATTGGCATACGGTTTCATCTGGAGACTGACCACAAACCGCTTGTGCCAATCTTCACAACAAAGAATCTGGACGATTTAACACCACGACTACAGCGTTTAAGAATGGGAATGATGCGCTATGATTTCTCAATCTTCTACACTCCAGGTAAGGACCTGATAGCAGCAGATGCACTTAGCCGCCAGCCTTTGCATGTAAAAGATAGCGAAAACAAGCTGGAAGAAGAAATTTTCGCACATGTACACCTGGTGATCGCGCACATTCCTGCATCTGATTTGAAAATAGAAGAAATCTGGACCGAACAGCAGCGCGATTTAACTCTTCGCAAAATCGCCTCCTATACATTGAACGGGTGGCCAGAAACTAACAAACTACCCAATATTTTGCAACCGTACTTTGCAGTTAGAGACGAAATTGCCAACGAGAACGGTTTGCTTATGCGTGGCTGCCGTCTCATCATACCTGCATCGATGCGACAAGACATTCTCGGAAGACTTCATGCGGGCCATCAAGGAATAACTAAGTGTCGAGCAAGAGCTCGTGAATCTGTCTGGTGGCCAGGCCTTTCTACAGACATTGCTGAGATGATCAGCAGATGCAGTGTTTGCATCCAAGAAACAAAAGGAGTTCGAGAAAAATTAATGCCATCGGACTTTCCAACACGTCCATGGCAAAAGGTAGCTATGGATCTTTTCAAATGCCAAGGGCGCTGGTACTTGATCGTTTCTGATTTCTTTTCTAGATTTTTCGAGGTAGCGTTGCTCGAAAGATTGACGGCTGGTGTGGTCATTAACCATTGCAAATCGATCTTTGCACGCTTTGGAGTACCCGAACTGGTAAGAAGTGACAACGGAATCCAGTTTGAACCAGTTCACACCTCAGAGTTCTCCAAATTTGCAAGAGATTATGGATTTCGTCATGTCACATCCAGTCCCCACTTTCCACAAAGCAACGGGTTCATAGAGGCTGCAGTCAAAATTGCCAAACTCCAGCTCAAGAAAAACGCCGATCCATACAAAGCCTTGTTGGAATATCGTGCCAGCCCTTTATCCAACGGCTATAGCCCAGCAGAACTTTTGATGGGCCGCCGCATCAGATCAACATTACCTATAGTTCCAAAACGCTACGAGTCAAAAGCAGTCGATTATAATGACTTAAAAAGAAAGGAGGATGATAGAATAGAAAAGCAAACAATAAACTTTAACCACAGACATCGTGCCGTGAAGAAGCATGATCTTATTCCCGGAGAATTAGTTTGGGTACAAGATAAACGAGTGTGGGCTACAGTTCGAGAGACGACCAAGCACCCTCGCTCTTACATCATCGAAACTCCGACAGGAAAACTACGTCGTAACAGCTTTCATCTAACTCGAGCTCACCGAGCAGGAGAGATAGTCGATGAAACAGAGAATGATATTCCAGATATCACAACTCCAATGACATTACCATCAGCTTCGTCGCCAGAGAAGACATCATCCCCAATCACATCATCGCCATTCTCAACACCCTCTTCGTCATCTTCACAATCATCAGTACCATCGTGTGCGTCAGCATCATCAACTAAATCGCCATTATCGTCCGCATCGATTCCTTCGTCTTCTGGGCCTACAAGTAGAAGTACCGATAACCAAGGCTACCTGACTCGATACGGCCGGCTAGTGAAACCTGTCGATCGTTATCAATACTGAAAAAGGGGGATGTGTCGGAAGACATTGGCAACACCTACACCTAAAATAAAATATTATATTATGTCTATGTAAATAGGTATATAAGTCACACCATATTAACAGCACATTTTGTCAGTTTTGAAATGCCAATAAATACAATAATTTCTGATGAGCAAGATCATTCTTGTCAAGCAGTTAACTAGAATAACACAAATATCATATTGTCTTGTCATATATATATGCCTTGTCAACTATTGTTTACTTCTTCATTTTCAAAGCGGTTCATTTATTTTTATATTAGTTTTCGACAACTTTTAAAAACATACTCTTGTTTAAAAATAAAAAATTTCTTTGCAACTTACTGAAAAGCTCTTCAAAATTACAAATATAATTTGGAAAGTTTGTTGTTTGGTGAAACAAAAAGAACAATTGTTTGAAAAATAACAAAACTTTTCACATTTCAGAAAAGACTTTGCACTTTGCAAATTTGAGTTTGGTGAAACGTAATTTGCAAAATTGTAAAGTGAAAAGGGCCCAGCTCTGATTTAAGATCGGATTATAAAAAAGTGCTTTGGAATTTTCGCAATAAATATACAAATTCATCTTCAAGAAACGCTTATTTTTTTTTTTGAATTTTTGGTCAAAGATCTGTCACCTAAATTTAGGTACCTACTTTTTCTTTATTTCTGATAAAAACTTTTTTTAAAAAAATTTTAAGAATTCTGAATAATAAGTTTAAACTATTATCTTATAGCAAATTAGTGCGACTCCTTCTTGTATTTTATTTGTTGTTGCTTGAGTGTCACAATAAATCGTTTAACTTAACTGAACTGATTTTTGTTTTGTAGAACATTTTCTATTAAAACAAAAAGTTTGTGTTCTTAGAACCAAAGCTTTTATTCCTCCATTACACAAATGTTCCACACTTACTTCCGTATATACTTTTGTACTTTTCCTAAGTTTGTTTTTGTGGTCACTTGAGACACAGTGTTTCATTCAGGACGCATCTACCATTTCAATGAAGAGGGTTTACAAAACATGGCAGCACAATCTTCAGAGACCAATTACAACACACACAGCACAGCACAAAGGCACGCAAAAGTCCTTATAGCTTATAGCCAAGTCATGTTGGCAAAGTGCCAGATAAAAGTATGCGTTTATCTCAAGGGGCTTAGTTGAAGATGAAAAAGTTGTTAGTTTCGTTTCGATGTCCTTGCACACGCTCATTTAAGAGTATTAGGAACAACTTTACAGCTATCGCTTCTCTTCTCTTCTGAATGCAAAGACTAAACACGAAAAACAACAAACTAAATGAATTAATTTTACATTTATACCCAATCAAAAATAAATTAAGGAAATAACCCCCAAAATTGATGATCATAATTTCGTCATGTGCAAGGAACCGTAATGTTAATAAAGCATTCATCCCTAAACTCGGTTTTAGGGGGGAGCTTCACAAAATTTCAATAACAACAAATCCGAGTCGAGTCCAGTCGAGTCGAGTCCCTGGCTGACGTCAACAAGAGAGCAAAATGATTATACCATGTCAACAAGGCTTTAATTAGTATCCTATGGACAGAACGGACATGGAATACTTTATGGAAACTCCCATCCTTTTATCTTCGTCCTCATTTCCGGTCTCATATGGACTACTCTCCATTTAATTATTATATTTTTGATTAATCTTTTTTTTTTTAAGTAAAAAAGCGAAGATAAAAATTACCAACTTGGCTGATTAATCCTTAGAGACTTTCCTCTGTCATCATTATCGTAATAACCATCGTTGTGTTTGAAAATTAAAAATTGAAAAGGTATTTCCATCAGTTGCTTTCATATTTTGCGGTTCGTTCTTACAAAAAAGAAGAAGAAAAATAAAAGAAACCCAAGAATGAAAATTTTGGTTTCCTTTTTGTTTTCTTTGGTCCTTTTTTTAAATAATTTTCATATGGCTCCATGGAGCTATTAAAGACTTTTTCCATTCTCTTTTGTTCTCACAGGAAAGTTAAGGATTGACAGGGTGTGTCAGTGAGGCAGCATTTTTCGTCCTCTCTTGGGCTCAGACATGGGGCATAGAAATAGCTAAGGAGGGTGTTTCCTTTCGACAAATTGGCCTTTAACCTATATTTTAGAATATTCTTAAACAGGAACAGTTCTCAACCCCGCCTCCGGCACATGTCTTCACAATTTTCGGTTGGTTTGAATTGACACGAGCTTGAAATGATGTATTTCAGTGCTTTATCCCTATAAGGCTTGGAGATACACTTCGGTCACGTACCAATGATTTGTGACATTCCATGATGGGGATTAATCTACTGAGAGATTGAAGATATCTTCAATAATTCAAGGAAGCTTGAATATTTATTTGTTTCATTTCTTCGTCCTTTATTATTTGAGGGTGCGAACACAAATGACCTAGCAAAATACTCTAAGTACCTACACTGTACTCATAAAGGCGTGGACTATACTATATGTATATGTACGTAGGTCGTATAATTCCCTTTGAGTGGACTAATTGGCACAATTAATCATGCGGCGTATGTTTACAGAATGTTGGTTTGGTTGAAACAAAAGTGTTTGGTTTGCTTTATTAATCTGTTCGTACAATATGTACCCATCCGTCATTTATTTGTGAATGACTTTTATATAAACATACATATATTGAAGTACGTAAATAAGATTTATATAAGGGATTAAGAAAATACTACTTAAATGAACAATAAGTTTTTCTGTGTAGTTTAATGATAATAGAATAAAACAAACTTACCAACAAAATATTACTCACTAAAGTTTTGTTGTGAACCATGATTTTGTTTATACAAAAGTTTTATGATGAAGTGCCTTTAACTTGTTCAACTCAATATAAATATTTCTTTGAATGAACCCAGGATGTGGAACATACGAGTATAAGTGTTGGAAATGGCTTGAACGTAGTTCAAGGTGATGTTGGTGTCGGGGTAATTTGACAAAACTTTTGCCAGACATGATAAACAACTATGAATCATATATGAGGGGAAAAGGTTGTAGAAAAGAGATGAAATGGATTTGTTAAGCACCTTTTTGACTTATGGGGGTTTCAATAATTCTTTTTTTTCTTTAACCTTATACAAACCGATTTAAGAACTTTCAGAATATTATAAAAGTATCACATTTATGTATTTTATTTATAACTTTTTTGAGGATATTGTAGTTTTTTTTTTTTGATTCTTAAATGTATTTATCTTTGCAGAAACTAAATTAAATTATTATTATCCAAAAAAGAAAATACAATTATTGTCTTCAGCATGTTTTGTTATTATTATGATTGGAATTTATTTTAATATATGGAAACCTGATTGTATGGAATTTACGTGGGTATACTTTTCCGTTTGTTTTTCTTTCTGTTCAAGCTTTATAATTTTATTTATTTACTTCCTTTACTAAGGTATTATGCCATAAAGATGACTTGTTGAAGGGTGTCAATATGAATATGTAGAACCTGCACTTTTTGCAATATCTGCTGTAACGGATCCCTTCATCAGTTTGTCAACTATAACCACCATTCTTGCGCTCAGTAATAAAAAATGCCTGCATCTAACATGATATCTTTTCAAACAACCATTACTCATGAGTCATGACTATTTTATTTCAGATTTTGAATGTTTTGAATAACTCCCTTATTTACCATTACTTTCTTAAAGAATTGACCCTGATTTGATTGAATAAAAATTAGGTGGTCTCCCTTAAACTATTTCTAAAAAATTGTTTCACATCCCTATTTTTCCTCTTCTCACAAGTTTTTAATCTATTTATATTATAGGTCTATGCGAATTTTCATATTTATGAACAACAAGGAGGTGGTAGAAACCACAGTTCAAAAAAATTGGTCCACCCCAGTTGCCAAACTCTCTCAAATTCCAGAAATAATTGAAAGAATTTTATGGTATACGATTGCAAAGCTGACGAACTTGCAAAAAGCGGAACAACTTTACCTCTGCTGGCTCACAATGCTAGCATAGGTATCCCCTTAGCTACATGTAAACTCATGCTAAAGCAAGATACCATAGAGAAAACAAACTTCAGGTGGAATAACACCACCACCTGTGTAGCGACTAAACGAATTTGGCCTAATCTTAGCGCCAAGCGCTCAAAACAATTAATCTCTCTGAGTAGATTGCACATTAGCTACGTTATAGGTGTCCTGACTGGGCACTGCTTAATAGGAAGACATGCTATTCGACTTGGAGCCCCTGCAAATGATTTTTGTAGGAGTTGCATGGACGAAGAAGAAGAGGAGACAATCTCTCATCTTCTGTGCACATGCCCTGCCTTATCACAAAGACGTAGAATCCACCTTGGAGACTACTACTTTAACGATACCAGTGATCTAAAAAATTCAGACATTACTTGTCTCCTACGCTTCATTCGAAGCTCCAATTGGTTCAACGAGTTAAGCTGATTAACTGATCCATGTGGTATCACAACGGACCATACTTTGGTCTAAGTGTGTTGGACGTCCCAAACCAACAGCCACTTTAACCTAACCTAACCTATGGTATACGATATTTAAATCTTAGTTGCAAGTATATTTCAACTGCCTTGGACAACATGATTTGCAGAAATTAAGTCTAAAACCACTTACTATGGTGGAATTTGTATCCCTTACAATATTGTCGACAATATCTTTTATGATTTAAGCAAGGCCTTTGAAAAAATACCCCAAAGACTTACACTATTTATATATTAACCGTTTCACACCGTTTTTGTTAAAATGGATTTTTTTTCCTAAGGCCGTTGGCTGTTACGTTCGGCTCAGATGCGATATCTCTTACCGTTTGCATGATGCCTCTGATGTACCCCAAGGTAGCCACTTATGTCCTCTCTTTTGTATTCTTACTTTACCCTGACGACACCAAGTTTTTTTTAAGACTTTTAAGACTTGACATGATTCTTACTTTATTAAACTTGAAACTTGAAAAAGTTGCTCAGTTTGTTGTCAAAACTTTCTCAATAATCACCCCATTCTGTGGAAATTGTTTCTGACTCTTTTGTGCTTAATTTCTTAACCCGTATTTGTAGAACATTATTTAAAAGATTTTTTTAAACCTTGTTACTCGATCGCTGTACATCGAATACACCTCTCAGGTATGGTAGCCTTATCAAGGCGTACATCTATATCTATACTAGAGTTGCAAAAATTCTAATGTCAATTCAATGCATTACTTTTTATTTTTTTAATGGATATTGTTCTTTGACTGAAATAAAATATATAATGCTAATTGCCATCTATGAATTACCCATTAAAAATTTAATTTATTGCCATCAATATTAAACTAAAAATTAAAAATTATTTTATTGCAAGTTTTATTGAATTAGTAAATAAATGGTATTTTATTTCAAGTCAAAATTAAAATTGAATTAAATTCAAAATGAGCTACAATTTTTTAATTCAATGCCTAGTGGGAATTTATTCAATTATTTCCATTTATTTCAGTTAATATTCGAAATCTTGACGTAAAAATGTCCCAGGTTGAAGATTGACTGATATTAACAAATACATTTTGAAAAAAATCGTTTTTCGGTCGAACAATAATAATAATAAATTATAATATTTGAATAGTTGTTGTGTTTTGTGTTATAATTGCGTCATAACCGTAAGTCATAACATTAATCAGCTTAAAAATTTTGGAAATAAAAACTTAAAGTATTTTAATTATTAATTGCGAAAGTCTGCCAAATAAAATAAAAATACGTATTTTTATTTCAAAAGTTTTGCATTGGAAAATAGTATTTTAATTTGATAGAACACAATTAAAAAATAACGTTAAATTATTAATGCCATACGGTAACATTGAAAAATAAAATTTAATGAATAATTAAAAAAAAGCAGAATTAAAAATTAAAAAATATTTTCCAATTTATTCAAAATGCATTATAAAATTCAATGCATTATTTGCAACTCTGACTATACTATTATTTAAAAGCGAAACCATTTTAAAGTTTGTAACGCACGATCCCAGAAAGTAGTCAACCGATTTATTTGAAATATATTTTATTATTTTCTATATTGTTATGAGAGTGTTTATGGCTTTAATTTATTTTCATTAATTATTTGTCAAACTTAAATATTATTAATTTTACATTTTTTGTCCATTTTTTTTCATTAGTTGACTTATACAGCCACTCATATCTTAAAATCTATACAATAATCGACAAAGATTAGCATTGCTTCATAAAGTCAAAATTGTTGCGCAAATTTTAAGCCTAAAATCACTTCTAAGTTAAACATACAACCTGAGAAATAAATAAAAACAAATTATAAAATTATAAACTTTTGAATTTATTTTATCCATTAAATTAGATTCCATCACAATCGCGAGGTAGCTGCTTTGTTTCATTTCATTATCATTCCAACATTTTTAATTTTCTTTTCTTCTAATGCTCTTTCTCTCTTAATATGTGTTCCATTTAATAGTTATCTACATCTACATATTCAATTTTTCTGTATTGTATTTGTATAGTTCATCAACTAACCTACACACAGACATTATTTTTTTGTTTCTCTAATTCTATCGTCACTTCGCTGAGCAGTGTGGGCTCTTTTTTTAAAGTTAATATTACTATGGACATTTAATTAACTACAGTGCCGCGCACATGAAATGCCGATTTATCTAAAGAAAAATTAGATCTTTTTTATTTTTCTGGTTCGAGGAAGTGAATAGATTATAATTCTTTCAATTTAAAAAGAAAAAAAGTTCTATTATAATAGCTTGAATTACCAATTTTGTATCACTTCCTGGAACAATAAAACTGAAATTAAGTTAAAATTTTCTTTACAAATAACTCGAAGAAGGTACTTACAATGACGTCGATAAAAAGAGCACACAAATGTGGGTAGTTTAAGTCAGTTGCAGTGCACTGCACATGAGCAGATGAATAAAAACATGTGTCTATGGATATTTACACACGCATACCTATAGATGTATGAGAACATTAAAAACACAAATTTGTTTTTTTTTACCGCAAACTATATTTTTCGGTTGCAAAAAAACGTTTCTAGGTATGAATAAAAGAAAGAAAAGAAGAAAATAGACAAAAATTTCGTTCTGTTTTCAACTAAAAAATTGAAATGGTTTTGTTTGTTTTCACGTGCGGCTTGGCCTTTACTACGTAATATTTTACTTAAGTTTTTTTTTCTAAAGTGTTATTTTCGGTAAGGAAGTGTTTTTTGATTTTTTTTATTAAATACGAGTACATAACAAGCATAAATTCGTTGTTTTTCTTTTATCGCATAGAAATATAAAATAGGTAAAAGAAAGGCTAACATCGGGATAAAA
The DNA here is from genome assembly GCA_951509635.1 of Eupeodes luniger. Lineage (NCBI taxonomy): Eukaryota > Metazoa > Arthropoda > Insecta > Diptera > Syrphidae > Eupeodes > Eupeodes luniger. Next base: position 1,560,867 of record OX608073.1, read on the forward strand.
TCCATAGGCACAAAAAGAATGTGTTGGTTACAATTTGCGAAGCAACGCTAGCACGGGTCGGGTAGTATTTAAGAAATCGATAGCGTTCAACGACGTTTTCCTTAATTTGCTCTTCGAGGCTTAGCTTTTCATATGTTATTCTTCTTATGAACCACTTCCTTTAATCCTACAGAATGTCAATTTGAACGAACACATTTCAATATGAGTACTTCGTCTCCAAGACTTTACCTTCTTCTCATCTCATCTTTATCTAAAAGTTGCTGATAGTTAAATTAAGTTTTCTATACATCTTAAACTAAGTTCCCACCAAAGTAAAAACAAAAAAAAAGAGGCTGGGATGCGACCCACACTGATAACTTCCCATCCCGTCTATCGATTTGTCTTGCTTAAAAAGTTGTCTAAATGTATCAATTCTTACCAAATCCATTGTTTGGAGATTTTTTTTTTTTGAAAAAACAGACTGTTGTATTTTTATAAAAAAATTACTGAATATCAAAAACAATATTTTATGTGAAATAAAATAAATTTGAAGCCAATATTTTTAATTTTTGAAAAGCTATTTGAGTCGAAAGTAAATTTTTACCAAGTTTTAGTACCTACTGTTTTTTTGGTTTTTATTTTTTGTAAAAAAAACTGTCAATCCAACATTTCTTAAAATTTTACCGAATGTTGAAAACAATATTTTTTATAAGATAAAGTTAGTTTGAAGCCAATATCTCAAAGTTTTGAAAAGTTATTTGAGCCGAAAATCAATTTTTACCAACTTTTGTTAAATTTTTTTTTCGGTTTTTATTTTTTGTAAAAAAACTGTCAATTCGATTTTTCTCAAAATTTTTTTAATGTTGAAAACCATATTTCTTATGAGTTAAAATTAGTTAGAAGCCATAATCTCAATTTTTTGAAAAGATATTTGAGTCGAAAATCAATTTTTACCAACTTTTGTAAATTTTTTTTCGGTTTTTAATTTTTTGTTAAAAAATTGTCAATTCGATTTTTTTCAAAATTTTACTGAATGTTGAGAACAATATTTTTTGAAAGATAAAAGTAGTTTAAAGCTAATATCTCAAAGTCTTGAAAAGATATTTGAGTCAAAAATCAATTTTTACCAACTTTTATTAATTTTTTTTTAGGTTTTTATTTTTTGTAAAAAAACTGTCAATTCGATTTTTCTTAAAATTTTATCAGATGTCAAAAACATTATTCTTCGTTGCAAAAAATTGTTTTGGAGATGGAATCATATTTTAGTCGTAAAATTTTTGAAGTGACACATTTTTTTTTTCAGTTTTCTTGATTTATAAAAAAACCCGTTAATCGGATTTTTTTCAGTTTTCTTGATTTATAAAAAAACCCGTTAATTGGATTTTTTTCCAAAAATATAATTGCTTTGTATCACATAACAATATATAATATAAAATTTAATTCAAGTCTCTAGCGTCACTGGTTCATGAGATATTTAGGGTTAACCAAAATGTTCACCTTTTTTTTTAAAATGCCATGGTAAAAAAACCACCCACTCAATTTTCTTGAGAGCCCTTTCTGCATCTTTCTGCCTTATTATCTGTATAACAAAATTTATTTGAAGTCGATATCTCTTCTGGTTTTTGAGCTATGGACAACGAAAAAAACGTCGCGAACGTACGGACGTACGGACGTACGTACACACGCACGCACAGACATCTTTCTAAAAATCTTTTATTTCGACTCTAGGGACCTTGAAACGTCGAGAAATGTCAAAATTTTCATTTTGTCAAATCGGACCCATTACAATAACTTCCTATGGGAAGTTAAAAATATTAACGCATCTGAAAGTTTCGTCAAAGCGAAGAAAGCCAATTGATAAATATTGTTCGTAGCACTCGAAGCTATCACACCTGTTGTCATGTTGCAGTTATGCTACTTTCCACAGCTGATTTAAGTCATAAGATGGTTCTATGGACCAGCACTGTAGTAAACATTTGTTTATTACTTCCAAAACAATTGTTTTTCGCTTTCTAAAGACTTGGGCAGTAACGGCTCAACATCATGTAACCAATGACCAACTGACTTAAGCAAAGATGCATAGATGTAAAATTATGTTTTCATGGAATTTCTTTCCCTATGCAGCTGCTCCTCGAACCCCAGAGAAGTTTATTAGTTTAATAAAATCTTTTTAAAATTAAATTAATACCTGTCTACCCATTTTCTGATGGAAAAGTAAATATTGTGAATAGATATTTTTGTTTGATTCTATGACAAAAACGTGACAAAACAAAATTTCCTGTGCTTAATTAAACCATATAAATATGTACAATCTTTCAATTATGCGTGCATATGTAACTAAACATAAGAAGTATCTACTATTATATTAAGAAAAGTGAGGACTTTATTCCTCCATAATCTTAAAATCAAAGTAATTCATTAAAGAAACCTCCATTCTCTCTAAGGATTGAAATATAGTAGATTCTTACTACAGTTGAAACTGCTTAATTGAACATCAATTATAGAGGTTCTTCTTCTGCGTAGGATTTTTACTCCTTTGACCAGGTCAATGTCGATGTTCAGCCCGTACGCTTAGTAGTTGCATCTTCTCCTACACTGTCTATCAATACCGACGGAAACAAAAAATAACCCGAATTAGTTCTTCTCGAAACGTCGACGTTTTCATCCTGCCTTGACAAGAACCAACTCTTAGCGCCATAACTAAGAACTGGGATGATAAGCCTCCTATATATATCTTTGTGAAAAGTAAATTTAGTTGCACTAGACAGGCCTTTACTTCTCAATTTCTTTCTGAGTCGAAACAAGCAAGAATTATTTTCCGTCGAATTTCAGCGCTGATTTCGTTGTCTTAATTGATAGTGGTGCGTAGGTAGACAATAAGTCCTCCACTACTTCTAAGTTAAAGCTATCTATGGTGCGTAAATGCTTTGATCGTCCAATCAACGGTCATGTCAATATCAATGGCGCATATGCGATGAATTGGTTTGGTCTCTAGTGTTGATGGATGATTTTTGAACGGCTTCGTAAGATAGTGTACGCTTAGTCTTTGACATCTAGGGCCTTTCTAGGACCTTGATAAAGCAGTATCTCTTCTCTATTGTTCTATTGTCTATTTAAAGTTCTTGTATTTTTTCCAAGATCTGCCGTATTGTGAAGTAATGTGTAATTTTGTATATATTAGCAAATTTTAATGGATAAGACTAGTTCAAATAAGCAACTTTGACTGTATTTATACATTTAGACACTGATAGCACAAATCATTAACCACAACCCAAAGACACGTTCAACAAATAGCATATCTAATGAATACATTTTCTTAAATATTTATTCGTATATAACCAAACATATAAAATACTCTTTCCATCTTATATCCATTTATGCCAACGTACAGTACATCCTCTTAATATTCGTTTGTTGGCTAATGATAATGAGGCAAAACAAACAAACAAAAATGGTCGGCATTTATGTATTATACGTATGGTTAGTGTGTTATGTGTTTCCTTTAATTTTGAAAATGAATGGATATAGTACTTTGCCCTTAAGCCAAAAAGCCGGGTTATATTTAGTCGGGAAATAATGAGGGCATCTGTCGGAGTTATATTTCATAAACTGGTAGGATTACGTGTCTCCTTTGAAACGTATCCATCTTAAGCTTTCAGGAGAAGAAAAAAAGTCTAGTTTTAATTAAAATTGACCTTTTTGTTTTGGTGAAAACAAGAGCCATCAGCGGAAGTGAATTTTGATGGAAAACCTCCTCCGATCACATTTGAGTGGGGACGCACAGTAAAAAATACTTAAACAATTCCTTCTTACCAAGAGCAAATTTTTTTTTTATTTTGGTCTTTCATAAAGACAGCTTCTTTCAAGGGAAAGAAATGTTTTCAAAACAAACCTTCTGCCAAGTAAAATAATAATAATAACAAAAAAAAAACAACATCAGAGGAAATCATTTCGATTCGAGGAACAAAACTTCATGCTTGTGGGTCGGCTACATCGCTGAGTTTGTGCACTCAGTTGCATTTTAAACAGAATTGTCCTCGTACTCAATTCAAATAAATGAATTCAATAAAGAGCAAAAGTTAAAACTATCTTTTTAATTGGCAAATAAGATAATGAAGTCGTCTTCATGAAAATGAAACAGAAAACATATTACGAGCATTCTGATATTTTGAAGAAATGAAACTCTCTACAATATTGTTCAAATTTATTGTTTCTGTTCATGCAAGAAATATAAAAAAGAATATTTTAAAGGATTTATTTTTAATTAACACAATTAAGAAAGAGGAAAGATATTAGTTGAAAGAGAAAAAAATGGAAGCATTAAAATTCTTCTATATTGAAGATTTTATTCAAGCTTGAATGTTCATTTGTTAAATTGTTGGCTCGAATTCACGTTCATGATATTTTGCTTAGTTCGAAATTCTGTCGATAATTTATTGCCTCTACTTGCAATTATTTATTGGTTATCGTCTTTTTCTTGGAAAAATTAATTTTGTTTTGGATTCGTTCATAATCAAACACACAAATCTATCAGAAACATAAAATCACTTTTGCACCCACAGCTGCAAATCATAGCCTTTATTCATTAAAAATCGATATAATCCAATCCAAATGAAAATGAACATACATAATGTATGTATTTCCGTACGTATATAGGAGTTTAATTTAAATATATATAAGTATACATAGTTGTTGGTAGTATGTATAGGCACCTAGAAATGTCCTGGAATTATTAGGTGTCATAAGATAAATTGCTCCAAGTATCAAATTGCTTCAAGTCCAAACTAAACAAATGTTAATGCAATTTTCACCCCAAAATGGAGCCCTTCAATCTAAGTTCTTGTATAGGCATTAGGATAGAAACTAGGACTACAAGTAATATAAACAAAACATGCAAGAGGACACACTCTAATTGATATAAAATACACAAGTTCATCTCAAATTTCCATGTTCAATTAGACCAAGTTTTTACAATAACAGAGGGTGATCCAACACCCGCCCTACTGCTTCGTATTAGATATCTAAATGGCCAAAAGTTACACTACAAAAAGAACAGAAAAAAAAGCAATTGCGTTTAATTTTGTTTCTCCGATGGCAGTTTCTAATCTACGAACATAATTACACAGAAAAGTACATCAGAATATTGTTAAAAAAGTTTGACAAACAAAAACTGTCAAAATACTCTGGGCTTTATAGGGATAAATGTGTCACTACAAGAGCCTCATAGTTACATGGCCAGCAAATGCCCCAGGCTTGATTTCAAATATGCCTTAGCCAATGTTTTAAAGAATTAAAATTCGTGAATGAAGTTATTTCTTTTCCTCGAAAGAAACCACATCAAAAATTTGGCTTGAAGGCCTTATGCTAATAGATGGGTATATAATTTCAATGCTAATTTATCATGTCCTTTGCTTTAGTAAAAAATCTTGAAAACTTATTCAATTTGTATTTTTTTGAGTTACATAATATATTAAAATTTTAAAATTAAATAAAAGTACTGGAGAAGTTGACGTCAGAGAGCTTATCTGGACATGATAAAATCCATTAATATATCACCCGTGTTTTGTTGGGAAATCTATCAATAGTATAGTAGGATTTTACACTAATAACAAAAACAATATCCGTAGGATGAATACTACCGATAAAAGTTAAAGTAGAATCTTACTACGGATGGGTTTTTGACATTTATACAAGTCTCGAATGGATCTTATGTGATTTCGTTCTCAAATGTTGGTCCGCTCCGGGTGGCAGACTAATAGGGGGTGCCATCAGTAACAGAAAAATAACTTTGCACACTACTACTCATTCTGGTTCGATATTTTGGAAGAAGTTGATTCAGCACAGAAATACTTGCGAAAATCCGGGCTCACTCTAGAAAAAAGTGTAATAAAACTTAAGGCGCTAGCGAGTTTTCTTCGTGAACACCGTGATGAGTCCGTGAAAAAGGCCGTAATATACGCAAGAGAACAATGCACCGAGCTAGAAATTTCAATTGAAAGGCGGGAAAGAAGAAAAAAGAAGAAAATTATGCCAGGCGAAAAGGCTCAAGATGCTGGTTTGACGTTGGAAGAGGAAACACGAAGAGCCATGTTAGAATGTCAGGATACATTTTATACTGAACTTGTGCATCGACCTAAGGCCATGGAAGATATTGCGTCAGTTTTCTCAGCTCTTCAACCGAAAATATTGCTGTATGCAACGGAAGAAGAACTGCGGGCTGTGGTTCCAATGCTTACCTCGACATTTACATAACTTACAGACAACAGTATCATATTGGAAATCCAGCGAATTCGGCGTCACATGGTAGCTTCAAAGATAAATTTAAAAGATGCAGAAATTTGGACAGCCTTTGAATTTTTAAGCTTCATTGTTAAGTGGGATTTTTCAGACTCTTTACCGAGTCTGTCATTGGCGATGAGAATTTATTTAAGAATTTGCGTCTCAGTGGCATCGTGTGAACGAAGCTTTTCCAAATTAAAATTAATAAAGACTTATCTAAGATCAACGATGAGCCAAAATAGGTTGACGACTAATTTGGCTATACTTTCAATCGAAACGGAGCACACAAAAAATATAGATTTTAATGATATTATCGAAACATTCAGTACAATAAAAGCTCGTAAGCACCTTTAAATAAAATCTTTGTTCGTGTTTTTTTCTTAAATTTTTAAGGGGTGTAAGCTTGCTTTACCGCCCCGGGTGTCACTGCCTCTTAGTCCGCCACTGATTTCAATAAATGATTTAAAACACAAAATAAAGGTTTTAATTTTTGAAACTATAGCGAAAAGATAAGAAGTGTATACAATACTTTCAAAAAGTACGAGTTCTCCGTTTAGAATTTTATAAGTCGACTGGAGAAAGGTAACTTTCATCAAAATACAACTAGCGGAATTAGTACGGTACAGGACAAGTGGAAATTAAATGGTTTACATCTTTATTTTCCCGATTTGAGTAAAGTCAGATTGATGAAGCATAAAGTTCATGTTAAAAACTTCAACACGTGCTCTTTAAATAAAGTTAATAGTTTCGACAGAGTATTCGTTGCTGAAATAGGTTCCTGAAGACAACTGGTTATTAAGATTTCTGTTTGTATTTTTGAACTATGTAGAAGTTGTTTCGGATAGATTCTGTGACATCTGCAAACTAGCCCTGCCATTCATCAAGTTTTGACTCCATAAGTGATGCAATTTTAAGATGATGAACTTAATTGGAGTGGGCTACTTCATTCAATTTCTTGAATGGAGAGGCGTTTGTTTGCAGAAGTCTAACAATGATAGCCTTGTGAGGACTTCTTCCACTTCTTATTACCATGCCCTATCAGATAATAAAAGTTGACTTTAAAATGTGTGACGTGTGACCATAGTTTAGCGGTGAATTAGGAGGCAGTCTGAATACATTTTTGATGCCCTGGTTCGACATGCTACAAAATATTTTTCTCAAAAAGGAATTATGTAGCAGTCAACTAAAAATTTATCAACGAACAATAATTTTGATAACCATAGTACCTACCAATATTTTCAATTTGAAACATTTTAAATATAGATCTACAATCCAAAGCACGTTTACAGTTTATCAAACATTTTGATTGCTGGAAACGAAAAATACTAATGCATCAATTTCATTGAAAAATGTCAAATAGCGTATTGATAACTGACAATCGTGATATGGCTGCATAACTGATATGCATCTACATACGAATAAGTCAAAAAATGTGTCATGTCTTATGAAATTTATATCAATCTTGTTTTTGAACTTTGGAATTAGATTCACAAAAAAGCGTAAAACAGACAAACTGTCATTCTTTTGTAGAATGTTCTTCATGTTTATCTAAAATCGATGATTTTAGGGAATTTCATCATCAATAATCTGGGTGGGGTGTTGAGTGAGTTTGTTTTCGTCGGGAGTTATAATAAGAATTCTGTTCTAACTAATTGATTATTGACATGTGTATTATCCATCCCATTTTGAAAAGAAATTTTGTTTCTAAGAATTTAATGATGATGAAAAAAATAACAACAAATGGTATTTATTTTGAAATGGGATAATAATAAACAGATGCCAAGCCTATGATAGCTATTTAATGTTAGAATAAAGTAATTGAGCATATACAATATTATATTGGTATAGAAAATTGGGTTCAAATATTGGAAAAACATAATTAAAGAAATAAAAGCTTATTGTTTTCTAAAAATGATACGACTTTATTGACACTAAAGAATATAGGGAAACAATTTGTTTGACTTGAGGTATTACTCTAGATAAACAAGGCAGGTCTTAGATTAAAGTTAAGAATGCAATTAAAATCTGTGGGAGATTTGATTTATGTAATTTCCTAAGAAAAGTGTTTTCTTACATTAAATATTATATTAATAACCGATTTGCAAAATCAATTAGATGTTTATTTTTAGTATACCAATATAACAAATGATAATATTTTTGAATAAGAATTACTTTCGCATTCTTCTGTGCAAAAGTACATATATGTCAAAATATTTATCAGTGTTTGAGACATGCATCGTTTTGTAAAAAGTTAAAATACAACTTTTTTTTTAATGTTTAAAAATATTAAACAACGCAGTTCAAAATTATTTGGGCGGAATTAAACTGTCGAAACGTTTACAATATTTACAAGAGGCTTAAATAAGTTACTGGAGCACCAGCCCAGAGATGAGAGTTATATTCAAGTTTCGGACGTATATAGGTTTTGTAGATTGTAGCCAAATCAGACGGAAAGAAAAATTTCTTGCATTTTCTCAAAAAACCTAGACATCTTGTGGCATTTTTGGTGACATCGCGTATGTGATCGCTCCACAAAAGGTGGTTGCTGATGCACATTCCGAGGATGCCAAGATTTTCAGTTTCGTTGATGCAAGTGCCACTCATAGATAGTGGCAAAGAGGGTATATCTCGCTTTAACAATGCAAGACAGCATTGGGTTTTCGAAGCATTAAATTCCACACGTTTTTTTATTCCGCATTGTACAATGCTGTGTAGATCGGAATTTAATGACCTTATCATATTTTGCCGTTGCAGTTCCACATCCGAAGAGGAGGGTTGTGAGTCTGGAAACGAATATGAAAAGCTAAGAGTGCTATCGTCAGCGAAACAATGTATTGGATTAGAAGTAGCAGACAGGAGATCATTTATAGAAATGACGAAAAGGGTTGGAGACAAAACGGAGCCCTGGGGCACATCAGCATTTATTTTATGGTTTTCAGACTTGAATCCGTCCAAACCAACTTCTATTGAACGGTTCGAAAGAAAATTTCTAATCCAACGAAGAAGAGATTCGTCAATTCCAAAAGCACGCATTTTCGATAAGAGAGCAAGATGACAAACTTTATCAAATGCCTTTGAAATATCAAGTGCAATAATCTTACTTTCTCCAAAAAAAGATTTGTTCCACTGTTCGGTGAGATGAACCATGAGATCACCAGTGGACCTATTGCTACGAAAGCCGTATTGCCGGTCATTAAGAAGCTTCCGTTAGTCAAGATATTTCTTAAGCTGTAAATTAATCAGCGTTTCCATGACCTTAGAAAGAAGGGACGTTAGTGCTATCGGTCGATAATTTGCGGGGGAAGAAGATTCGCGTTTTTTTGGGATTGGCTGAACAAATGCCTTTTCCAACTACTCGGAACGAGCCCAGAAGAATAGGATAGATGGAAAAGCTTACGCAGTGGTTTTGGTAGCGTGGAAGAACACCTCTTCAGAATAATAGCGGGGATACCATCCGGACCAGCGGATTTATGAATGTTGAGATCTTTAAGAACTCTCCCCACAGTACGAACATAGATTGGTCCCATAGAATTATTTACGCGTTCAAGAACTGGGAGAGCCATGACACTATTTGGTAAGTAGGAATTTTCGGCGAATTGCCTTGCAAACAAGTTAGCTTTATCAATAGAGCTAACTAAAGGAGTGTCATTGACAACAAGCGTAGGAACCGAGATAGAGGAAGAATTCCTCATGTTTTTTACAAATGACCAAAAACTCTTACTGCCTTTGGGACATTGCAGTATTTTTTTCCGTAATTTTTGGTCATGCAAAAATTTTGAATATGGGCGTTGCAGGCCTCACTGGCTTGTAGAAACCTTATCCGGTTTTCCTCAGTTGGGTTGGCTCTAAAACACCGGAAGCTCACACCTTTCTCCTTCACAACCTCTTTGAAGCTCGAATCGAACCATGATTTAGTCTTAGGTTTAATACTTTTAACCATATTCGGGATAAAAGTTTTCATTCCCAGATGAATCATACTAGTAATAATATCTGCACTTGAGTCTACGTCACTACAGAGGAAGCATAATGACTTACAACTCTCAACCATTCCTGTGTGCGAGTAATGTTGCCAGAAATGGAAGGGGCCTACAATTTTAAGCCGAATCCGAACCTCCAATTTTGAGAAAGAATTTGACAAGAATTCCTCTTGGAGAATTTGTCAATTCCTCGTAAGCGGTAGTACCCGTGAAAAAAACTTTAGATGGCACAGGCAGAGTTTGAACCCAAGACCTCTGGCATGACAGTCCAACGCACCAACCATCACGTCACGGGTACTACACATTATTAATATAATATTATTAATATTAAAATAAATTATCGGTTCAAATACTTAAATTGTAAGATTTCCAAAAACTCTTATAGTTCCAAAAACTTTTTGTTCAATTTCTTTCAAAATAAATGTTGTTAAAATAAAACCATTGAAAAGATTTTATTTCAAAGAAGTAAAGCGCGTACAACTATAAGATAAATAATATTATTTATATGTATAAATTTTATGCAAGGAATATAATGCAACCATTAAACTACATATCTTAAGAACTGTTTGTGCTTCAAGGGCTTGTCAAAAAAATGTGTAGTTCCCTACACCTTACTCAAAGAAATAAAATCACAGCTGGAAGCGTCAAAATCCATCAGAATGCAGAAACTCCTTAAATTCAAATCAATCAAAATCCTTGTGTAGGCTTCCCTTAAACCAGCAGTCACAAGGACTTTGGTAAATGTATTCGTGTTATCAATTTTCTAATAGCTCTTGTCTTGTATAAAAACACGTGTGGTGTGGTACCAAAAAATAAACGTGACGTGATACGTTTGGAAAAAAAAATCATTATATAAGGTACATAATATCAACTGAAAATACTCCTGGCATTCATAAAACATGGTGTACAATACTTGAGGCTGATTTTAATCATACAATAAAAGACCTCATACATTTTTTTGAGAAAAGGAGAAAAGAAAAATTAAATTAAATTTTAAAATGAAAAAAATAACATAACTCTTGCAAGATTGTTGACAGGATTCTTGTGTTTTGTTTCAGCTTTTTGCATCAGAGAATCGTTTTATAATTGAAAACGTAATTACTCTTATTATATGAGAAGACTCATGTACAAAATCCTGCACATTGTTATTTCTGCCTCACACCTTAAGCCCACAGCTTAAAAATAATAATGGTTTTTTAATTGACGACGACAACGACAACGCCGTAGCCGATACTGCCGAGACGCCGAGGACGACGAGGATGACGACGAAGTACACCCAGCCCAACACCAGATCATAAGAGACTTGACACTTCTTTATTGTCATGCTGTGTTTCTCTCACAACATGGGAGTTGATGTTTGTTGGAATTATCGAAATTTTAATCACCAATGTTTAAACTTTCAAGGCTGAAACGGAAACTCTTATTTTGTAAATATGTTAATTACCTGTGAAGCTTAATATTGTGTTCTAACTTAAAAAGCAATTGTCACAGTTTTAAATTCTCGATTTCCAAACCTATGGTTTTGGATTTTTTGTAGACATATTTTATTTAATGTGATAAGACCATTTAATTAAAATGTCGATGTTTGTAGATTAAGTATGTGTGTTGAAAGCAATTAATATTGGAATTTGAATTAAGTCAACAAGAGATTATTCAGTTAATTAACTGAGTTAAAAGTTAAGGCCATATTTAAATTGAATTTCATAGAGAATTTTTGAACATATGTGAATAAATTGATTTTTAATGTATTTTCAGAATTCATCTGCGTTTCCTTTATGTGATTACAGATTTTTATTGGAAATTGTGCAATTTTGTTGAAAGAATTTTCACACTAAAAGAGTTGTTTACTTATTTATTTATTTCAATCTACAATAATTAAATCTAAAGATTTGCTTAGTATGAAATAGTTAACAGTTTTATAAAAATATGGTCTGCATAAATAAGCGAGAATAATTGTCTGAGAAGCTATGTGAGAATACATAATTATTTTAAGAGGAATGGTTGTGTATTGGTATAAATAAAAAAGCTTAAAATTGATTTCTAGATAGAAACATATCTAGATCATTAAAGTACATGTTAAAATATTTAAAACTATGAAAAAATAGGTTCACGCTGACCATAGTAGTTGCATCGAGAAAAACTGTATGATCTCAACACTTTGAAAGAATTAATTCTTCCACTGTTGAATGAACAACAGAAGTATATATTTGATACTCTTATGAAAGTAGCAAACGATGAAACTGGAGGGATTTACTTCTTAGATACACCTGGTGGTACAGGAAAAACTTTTTTGATTTCGTTAATATTAGCAACAGTTCGCTCACAAAATAAAATTGCACTTGCACTCTCTTCATCGGGAATCGCAGCAACTTTGTTGGTGGTCTAACAGCACATTTCGAAAAACTCTGCAATAGCAAAAGTTTTGCAGCAATGTAGATTGATTGTTTGGGATGAATCTACGATGGCACATACAAAATCTTTGGAGGCTTTAGACAGAACCTTAAAAGATCTACGAAGCAATAATAACAGATTTGGTGGTGCAATAATTTTATTAGCAGGAGATTTTCGTCAAACATTGGCAGTGATTCCACGATCAATGCTAGCTGATGAAATCAATGCATGTCTAAAGTCCTCCAATTTGTGGAAACATGTCAGGGTACTTCATTTAAGCAAGAATATGCTTGTCGAGTTGCAAAATTACCAATCTGGAAACATATTCTCTAAACAATTCAATGACATTGGTAATGGCAAATTTCCTATAGACATGTTGACTGGCTGCATTAACTTTCCTCAAAGTTTTAGTCGGGTAACACAATCAAAAGATGAACTTATTCAGAAGGTGTTTCCAGATGTTATTCTCAAAATTTCAGAAACCATGTTTGGTTGAGCGAACGAGCTATATTGGCTGCAAAATTCAAGAAGGATATATAAATCAGTTGATTTGGCTACTAACCAATATGATGTAGTCAACTATCGACCGAAGTTTTTAAACTCGCTGGATTTTCCAGGATTGCCACCAATCAATCTTCAATAAAAGGTTGGATCAATAGCTATAATGTTGCGAAATATCAACCAACCGCGTCTTTGCAACGGTACACGATTAGCGATAAAAAAAAAATTGCTAAACAACGTGATAGAAGCAACTATACTCAAAGGAAAGTTAAAAAGGAGAAGATGTTCTCATACCGCGCAACCCAATGATTCCAACTGATGTGCCATTTGAGTTTAAACGACTACAGTTTCAGTGCGCCTTGGTTTTCCCATGACCATAAACAAGTCCCAGGGGCAATCATTAAGTGTTTGTGGTATTAATCTAGAAAACCCTAGTTTCTCACATGGTCAATTGTATGTTGCCTGTTCCCGTGTTGGAAAACCATCAAATTTGTTTGGCTATGCGCCAAGTAATCAAACAAAAAACATCGTATATCACAAAGCACTACAATGATAATAAAACTGATTTCTGTTAATACATAATTATGATTCACATGAATAACAATAAAGCGATTACTTGCTTTTAAATCCTTATATGTATGTTTCATTTAATTATTTTTTATTCACAACACCCTATCAGCAGGGTGATAGTTTTGTTCAGGAGAATTTTTAGCCACGACAGTAAAATACGTAGGAACAAAAAACTACCACATTACAAATCTTTATGAGAGGACGAAGTCTGTCGGGTCCGCTATTTGTAATAAAGTTTTACAATCGTAGCTATATTGCCTAAATTCAAATCCGAAGAATTATAAATGTTTTGGTAGCATTCACTGAAAGAAGGAAAACTGAGAGAACCTCGCTTTAACAAATTTCTAATTTTTTGTTTGATATTGCTTTACTTAGTTATTTAAACATACGAAGTAACTAAAACAAAATAAAAAACATTAATAGAAAAACATCTCTTCGAAAACGAAAACTATCAGCGGTCTTGTTGTTTTTAATTCTGTAAAACCATTATTTTTAGCATGTTTAAATGTATGTAAGCCTGGATTAGTACCCTTAAAATATTCAAACACTCGCACTGAGTGTTAGGAAAATATAGGGAGGATCTAGAAAGAGATATCAAAATGGGAGGAAAAACAGAGATGGGTTCAACAATCTACATTCTTGATGTGCGGCTAGAGTACCGAAATTGTAATTTATGATAAAATAAAGAGAATTCCTGGAAGTTCCAGTTTTCCTGCAGAATTTGCTGTACTTTAAAGGGTTGAATGAACCTAGTTCTCTCGATATAACATTGATTATAAGAATAAGGATAGAACAATAAATGACATGAAATTTTAAATTACTAAAATCATCTTTTTATAACTTATCATAAACATTTTGCTTAATCGTTTAAAAATTAAAGCGGCTTCTTCCGTTAACCATCCATAAAAGGAAGATTAATATCTGAGTTAGAAAATATGCGGACTTTTGAACTAATAAGTATTCGAGGTCTTTTTTTATTTCAATAGGAACCACCAAATCAAATAAGAGGAAATTAAACTTTTCGATTGCAGATTTCAGCGAGTATGAGATTTGTAGTATGTAAAAACGACTCTATTAAAAAAAAACTACCGACTGTCATCGTTTGATGTGTGGTTCTAATCGAAAAATAGAATCCCTTTGGAACCGTCACTGATGTGTACAAAAAAAGGTCCACTGGGTGTTGTCCCGCTTGATGGTCATTCTGAGCGAGTTCGAGTCCGATACGATTGAATTTTATTTCCATAGAGTTCATTTTCACATAGGAATAGGTTAACTATATAACACGACTATTTGGTTCGGATGTGCTTTTCCTGCCTTTTTCTTTTGAAGTATCAATTGAACGATTTTTGGTCCGAAACGTGAATAGAATCATTTATTTACGTATACTCGTATATGTATGTGCACAAAAGCCAGAGTCCTCTAGATGGCCGTTCCAAATTGATACGACGGAAAACGACGAGTGAATGTTATTGTTTTACTCAAGGACTAATTGAATTCAAAGATAAACTTTTTGTGTTTCTTCCATATACTCGTCCCTATGTTACATCATATATGTATAGTGGATGTTCTTGGACAGGAGAGACATCATGTTAGATTGCTTGGATCTATATAAAGGTTATGCGCAAATCCCTCGGATTATATTGAAACAATGAATTTGGGATTTACCGGAAAAAGAGAGATTCAATCAGCCTCCTGGAAAGGCTCTGGGAACTGGGAACTGGGACCTGGTTGTATGGTCAGCTTCAAATCGAGTCCCAGCAGAGAATGGACGCATCTGCAAATTTGGATTTTGGAGTGTGTAAGCCCTTGTGTGTTTGGCATGTGAATACTAATTTTGTTACAAATCGAATTGACAGTTTATTATCCCCTAACAAGACGCTATACCTATGGATGTGTTTGGTATTGATTCATGGAGTATAGAATGTAATGCTGTAATGCTGGCCATGGCCGCCAGGCCATCCATAGCTGAAGTGGGTTCCGATTTCTAGCGATGATTTCCGCAAAATGTTAATTTATTTGTTCAACTGGGAATGGATTTGGTTTCGGTCGTGTAGCATGTGGTTGGGTTATAAGGCAGCCATAGTCATACTCGTATTTTTTGGTCATTGGTTAAGAATCATTGGGAATGATTGATTGACATGCCCGTCATGATGGAAAAATTAATTCTACATATGTCCAAACGCAAATTGATGCAAAGTTATTGTCCGTAAGTTTTAAATTTGGGAATTTGAAGTCGAATCCCAGTCACTAGAAAATATTCTCCGGCGTAATTTTAATTTCATCCCTGATACAAAAAAAAATTCTTCAAATATTTTATTTTCCACATATATATAGTTCGTTTATTGCAAGTATTGTGTACAAATTTCGAGATACTTATCAAACTTGACATTACAATGGTCAGCTATGTCCAGCTCTATCTGCATAGATAAAAATAAAATAAATCTGCATATACAAAATTCGAATTTTATCAAAAGTGACCCCACAGATTTTTACGAAATTTTGTCTAATTTTTGTTTTCTTAACTTGGCTAATGAACTTATTAAAACAAAGAAAATTAATCTATATATATAAAAATCAATGCCACTTTTCGTTGTAATTTTATAACTCAACAATGCCTTTACCGATTTGGCTAATTTTGGTCTTGAATTATTCGTGGAAGTCCAGAGAAGGTTTGTAAGTAGAGAAAATTTAAACAATATCTTTAAAAAGTGTAAAATCAACATCTTTCTATACTCCCATACACAATCAATTTTTACTAATACTTAAAATTTGAACCTTTGGCAAAACAATCGAAGACAAAAAAGTGACGTTAGTTCTGTCAAAATGTCATCATATGTCATTAAATTTTATCAGCGATAATTATTGCTTTGTTGTGTTTATATTTTCCAAAATATTGTTGAGTTATTGCTTTGTGTTTATAATTAAAAGCAAGTAAGTTACTTTTTTGATAGAAAATATGAGTTTTCTTCACATCCTGGGCCTGGAATCCTATATAAGAGCGAGCCAATCGGCATTTATATAAGAAGAATACTCCCGTAGCAACAGCCTCAAGGATTCATCTCGAAGGACGTTAGTCACTTTGGGAACCGAATACTTACGGTCAATATGTGGAAATTATCCTTCCAAAGAGGCGAAACTTGCTTGTGCAAAAGCAATCATTGCAATCTTTCCGTGCTACAGAATTGAAGATAGCAAAATTGGAGGCTGTGTAAGTACATCTTTTTTTATGTGTACATTTATGTACTATTTGCACGATATCTCAGATAATTTATGCTACATTGTATCTGTTGGTATTTTTTTCACAACTGTATTTGTATTCTGTAAGCTAATGAAATATGTTTTTGTTCTTTAGATTGTATGTGATTTTTCTTTCGTTATCCTGGGACAGAGAAACGCTTCTTAAATCAGTGGAAAAACTATGCAAATGTAGCTAAAGAAATTTTTTTGGAATTATTTGAAGAAAAAAGCATCAAGGAAATAGGAGGTTTGTGTTAGTTTTCATTATTGATCGACTTTATCTTACTTGCATAATTCTTTTTCTTAGATTGGAATCAGGAAATATCATCATTCCTTTTGTTGCTCGGCATGCTTCCATCCACTTCTCAAGGCCCAAAATCAAGAGAAAAAAAGAGATCAAATTTTGAAAACTCGATCCCGAAACTCATTAAGTTCGAACATCTTAACACCCCAAGAGAAAATTATGATCTCTCAGAAAAGCAGCCCCACATAATAGCAGTTGGAGCCAACAAACAAGCGGTTTCACATAGTATTTAATTGTTTTGGACAAAACCATTTTACCCTGTGCAAGTACTTATAATTTTTGTCAAATTGTTGATCTCTATTTTAAAATATTTTACGTTTTCAATATTGCTTACTTCTTATCCTAAAATATAAAAAACAAAGTTTTGAAAATCTAGTTAATATGTTCACTGTCATTAAGACAAACGATAAAATTTGCTTAAAGCATGATGATATTGTTTTTGAGAAACCATTCGACTGTTACGAAATAAATAACAAAATGTTCATATAGCAACCATATTTTTATTATTGCCTTTATGTATTTTTTCCATAATTTTAAAAATGTTTTTAAAATAGTTTAAGTCTTCAAAAAAAATAAAATGTTTCTTCTAATTTCAAAATATAATAACACGATTTTTTATTCAGAAAAGTTTTATTTTAAAGCAGGTGGATGAGTTACGAATACCTATGATAAAAACTCAGTAAGTAATTTTGCTTTCATTAAAACACTTTGAATTTGCATGGTTAAAACTAATATTAAAAAGTGTATTCTCATTCTACTACAAATTACTAAATGTTATGTTATGAATGTAATGCTTTTGTATTACATTTAATAACTTTTTATACTAAAAACTAATTTATTTTTGTATTAAAATCCAATACAATTTGCATTATATAATAATCTTTCAATAATTAAAATTAATAAAATTTTTGGTTAAAATTAAATATAATTTATATTAAAATTTAATCTTTTTAAATTCAAAACAAATCTTATTTTGTGTTGAAATGTAATACAATTTGAATTATATTATATCCGTCTAATATTATAAATTAATCCAAATCTATATTAAAATTTAATACATTCGGTGTTGATTTAAATTATTTTTATATTCAAATAAAATATATATTAAAATTAAAATGCAATAGTTTGTATTATATTCTAATATTTTCGGATTTATAACAAATAAAATAAATATTGAATTTCAGGCGAAAATATTAGATTTTAATACAAAATGTATTTACTTCTAATACAAGTTTATAAGAATCATAGACACAATTTTAATAAAAAAGATTTGTTTTCAATACTTTTGGCTTCGAAGTTAATCTTAATATATGTTGAAATTTAATACTATGGACATAGTATGTAATAAGAAAAATTATTTAATTTAAATAAACCATTTATTAATTTTTCAATTTTAATATATGAAACATATTTAATTCTAATATTTTTTCAGCGTTGTCATATATACAACCCTAAAAATATTAAAATTAACGCCAAAATTTTTAACCGTGTAGGAAAATGGGATTAGATCATAAGGCAGATATTAAAGTACATTGGTTTTAAATGTCTGCACATTGAAATGACTGGAAAATATTTATTCTGGTTAAAAATTCCACATTCGTGTTGTGCGGCTAGAACAAGAATCTTTGAACTTGGCAGTACGTTCGAAACCGGACTCAAGGGTATACTGTCAAGCATTCCTTGACGTTTGAGTACTAACGTTTACTGGTTTCATGGCAGGAATGTAACTGAATATTTTACTAGAGCTGTTTATGTGTTCCAGCAGAGCTAGAATCATAAATAGTCCCTCTTAAAAGAAAGTAAAGTGCTTCTTAATACAAACATGCAATCTTATACTTTTATAAGAGGTTACATTATATCACAGGGTAAAAATACATAACTTGTACATACATACATATGTATATTGAACAATGTACATTTGAAAATGTGTGAAGAAAATCACAAAATGTGTTAATAGATGGAAATATTTTAAATTGTAATTTTGATTGAGGTTTGGTTATTTTAAACAGTCACATGAAAACGACACTTAATTTATCCTTTATCAAAATTATGCTAATCACTTAGCTTTGAAAAATTGTTTAAAGAAGGTTTTCCTTTTAAATTTCTATTTACATGATTGTATTTATTATGAACCAATGTAAATATGTATGATGAAGCAATTTTCAACAGTTCTATTTAATTGAATGTGTTTATGAAATAATTTCTTATAATTTGACCTTTTTGTGGGTTTCATTTTATCAGAATGTTCGTAAGCTTAAATTTTAAATTGATTCCTAATCTTTGACTGTTAAGAATTTAAAACCAATTTAAAATCCTAATTTATATGATTATACAAAATCAGAGAACCTATTTTCAATAAATAAAGACACAATTGGAAATACATATTCGAAAAGTGTTTTTTGATAATAGTTTGTCTTAAACTTAAATTTGAGTCTGCCATTAGATCAAACCTAAACCTTTTTTAAGTAAATACAATCTCGAATTATTTTCTTATACTAGTATGAAAAAAAGTCCAACCATAAAAGTACATTCATATACGACCTATGGTACATAATAACTTTGATCATTTAACCCACAAGTCGACATTATACACAACATTCAGTTCTCCATCAAAATCAGACACTATTCTATTATAATGGAATAACGATAAAAGGATAAAAACTACGGCAAGTTCCTTTTCCTGCCAAGAGAGTCAAAGTACCTACACAAGAGAAACATATTATATTTGTATATACAAAATAACGTATGTACAAATATGTGTATATAAAGGTATAATATTCTGTCTAATCATAAAAACAAAGTTCCCCTTTCTATCCTGAGGCGTACATTTTCACAAAGAAAACACCATCACTTATCAACGTTTTCTTCTTCGTTAATCTTTAAGGAAAAGAAAAACTATAGTGTCCTTTTGACCGTAACCTCTACTGCTATATTAACCACAGATATAAAAATAAAAGTTATAGGTACACAAACAAATAATCTCGAAGATCTTAAAGTCCTTTTTGCTTTTACTTTTTATTTTTCTTACTAGCTTTAAGTCAACATCAGAGTGTTCAAGGCAAATGAAGAATGTTTATCCGATATGGAATAAGTTTAGGAGGTTTATCTTAAGGAGAACTACATCTGGGTTATGTTCTTTTATGTAAGGGAATCTTATTTAAGTGAAATGTGAAAGAATAAGAGAGGTCTTTAAAAAATGGCTATACATGGTAATATCTTTATGACTAAACCTTTTTTTTGGAATTTGCATGAATTATGTGGAACACGCTCATCTTCTGCATAGTTTTCACAGATCTAAATCGAGGAACTATAAACATATAAGTAGGCTTGGCAAACAAATATATTCTTAAACACAACCTCGATATTCTTCAGGATGATGAAAGAAATATTAACTTTAAGTACATTTGTATGGTCGCTGTTTTATATTTTTATTCCATATAAATATTTTGCTTCAGAAAATCTAAATCATTGAGAACAATGTACATACATACATACATACATTATGTACATATGTATTTTTCTACAAAACTCCAAAAACCAACATTTTTAGTCAGACAAACCGTTTTCATGCAATAAAGCCTGAAATTTTAGAAATGAGTTTTCAAATGTCAGACAAACTGTTTTCATGTAATGAAGCCTTAAATTTAGAAATGATTTTTCAAATTTATTTGTAAGCTTTAAAGTTTTTAAAAAATCAACATTATTCAGAAAGAAACAATACATTTTTTGAAAGAAATTTAATGTTCTAAAAAAGGTTTTTAAAAATTGCATACTAAATGTACCTATAAGTTATTCAATTGAAGTTTGAAAAAGAATTAAACCTTAGTTTATACCGTTTCTGAATCAATTTTCCCACTCCATGTAACAAATTGACATTTGACATAATTGGCAAACATTTTATTATTAATATGTATATTTACTCAAAATATTTAAACTTACTTACTTATGTAGGTCTTCAGACCTGTTAAGTCCGTTGGGAACCCCTTAAGGGGCATAGGGCCTCTACTACGCCTACGCGCCATCGTGTACGGTTTCCGGAGATGTGTTTCAGCCCCCTTCAACTCTTGCCTAGTGACGCTGATTCCACATCGACTGTCCTGCGCCATGTGCTTCTCGTCGTCCAGCTTTTCTTCCTTCTTGTGTGAGCGGATTCCACTGCATTGCTTGGCTTGCAATGCAGTCGTTACCTTTTCGAAGCGTATGTCCAATCCATTGCCACTTACGTCTTCGTATTATAGATTCTATAGGTTCCTGACCTGTCATGAAGGACCTCATTTGAAATACGGTTTGGCCAGAAAATCCTTAGAATGTTACGAAGACATCTATTTACGAAGGTTTGCAGCTTTCTTGTTATGGCTGAAGTAACCTTCCAAGTGCTGCACCCATAAAGAAGCACAGACATTTGGGCAAAACAGTCGTAGCTTTGTTCTTAAGCTGATAGAGTTATTCCTCCAAATTTTTGACAATATACCGAACGCCGCTTTTGCTTCGCCGATGCGGCAGATGATGTCTTGTTCGGTTCCGCCTTCGATGGAAACGATGCTTCCATGGTATTGAAATGCTCTCCACTTTTTCCACCGATTGCAAGAAAATATTTATTTGAAAGGATGGTCGGGTTCCGAGGCTGATCATTTTTGTTTTGCCAGAATTAATTTTCAACCCCACAACTTCTGCTTTTCTCGCCACACTTGTTGTCATTTGGTGGAGATCCATGATCCTATGATAGAGTAAGCAAACATATCGTCCGCGTAATCCAAGTGCTTTAAATAGGATGTCAAAGTCCATTGGATACCTCCGCTACCTGACAGAGCTGAGCGCAGTACATCGCTAATCACCAACAAAAACAATATTGGCGACAGAATACAGCCCTGTCTGACTCCGCTTCGGATTTCAAAGTCATCTGACAACCTACCATTGTGCAGAACGTGACACTTGGATCCATCATATGCTGCTTTAATAATAGCAATTAGTTTTTCTGGGATGCCTCTCCTCCGCAAAGCTAACCAGATATACTCCCTGTTAACGCTATCAAAGGCTTTCTCGAAGTCGATGAACATCAGGTGTAGTGGGGATCGATATTCAACGCACTGTTCAATAATGATCAGCAGGATGTTAATATGATCAATACAGGAGGATCCAGCGCGGAATCCTGCTTGTTCGGCATCGAGTGTGGCCTCAAGGTGTTATCTGATGCGTTCCAGTATAAAATATTTAAAGGTAATACAATTTTTTTTTTTTTTTTTTTTTTAAATTCATTTTTATTAATTCAATCTTAAACCTATCTTAAAACTAGACAAAAATTCATAAAACTAGCCTAATTATCCATAACTTACAACTAACTTAATGGTCCCATACGGACACTCTAAGTTAAACAATAATACTTAATGCTAATGCCTTTCGGCCCTAAGATCTATTTAACTTCAATTCAATTTTATTTATTTTTGTATTCATAAGAAAATTTAAAAAAACTAATATCAATATCCTTTTTTATTTTTACTTAAAACTACTTAAAATAAGGTCCTTAAATAAAACTTAAACTAACTTAAACTACCTATTCTACCTATAAACTACTTAAAACTAGAACAACCACAGCAGCAAATCTAACTATCTAACGTTTTTTGTTTTTCATATTTTGTTGTCTTTTTTTTTTTTATTTTTTTTTTATTCCATATTTTTTTTTTTTTTATTTTTTTATTTTTTTGTATTTTTCTTTTTTGTATCTGTAATACAATTTTAAAATGTATATTCTTGCTTAATTCAGCTTTCTTTATTTTTACGTCTCATAGAAAATTTCAAAATCATAATTAATTGAACAAGAACAAATTTGAATGCACTAATTTAATGGGAAAAATTGTTTCGGAAAGGGTATAAACCAAAGTTTAGTTCTATTTTCAACTTTGATGGTTAAATTTTTGGCAGTTAAATTTATGCAAAAATGTTAAAATAACGATTAAAGTTGCATAAAAAAAAACTTATTTTTTGGTCCAGTATAACTGGGTAATTTATTTAAAGGTATCAAGTTGGCAACTCTGAAATTCGTTACCTGTTAAATCAGCTGTCATTTGAAGTATAATGGTTCAATGTTTGCTTTTTAGAAAAATGGATCGCTATTAAAAATTGCAATACAAAAGTGTGATTCAAAAGTAACCACTTTTGGTGAGATTGTAATTCGAAGTGTAACTCATGTCGTAAGTCCTACGCAGTGCATTTTGGTAATGAACTCTCGGTCGGTTTCCTGACGTTCGCAGTAATAAAAATAAAATGTGTCGTACATCTCCTTTTTGGTCGTCGATTGAGAATCATGATTTCGATGAAAAGTCAATTTAACCTAACTGCCACACAACTTAAACATTTTATGGTATTATTGCGTGAGAAGTTTCCTGGATTCTTAATTTAACGTATTGGTGACGTCAATTGATTGTACTCTTTTTACCGACCCTTATATAACCATCCATCAAATTACAAGAATTCAGAAGTTTTAATCTTTTTGAATGAAAAAGTAGCTATCTAAAATGTCATTAACACGATTCAACTTCTGAACACAGCCCTGCAAAATAAATTCAAGAAGCGACATTTGAGGTAGCATATGTTCTGTTGACAATGCCAGTGATACCCAATTAAGAGGAGTTATGGAAGCAAGTTCTATAGTTTTTTTAAATACTGCAATAAAAATAGTTAGTACCAAAAAAGCGCGAGTATTGTGCAAAACTTGAAATGAAATAAAAGGTTCATCAAAAATGTATCGATACGTGTGTTTTATTAAGCCTTAATTTTAAAACCAAAAAATTGGTAACCATGTACTCACACATAAATGTGATTTTATAGAATGCAAAACAAAGCAGGATCTTTCTTTAAACTAACTTTAACCATATCACCATCACCAATATCTTAATACAATGAATTTTAATGTAGCAATATGCTTGTGTCTTATTTATTCTGAATTTAGCTGTCTTGAACTTAACAACAATGTGCACATCACGAACTACTGATGACTACTACATCCGCATGACAGTACAAAATAATTCAAGGACTATCGATAAAACTTCAAAAAACTAGCTATTCTCCTCCATGTCAAAACTGTTCGAACTAACCGCACGTATAAAACATGCATGCGCCACGTTTCACCTATAAACTTCTTAAATCACCCATCATCAATGCACATATGAAGTCAATGCTTAACGCTCCACTTTACCGACCAAAACGTGATCCACTAAAGAATTTTACATGAAAACCTTTTCAACATTTACATTTCTCACATCAAACTTTAAAAAAGAAAATAGAAAGAAGAATTCTTCGAATATCATAATATCCTTGAGCAAGCAACAGTTCCAAGAGAAGAAAACAGAAGGATAAAGAAAAACAAAAACAAAAACACCAAACGAACATCGATAAGGATGAGGATTGAGGAACCAAAGTGAATGGTATGTAAACATTTCTAACACTGACTGGTATCTTTTCTCTCTCACAGGACATTTATTTTTATGTTGTTGCAATATGTCCTGTCCATATTCATGCCAGTATGCAAATGCTGTCATTTATTTAGCACATGTCATTCACAAAATAAAGAACTGAAAAGAAAAACAAAGACGATATACAGTGTATTTTATATTTTCTGTCTCCTAGCCGGAGGATATCCTTAAACTTGAAAGAGAAAGAGTTTGCTTATGTCAGCTTAGGGTATACGTTGAGTTGAGCTGAGATACTTACTCATATGTTTGGAAGCAGTGCAGTTACAATTTGCAGTATGTCCTTAACCAGTCCCGAGACGGCAACCGCATGTAACAACATTTTTGAATGCAGGTTTCATGAATGTGTCACAGCAACATTTTCTTGGAAAAGGACGAAACAAAAGTGACGACACATACAATGTCCAAGGTCCTTCTAGAGTAATTTCGAAAAGAATGGTCCATAAACCTTCATTTAAAGCTATTTAAGCTTTTCTATCTAAATACATACTACGAACATATATGTAGATTCAATTTTGTGTGTTTATATTTGTATGCATACAATACAGCTTAATCGATTTTCTATAGGCAAGCAAACTATGCATGTAAAATGATTCAAAGGAAAATTAAATTAAAGAGTCCTTAGCCTGATTCCAGTGAAGAATTGGAAAATTGAATTTTTGAAAAGAAGGTAGATAAACCTGGAAACCTTGTTTAAAGAACACCTATGTTTGAACACAAGGAATACAATGTAACTCTGACAGACAATACATTAAGAAAATGGAAAGTTCAGGGCCTACATTTTTATACATACAAGTATGAATAGATTCTTCAATGAAAAATATCAGAATAGGTATGTACGACTATATCAGGTTTTGTGTTTTAGCAAACGATTTAGTAAATTAATTTTATTTACTCGTAGTAACAATAAATAGGTTGTTATTTAAGCTGCACAAGAAGTTTCAAAAGTTATTTTCTATAGTTTGACAGTTAAAAACATCAAACTTAGTTGAAATTTCTGTTTAGTTTGGCAATTCATCGATTAACTCCAAAACAACGTTTCCAAATCGTGGAAATTAACTTTGAACAAAATTAATCCTTTCACTAAGAGCACTTCTTCTATTTTACGGTCAACATCTAAGCTCATTTTTGGTTAACCTGCTTCGTTTAGTAGCAAAAATTGGCGTATATCCTCAAGCCATAAACGAATCATAATTTCTGTGTTGTATTATTATTCAAAGTTATCAAGCTCTTAAAAAACACCAGATATTTCCAAAACTAAAGGTTGAAAAAGAACAAAAACATCCCAAGAATTAGGATTCAAATAAAAAATCCAGGAGAAGATTGGTGACTCGTCATCTAAATTCTTTGGTTGAGCTTGAGCTATAAGTACAGACGTTTGTCAGATATCAGACCTGTCTGTCAAAAACTGTCCGAAATTCCTGACAACTTGTTTAACTTACCATATTGTTTTTTTTTTGTGTCAGTATTGCAAGAAATGTTGTTTAAGACACTACTCATTAACATGGGCAAACATTTCGGGAACTTGAAAGTAAAGTTTTTGGCATTGCGACATTGACAAATAGTTTCAATTTAAAGTTGACAATACTGTCACGTCACTAATATAATATATGTAACACATTATACACCAAAATATTTATTTGTGTTTCAGATACGCGTCATTTCTTATGAAACTATTTACAAAGTAGTTCCATTAAATTTTAAGTGCTGGATTAAATGGTTAGCGCTATTGAAACCAAAGATTTTGAGTGCTACACATTGATTGAAGAGGGTCGAGAAATTGTTGGTTAAGACGTCTAGTAACATTTACTGATAAACTAAATTTCAGCAAAATCAATGAGTTGGTGCTCTAAAGTTGCTGTCAATCACCGAGAGACTTTACTGACCTTGTTGGAATATCAGAAGGATCACTGAAAAAATATTATATGTCGTGATCATTTCGCCAAAAACTTGACACATATCATTCCACAACTACCATATTTGCTTAGGTTAGGTTAGGTTATAGTGGCTGTCCAAGATGGAAACGGACACACTAAGGCCAGTTTAATGGCCCATTGTGATACCACATGAATCTTGAGGCTTCCTCCTTAGCTTAGCTCAATGGAACCAGTTTGAGTCCCTTACGAAACGTGAGAGGCTGATTGTGCTGATATGATTTAGATCGTTTAGATCGTTAAAGAAAAATTCTCCTAGGTAATTCTTGCGTTTTCGAGCCAGAGCAGGGCATGTGCAGAGAAGATGAAGAACTGTTCCTTCCTCTTCCTCGTCCATACAGCTTCTGCAGAAATCATTTGAGAATACGCCTAGCCGCGTGGCGTGCTTTCCTATTAGACAGTGTCCGGTTATGACACCTATTATCGAGCTTATATGCGATCTGCTTAGAGAGAGCAAGCACCTTGAACGTTTTAAATCCAGTGTTGGCCAGATGTTTTTTGACTTGACACGTGGTGATGTTGTTCCACCTGGTGCCTGCCCTACTCACAGCGTCTTGCATTAGCAACAGTTTACAAGTAGCGATTGGTATGCCAGTACGTGCCAAACGTGGTAGGATGGGCTGTACTGTAACGTTCCTGGCGAGTTCATCTGCCTTACAGTTACCTGGAATATCTCTATGGCCCGGCACCCAGCAAAGGTGAATATTAAACTGTTGTGCCATCTCCATTAGAGATGATCGATAGTTATGGACTGTTATAGAGTTTATAGAGACAGAGTCCAGAGATTTGATAATGGCATGGCTATCTAATAAAATACGGATATCAGATGTTGATATCACGTTTTCTTTAAGCCAGGACAAGACTTCCCTTATCGCCAAAAGTTCCGCCTGCAACACGCTACAATGATTGGGAAGGCAGAATGAGAGACTTAATTTCAGTCGTTCATTGTACACACCTCCACCAACCCCTTCTTTTGTTATTATGTTATATATATTATATTTGCTTAATTTAGCGAAATGTGACTTCTGTCTTCTCCCAAAACTTAGGAGCTGGCTCCCAAGACAATGTTTGAAATATGTAGATTGAAGAGATAGAAACCGAAACTAAGACTATACCGGAAAAAGACTTTTCAACATGCTTTGAAAATTGGAAAAAAAAACTGGTACAAGTGCTATTGCGATCGGTGCGGGGTGGGGCTACTTTTAAAATAATGAAATAAATTTAGAAGACTTACTATACATTTTTGGATTTATAAACAAATTGCCAGAATTGTTTGATCACTGTGGTATATTAATATTCTTCGTGGACATAAAATCCAATTAGTGAAACATCTGACAAGCGAATTGTATCGTGGGAGTAGACAATATTTTATTGACAACTTTTTTCAGAACATTGACAATATTTTATAAAATACAGTACAGTATTTGTGTAGCTTGAGCTTTCTGTGAGCCGTATGCATAAACGGTAGCAAATGCTTTTACTAGTAAATTTTAATAGTATTTACTACTTTCCATATGCGTAAAAGACATAATAAATGTTGGAAAGGTAGTATTTACTAGAAGAAAAGTATTTACTAGTTTTTGATGAATTTTTATAGTTAATACTTATATTGATTGCATAAAAAACAAGTACGAACTTTTCTTTCTAGTATTTACTGCAATTTTTTTAAGTTTCTAAATACCAACTTGAACATTTGCTAGTGAAAACTTTCTCATGTTAAATTCCAACACCGACAGTCGCAACTTTACTTTCAAAACAATCGGTTTGCAGGGCATTTATTACAAGTATAAATATGGCAGCTTTTTTTCAATGTTAGATCTGAAAAAGTTTATAAAGAGTGAAGAACTCCCGGGAATAATAATTTTAAAATGGCCTACCGTTTTGAAAAAGATAACCTTGAGTGTCTAAGCGAATATTTTATGGGTAAGATATATTTGCAATTAATTGCAGCTAATCAATTTATTTATCCCTTTAACAATAAGAAATCGCAAGTTTCTCAATCTGAAAGAAGGGGAGGAGCAACGTTTCCTTGAATGTATTTTGAAGTCTTCAGAAAATACAATATTATTAGCAGACGAGGGATAAGGAATTACACCATGGCTAATGACCCCATTCAATCCAACTAATAACATCGAAAAAGCTTCTAACAAATTGCATACTAAAGAGAGGGTCATAATAGAACGTTGTGTTGGTTAACTGAAAAGCCGGTTTCGAATTGTTTACGAGTCGAATTAAAGAAAGTACCAACTTTAGTTACTGCATGCTTTGTCCTGCACAATAGGACAGATGAAGAGAAATGAGCTTGCAGAAATGATATGCAATACACAATTATAATTTTGTTATAATTTTATTAAAGATACTTATAATGTATACAAATGTATTAAAAAATTTATAAATTAACACATAATTATTATTCATTCAAAATAAAAAAAAAAATGTTACATTCTCAAAATTTTCAAGTTTTCCAGAAGCACTAAACGTTGAAGCTCACTATTATTGAGAGAAATTGTTTCTTCGGTCTCCTGTTCCAAACGCCTTTTGCGTTTTGGTGCGGGTGCAGAAGATTGACAAGCAAGTGGCGTTGTCCTCTTCTACGCTACTTAAAGAACTACTTCTTTTTCGTTCCTTGTTATGGTTATCTGATCCCACAGACAGCACCTAAAAGAAAAAATTTGTAAAAGTAATTTTGTGTATAAAACTTAATATACCAGGTATTCTTGAAATTGATGGGTTTTGGTCAGCAAAAGCTTTAAGAAAATTTGTTCGCATTCTTTAAACTTGATTGGTTTATTTCCCGTTGATTTAAGGTCCGATTTTTTTTGACGTCAGTCCTTATGTTATTTATCCTCTTCTTTAGTAGGTTTTCTGTTATTAAAATACCAGGCTTAGCTTGAAACTCATTTTATACGAGGCTGTTGAGATTTGTTAATAAGAACGGCATATTTTTTAGAAATTTCACAAACTCTAAGGTTGTTGAACCTTTTTTTAAAAATTGTAACACAAAAATTGTTTACAAAATAAAACAATTATAGAACGCTAAATAACAGAACAGAGAAAAGCAACAGAATTTATGTAGATATCTGCATATACTATTATTTTCAGATGAACTAGTAGTATTTACTGGGATAAATCCAGTATTTACTACTAGTTTATACTAGCTAGTAGAAACTTAGGTTTATGCATACCGAATGTAGTAAATACTATTAGTTTCAACTTCTACTAGTAGCACTAGTATTTACTATAACCTTTTACTACTAGTAATTACTTTCGTTTAATGCATATGCCTCAGTTCGAATTTTAATAGAAAAATGCTTTGCTACTTCTCGATCTGATATTCGTCTCCGTTCTTCTACAGCTTAGAGCCTCACCATATTTCGGTCGGTAGGTTTAAGTAGGTTTTTACTAGTCCACACAAGTATGTTGGTTTCTTAAATTTGTTGCCAAATTAAATAAAACATTTTTATTACTTAGTCACTTGTGTCACTGAAGTAACAGGGTCAAGAGGTTAGTTGGATTTACATTTTCGTTGTTTCATATTTTTTCAGCTTTTATTGCTTTTTTTTTTTTAAACTGACTGAATGTATTACCAACATGTTTTTATTACATATCAGGGCGAAAAGTGTGAGAATCCTTTGTTGTTGTCTTGTCGAAGGGGAAGTACTTAGAAGATTATGCATATACATTACTTTCGGCACACCCTGATGTGTGAGTTCAAGGATCAGGGAACTGTGTGTGTTCTGTTCACTGCTTTTCAATAAAATACGTCCTTATATGTATGTTTTTAAATAAACTCATTACATTTTGTTTTACTGACACAAAGTATTTATAAGAACGAAAATAAGATACGGTTCGTCATCTTTAACTCACTTCTGAATTACCAAACCAAATCTCTGCATTATCTCCTTTCAAAACCCCATAATTCGTTTTTTTTTGTTGCTTTGCCACTCTTAAGGATTTCTGAAGTATCATGACATGACGCATCAGTGTAAATTAAATACCATTCATGGTTTTATTACCAACAAAACGAGCACAAACTCAAAAAGGACCAATTTTTTAGTCTCGCCTGGCTAGAATTGCGAATCCACTTATTCGTATAGTCGCATATGAGAGTACTCGCTCCGCTGCCAATGAGCGACGCGACGCCCCACACAGAACGTGCTTATATATGAGGATTAATATTAAGCATAATCTTCCCATAAAGTCGTCTTGTGAACTGTGTGACAGTTCATAGAACATGTGCCTTCGTATCCTGTGTCTCATTTGTAAGGTTCTATCGTCTATATGGTATGTAAATGAGTGACTAATAGTCTTGCTGCGATATGATAGAAGCACCACCGGAGTCCTAGTTGCTGAAGCATCATTTCTTGACAAGTTTGTATATATGTACATACGTTCGGTCGTGTGCGTATAGGGATCGGCGGAGGCGGCAACGGTGGCAGGAGTGGCAACGTGATGCGTATCATATTAATACAATCAGTCAGTTATGTGATTATGGGTTTGGGGTGTTCACTGCTCCTAATATTAATGTGTGTTTTGTCGGGATGTTACGATAAGGATTTTAATTTGACACAAATACTCGCTCGTTATATGAGGAAGCAGAAATCTGTGAAAAGGGATTAGGCATCGGCATCAGCATCAGCATAAGGTAGAGAGAAAACGATAAGAAATATACACAAATAATGATTTTAAATGTGTCTTTTCATTAATTGGCTCGTTGTTGTCTTATCATCCTTGCTGCCTTGTTTGGTGTTGTTGAGTTGAGAATTGTTGTCACTGTTCTTACACTGGCATCATGCTCCATAGTGCCATCAGTGGGCGGAAAAAAACAAGGATTCTACTTCTCATCGACAGATAGTCCTGCCGCGATTTAAAACACCCAGATAGCTGTTTGAAACGGACTACGAACAGCAATTTAACAATGACAGTCAGTGGAATAAAATGGTATATATCCATTCCAGTGTAGCAATTCACTGAATGTCATCTCGTTTTCCTTATCTTCGATCACAAGAGAAGTCCTTGTTTCCTGATGTTTCTTCCTTTTTATATAAATGCGTCTGTCTTTGGCTTTGTAGATAGTGTGTATATCTTTGTTATGTATCTTGATTGTTCAGGGTCTCACTGGTTTGTGGAAGCGGATTTTGTACGTGCTAAAAGCTGATTTCGTTCTCTGAGCTGGGATTTCTTCTTATTGTCATTTAATTTAATTTTCCTGATTTTATTTTTCTTCTATTGCCATTCTGTGGTGTTTCCAATGTACTAGACGTATATTGAATCGGTGAATGGGCGTTGCGTTGGAGCGTCGTCGTTTTGAAACCTCGATGGGTGCTTCGGTGTCTCAGCTTTTCAGGAACACAAATAAGTTCCTATATATATACCTTACCTCACCTCAAGGCTGAATAGCTCTAATATAAGACATAATGTTGGTATTTCTTCAACTGTTATTGGTTTACACTATAGTTTCTTTGAAAACCATATTGCATTAACTTATGAGATGGTTTCTAAAAGTGAAAAGGAAACGGAAGTTGTTGTGTTTTTTAAAAGTATATAGATCTAGAGCTGTTGTACAAACTAACCTGTTTTATATCAGTAGAAATGAAATCTCACTTTCTGAAATATTAGGGAAATTAAATGAAATGCAATTGCAGAAGTTGCATACAAAATTCTCGGCGCATGGGCCATTTCCGGCATTTGTTTTCAACAAGCACTAGCTTCGTGGAATTCAAAAATAAAATTGACGTGAAATTAAAGACGTAATTTTGCATCAAAAACAAAACATAGGGTTGCCACTTCAGTAACACATTATAGAACAAAACTATTATCTAGAAAAACACGTTTTCAATAGACATTTGTACCTTATTTTAGCTAAGAACAGTTTTTTATATTGAAAAACATTGTAAAGGGTGTTTCTTAGAAGTATAGAACATTGATATAGAATGAAATAAAATAAAGATGATTTTTTTTTTAAATCGACATGAAAATTACTTTATTTGAAAGATAATCTTCTGTTGTTATAATGTCGGACGTAGTTTAATCTGAATGTCGAATTTTCGATTACTTTTTCCAACGTTTGTGGCCGTAAATCTATATCTATACTATTATATAAAAGCAAAACCATTTTAAAGTTTGTAACGCACGATCTCCGAAAGTAGTCAACCGATTTATTTGAAATATATTTTATTATTTTCTATATTGTTATGAGAGTGTTTATGGCTTTAATTTTTTTTCATTAATTATTTGTCAAACTTAAATATTATTAATTTTACATTTTTTGTCCATTTTTTTTTCATTAGTTGACTTATACAACCACTCATATCTTAAAACCTATACAATAATCGACAAAGATTAGCATTGCTTCATAAAGTCAATATTGTTGCGCAAATTTTAAGCCTAAAATCACTTCTAAGTTAAACATATAACCTGAGAAATAAATAAAAACAAATTATAAAATTATAAACTTTTTGAATTTATTTTATCCAGGAAATTAGATTCCATCACAATCGCGAGGTCGCTGCTTTGTTTCATTTCATTATCATGCCAACAGTTTTAATTTTCTTTTCTTCCCATGCTCTTTCTCTCTTAAAATGTGTTCCATTTAATAGTTACGTTTTTTCTCTTACCTACCTACGTACATACATATATTCAATTTTTCTGTATTGTATAGTTCATCAACTAACCTACACACACACATTATTTTTTTGTTTCTCTAATTCTATCGTCACATCGCTGAGCAGTGTGGGCTCTTTTTTTTAAGTTACTATGGACATTTAATTAACTACAGTGCCGTGCACATGAAATGCCGATTTATCTAAAGAAAAATTAGATCTTTTTTATTTTTCTGGTTCGAGGAAGTGAATAGATTATAATTCTTCCAATTTAAAAATTAAAAAAGTTCTATTATAATAGCTTGAATTAACAATTTTGTATCACTTCCTCGAAAAATAAAACTGAAATTAAGTTAAAATTTTCTTTACAAATAACTCGAAGAAGGTACTTACAATGACGTCCATAAAAAGAGCACACAAATGTGGGTAGGTTAAGTCAGTTGCACTGCACTTTGTTTTTTTTTTTACCGCAAATCTATACTATTATATAAAAGCGAAACCAAATATACATTTAAACTAAAACTAATATTATTGTAGAAAATATGCTCAGTCCCATTGAGAAATTTTTTCATGTGCTAATACTAATATTCAAAAAATGTTCGTGGTTACAATTTGCGAAGCAACGCCAGCACGGGTCGGCTAGTCGTTAATAAAGCGGCGAATTTTGTTATCCAATCTCTTAAAAAAAGATACAATTGACAAAAAGGTTCACAGATCTTCGTTGATAATTCTTTGTTTATTACTAAGGGCAATTTGGTAATACTCTAACATTTTTACGACATTAATTTCATTAAATTCACTTCATGTGATAGTACGTTGGTTCGAAACACACATCTTCTAGTTTCGCTAAGTATTGGACACTTTCCGATAAAGTTTATGATTTCTTCCCATTCTCTTAAGTCATATAGATAACAATTGAGAATTTCAGATCTTAGTTTAACTGTCATAGAAATCAGTTGAAGACTGTTTGAATCACAGAAGAACTTATTTCCTGGGAGGCTTGGCTTTGACCTTAACAATAAGATCACCTTCATTGTAAGCTCTACACTGGTCATAGAA
The DNA here is from genome assembly GCA_951509635.1 of Eupeodes luniger. Lineage (NCBI taxonomy): Eukaryota > Metazoa > Arthropoda > Insecta > Diptera > Syrphidae > Eupeodes > Eupeodes luniger. Next base: position 1,595,166 of record OX608073.1, read on the forward strand.
CAATAAGAGCTCATTTCAAACAGATAAGTTCTACTAACCGCTATAATACCAACCTTCAAATCCAGTGTCATGGTCAATCTTTCAGTCAATCTCAACCACTCTCCAAACCAACTACTACGGCCTTGAACAGATTTAAGGACTCCTTTTTTAACAACCGAAATGCAAGGAAATTCCTGCATGGCAATGTAGTTGGAGGTGCATAATTTAATCTGAAACATTCTTTAAAAAAAAAATATATACCTAACGAGTTTTTCAAAGTATTCAAAATTTTTACCTCTAAGCTTGGGCACCATACAAGTATCGTCTCCTATATTTACTCAAGAATCTTTTATTTTGCTATGCGATATTTTGATATTTCTAAGGCAACATTTTGTATTTAATTTTATTTATTGAAATATATCAATGTTTTACAAGAGCGAAAGTCTCATTTTCTTTTCAATATATTCAGCAAAACAATTCACGTGACAAAAGTCCTCATTCCTCTTATGGTCAAGGATTAACTTTTTTTCTTAAAACTACATAAGACCCATTGACAGAGTTGGTGGAAGGAAAAATTGAAAATTAAATATAAAACAGCTTAAGGATACAAATGAAGTTCTTTTTTAATTTGCCACAAAATGCGAACAACAACCCACGGCTGAAATATCACCCAAAAATACACAAAAACCTATTAACAAGGCGGAAAGAACCCAGCCTAGAGCCGAGGAAAGAATTTATGTAAAAAATTCCTGCAAGGTAATTAAAAATGGCGGCAACAATTTTAAAATACATAAACGCAAAAAATAGAATCGTTCATACATATATTTCACAAGACAATACAATATAAGTGACCATGGTGTAACAAAACCATGGCTATAGATAGGGATGGCGGGCGTTCTTTTGGAAAGAGATGAGTTTTTGGCCAAAACGCAAAGAACTTCCACGCAAAATACTCTTTCAAGTGCCTCTTGGCACAGAGTAGGATTTCTCTTATAAATCCCTAAGTATCCCTTTTTAATAATTCATGAAATGCTTCCACGTACATAAACCACCGCCATCAGCACCACTTTAAGTTTAAAGTATAGTCCCTGTCCCTGTATACTCATATTGTGTTGGGGGTAACTCAATTTCTGTTTTCGCTTTTGCTATATGTACTGTTGTTTTATATATTTTAACCGTTTGAAGGATATTTTTATCCTTCTACTTTCATCAAAACCTATTATGGCTGCGATTACGAGCTTTGGGGTTGAGGGTTTGTTGTGCAATTGTTATGTTGATTACAACATAAAAATTCGTTCATTAAAAACGCCATTAAAGTAAAATACTGAGTCATTTAGTCGCTTAATAACGGCTCTGATGTCATTTAATAGAACGGAAGTGTCTGGAGAGTTTGTATGGGAAGGGATTTTTGTGTGTTGTGTGCAAAAAAAAAAACGGAAAAAAATGATTTTAGAGCTAAAGTTCCAGGATAATAAACAAGTGGGTATACAACGTGAACAAAATTGTAATATTTATTTCAACCGGAAGTATTCTAGGATCATCTATCAAGTTTTTAGCTTTTATCATTTTCGAGCCTCTTTTGAGAGGACAACGCAAAGGATGCGGTGACGAATGAAGTTTGTATATCGATGAAAGCCCACAGCAACGATATGATTTGACAAAATATTATCGCTGCTTTTAAGTGACAGCATTAGGAGAGAGTAGGGTTATTAATCAATCAAATAACAATAAATAAAGTCACAGAAATAAAATATGTAAATGTTATTTGAGTACTGTTATAACGAAGTGATTTTAGGCCAAAAAAGTGGGATTCTTTTGATGCCCATAGCACTTTTATTTTTTTTAACCAAAATTAATAATTTCCCTGAAATATGCTTCTTGTTAAATTGAAAAAATGGTTTTCAATTAAGATTTTCGTGGAAAAGAGGATGGTTTTCTTAAGTTCTACACACAGACTGTAGGGTGGGGTCTCAGTAGGCAGACTTCAGGTCTGCTAAACGTTGTTTTCCGGTTTCTATATATGTACTGGCCACAGAGGTTTTAAATTGTTTGAATTTCCAAGTACCTGACCACAAGGGTTGATCCTAAGGAAATACCACTGCTCTATTTGGCAAATATGTATCTCCGAGATAAAAGCGCTTAAATAATTTATCTCGTCCTCCGCAATATTTGTTTGCAATCTTCTCTTCCTTTAAGACATAAAGCTAAACAAACAAGAACAACAATTTCCCGAAATTAAGCGATAAAATCGATTAATTTTAAATCCTTATGTAACAACCTCCTCCCCATACACCTCCTCCTCGTACAAGTAAATTGAGTTTGAGAAAAAAAAAAAAAAATTAATTACTTATGACTGCCCATCACACATCAGGAAGAGGGCAAACTCTTCCCGTCAGTCTCCATATTATTTGCACTGTGATACTCATCTTCGTCCTTATATTATAAACCATCACATCAGTCATATATGCCGCATCAAAGTGTCAATCAATAATAATTTTTAATCATCGTGTGATGTGGAAACTCATCCTCATCATCATCAATGCCTATAGAATCAAAATTTAATTTTTATTGATTCTTTCAATACTGATGTACAGGGGCGTCGTGCGTCGTTGAGTCGCAGAAACGCAGGAACAGAGGACTTCAGCAAATGCAATTATTTTCGCATACTAAAACTATTTCAATTATTCTTGGATAGAATTTTTTTTGCTTTTTTCAATTTGTTAGGAAATAGTTTTGAAAAAAACAATACTTTTTTGAATTAAATTTCGAATGTCAATTACTAATTGTTAGGTAATAATTATTTTGAAATCCAGCTTTTTAAAAATGCATTTATTAAGAATTTTGTCATTGATATTTGTATCTAGTTCATACTAACTATCAAAATTCGTACTAATTGACCCCATTCCATAGGTTGGCGAAATGGGTTGAAGAGATGAAAAGTTGATCATATTTTTGCTACTATAGTCAAAATGTTTTTAGAGAACAAAAAAAAACTTTACGTTTTTTTTGAAAGCGGCCTTTGATACGGTTAACAGAAGTTCTTTAATTTATAAAATTTATACCCTAGGTATATCAATAAAATTTCTCAACTTATATATGCTTCTTATAACCGATACCTCTGCTCCTGTATGGAATGGAAGTAGAATGTCTAATTTCTTTAATCCAAGTGCTGGCGTTCCACAAGGTTGTGGATTAAGTCCATTAATATTTCCACTTTATATTAATAACATATTCAAAGATTTCCCTGCTGGTATTAAGGTTGGTGAAACATTAATAAAAATGCTTCTATACGCGGATGACTTTGTACAATTGACTGATAATCCCATAGCTTTGCAGTTACAAATAAACAAGCTCAAGCGTTTTTGTGATTTATGGGATTTAAGTATACCTAAATGTTGCAAAGTCTAAAATCATGTTTTTTGAAAACACTCAGCGAAGAACAACTTCCCAAGAAAAATGTTTTTTCGAACGTGAACTCATAGAAATAGTAAATCAGTTCAAATACTTAGGTTTTTTCCGCAGGCTTTACTTCTCAAAGAGTTTCCTTACACTTGAATAAAAAATAAATAAATAAATGTCAAGGCTTGAAATTGATCAACTCTCTCAATTGATTATCGATATCTTGTTTTACAATTTAATGAACGTGAAGACTTTTCTAATAAGTGTTGTAAATATGTACATATGTTTGTATGTACAGGGCCGTCGAGAGGAATTCCGGGCCCGGGACGGAAAAATCTCGGGCCCCCCCATATTTACCATTTTTTTAAAATTTCATGCCTACTGATATGGTACGTTCTAATTTCAATTACGAATAGCGAAATTGGTTGGAATTAACGGAAATAATCATTTTTTGTTTGCAAAGTGAACCGAAAAGAGTGTTTATCATCAAATCAATCTTACGGGTATCGTCCAGTTTAGTTGAAATGGAGGATGGATAGAAAATAATTCTACATGCGATTAGATCAGAATCCGAACAGAATCATACATTCAATTCGATATTGCCAACGACATGTTAGTAACTGATAATACGGTCGATTAACTATTACAAAAATAGCATGAAGATCTATTACCTACTATGAAAATAAAATAGAGCGAAGTGAAAGTATTTGAAATTTGTCTTTAAAAAAAAATAAGTATTTTAAAAGTTTTACATTAAATACTCTTTTTTGTTTTTCTTCATATTAAAATATTATTACAATGTTTTATTAGAGTAAGTTTGCATTCAATGAAATATTTTCTTTTGGCAAACGAGCCTTCCTAGCTTTCTGAGCAGCAAAACAACTTATAATTGCGTCGAAATTCAATTTCCTTGCCAAAGGTGCTTCGATGCATAGTGTAGCAAGTCTGGAAACACGATCTTGTGATGAGCACGAACGATGAAACTTCTTTGTTCTGGCAAGGACGCTAAATGAACGTTTGGCACTAGCTATACGGTTAACCTTGTAGCGGAAAATGTAGCATTCAAATTTTTCATCGTATCGAACCGACGAGAAATTCCACATATAATTGAATCAACTATGACGTAAAAGGTGTTGCTCTTGAAATTTATTTCTTCGTCTGTTTCAATTTGCTTTCCAGCTCCTCGGTTTTCTTCAAAATGTCTCTTTAATTGACTTTTTCGGTTCGATGGGTTCGATTCTGGAACATCCCCCAATCCAGTAGCAACTGCTTTGCATTCAGATAAAAATTGATCTCATCCGCTTTGAACAATGTTCAAATCGAAGATCAAGTTGTCGAGATCTTGAATTTCAACGTCAATAGAACTGTTTCTGGCTCGAAGAAGGAAACTTCTTTCATTTATAGCGCTAAGAACCTTGCACCAAATCGAAGACATCAGGACGCATTCAAATTTGACCATCTTGTATCGGAAAGTTTTGAAGGGATCCGGACATTTTTCTTAAGAATTTCCCAGCGTTGAGCACTGCTGCTAAACAAGTTGAAACACTTTTGAACAACACCAAAAATGTGATTGCCGCAGCAGTACAACATTCCGCTGAATCAACTCCACACAAGTTACACAGGTACACTTTGTGCACCATTATACTGTCCTTTCATATTGCTTCCATTGTCATAGCCTTGTGCACAACAGTCTTCTAAAGGGATTCCGTTCTTTACCAATGTTTCGCAGATCAAATCAGCTATTGCGGTGCCAGTTTTTTTTGTTGCAATCGACAAATTCCAAAAACCGTTCTTGGATGGTGAACACATTTTCTTCAAAGCGCAGATATCGCAAAATTAATGTGTTTTGTTCCACATCACTTGAATCGGGTGATGTGGCGTTTTCTCTCTCCTTCAAAATAGCTGAATTCACATGCTGGGCACAAATTTTAATGAACTCATTTTGAATCTCAACGGAAAGGTAGTGGACTTGGAAACGTTTGTGCTCTTGTACTTTTTCCAAGTGCTCCTGACGTAAGGCGTCATTATGACTAATTAATTCCAAAATGCCCAAAAAATGTCCATTATTTGGCTCTCCAGTAAGATTGCTATCGCCTCGTAGTCCTAGTCCCCTTTCGCCAAGGAAGAAAATGGTGTCCAATATTCTATATAGAATTCCTTGCTATTTTTGTATGGCTGGTTTAATATACACACTTTGAAGTGACTTGATATCCTTCAAATCTTCAGTAAACAATTTATTCAAAATATTAATTAATTAATATTACGAAAACCACAATTGAAAAACGTTTGCGTGGGATTTTCCGGTCCCCCGAAACCGAATCAAAAATTTCGTTCCCAGGAGAAACAAAAATAGAAGAAAAGAAACCTTATAAAAACAGAAACCGAAATAAATATTTGTGTTTTGTTTTAAGTTGCCGGGCCCCTTATTTTGATTTTAAAAATTTTCAAAATAAAATAAATTTGAAATTTACGTTAAATTAAGTAAGAAAAGCGAAACAATTTATTATAACTTTCTTTCAATAGTTCAGAGTTGCCCAATTTTTCATTAAATATAAACAAAAATGTACGCCAATAATAATCAGGGGCCCAGATCGGCACGCTTGTGACTGAAAGATTAATAGATAACATGCAAACAGGGGCCCGATTGCCAAAGCATGAATGATTTTAAATTTTCGGGCCCCTAAAAATAAGTTTGAATAGGTATGTTGATGATGAATTTAGAGTACCTATATTGAGAAAAAAAATACTCGTCATTGCTTTCAATTTTACGGGCACCTAGAAAATATCGGGCCCGGGGGTTTCCCCCCCTTTCCCCTCCCCCCTCTCGACGGGGCTGTGTATGTATATATGTATGTGCGTTGGTCGGACAAATTAAGTTACTTTTGTGTTCTACAAACAAAACCATACATTTTGATTATAGAAGGATTAAGTTGTTAAATTCTAATCTCGACTTATAATTGGTCTATCTCATCACGTTTTTAAAATATGCCTCTTTAAAAATGTTAAATACCACTAAAACATGCGTTTTGGAGTTAGTATTTCAGTGGTGATTTCAAAACCAAACTAAGATTTTAACAATCTGCTTGAATCTTATAACTACCTGTTTTCAACATTACTTTTATATGTTTTTAATAATTTGAAAAACGTGATGTTCATGCCTTGTTTAGACTTAGGATTTGTTGAAGAAACAAAAAAGCAAAACGGTTTTGCTTTTTTCTGTCAAAAAACGTTTTTGCATTAACGGTTTAGCGTTTCTTTAAGATTTTTATAAGACAGGTGATTTTTTAATATCTTATGAAGATTTTTCTGAAAATAAATACCATCAAAATACCAAAATATATAATAAATATGTTTTATTATTTGTGATCCTTACAATAATAAAAATGTTTGCAAAATTTTAAAGTTCACTCTAAATTTGATTATTGGTAATGCCCATTGACTTTAAATACATTTTTATATACTGGTAATAAGATCAAGGTTTACAGAAATAACTTTCAATAAAATTCAGCGCGAGTTTTTTTACTTTAGTAATTTAAAAATAAAATATTGTTTTCAACTTTGATATTTTTTTTGCTATCAAAAATGCCTCACTTTATAGGTTTAATATCTCCAATATCTCGACAAAAACGCAGCTTAAAGGTTAACTATGAAATTTTTGAAGTTCTTTAAATGAATGAAGTTCATTTTCGAATCACAACCTTATTTTTTAAATAGCCAAAAAATGTTCATCCAAAGTTTGCAAACCATATAAGTGAATTACTTGCATTGCTTATTTATGAAAAAAAAATGTTAAGTCTTAAGCTACGCATTTTTCTAAGCGATAAGAATGGTAACCCAAGGAAAATAAATACTCAAAAAATCGCTATTGCTCTAGGTTTTCTTTTTTAAAATTGTTTGACGTCTTTAATCGAAGTTAAATTCGGTATAATATGTACATATTTGGTATAATAAGTCTGAAAATCTGAAGATTGATTTCAACAACAAATGTTTCAGCTGAAAATTACGCAATCGCCTTTAGGATTGTCGCCAAGGTTTAATACTTAAATCGAGTACTAACCCACCTATAGAATTATCTCAATCATTATACCCAATCTATATTTATATTATTTGGATTTCTTGTAAAACAACATTTGAAGAAACATATTCTTGACATCAAACTATTTAACGAGAGAATTTGCTCAATAAGTCTTGACATACAAAATACAAAAATGACCATAATCCAAGTTTATGCACCAACAATGAATGCATCTGACGAAGAAATTGAATACTTTTACGAGAATTTAGAGAATGCCTTCAAAGAAACAAAGACAGAGGTTATGTATGTAATAGGCGATTTTAATGCAAAACTCGGGACAATGGAAGATGGAGAACAGCAGCTATTTGGACCTTTTGGATATGGACAAAGAAATATGCGTGGGAATAGGCTTATGACGTGGATGCAAGAAATGAACCTAGTTTTTGGAAACTCCTTTTTTAAGAAAAAAGATAAAAATAAATGGACATGGATAACACCTGATGGACAACATAAAAACGAATATGACCTCGCTCTTACAAATAAAATAACAACAGTGACAGATGTATCTGTAATAAATAACTTAAAATTTGAAAGCGACCATAGAATGGTAAGAATGAAAATAAAAATTGACCACAGCACATTAAGAAGAAACCACCAAAAATTATTCTTTCCCAACTCCATCTCTTCTTCATCCATCACATCCTATAATGAATCTTTGACAAGAAAAATAGAAGAAGCCATAAACTTGATGAACTTGGATGACGATCTCCTGAACATATACAACCAGCTTGAGCATATTATAAAAACCACAGCAAAAAACGAATTGATGAAACCAAAAACCAAACAAATAGACAAGCTTTCACTTGAAACCAAAGCACTTATCAACCAGAGAGAAATTCTGACACATAAGATGAATCCGACAGAAAATGACAAGGAAGAACTAAGAAATATCAGGAAAACTATAAAGAATAAAGCTAAAGACGATGTTCAAAAATATAACGAAACAAAAATCAAAGAGATTCTTAAGAACACCAAATCGATCAAAAAAACAAAAAACTTCATTAATAGTGAAAAAGAATGGATAGTCTCACTGAAACAAAGAAATAATAATATGACAAAAAGAAAAGATATTAACGAAACAGCAACAAGTTTCTTTGAATCATTGTTCAAATCAACCAAAGACATAGCTTTTGACACTGATTCGGACATTTCATTTGACAGCTCAGAGAATGACACTATATTTCTCCTCAATGAAACTGACGTATCATCAGCTATAGACAGTTTAAAAGCCGAAAAAAGTGCAGGTTGTGACGAAATTGAAGCCGAAATGCTGAAATATGGAAAAGACTCTCTGACACCAATCCTAACAAAAATCTTCAACGCAATTTTGACAACCCAACTGATTCCCAAACAATGGCAACAAAGTAAAATAATACTGCTACATAAGAAAGGAGACAAGGATAACATAAATAATTATAGACCGATAAGCCTGATTTCTACAATTTACAAGCTTTTCTCGAAGACAGTATATAATAGAACCAAAGAAGCACTTAACGACAAACAACCAAGAGAGCAAGCAGGATTTAGAGAAGGCTTCTCAACCACTGACCATCTTCAGACAATAAACCAGCTCATCGAAAAACATAACGAATACAAAAAACCACTTTACCTTTGTTTTATTGACTTCACAAAAGCTTTTGACACCGTGGAATACAGCAGTATATGGACGGCACTAAGTAATCAAAACATTCATCCCACCCTTATCAAGACGTTTAGAAATATATACAAAAATAACACCGCCAAGGTAAAAACAGACAAGCTTGGAAGGGAATTCCATCTTAAAAGAGGAGTAAGACAGGGTGATCCTATGTCGCCGCCATTATTCTCCGCTGTCCTGGAGGACATCTTCGAAAGACTGAAATGGAGAAACTGGTATGGCATTCAAGTCTGGGGAGAATACCTAAATAACTTAAGGTTCGCAGATGATGTTGTTCTACTGTCGAACTCACCTACACAGATACAGACAATGTTGAATCAACTCTCAGCGGCCTGCAAAAAAGATGGACTATGTTTAAACTTGACAAAAACAAAAATAATGACCAACCACATAAAAGAAGACATATTCCTAGAAGATGATAAAATAGACTATGTTGAGGACTACGTGTACTTGGGACAAATAAAATCGTTTGAAAAACAAGAAGATAAAGAAGTTAATAGAAGAATAACAAATGGATGGAAACAATACTGGAGTTTGAACGAAATATTAAAATCGAACATAAGCAGTGACACAAGAAAATACGTAATCGATTCGACAATTCTACCTGTTTTGACGTACGGGCTGCAAACCATAGGACTAACTTCAAATCAACAAGAAAAACTGAGAATCTGCCAGGTAAAAATTGAAAGAAAACTTTTGAATATAAGACAAGTACAAAGAATAAGCAACGAAGAAATAAGAAGAAGAACAAACATAGTTGACGTAATACAGCGAACGAAACAATTGAAATGGAGCTGGGCAGGACATATATCCAGAACAGAAGATCAGAGATGGACGAAAATCATAACTAAATGGACTTTATTTGACGAGAGAAGACCAAGAGGGCGTCCGAAAAAGAGATGGGTTGACGATTTGAACGAATACAACAACAACTGGTATAATGATGCCAAAAACAGAGCTATATGGACAACAATGGGGGAGGCTTATGCCGGATAGAAAATAATCGAAATAAAACGAATATAAGAACAAATTAATTAAAACTTAAAAATATATAAATTGAAAAATGTATTTTATTTAAATCTAAATATTCAAAATAAGTAGATTTTAATTATTAACATAAATTAGTGAATAAGTATTACCTACTTCTATTAATTTAAGAACACATTTGTAAAACTTCAAAATTGGCAAATAAAGCTTCAAATAATAAATAATAATAATAAATATTTATCAAATCAATAGGATCCCTCGTAATATTATGCTTAATTTTTTCGTTGTAAATGTAAATGTAAATTCAGAAACACAAATTTCACTTGAATTCTCCCCCAAGCACTAATTAAGGCGATAGCTATTATATGTTGGCTTATTTGAACTACAGACAATTGGTTGTATATAGTACATATTTCAAGAACTACTGGCACCTGGACAGCAATGGATTACGACAGCAATGAACTATAGAATGTACAAAACATTCGAATAAGAGGGAGAAGCAGCCTTGTCTGATGTTTACAAATATTAATGACGGAAGATGAATTGGCATTGTTTCCGCCAATTTTCACAGTGCAGTATCCCTTCAAGCTTAACCGGTAATTACCTTAATGGAGTATCCCTATCATTGTATTCCGGATAATATGAACATTTGTTCGACATGCATTTGAGTGTACATATACGAGTAAATGTTCATTTTTGCTTAGAGGCGTAGAATTTGAAAGGTCCATAAGGCCCTTACCAACATTGCGAACAGGAAAACATTTATGCTTAGTTTAGCGACTGCCCGACCGTCACTTCGCCGTCGTAGTCAGTTAGCAAAGCAAAACTGAACTGAGATTTTCTATTTTCATTTCAAAATCGAAGGCATAACAAAGCTCTCAAATGTGCATTCAACCGTAGGTTAGTTTCACTCACTTCACGTTTAACAAACGCCTGGGTTGCCTCTGCCTCTGTGTCTGCCACTGACATTGCCACTAGGCCGGATGGTAGGAAATGCGACCAAAGTGCAGCACTTTACTTCCTGTCTAATTTCCCAAAGGATTTCGTTTTCGTTTTCGTTTTCATTTTCATTTTATTTTTTTGTATTTTGCATTCAATCATTCTTCCATCATTTAGAGGACTTGATGCAAAAGCAGAATGTTTGTTTACCTTAATGGTCCTGTCTTCTGTTCATGGCTCTATAAGTAAATATCCTGCGTCTATATATGATGCTGGTTCAACTGACTGAAGTTCAACCCACAACGAATACCGGAAACCATCTCATCCGAAAGAGAAGTTCCCGTTTATGATTTTTGCTTTGGGGATATTTTTGTATAGTTCGATATTTTTTCTTGTCTTCAATCGAAATTGATTAATTCTCCAAATTGAATGAAAAATACAGGTAGGCGATGTTGGATGTATACTATTCACGCTGTATCCTTGGAGTAAAAATTGCTTTGTAATAGGCTAGTCATGTTTCCTCAAAGGGGAGAATTCTCTTCTTTCTTGAATTGGATTTTTTTTTTGCTAAAATAGCAATGAACTTCAAAAACGGAATTGTTTTTTAAAACAGAATAAATTTAAAAGAGTTTTATTGGCTTCAAATGGAATAATATTCTTTTAACAACAGTCCTTTATTTTTTTCAAGTCTTATGAGGAACAATGTTCGTTTTTTTTTTTCTATTAAAAGATAATGATTGCTTTTGAGCTTTTTCAAATTTATTTTGTTGAATATTCACAACTCTTTTAATTTATAGAAAAAGCAATCAAATAACGTGAGCTCTTTGTACACAAAATATTAAAGCTGCTGTTGAAAAGATAAACAGTTGTTTACTTTTGAAGGGGTTTATTTCAATTATGAGAATTGTATGAGATAAGCATAATGTAGCAATGTAGCTGTGAAAGGAGCCCAGATGTATGTAAACATGGTTAAAATAACCAGAGTTGCGAGTATCAATTGTTATTTAATAGTTGACAAATGTCTAAACTCGACCTCGACCTGATTTTAACTTTAACAAATCATTAAGAGATATTAAGAAGATAAATCGTTTAAAATTACGTTGAGCATTTTTAAGCTCAATCTAACATTTTTACGAAACTGTTTTTAAAAAGAAGCCTATAGCACGGCAATAAACATAATGCTACAATTTATCTTCTCTGAAGACTTGTAGCAACCATATAATTCGCAGTTGCTTTATGTAGCTCGGATTATATGGTATCTCGATTTGTTCGAGAAATTTTGCGTCAAGACAAGGTGTGATGGTCATCTTCTGATGAGCCCAACCATCACACCGGGGCGAAACGCAAAAATGAACACTTTTGCTGGTTTAAATTTTTTCATGTTTTTCATGATTTTCATGATTTAAACAATTTTTATTAACAATAAGTGTTCAGGGAAAAAACCTATTGACTGTTTACAGTCAAATATTTCTTTTAAAAAGAAGCCTATAGCACGGCAATAAACATAATGCTACAATTTATCTTCTCTGAAGACTTGTAGAGTTGTAGCAACCATATAATTCCCAGTTGCTTTATGTAGCTCGCATTATATGGTATCTCGATTTGTTCGAGAAATTTTGCGTCAAGACAAGGTGTGATGGTCATCTTCTGATGAGCCCAACCATCACACCGGGGCGAAACGCAAAAATGAACACTTTTGCTGGTTTAAATTTTTTCATGATTTTCATGATTTAAACAATTTTTATTGTTTTTAAATGTTAAAAAGTTTTAACAACAATATTTATATGGGATAAAACCACTTTCAAGTCAGTATCTTTCTTTGTTCTCAAACTTTTAATTGGATTTTCAAGTCTTACAAGTTATTTATAACATTTTATTTAAGATGGGACAGTTTTGAAGTCAATATCTATTCTTATTCTCAAGATTCTTCGAAAATCAATGTTTACCAGCTTTCAGTTGTTTATTCTTTGTTTGTTAGAAAATTTGTCAATTATATTATTGAAAAAAAAAATAACTAAATGCTTTAAAATATTCTTATTATTCTGTTATATAGAACTTATGTTTAGAAGTTAAGTTAAGAAAAAAAATATAAGATACAATTTAATAAAAACCTATCTGTTTTGGAGAAAATTCGATTTCGACTAAAAAAGTTGTAAAGAGACTATTGATATTTTCAATCTTAAAAAAAATGGCAAAACGCCTAACGCGAATCTGCTCAAACCCTAATTTTCAAGTTTGGGCTGTAGGCCGTGGGGGCGATTACAGACAGACGGATGGAATCGGGGGACTCATTTTTTGACTCCTCTACCATTGTAATGTCATGTTTTATTAAAATATCGAGTTTGAAAATTGTTACGAATGCAATACTTGCCATATAGTTCCTATATGTCGCAAGTAAACCTATATTTAGTACAGAATCAAATAATTTGTATGTCAACATATTAATTGAAGATATTCGAGTCAAAAATAAGTTTTTACTAATTTTCAGTGCTTTTTTGTAGATTGCTATGTTTATTAAAAATAATTTCTTACCATTATTTAGCAGAACATATTTTAGATTTACATTTTTGGCATTTCGATTTTTTAAAACCTTAGATAAATAAGATGTCAAAATGTTTTTCTTCTGGAGATTATATCATGTTTAGTTCGTAAAATATTCCAGGTGGAAAATATTTTGTGTTCATTTTTATTGAATTTGTAAAAGAAGAATAATTCTGTATCAAACCCAAAAATTTAAAATTTAATTAAAGTCAATAGCGTAATTGGCTTTTGAGATATTTGGAGTCAATCAAATTTTAACAAAATCACCCACTCATTTTTGTTGCACGTCCTTTCTGTATCTTTTGATGTTATTATTATCTATAAAACAAAATATATTTGAAGTCGATATACATACATATCTCTGCGAGTTTTTGAGATATGAGGCGTGTTTTTTTGGCATCGCTATCTCCAGCCAAATTTGATTTCCCAAAAAAACGTATCCGTAGTTGCCCATCCGCAGCTGTTTTATTTTATTTTTAAGTTGGTAGACTTGTCTAGCTGTCAGATAATAAAACAAAACAAGCGTAGAAGTCCAGCAAGGCCTCCGTCTCCCCATTTGTTCAGGTTTTTTTTCTTGATGACATGGAGCCGCGTAAACTGTCAAAATTTGTATAAATAATCTTTATTTAACTTAACCAACTAGGTACAACGGCCACTTTTGGCAAAAAGAGTGGTAAATTTACAAAATTACAAACAAATTTTGTTCTTTTTAGCGCCATTAAATTGTTTTTTTTGTTTTTTTTACCAAAAATTAAGCTTTCTGCATTACTGTTTTTAATTTTGTGGTTAGAAAAACTTAAAAAATATTTAACTTACATATGTCGTTTTCTAATTGGTTTTGAAATTTTTGTGTAAAAATATCAGATTTTTCCTGGAAAATAGTAGATGAAATCTAGTTTTGAAATTGTTTTCGAAATATCTTCATATAAACTTAATTTTTTTTTTAAATAAAACAATAACAAATGTCAAACAGAGAAGTGTGTTTGAAAGTGCGTGTGCTTGTACCTTTGTGTGAATTTTGATAAAAATCGAGATTCAGATTTTTGAATCTCGAATCCATTTTTTTGAATCTCAAGTCTCAAGTAAATGATGAAATCTGAGATTTTTCCACTTTTAGCTGTCAGATTCAAAAATTTGACTTCACTCATTTTTCTGCAAAAAGTCAAAAAGTGAACATTTTCAAACTCATTTTGTGACAGTTTTTCCACCCCAAAATTAAAAGTAATGATGCAGAAAGCTTATTTTTTGATTTCAAAAACAATTTTTTTCAATTTCATGTGGTGCTATAAAGAAAAAATGACTTTTGTAAATTTCTCACTTTTTGCAAAAAGTGGCCGTTGTCGTTTTAACTTAAATCTCTCAAATAGAAAACGACATTACAGAAGAAGAATATTAAACACCATAGAGCAACATAATGTGTGACTCGTTCCTTGATTTTTGCGTTCCAATATTAATTCAAAATAAACTTAAATAAAAGAACGCACTTAAAGACTCTTTGAGTTATCCGATTATCCGAGTTACCAACTTAAGAGATTCAATTTTTCTTCGATCGAGTATCGATACTCGAAAAAATGTCAATTTTTTAACCGTGTTGTATTTGTAATACATGGTAGCTCCTACTGCAGATACGGATAGCTGTGCCAAAAAAACACGCCTATGGTTAATGAAAAAAAACATTTTTAACGTACGGAAGTGAGAACGTTTGGGCGTACAACGTACGTACGGAAGAACGTACGTTGTACGCCAACACACCTTGAGAAATGACAACATTTCTATTTGACAAATCAGACAATAACATTAACTTCCTGTTGGAAGTTAATAAATACAAACGTGAGTGGGACAGTTATGACATGACTTATGAATGAGTAATTTGTGCAGTGTTTGAAGGCCTGCAACTAATCTTCTGGAATAACCCCCAAGTACTTTATTGAAACCCAAACATTATTATTGAGCTCATACCTATTTCCAGTAAGCAACTTTTCGGTTTGTATAGACGGTATAAAAATAATTTAGATGGAATCAAGGGCACAAAATCGGATATATTTGAATGCTAAATAAACTCCGTTACAAATACAATTTTTTTTTACCACACCACACCTCCAAAAAATACTCTTCCCCATTCCACCAACGCAATGCTTGGAAATACGTAAATGCTTCGTCGTCTGAATCATTTCCTTGCATATATACATTTTATTATCCTTATGTACCTACTCCCATAATTTTCTGTGATAACATAACTTCCTAATGGGAGCACAGACAGAGTCAAAATAAATTAGATAAGCCATTCCATTTTCCTTTTGTTTCATTAAAACGGATAATAAATCTAATAAATTGAACTCAAATCCAAATATTAGCTTTTAATACTTTTTGCCAAACGAGGACGAGTTTCGAAATTAAATTATCCTTGTTCGTTGTTGTGGAAGAATTAAGATAGGGAAATCGAAAACACCTGCACATCACCCACCGAAATAAATTCTTTTAACTCTTGAAGATTTAATCTTTAATAGAAAAATTCTCAAGTTTCATTCCAGTGCAGTAAACAACACAGACTTCTTAATAGTATTTGGGTTCTTAGAACTGATCTTTGAAATACATAGAAACTCTTATCATTTAATACTTACTTTCAGAATTTCTTTAACTTTACAATAAAGTGGAGACTCTTCTTTCCTTTTTAAGCAGAACTTAGAAGTCATAGCTTCGAGGTCCAAAGTGAAAATTAAAATTAAATAATAAGTTTTTTTTTTTTTTTTTTTTTTTTCAATTCATTTTTATTAATTCAATCTTAAATCTATCTTAAAGCTAGACAAAAATTCATAAAACTAGCCTAATTAACCATAACTTACAACTAACTTACTGGTCCCATACGGACACTCTAAGTTAAACAATAATACTTAATGCTAATGCCTTTCGGCCCTAAGATCTATTTTAACTTCAATTCAATTTTATTTATTTTTGTATTCATTAGAAAATTTAGAAAAAACTAATGTCAATATCCTTTTTTATTTTTACTTAAAAACTACTTAAAATAAGGTCCTTAATATAAAACTTAAAGCTAACTAAAACTACCTATTCTACCTATAAACTACTTAAAACTAGAACAACCACAGCAGCAAATCTAACTATCTAACGTTTTTTGTTTTTCATATTTTGTCTTTTTTTTTTTTTTTAGATTATTCCATGTTTTTTTTTTAATTTTTTTTTTTTTTTTTTTTGTATTTTTTTGTATTTTTCTTTTTTGTATTTTTTTTGTATGTTTTTTTTTTGTGCCACCATGCCTATTCTACTTAAAACTAAACCCTAAAACTATAAAACAAGTATGTAAGCCGGCCAAGGCTTAAAACCCCTTCCCGACTACTCACTATCAAGTGCCGATTGAAGCCACCAAAACTGGTTCTCCTGCTTCACCCTATCAGTTCGGTCCCGTTCGGACACAGCCCTACTGAACCGAAGGAGCTCTGCTCCGCCTTGTGCCATGACGTCCCGATTGTACAGGAGTCGCCTATCCACGGTTCGTCGTCTGACGTGGTAGATTAACGGAACTGCCAATCTATCCTGTATCAGACCGCATCTATCTAAAAAGAGGAATGCCTCTGGTGGAATGAAGCCGCTCAAGCGTGCACTTTCAAAATACTCGTCATTCGGATAGAACGCCCCGAAAATTAAATTGTTGGTCGAAGACATAGCTCTTGCAATGTGACCTCGAACGAGTTTTATCACGAAATTGTCAATTCTGTTGATTCGAGCCCCGTTGTATAGGACCTCGTTGGAATAGTAATGCACGTAAGAAGATTCGGCTGTTCGATATAAGCCGGTACAGCGTCGTAAACACTGCCGCTCGAACACCCGAAACTTCTCCATCTGGGAAGGGGCAACGTTGAACCACACAGGACAACCATAAACGATCATCGGCCGTATGAGGGCCATGTAGCAAATTACCTTCACTCTGGGGTCGGCTTGCGACTGCTAAAAAACAGCCGTTTCGTCAGAGCGAAGGCTCCTCTGGCCCTGGTCAGAGCAGCATTTATATGTCTGTCGAAATATAAATACTGATCTAACCAGATACCGAGGTACTTCACTTCACTTTTGCTCGCTAATGGCTGCCCGTGAAGATCAACGATAACCATCTTGCGCCAATTCTTGCACGTATCCCTCGTGGCCCTAGCCAACGGAGTCCGGAACAGAATTGTCTCCGACTTCTGGATATTTATTTTCAGTTTCCAGTCGTCGCAATATCGCTGAATCTTGTCGAAATCACGCTGCAAGAGAATTCTAATAACCTCAATCTCAATCGGGCCGTTCTGTACGCAATAAGATCGTCGGCGTACGCAATTGCCTTTGTAAGACTACCTATCAGATCGCTGGTGTAAATGCTGAAGAGAATCGGCGAATTCACCGCTCCCTGTTGAAGACCATTTTTAATTAAGAATTTTGTGGTAGAAGTTACATTGCCACTTTTGACAACAAACTTTCTACCGTTAAGCATATCATAAAGTATATACAACAATGGCTTGCTTATGCCAAGCCTGCTCAGTTTTAGGTAAAGACCCTCTAACCATACGGTGTCAAAGGCCTTTTCCAAATCAACCAGAACAGCACCTGTGCATTGTTGTTTTGTTTTATTCCATTGGATATCAGAAACGAGTTTAGACGCAGCATGAATTGTGTCATGACCCGCCTTGAACCCGAACTGTTTATCCGGAATTATTTTGTTGTCCGCAGCCCACTTAGTCAGAGCCCTATTGATTATTTTTTCGAAAACTTTGCTGATGCTCGGAAGAAGACTTATCGACCGAAGATTTGACGGGTTGGAGTTGTCCTTTCCCTTTTTCGGGAGAGGATGAACCACAGCGGTCTTCCAATGCCCTGGATAATATGCATTATTCAGTGCATTATTGAAGAGTGTGGTGTAAATGTCAATTGCCTCCATCGGTAAATGTCTTAGTACAACGTTGGATATACCATCGACACCTGCTGACTTTTTATTTTTTATTGAGTTGAAGATGAGCTGAAGCTCAACCTTCGTCACTAACAAGGGACTTGGTCCCGTTTGCTCGGCGATTATGGCATTTGCCAAGGAATCGTCATCGAACCGCATAAAACCGCGGTTCTCAGATCGCCAATGTGTTATATCATTTCGAAGGTAAAAGTGATTAAGTAGGGCTCTGTTTTCCAGGTCGTGGTTGGGGCGAATGCTAACATTCACCTTGTACACTTGCTGGAAAGCAGCTCCCACCGCCTCCACTTTTTCCTTCGGATCTTCAATTATATAAAAGTCATCGTCAAAGATGGCTTCTTCTGGATCTATTTGCGCTGTCATGAGTACGTCTCTGTTCTCTTCAGTTCTTTGAAGTTTCAGACACGGAAGGTCATTGTCGTTCTTTTTCCTAAATATCTTGTTGATTTTAGGGAACATACCAGGGTCACTGGAATTAACTGACCGGATCTTACGGTCCCAGTACTTGTTAATTGATAACCTGTAGTTCTCCTTAATCAACAGATTGACATTTTTTATTGACGACTTCAGTGCCCTAACCTCCAAGTCGTGTGGGTCTGTCAGTCGTCTGTACAAGTTTTTGAGTCTTGTCAGTAAGCCACTCTTGTGCCTACGTAGTGCGTCAATAGTCGTGTTTCTGTAAGCGTCCATTTGGTCCCGTTCTTTGTACTTTGGTATTGTCCGTTCCATCGTTCGTTTTATTGTTTCGTCCATTTTTTGTAAATGTTGGTCAATTTCTGTATTTGTCAGGTTTCTGTTGTTTGGTGGGGCTGTGTCATTTGAACGAAGTTCTCTCGCTAAGGCGTTGGTGAAACGAGGCCAGCGCATCTTACTGTAATTGTAAGAGTGCGTTGCAACGTATTCCTCCAACTCCACGCGTTCGTTCGGTATCTGCATTACAGCAGCCAGTCCGCAGTGATCACTGTCGTACTCGACTGTCTGTAAGCAGTTACGGGGGTGATTACCCACTTTGTCTGTAACTGTCAGTCTTGTGTCGTACAGCAAAAGATCCAGAAAGGAGCCGGTTCTTGGATACGATGGCTTTTCAGTAGCCAGCAGGTCGACGCCATATTCAACGCTGTAAAGATCCATCAAATTAAAAAGATGGTTACCTCTGGGATTACTATGTTGATTTCCCCAATCTTCATGTTTTGCGTTCAAATCACCGGCCAAGATGAAATAGTTTTCTTCCAAGCTCAGTTTCAGTTCCCTAAAAAGAATCTCGAGTTCTGAAGCAAAGTAAGTAACCTGCGGAGCTCCAGCCGCATAAGCCGCAATCATATACATCCGCTTCCCTTGAGTGAGAGAGATGCATACAACGCAAACTTCTAGCGTTTTGAGCTTTCGCAATTCATTGTTGTACATAACTTTATAATTAATGCCTTTTCGTATAAAGAGAGCGACACCTCCCCCTTGAGTGGAGTCGGGCCGGTCTCTTCTTACGATATTGTAATTTTTATGAGTCAATTTGTGTTTGTGGTTTAGCTTAGTTTCGCTAGCCATAAACACATCGGGACTGTAGTCTTTCAACAATTGGAACATATTGGCTCTTCGTTCAATCCTAATCAGTGAATTTACATTCACAGCTAGGACTTTTAGGCGCGTCTCCGGCAGCGCGCCCATTATGGTCTAAATTGCGCCAAGCCAGGCAACAAAGAGTAGAGATGATCTACCCTTTTGCCTTGCTCCTTTATCTGACTTTGCAGCCCTGTAAGTTGACCTTGAATGCTCAACAACAAGGCTACAATGTCAGGCTGCACCTCTGGTGCCTTAGGCACAGGGGCCTTTGGGGCAACCGTTGGTGGAGCCTGTCTCGTATTCCCATTCCCTGACACCATTTGGGCGTAAGACAATTTGGGATCCACGAATTTTTGTATTGGAGCCTGTCGAACTGTTCGACTTCTTTCGGCTTTTTGACTGGCCTGTTTCTGTTTCATTTCTTGGACCTTAGGGCAACCCCTATAGCTAGCCGGGTGCCCTTGGTTTCCACAAAGGACACACTTGAGCTGGGTTAAATCCTCAACCCGCTCATTCCCCAGCTTGCATTCTCCCTCATTGTGGGTTTCTGAGCACCTGACGCAGCGCAACTGCATATTGCAGTTGGCTCCGGCATGGCCGAACCTCTGGCACTTCGTACATTGTAAAATGTCGTCGTGCCTTTTTAATGTCTCCCAGTGTATGGCTTGATAGTCGAGGCATTTGATTTCCCTCAGACTCTCAAAGCTACTTTGGGGCGATAATGTTACGAGGAACATTGGCAGCCTGTAACCCCCTCGCCTGGACTTCACCGTAGTGAAAGGCTTGACCCCGATGAAATCGAGATCGTCGTTGGCTTTTTGGCGGAGCTCAGCTAAGAGCGCCTCCGGTTCCGTGCAGGAACTTATGCCCTTCAGAAGGACTGTCTTAAATTTTTCGCTTTTCGGCGTGAAGCTGAAGAACTCAGCGGTGGCCTGCTTAAGCACTTCTTTCAGTAGCTTGGATTCGGCCAGTGAGAAGCACTGCACCGAATACCGCTTTTCTTTTTCGTTTAAAATATTTATTACAAAATTACCCTTAGTGGCCGACTTACATACCTGTTTCAAGTCCTGCAGGTCAACCCGGTAGGTCCTAATTGGTGGCACCTTCTCCTTCTTGGGCTGTGGCTGTTTCTGGTGTTGCTGTTGCTGCTGTTGCTGCTGCTGCTTCTGTTGCTTCTGTTGTTGTTGTTGCTGTTGCTGCTGCCTTGGCTGTAGCTGTTGTTGTTGTTGTTGCTCTTTCTTGGCCGTAGCCGAAGTCGACGGGCCCTGAGACATTGGGCCTGTTGTTTTTAGTGAAGCCTTCATTTTTTGCTCCGCTCCAGTGATTTTGGTAGCGGGCTTTGGCTGTGGTTGTTGCTGCTGTGGTTGTTGTTTTTGTTGCCTTGTTTCTGGCTTTTTCTGTTTCGCCTGTTGCTGCTGTTGTTGTTGTTGCAGCCGTTGTGTTGCTTTTTCCCCCTTCTCAGCTGCCTCTTTTTGTCGGCGCGCTTCAATTTTAGCTTTCAGTGCACTGAGAAGGGGCTCCATCTCCTCCTTCAACTTTTTTAGCTGGTCCTCATAGGCATCTATTTGCTGCTTTTTTGCCTGCAGCTTTTGTGCCAGCTCCACTTCCTCGGCTTCGTTGTCGTTGGGGGCATCAGGCACCTCCATCTCCTTTTCCTTAGGCTGCTCTGGCGGCGCTATGCTTGAGAACCTATTTTTATTTTTAGGTGACCTGTAGTGCCCCTCTCCACCTTCGGAGACGTAGTCAATGTCACCGTCTGACGACTCACTTTGTGACGTCATCCCTTTTTTTGTTCGCTGCACCTTCTCCCGCATCGCTCCGCGTTTGGCAGCATTATTTTTTTCTACCAGATTAGGCGTCTGCCTTTTCCTCTTGGTAGTTGTTGTTGTTGTTAATGAACTATCAGACTGGTGGCCTGATGTTGTTGCGGTGAATTGGGGTACCGCTGATGGCACCACATTAGCATCACCTGATGATTTGGCAGAGGTATCTTTCGATACCCCTGCTTTCTTCTCCTTCTCCATCAGCTTTTCTTCCCAATCAATAAATTCAACAATTTCTCGATTGTGAAAAAAAGCTTGAATATTTTTCGTGCACTCCGCACGGGATTCGAACCCACGACCCTTGGAGCTGTGTTCGGACGCCACCTCCACTAGGCTACCGCTCAGTTGAATAAACTAGTGGCAACTTGCCAACTTTATATTAGTCTCAAACACTTGCACTATAGTTTAACTTTTAAATAAAATATGATTAGCACTTCTTCGCAGTTTGGAAGTCAAATAACGACTGATTAAATAATAAGTAATTTATAACATGTGGCATTTCCAATATTAGATGATTGAACTTCGAAACTTTAGGGTTGCCAAATTTTTCATATAAATACAAGGTTTAACAACGCTCTTGGATAAACGGAATCGAGTTGAAAAAGTCTATGAATGAGCCCAGAATCGTCAAACTGAACAAATGACAAATGACAATATTAAATCCTTTGTAAAGAGCTTAAAGGCAACCCTGCATTATAAATTAAATAAAAATGAGGTTTGGGCTGTGTAACAAAACCCTGTAATGTATAACAAGGGGTTCTTATATCGTACTTAGTGCAATACAAGTGGACACGACATGCAGCGAGAAATGAAGCCCTATAGCATTGTACAAATGTAGATTATTTTTGTGATGTCCTTAAAAAAAAGAAGCAATTTCCATGTCAAATAAAACAAAGGTACGAGTTTATGTAAAAAACCCATTTAAGGAGCTTTAAGCGTATTCCAAATTTCGCACAATTGTTGTGTTCTTTGAGGATGATGGTTGATGGTGAAAAACGCCATGTTGACACAACAGATTTGCATTCAACAAGAAACAACAGAATCATGCGGTATTTTAATTAAAAATTTCCGCTTCATGCAATTTAATGCAAAAGTATTCTCTATCATACTCACTCTTGCACCGACACCGAGTCCGATTTGTACAAAAGCATCCCGGAGCATCCGGTGGCCGGAGCCATCACCGTGCACTTGGGTCCTTAATGAATTAACTCAGTACAAACTTTTACCTTTTCCATGATATGTACTCTATAAAATAGAGCACGTAAACATTTTCTTATATTATTATTTGAAAAGTTTGGAGGCTCATTAAATGTCGATAGGGAGGAAGTTGCTTGGTCTGTTGCTGTCTTCGATATAGCGTTGCGTTGGAACTGGAATCGCATTGTCGATTTTATCGATTTTTATTTATTTTATTCCGAATCGGAATGACGATAAATTTCACAGATGTTTAGAGAATTGGAAAGAAAACTTGAAGAACTTTTGTTATGTGATAACTTCTTCAAGCTCCGGATCCGGATGCACGAAGAATTGTCTTTCAATATAGTTTAATAGAACTTAAGACAAAATGAAAAGAAAAACAAATTGGAAAAATTAAATTGAAATTATCACGTTTTATTTGTACATTTATATAAAAAGCCGTGATAGGAAATAAGATATTGATCCTTAGAAGGGTTAAGGAGGATTGTGCCTTGCCTTGAGTTGAATGTAATAAACAAGTTTTAATTAAAGACATGTCAATTCTATACGATTTCAGAAGAAGAGTATAGAAGTTAGTGATTTATTTTACTGTGCGTATTTTCTAAATCAGTGACATTTGTAATGAAAATTTCTTTCCATTGCCAAAAGAAAAAAACAGTGCAATTTCTGTCTTTTCTTTTGATTTCAATAAAACTCAATGGGTTTCGGAGTCAGTTCGCAGAAAAAAAGACATATTTTTTTAGAAATATCTAATAAAATATTACAAAATTGAATGTCTCCAAGGGTAACTTGGAACACGATGATGCACCACAACATTTTCATCATTTAGATTCCGAGAATTGTTCAAAGAAATGTATTCATTGAAAGAGTTTTTACTTTAGAAAATTAAATTTTGTTGGAAATATAATAGAACAGTAGGTTATACTTACTGTTCTATTTCACTTCAAAGCTTCTTGGTTCTATAGGGAGTTATATCTGTAGGGTTTTATCTCGAAAATTCTGAGACAACTTCGAGAGAACTATTTATCTTTTATCCAATTTATTTGGCCTTTCACTTTTGCAAAATCATCAAAATATGCTGTTAAAATGTTTTCAATTTTGAAATGAGTAGCTACCTATTTTGAATACAGGCGCAATTCGCAGTTTTTATCTACCAATATGTAACCCTTCTTATGACCGTTGTAATTTTTTAAATACTCGTGACACAATGAAGGATTATTATATGCATAATCATTAAAACTCTATATAATTACTAGCGGCCCGTCCCGCCTTCGCACGGGTAGACATAAATAGGTACAGATAATGTAGCTTTTTAAAAAAAGAATTATTCAAATCGGTCCAGTACTTTTTGAGTTTATTCGTTACATACAAAAATACAAATCTTTCTTCTTTATAATATTAGTGTAGATAAGAAGATGTATTTTTATATTGCTCAAGAAACGAACCCCCAATAGAACAAATATTTCGCTTTAAATGTTCTAAGGACCTAATGAACAAAATTGTGAATCTAAACCATTCTCAGATCCCCTTGAACACACACAAAAAAATTCATCAAAATCGGTCCAGTCGTTTAAGAGAAGTTCAGTGACATACACACTCACAGAAGAATTATATATATTAAGATGAACTTAAAAAATCTAAATCGACATTAAATTGTACAATCTTACACGATAATCACAAACAAAATGGTTTCAATCTAAAAACGACAAAATTGGATTTATTTTTAATAATGAAAAACCTGAGAGACTTTACGGTTTAAACAATTTTTTTAAAGAAATTCATTTTAAACTAAAAAAAGAATAAATTATGTTACTTTACTTTTAGTTTCAAAGACATCGGATATCGGAATGATCAATCGCCCTAAAGAGGCATTTGTAGTTGTTTCATTCTTTTTTTTCGCATTCTTAATCTTTACAAATGATACAAATATTTCAGTTAAATCTTAACAATCAAATCTTACAGAATAACCTTAATTATAAGAAATATGAATGTGTTGAGCAAAATAAACGGACAACAACTTTAACACCTCTTGCGAAGGATTAACAAATTCTCCAAGAGTAATTCTTGTCATGAAAAGTGCTTTCTCAAATTCGCCGTTCAGATTCGGCTTAAAACTGTAGGTCCCTTCCATCCCTGACAACAGTACTCGCACACAGGAATGGTTGAGAGTTGTAAGTTACTAGGCCACTAGGGCCTCAACGGACTGTTGCGCCACCCAATTTTATTTATTTATAACTTTAACACCTGATAATTAAGAGTATAAGCAAAAATAATTCAGGTGTACAAATAATTGCTCGCCAGATAGAAGGCTTGCGCGAAATAGGATTTTTTTGCTACACTCAGTTAAATTTTCGCGCCCATTTTGATTATATTATTACCAAGGCCAACTCATCCCTTGTCTTTATCAAACGTTTGTCTAAAAAATTCTCAAAGCCCTATATCATTTAACCTTTTACACCACCTTTGTTAGACCTCTACTTGAATAAGCAAGTCAAGTCTGACCCCCCCCCCCCTTCAGAACTCTCACTCTCAAAGAATTGAATCTGTATAACGCAGATTTCTCCGATTTGCACTCCGCGGTCTTCCTTGGGCCGATAATCTATTATTACTACCTTATGAAGATCGTGTAAGAATTTTTTAATCTGCAAACCCTGCAAAAACGCCGCGAAGTCGCTGATATATACTTTTTCTACACTAGTTTTTAGCATCGAGAAAGAAAGAACTAATAGAGAGAACCAACTTCAAGGGTTGCTCTCTTTTTGCCTACAAGCTGTGATTTGGCCACCAACTTGCATATGTATTAACTCCATATAAAAAAAAATGTGGGGAACAAATACTTATGCAAGTTTGTGTGCATACTCACCACGAGAGAGAATAAACTTTTCTCTCTTTTCTCTCTGCTCACCACCTTTGAAAAATGGCGACCACCTTTGAAACATAAAGGGCCAACTATAATAGACATAAGCTAGCATATGCGCGCATAAGTAAACGTACGAATACAAAGAATCTAATACGAGTGACCATAATGAAGTCTAGCTCCGTTTCGTTCAATTTTTCTCAGTTTCGTTAACTTAAGCAAACTTAAGCAAGAGCGATCCCAGTCGCTCGCCGCATAAGTAAATCTGACAGCCTCATAAACTTATTCCTAGTGTGCGTGTCAATTCTCCTCTAATTTATGAAATTTCACTAAAAAACTCATTAGTTATTTCTATGTATGCGTGGAAACACGTCAATTTTTCTTGTTGAATTCTTTCACATTACAAATACAACAATGTAAACAAAAGGGTTTTGGAGGGTGATACGTACGAAGGAATTATATCTTCATATAGAGTGTTTTTGCATGAATATCTCACAGCTGCGAATATTATTTTGACATGTAGATACGTGAGCAAAATTGCATTATGGCTATCCGCAGTAATTTCACAAACTTAAGTGAATTTTCGTTGGGTTTTTGACATAAGCTTATGTTTGCTTATGCCTATTATAGTTGGGCCTTAAGACTCTGAAAGCACTACAACTATTATTTTTATTATTAGCTTCGTTTATGCGTTTAATTTTCGCTCAGACTGTTGAAAAATGCAAAAAAAACTTAGATTTGTTTCAATTTTCAGAGTTTATCGACTTAATTTTGTCGATGCGAGAGTTTCAGGAACATTGAAAACGAGAGTTACAGAATGTAAACATGGAACATTGAAAACATTTTTATATACTCATCTCTTTTTTCCATTCCTATTTTATTTGTGTGTAGGTACTCGTTGTTTATTTTCTTTACATTACTCACGACATTTCCAAAATGCTGAAAATAAGTGATTTAAGTAGAGACTAAATAAAAAGACCGTCAACTTGTTACTTCTGTAGCCAATTTTCATTGCATAAGATTTGTGAATAGGTGATAAGCTATTCTTACTGCTTTCAACTAATGTAGTGTGTTGCTTTTAAAGGCTTAACTACATAAGCCGAAAAGTACTTTTGCACTAAAGTACAAATATTTGTATTTTCGCTAGTTCAGTGGTTTTGTTCTTCAACCAAAATTTAAGTCTTATGCATCATTTTTATAAGTTTTCCAGTTCTAACTATTTATATCTTATCTTTCAGTTATATAGCGACAAGGAAAAATCAATGAGGGAAAGTTCTAACTACAGTTTTTCTGAAAGTGCATTTTGGCTTGTTCATAGATGTTTGCTAAACTTTTTAGGCTATTCATAAATAAATGCAAATCAAAGTTAAGGGCTTAACCTGAATAACTATAAACATAGAAAATGCTGTGTTCAAGTAATTATTATCGCAGCCAAATTTCATAATTAATTTTGTTGGTGCATAAAAAAGCTGAAAAAGTAATTCATGACAAATAAATGTTACGTTAACACTAAGTTCCAGAAAATATCGATTGATACCGCAATTGCAGAAGATATGGATATTTTATATAAATATTCCCGGTAAACTGTAGAACTTTATTATTTCCGCCTTTTATAATTCAATATAAAATAATTCAATGCAATATATTTTAGATAATACAGTAGTTAAGTTATTAGTTAAGGTATAACTATTGAAATAAACATAAAATACATTTATAAAAAGCATGTACTCGTTCATATATACATACAAATAAAGTCTAGTCTAAAAAACCTTAACCTTGTTACACATTTTCTGTACACATCCTTTCTTGTTTTGGTTGTTAATGCCATCTATCTGTAACTTAGAGAAAAAGAAGGGAAAACAAATTCACCACGAACTACCGGTATAACTTCTCCCGTTATTTTTTGACAAACAAAAATATTTTGCTAGAATTAATTTGAATTATAGGAGTATTTTTGTAGATATAAAAACGACAAGATGTTAGTAAAATTAAAGAAAGAAAATCATGAGAATTACAAATATTATATTGAGACTTTAAAAAACATAGCCTTCTTGGCTATCAATAAACAAAAATGAGAAATGTCTTATTTCCCGGAACTGATGTTTTTTTGTGTACTCTTCCCCGAGGTGAAAACATGTATACACCGATAAGAATTCAACACGCTATAAAAAATGAGAGTAAGAGGTTTCGAAGAGACGGAGACGAGGAAATTTTGCTCTCTCATTTAGTTTTTTCTCTCTGGTTTTTAGCAGGTACCATAGACTTACCATTTCGTCCAGAAAAGATTCCTATTTATACTAATCCAAGGAACTTCAGACAGGCCCCATTCTTTCGTCTTTCTCATCACCATACAAATTATGGCATTTTTTATTCTATTACAAGAATGCTGCGCTTAGTTTACAACGTGCATTCCACTTTTGACCTCCATAGTAGAAGACAAAGATCGTAGTGGAAGGCTAAAATGTACGAAGATGCTGAACTAGAGGAAACGGAACTTGCACTTACTTTAGAAGTCACTTAGCAAGCAGTTTTACATCGTTACAAATTATTAGGAATGATTCATAAACAAGGAAATTTGTTCTATAAGAATTAAAACCGACATATGTATGTTGAACGCACAACAAATAGTACGGGGTAGTAGGTAAGAACAGCTGGGTTGTGACGTATTATGAGTTGCAAGCGAAAAAATCACTGAAAATCTTTACAGAAGCATTGAGATTGAGCCGAGCTCTAAAGTAAAAACACCCTCAATACTAATTTCCCTCATATGCTCTATCGGAGCAGCTCTGCCCTCCCCTCTGCCCAAATTTTAAAAACAAATTTGTCTATATAGATCGTCACCCTATTCTATCTTTTCTTTAAAACACAATTCCTGTCTTTATCCTGTATTGACACAAATATAGAAATTTACTAACGCACGCCTATATATACATAGCTATAAACTTCTTGTATAATGAAAAAAGTATTATTGCTTTAGTCGTATTATATTGGAAGTTGGCGTTGCTCAACCGAAGCTTATACTCTTTGCTAATTAAATATTTATAAAATATGGCGAAATACGGATTATACCCAGATCAAAATGGCTATAACAAAGAAGTACTCAACGTGACTTATGTACATTCATCGATGTATAAATGGGTTTAATCGAGAATTGACCACATATCCCGAATGATGCGGGATTTTCTGAAATGTGCCATTCGGTTATAGCTACCTTTTAACCACAATATCCCCAACAAATCCCCCAAGGAAACACAAGGTTGAAGGTATCCGAGAACGACTACATACCGCGCCGTTTGGATATCCTTCAACTGTTTCTGATTTCATGGTTGGTTCAAAGGCCTGTTTCTTCGAAAGAATCACATTTGCCACTATAATCATTCATTCAAATCCAATTACAGCATGGGTGACCTATTTAATTAACCAAACCTCTGGGTAAGTCACAGAAAAAAAGGACGAAATAAAAACAACAGTCTGGCCTCGGATGAGTGTAAAAGTGTAATTTATCGGTTCATTAGTCCTGGGTATGGATAACACAATAATGGTTGGACGCAAATTTCGCCAAGCTATATTCGTAACCCTATTGTGCCCGATTACGGATGCACTGTATGTGACTCCATCACCATCATCGTCCTCGAACCTAATTAGCGTTTGACCACAGAACGGTGTTGCTGTTGCTGCATGCGCGACGCTTTCGGCAAAATACAACCAATTAAATAAATTAATTTCATTACGCACAGTGAACGAATGGATATGATGGGATTGAAAGGATTGAAGTTGCTGGCGTAAGCAATTACCGCGTGTCCTACGCTTACGCAATGCGCATCCCCTTATAATTCCTCAAGGGTCGAGGGATAGGGAGCTATGGATTGAATTTTTGGGTTGGTTTTTGGCCAGCCCTGCCTGTGCCTGACGTTCTCGTACACAGCACATGTACGTAAGGAAATTGATTCGATTTTCTACTTTAAGGCACAAGTGTTTGCTTTCGTTCAATGCAACTCAACGCAACGCATCGCGATGCAAAGTCCAGGAATATCGAATACATCGATGCTGTGATGGAAATCTGAATGCACCAGAGCTGCATTTAATTTCGAAAACCACTTTAAATGCATGACTTTAACCGGAAAATAACAACTAAAACCAACAGGACATGTTGTTAGTAGGTATATACCTAACGTAAGTGGGTGGGTTTCGTCCTTCTCATACTTTCTGCGTTATTTCTGTTAACTGTTAATGGCAAATATGAGTATGTACGAGTAAATACCATATCTATGCCCTGTTCGATTGAGTGGAACGTTATTATGTCACACAACAAAGTGTTTTGTGTTTCCTATATTCTCTTCATTCTCTGCAAGGACGATTTTATAATATTATGAACTATAATGACAGTTGTGTCGATTTTATTGAGCAATGATTTCATAATGGGCACATTTCAATGATCGGAAATCGCTGATACATAGAGAATATATTGAATTAACAATACCTAACGATTGTTATATGAATGTCTACAATATAAAAGATTTTCTAGAATAGGCGCCCTCTCAAATATGTTTAATGGTCTGGAGGGCTGTTGAATATTAAAGCTTTTATTCACTATAAAATTCATATAATTTTATAGTGAAAATACATTACAAATGTGCATAACTGTTCATTTCTGAATCGATTCAGGTTGAGAATCGGATTTAATTTTGCATGCGTACGATGCAAAAAAAGCAAAAGGTTACAAAAACAAAAGTATAGTTTAATACTTGCAAACATTAAAACACTCTAAAATGCTTTATATGTTTTTGTTAGTTATCTTTATAAAACAGGAAAGAATATATCAAAAGGAATAATAGAACTTTACTTATCGACTTTTACTTTAAGAGTGAGTCAGTCGTTATTTTATTTGTATTCAAATCAAA
Organism: Eupeodes luniger; assembly: GCA_951509635.1. Lineage (NCBI taxonomy): Eukaryota > Metazoa > Arthropoda > Insecta > Diptera > Syrphidae > Eupeodes > Eupeodes luniger. The sequence continues at coordinate 1,626,032 of OX608073.1, forward strand.
TACAACGAGCTATCCTATTGGGCGATAGAACGAGCGATCTCATTGGTTGAATATGAATAGTTCGGGTTTTTTTTGACAGCTCGAGACGATCGCCCAAAATAATGGGACGTTTACATTTTACATGAATCAATTTTCATATCATATTAATTATTATGGTATTACAATAGGTATAATTTTCATGGGTTTATTAATACTTATTTAAGGATAAATATTTGTTTCTAAAAGAGTTTGGTTTTAAAGCCAGTAAAGGAATTTTTCAATATATCTTCATGCATATGTATTCGTGCCCTGAAGAAGGAAGTCATTTACTATGCACTAATTGCGTACAATCTCAAATTTGAGTGAACTAATTAAAAAAAATTTTAAAATTAAAGAATTGGGAGCGTTTCGTATGTGACATTAGTAGAAACACAAAACACTTTAAACATCATCATTGACATCAATTCGAATTTGAATTTATATGTGACTGTGTTTCCTTTTGAAGTGGAACGCAAACTAAATAAGGTACACAATTATTTTTCGCCAACATTTTTTTTCGGTAATAAATTTTTCTAAGCAAGTGATTCCATTAAGTCAAAAACTTAAACCATTTGTGTTTCAATTTTACATAATTTTAGTGACAGATTTAAAACAAAAAAAAAAGGTTCCAGTTGATTTTAATAAGGAAGTTCTTTTTAAGGACAGACATTTTCAATGATCGAAAAAAATTAACTATCGAAAAAATTCCAATGATTGTTTTCAATGATGAAAACCAATGAGAGCTATAACTGGCTCCCAGCAAATCAGAAACGCAAAGCCTTCCTAGAAAGGCCAACCGTTGTAATGCTGTGGAAAGGCCTTAAGGTACCACTGCTCGTATAGAGGCTGTTTTGCGGCAGTGCTAAGTTAATCATATCACTTAAAGTCAATGATTTTTAATAATGGTTTTACTCCGTTTAAACATCTCATTACAAATACACAGCATAACTGGCTACACCCCATGAGTTTTTTTCACTTGCTACATATAGGAATAAAAAAACTATATATGGGAAGTATTGCATTGGTACAAGATTTCGAACTCAAAATTGTAATCAAACATGACATTATTACGATTACAAAAGAAGTCCAAAAAAGTAGGTCCTTCGATTTCGTCTGTCTTTCTGTCAACCTGTTCTCTCCTCTACAGCCTAAGCTATTGGGTGGATTGAGTTCAATCTTGGAAATTAAGGTTCCAAGTAGATTAGCGTTTTTTAATTTTTTAACACCACAAATAAAAGTAAAGTCCTTAAATCTACATATTTTTTGGTCAAAAATCGAAACTTCGAATTTTCTCAAAAGAGCCCGTAAAATTTGTCTCTAAACATTTTTTGTTTTATTTTTTTTTTTTTTTTTAATTTCAAAAATATATTCGTATTTTGCTCCAGAAAGGTACCTTCCATAGAGCCCTTGTTCTGTTTTTAAACTTTTTCAGGAACTAATGAACCGTTAAATAATTTTCATCTTTTCACAAGTTCTAGACAACAAGAACTTCTTATATTGTCTATAAAAAAATTAAATTCAATGCACAAATAGGTCATAACTCTTTAACAAAATTCAAATGTAAAATGGATATTTTTTAAGCACTAAATATCGCCATAAAAAAATGTGTTTCTATAAAAAGTTGAATTGTATTAAAATATTAAAAATAAGCCGCTCTACGGATTAAAAAAAATAAATAAATTGAGGTTCTTTTGAGAAATTTAGGAGCACTTAAATTGTTGAATGTCTGTTTTTGATGCATTCACAACGCACGCAATCGCTTGAAAATAGGTTTTTGGTTTTCCCAGAAGAAAGTTTTTCGTTGATTCACGAAGGTCAACATCTCCATAAGCTTATTGAAATCTGCTTCAGCCACCGTTTTTATAAACATTGAACTGAAAATCTGAATGAGAAACCTTCATTGTTTTTTTTTACCCCGAAATCCCAAATATTTTGAAAACAAAAAACGTTGTCCACAAATTCAAAATTATAAATGATGTCTTGTACTTGTAAAATTGATTTAAATGTAATTAAATTACCTATAGATACACACATACATATGTGCCAAAGAAATCCCTCCCCTTAATTCATGGGAAAATAGAACTACCCTTAAATTACATTAGCGTTACTAATGACCCCTTCGATTCACCTCATTTTCCGAACTCTAATGAATAAACCAAAACTTGTGGGCGATAATGATGGGCATATAAATTAATTTGTTTCTAAGCTTGATTCGTTTTCTCTGGAATTACCTTACAACGCAACGTTTCAAATGGGACACTCAAGATTGGCAAACAATACTTTTTGTTTTCTTATCTACTAAATGGAAGGTCAAGAAGTCATCAATTGTGAATTTTATATTGACATCGCTGAGATATGCCCAAAGTTTCTCGTGGTAGAAAATAAAGGTCGTTTTCCAATGATGATGCGGCAAGTGCCACGTTGATTCGCAACAGATATCAGGAAATCTTTTCACTTAAGCTATCCTCTTTGCGATAGACTCACTCCACTTTCCACAAGAAGAGCACTTAGAAAATTTTCCTTTTAAAATAGCATAAAATGTCGTTCGTTCCCCGCACACCACCACCGACCGTCGTCGTGACCAACTCACCGCCGATAAGTCTTAAGGTTAAGGTAAAGTGGAAGTACCCAAGTCTACAATATACGAGATGTTTCGTATATTCGTAGTCATGGACAAACATCCAATTAAATTACAATCAAAATCAAATTTACGACCAGATCATACATAAAATACTGATGGTGATTTTCTTAGACAGTCCGAAATAGAAGTGAAGAAGTGAAGACACAAAATAAAAATGAAATTACGTCAGAAATTGCTACGTGCGAGGGTGAGATTTGTTGAACGTTCGATGAACTGCGAAAATGCGTGTCATTTAATGTATCGCTATTCATTGTTTGAATTGAAATGAGTACACTTGAGCTATAACTTGGTTTCTGAAGTTTAGTGTCATTTTATATTCAAATTTGAATATTATGCAGAAACCTTATGCACATTTTAAGTTTTATTTTTGGTTTTTGCTATTTTCGGATATTCAAATTTGTGGAAAGTGATTTCTTTAAATAGACAATTGGATTAGGCTTAAGGTATCAGTTGTTTCAGAAGCTTCATAGGAAAACCAACAGAACAATGGCAAACATTTTCAAAACGGTTTTGATTTTAAGTGCGATTGCAGTTACTCTTTGTAATGCGGGACCGGCGAAATTGGATAAAATTCGCACAACAAGGAATAGGTTCCTTGCCCGTCAAGAAATGATGGCAGTTGAGGACATACCAGCTCAGACTCCATACCCCCCAGCTGGAATTCGACCAGAAGTTCCATTTGATCTTCCCACTGAGGAGAGGCTTGCGGCACCAGCTAATCATTACCTCCCCCCATCGACTGATCCAGCAATGTTCTATTCTGCACCAGCTGAAGTTTATGGACCGCCAGCTGAGACTTATGGTCCACCTGAGGTAAGCAACGAAGATGTAAATGGAAAGAGTATACCAGAAGTTTCAGAAGAAGAAACAGAAACACAAACTGAGGATGCCCAGACAGAAGAAACTGTAACTGAAGAAACTGATATTGTTGAACTACCTGAAGAAGAGAAACCAGAAATCATTGATGAAGACAAAACTGACGATGCAGAGGCTTCTGAAGCGAAAGAAAATAATTTCAACCCAGAACGTTTGGTTTTGGCCAAAAGTAAAAGTGCTATAAAAGCTGCTAAACTCAAACAATTTGCTCCTTTAACACGAAAAACTTCTTCTAGGGCTCAGTTCTATTTGATCAATGGGTCTTTATACACTGTTGCCTAGTTTTAAGATGAATTTGTAAATTATTTATACTTCTCAATAAAAAAAAATATTCAAATAAAATTTAAATATTATTTGTTTGTCTTTAAGAGGAAGACTACTCTTCAATTTCACTATTAAATCAACTGCTCGGTTCAATTTTTCTCTAAAATGTCATAATTGCTTAAGTTTTTAAAAACGATGGTTAAAGAATCCTTCAGTGAAGTAGAAGATCTTTAGACAAAGTGTTATGAAGAAATACATACCTAGTTATTCAGTGCCGGTTTTAGCACTACTAGCGCCCTGGGCGAGAATTCTTCGGCGCCCCCTAACTGCAATTCAATTACATACGAAAAAAGGCAATGTGTACAATGAAATAACTATCTATTTAAAAAAAACATTTATTTAAAAAACTAATAAAATTTCACTTTTCTAGCCTTTACATCGGCGAACTCTTTTATTAGACATTCAAAGTCCATGTTTTCTGCAATTTCGTTTTCGATTGATAAAGTTGCTAAGTTTGTTAATCTAGATTGAGAGATTGTCGATCGTAGATATGTTTTAATCAGCTTTAGCTTGGAAAAACTTCTTTCTCCACTAGCAACCGTTACAGGTATAGTCAGTAATATTCGAAATGCTATCCATACATTTGGATACAGTTCCTGTAAGTTGCGATCTTTAATAAAATTTAAAACATAAGCAGGGGTAGCCACATTCTGATCAGGCAAAAAAGATTTCAGGCTTATGAGTTCATCACACAACATACAACCATCTATATCTGATTTAGAATTCACAGTTAATTTCAATTGGAGATCACTACAGAGTTTGACAAGGTCGGGTTTTTCAGGAATCTGTTTTATATTGTACAAAAAAGACCAGCAATCCGAGTACTCATTGAACTGTTCAAATCTTTCATTAACTGAAATTAATGTAGCGTCCAAGAGAGAGTTGAAAAATTCTACCTCAAATTTCTTTTCAGGAGAAACAATAGGCTCGTCGCGGGCAGTTTCATCAGCTTGACGCTTAACAAATCGAATTCTTTTTGTGGCCTTAAACACAGGTTCAACTTCCAGTTCTTCAGCCAATTCTTTTGCAGTTGAAATGGCGCTTTTAAAGCCTGTATTTCTATATTCTTCCAAGAAAGTGCAGCATTTTTTCAACATTTCTGTGCATTTACTGAGATCTATATCTGGTGATTGTAGAGATTTACTAACGACGTTAATTTGAAAAAGTATGTCATACCAAACAACCAATGAAACTATGAAACTGAAATCTTTTAACTGTTCAGCTAGAGTAGTAGCCTCATGAGAGACTTGAACATCAGTTTTCTGAGTTTCAATTGCCAAAGTAATTAAAGCGTCATGGATGGCACTAATTTGATAACGAACTGCTTTGACACTGCTTATTCTTGCTTCCCAACGTGTGTCACTGAGCTTTTTTAGAGTATATAATCCCAGGCTATCGGTTAGAATTTTCCATCGATGAACAGAAGCTGAAAACAATGTGAACAACCTCTGAAGTACCCCAAACAAAGTCACTGATTTTACGGAAGACTTAGCGGCATCGCATAGTACGAGATTGTAGCTATGACAGCCACAAGGTACATAAACAGCTAAGGGATTTATGTCTAGAATTCTCCTTTGAACACCAACATTTTTCCCTTTCATATTCGCCCCGTTGTCATAACCCTGACCCCTGCAGTCGTTCAATTCAAGTCCGTGTTTATTTAAAATATCAATAATAACTTCAGTTAGTTTTTCACCAGTCGACTGATTTACAGGCAAAAATTCTACAAAATGCTCTTTTACTGATATTTTATCGTCATTTGATGATATATCAACAAATCGTATTGTCAGTGAAAGTTGTTCTACGTGACTAATGTCCGGTGTACAGTCAGCTATAATAGAATAATATTTTGATTTCTTTGCGCGTGATATGATTTCTGACTTCACTTTTTTACCCATCAGCTCTATTAATTCATTTTGAATGTCTTTTCCGCAGTAGTGGTCTGCAATATCACCTTTCATAGCTAATCGCAAGTGCTCCTGCATAACTGGATCAAATTTAGCTAGTAATTGTACTAAGCCCAAAAACTTTCCGTTATTTGGCGTATATAATTTGTCAGAATTACCTCTGAACGCCATATTGTTTTCAGCTAAATAAAGTGTAATATGCATCAATCTAGATAAAACATTATTCCATCTTGTAGTTTCCTTTTTAATCAAATATTGCTCTTGGCAATCTATTGTTTTGCCTATTTTTAAACGTAGTTCAGTTTCAATCCATGAAAGGTAAAACTTCTTATGTGAAGTGCTATTCTCGTGAGTTTTTAACATTTCAGACAAGTGTTTCCAGTCGTTATATCCTTCAGATACTAAACTCGACGTTGAGCTACTATCAAACAGCCGGCAACAAAAACAATAAACTCGATCCTTGGAAATGGAGTATACTAACCAACGACGCTGAATTGTCTCACTGTTTGCTAGTTTTTTTATGAAATGAGAATTAGAAAAATGTCGCCCTGTATCATTTTTCGGATAATCATCACAGTGAGTTTGCAGTGGGCCGGTATTTATAATATAATCAATTATTTTGCTATTTCGAATAGGTGGCCAAGTAGCTGGATCCGCTATATTCGGGACAACAGTATCAACATCATCTAATACATGTATTTGTTGTACATCAATAACAGATTCTTGAGCAGCATCTGTAATCGTAGCACAACTTGCTCCCTCACTTCGGGATTTTTCATCCACAATCTCTTGAGTAGCTATTCCATCGGACTTGCCAGACAGAGGCTCCACTGCCGATGCATTCGTTTGTATTGCAGATGTAGATGCCACATTCAACTCTTGATTTTTTGTTCTGATATATTTATCTATATTCATAAACTTCTTTGTTTTTTGAAATTCCTTTTCTTTTTCCGCTTTCCGTTTCCTATATTCTGACCCAGATGGTTTTCTTTTGATAAAATCACCCTGTTCAGACATTTTGTACCTTCTAGTTGTAATAAATAAAATCTGCAACAAATTAAATCTGTATCAATCGAATATCGAAACATTTATAAAAATGAATTGATTGCAATAAAACTTCGTTACAACGCTATTGACGTTCCAGAGATTATGCTGCCCAAACGTATAAACATATAAACAAATTTTATAAATATTAATAGATAGCAGAGACCGAAAAACATAGTATTTATTTATTTACATTGCACGTCTCAAAGTTACAACAATTACACAAAGTTATATAAAACAATTATGTGACACCCTGTTAGGGTGTTACAAAGATAGAGAGCCTGGAGCCAATTTCAATAATTAACCTGTTATTTTAACATCTTATATACTTTAAGTATTAGGGAGTGTGTAGTATAGATAGTAAAAATAAATTTGTACTTACTTATTGATGTGATCCGTCAAAAATTAAACACCTACTTATACACTATTTATTTGTCTACTTTTTAAATAGGCAAAACTAATGTCACTCTGTAGTTGGAACAAGAGCATCGTAACGTAGCGTTAAACGTTTGATTACTGTGTTTGTTTGTTTTAAAACAATCGAATAATTATTTTAAGAGCGTCCACTTATGTCAAGCAAGAAGATGATTGTGTTCTGTTTCGTCAAAAATTAAAAACAGATAGATCCCGGGGAATCCCCGACCATAGAAAAACACATTGTTTCTGTTACCGCGTTTACAAGGAGAATTGAATCCGAATTGAATCAGGATTTAACGCCGTATAGACCTGGATCGGATCGAAATAGGATTACTCGATCCAATCCCACTGAAAGAGGTGAATCGAATCGAAAATTTGTTTGTAAACCTGAATCGGGGAATCGAGTTATTGGTGTGTGAGGTTTTGCTTGTGTGCGTGCGATGAGTTTTTTTCCCTCTTGTTTGTTCTAAGCTGAATTTAATTTGGCGCGCGTCTTTGTGTTGAGAGCATTTTTATAAAATGTGAAATTTATTTGAAAGTTATTCACGTAGCAGTACGCACACAAATAAAACCCAAATGTCATTTCGATTCCATTTGAATTCGATTCCTCGATTCAGTGCCACCATATACCTGGATCGAAATCTCAATTCGATTCGATTCGATTCCTCGATCTCCTCTTGTAACCAGGGTATGTATGTTTGGGAAGTCGGGGATTCCCGAGAAATTAAACCGATTGAACACAACGTTCTAGTGCTGCCAACTTACAATTTTTACCTAAATTTTGGGAAAATTACAAGTAAGTAGGCTGGGTCGGCGAAAAAAGACAAGAAACTATATAATATTTTTTGTCGTTAAGTTAAATGACTGTTACCATGTATTAAAAAAAAATAACTCTAATAGTAAACCTCTGCTTTAATATGGGAAATTATCGATAGGTGTAGTTAAATACGGAAAAACTCGAATTATTGTTATGCTATAAAATAATATGCTGTTCTGTTTTACCATAATATTTTTCATGTTGAGTTTCCTTTCAATTCATGCTGACAGTGAGGCAACTTGAAAACAAAAAAAATCCCTCACGGTTCTTGTCTTTTTTTGACCTAGTGGGCCTTGCTCAATGAGCGAGGGAACAATAAGGGGGTGCCTGTGGAAAATTATAAAGAATCAGATAGAGGCGCCGGACGAAAATGGGCGCCGCGGCCTGCGGCGCCCCTTTTGATCCGGCGCCCCTGGGCGGTCGCCCAACCGCGCCCTACCCTAACGCCGGTACTGTAGTTATTCAAAATTATCTGAAAAACTTCAAGTTTGCAACTCTTAATTTGGACTAAATACTCAATATATATGTTTAAGTTTCTGGAAAGATAAACGTCTATAGAAATGTCACCTGGTTGGATGGTAAAATTTTACATTCAACCTATTTGAGGGATGATAATGAACTACATCCATTTTCTATTTTTATGAAGTAAAAGGTCTAAGGTTTTTGGGTACAGGCAATTTCAAAATGTTTTTGTAGATGTATAACTCTAAACGGTTTAGTCAAAATCAACTACCTCATATTGTAGGAACATTAAGTACATATATAATATTGGGGTTATATGTACATACCTTTTCTTTAACTGTAGGGTGTTCCATAAAACAGCATTTTAGTTTCTGATATTTGTGGAAATTAAAACAACAAAATTCAAACCGTAAAACGTTATGAATTAAAAATTAAGATTGATAAATTGGTATGATGAGATTTAGAACCAGTTTAAAACGCGGCGAATTTTGTAAGTAATAATTTTCTATTCCAAAGTACACATTATTAAATTTTAAAAATACAAAAGTATTTATTTTCTTCGAAACAAACGCCTTAAATTTGTTTTTTTTTTTTTCAAGACGGGTTGGTTTTTCATTGGTATTATTAACTTTCCATAGGAAGTTATTGTAATCGGTCCGATTTATCGAATTGAAAATTTTGACATTTCTCGACGTTTCAAAGTCTCTAGAATCTAAGTTAAAGTTTTTTTTCTGTGTGTTTGTGTAGCATTTTCGTCGTCCATATCTCAAGTACCAGTGGAGATATCAACTTCAAATAAATAATGCAGAAAGGACTCTCAATAAATTGAGTTTATGGTTTTTACCATAGCAATTTGGTTAACCCTAAATATCTAACGAACCAATAACGATAGCGACTTGAATTAAATTTTATATTATGTATACATAAAATTTATATTAATAGCCATATTTTTTTTAATTCAATTAACGTTTTTTTATAAATCGAAAAAAACTGAAAAAAAAATAATTGTCACCTCGAATATTTTACGAACAAAAAATTATTTTATCTCAGTAAAATTTTGAGAAAAATCTTTCAAGAAATAAAAACCTAAGAAAACATTACTAAAACTTGTTAAGAATTGATTTTCGACTATTACATATTTTCAAATATTAAACATATTGGGTCATATATTCATATATGTTTGCTATACTCTTGCTAAGTTGTTACTAAGCAAGTCCAGAGTTTAGACTATTTATAAATAAATTTAAACATAAACATGTTAAACATAGGAAGTGCTGTGTTTAAGTAGTTATTATCACAGCCAAATGTCATATTTGATTTTTGTTTGTGAATTGAAAAGCTGAAAAAGTAAATAATAACAAATAAATGTTACGTAAACTTGTTGTCTAGACAAAATGTCGATTGATATCGCAGTTGAAGAAGATATGGATATCTTAAAGGAGTTTGAGCTATTTGATGATCTGCAAAATATGCCACCAAGAAAAAGAAAAATGTACAAAACACTGTTCAATCCATTTAAATTAAGCGACTAGGATTTCTACGAAAGATATTGTTTGGATAAAGAAATAGTCACATTTATTATGAATCAACTTAATATTTCAAAATTACCAAGCAAATGAGGGTTACCCATTTCTGTCAGTTTCGAAGTTTTAACAGCATTGAGATTTTTCGGTAAAAATGTCCACCAGAGGAAAAATCTATATACATAAATCTTTTATTTATATTTAAGCTGATCTTCATGGCATTTCGCAATCAACGGTTAGCAGAATAACTCCCATCAACAAGTCAGGAACTTCAGAAGACAAAATCAGATTTTTTCCAAATAGCTGCATTTCCCGGAGTGATTGGCACTATAGATTGCATACACGTACTCATAAACTATCCGGCTAAGATTATTGGGGAAGTTGATGTGCCGGGGAATCAGCTCCCGCAAAAGTTCATTCTCTAACTGCGACCAGTTTTCCTGCCTATCGGATTTTATATTTTCTTTGTTGTTCATCTAAAGTATTATAGAATGTTTTAAGTTGTTTTTTTTTTTTTATTAAACAGTTTTATTTTACTTACTTTTTTCGACTTTCAATTTGAGAAATGACAGCACAAAATAACAAGCTTGGAAATATAACAGCATATTTTTTCTTTCACCTGCTATTTGAAGTATAATTTTAGTAGAACACAATCTTAACCTGGGGTTCTACTAAACAAAGCTGGGAAATAGACTATGAATAAAAGCTGTGGTTATTTAACCAAAAAGCTTTAAACTGTAGATCAAGAAATCACGACTCTAGTAATTCTCTATGAATAGGGGAAGGTGGTCGAATGACGGTCACTTAAGGGGAAAGTATGAAAACTCAGTTAAAATGTCGCACAATTTTTTTTATTTTGATCAAAAAACATAAATTATTCAATTCTTTAAGTTTCTCAGAAGGAACAAATCATCAATGACATACACTTTCATAAAAAGCGAAGTTTTAAAAAAAGTCCAATCTGACCGTCATTGCCCATCATAGTGGGAAATTACGGTCATGAACACGGGTAATCACAGTCAGACAATTATTGTCTTCAAATATAAGAAAAACTACAAAAATAATTCAATTTTTACTTTAATTAAAGATAAAAATACATATAATTATGGGAAAATATTATATACACATGTCACATTTATATCCCTTTGCGGACTCCCACCCTGAGCATTCTGCGTGAGCCCACCTCCCACACAAAGTGCAACGAAACCATAATTTGTCTTCACTGTTAAAATTGTTTGGCACGCTGTTTTGTTGTGTGTATTCGTAAACATGTTTTCAGAGCTGCAAAGCGCTAACGCCGGCCGTAAAACAGCTTGCCAAGAAGAACAACCTGGTCAACAATTTATCTTTTTCTTGTTGCTGTGTAAAAATTGGGTTTCTTCCCATAGAAGGTGGCTTTAAAATGCCATTTTTAATGCGTTGTTGCAGACTGGAGAAGGGAATTTTGTATTTTTTTGCCGCGGCCCTCATTGTTAGGCCATTTGAATGGGCTCTGATGGCATTCTGTAAATCGTTATCTGTCCAAAGAGCCTTGTTGGACGTTCTTTTGCGATTTCTTGTCATACTGAAATAAAAAAATTGAAAATAAAATTATAATTTTAATGACGGTCACTTGACCGTTATTTCCCAATATCATGTGTCACCACAAACAAATTTTTTTCAGAAAAATGCATAAATATTTTTTTTTGAAATATTAGTGAACTTACACACAAACATATGGAGCACTTAATAAAAAATAAAAAATGTTTGTTTCTTTAATAATAACAAATGCACACTGATTTTTGTTCGGCTGATAATAAGATCAGCAGTAGTGAATTTCGTTATTTTTGATTTTTAATCACAGTTTGCCATGAATTTGAACTTTTCGAACGTCAAAATATTTTCCTTATTCTTCTCTATCATATGCAATCAAAATCGCAACTAACTTCGCGTTAGTTAGGGCAAAAATGCAATGACCGCCATTGACCGTGATTAGACCACGTTCCCCTACCCCCCATTGGCTTTAAAATAATTTCATTTTAAAGAAAATATTGTTTTCGACATTCATTAAAATTTGTATAAGAATCCAACGGTCAGATTTTTCATAAAAATTAAGGACTACAAAAAATAGTACACAAAATTGGTAAAAATTGATATTCGATTCTCGATATTTTCTAAATACATAAGGGTATTGACTTAAAATGATTTCATTTTGGCTAAATTTTCTAAGAAAAATCTAATCTGTATTTGTTTATAATAAGAAATAAAAAACTTTCAAGAAATGCTTCTAAAATTTTCAAACATTGGTTTTCGACTAAAAATCTCGTTAGCAAAAATAGATTTAGAAATTATTAAAGCAAGACCAATTGAAAATGAAAATTACATACGACATTTTTGGGTTTCCAGAAAATACTGTAATGTTTTACAAAAATCTTGTTCTAGTAAATGCTTAAAATTTAAATTATTTGAAAGTAGTATCACCCTATATACGTACTAATTTTTGTTTTACTATTCCTTTTATTCAATGAAAAACCCTCTGTGTGGCAACATGATCCCAGTCTCCTTTATTAGTTTACCTTAACCTTTTTCCTAGGTGGCACTTGTAAGTAATGATGCGGTCATAGGTGTAGCTACCCTTGTTGTTGTCGGTTTGTTGCTGTAGCTCTATTGGAAAAGTTTTGATATTTCAATAATCTTTACTATTGTTTTGTCCAAGGAATTGTTTATATCAATTCCTTGAATAAATTCAATTGAATCTATTGTGTTCACATTATTTAGACAACAAAATAATACCACTTATTGGAATTCTATTGAAATCATTTTAATTCTAAACATTTCCCAAACGTTTCACTTGAATGGTTTTTTTGGAACAAAGCTCCTATATATCAAAACTCCTCAACATTTAATAATTAAAGTTGTGATATAGTGTTTTATAAATAAATTGAACAACTGATATGTTCATGAAAATAAATTAAATTATTCAGTACGAAAATCACTTTCAAATGATTGGTTTTTAATTAAAAATTTAAAAAAGATTGTAATTATATCCAAATCCAACAATTTATGTAAAAATGTATTGTAATTTTTTAATTCACAATTTTATTGATATGGATAAGCACATTGGAAGCTGCTGTTCACATTGGATATTATGCATGTTAAAGGATAATAATTTATTTCGTTTCAAAATATATTAAAATAAATTATTAAATTCTATGCCAAATTTTCACAACTTAACGAACCCGAGACAAAATGTTAAAAATAATTGACTTGTGCAATGATATGATATAAATAAAACTATATTTAAATGAAATTTACATAATTTGAAAAATATATATACTTACGGCTATCCTTGTTTAAACCTAATATATTGTTATTACTAATATTCAACATTTTCCCAAAATTAAATTCCTGCATCGAAACTTTTAAACCTTACGTAACTTATAGAATATAAACATCATCGATTGAAAATTATAACCTGATAATTGGAACCCATGACTAAAGCATGTAGTTTGCAATATTGATTCGCTTGTTCGAACAATATTATTAAATTCCAAAATTCACTTTGACTCTTGTTATAGCCCTTATGCAAATATGCACCTATAACCTGCGAGTAAGTCGGTATGTAACTTCCCTGTGTCCTGTGTACCATCAGGAACATCATCCTTGTAACTACATGCAATTCACGACCCAAGTAGCGTAATAAATATTTAAATTTGGTTTGCTAATTAGTTGGCATTGTGTTTCGATAGGTATTATATTTTAACTGGTGGAAATATTTCATTAAATTGCCCTGTGTCGCATTTATTGAATATTTTTGTTTTAATTCCGAAATAATAAGCTACTTATGTTTATTTAGAACAAATATTTGCCAATTAATGGAATTTATCTATAGAATGTAACCGCAATTAATTATTTTCGTTGCAATTAAGTGAGTTACATATTATGTAGCTTCAGGAAATATAAGAAGCGTATACTCTAATAGAATCGATTGGGAATTTCTGATCAGGTGCGGATTATAGTTAAGCAAAGCGAGTGATAACAGATGATTTTATGAAACTAAAATCTAATATCGGTATTTTTATTTAAATATTAGAGTTATTGCCCCATAATTGAGTGACCTTATTATGCGTTAAAAAGACTCGATCCACAGGTTAAAACTCAACATTTTTTGGACTAATTTTAGATTGTTATTAATTGTGATGCTTCATTCTGTAATAAATCTGACGAAATAGTTCAAGACTTTGATCTATTGAAATTTCTTACTTACATAACTGATATGAATTTTAATATTAATATCGACAATATTGCAAAGTTCATATCTAATTTTGATGATATTTTTATGCCAGGTCTCGGTTATATTTGATATTGAAAAATTGTGTAAGTCATATTTGTTTTCCTTGTTCATTCTTCTTAATTTTTCAATATCTTCTATCTTCTTGTGGGTTTCCATATATTCGAAAAAGTTAATAAACGTAAAAGAATATCTATGGTTAAATTCCCTGTAATTCCGAAACTATTTGAGTCTATTAATTGTGAATCACTATGCTTTAATGTTAAATCAACTATCGTTTCAAATTAGAACAGTTTTACAAAAGAAGGTCAATGTTACATTTTCAATAAAGCTAGCAGAAACCTGTATTGATTCATTCTATTTTATTTTTATTGATTTCAGTTAGGTGTTTGACAAACTCTCAACACTGAGTTTTGCTTTTTAAATTAAGACTGATTTTGTTTAAATACTTAACTGTACTTTTTACCTTTCAAGGGTTTCGAATCAAACAAGTTAAAAGTTAAATCTGTAATACCGCAAGGTGGTCACTTAGACCCTATTCTTTTTATTTTATTGATAAACTATTAACTATATGGGTAACATAACTTTAAGTGCAATATTTATTCGGATGATGTTTCAATTAGTTTTGACTGTGAAGAATTGCAATTTGATCTAAGCTTGGTTTTTATGGGTGAATTCGTAACTATCTACTTCTTAACGTTGATCAAAGTAAAACTACATATGTATGTGCTTTACGAGGAAGTTTTCTATAATTTTCTTAAATTATTTGTTTGACGGATTATCATTATCTAATGTAAATAATGAAAAACTTCTCAACATGAAGCAGCACATGAACTACCTAATAACTAATAAGGCTATAGTTGAGTTCTTGGTTGTATTATGAAGAAATCAAAATAGTTTCCTGATCCTTTTGTTATAAAGCAGCTTATCTTCGACCAGTTCCTGAATACGCTTGTCAGGTTATTGCACCAAATCATAATTGTTATAATTCCAGACTAAAATTGGTGCAATAAATATTGCTGAGATTTGCGCAAAAGGGGGTTAGGACGGGATAATCCCTACGATCTTCCACCTTATGAACGCAGACTACAAATTATTAACATGCTGAATCTTGAGAGTAGACGTTCTTTCTTTTTTTTATAATAAGCGCACACTCAAGGGGATAATACTACCCTTATTATGTAGACACAGTGTGAGCACTAGGAAAGGGAGAGAGGGGTTGAAAGGAGATGTCGGGGAATATTGGTTTTGAATTCCTTAATATTGCAATGGCTGGGAAATACAGAGTGTAGCAAGGCAATCCACATTCGCATAGTACGGCTAAAGAACGAATCTCTGTACTTGACAGTACGATCGGAATTGGGCTAGAGGGTATATTGTGTTGTGTTCCTAGAAACGCGAGTATTACGGTTGAACTGTTTAAGGGGAGGAATGCAACTGGCTATTTCTCTAGACCATGAACCATTAAAATAACGGCAAAAGAGGGTGAGACAACAAACATTTCGACGATGTTCAAGCGACGTAAATGATCTTATGATGGTAATATCACCAATCAATCTGAATGCTCTACGTTCAACACTGTTCAAGAGGCTTAGGTAAGTTGCAGGAGCACCAGCCCAGATATGGGAGTTATACTCAAGCTTTGGACGTATATAAGACTTGCAGATAACAGCTAGATCAGAGGGGGAGAAAAACTTCTTGCATCGCCTTAGAAAACCCAAACATCTTGCGGCATTTTTGGCGACATTGCGTATGTGATCGTTCCACAAAAGGTGGTTGGTGATAAACATACCGAGAATATCGAGATGTTCAGTCTCCCCGATGCAAGTACCATCTGTAGATAAGGGGGTATATCTCGCTTAAGCATTAAATTCCACGCGGCTTTTTATTCCCCAGTGTACAATGCTGTTTAGGTCGGAATTTAATGAGCTTATCATGTTTTGTCGTTGCAGTTCCACATCCGAAGAAGAGGGATGTGAATCTGAAAACGAATATGAAAAGCTAAGAGTATTATCGTCAGCGAAACAATGTATTGGATTAGAAGTTGCAGACAGGAGATCATTAATAAAAATGAGAAAGAGTGTTGGAGATAGAACAGAGCCCTGGGGCACACCAGCAATTATTTTGTGGTTTTCAGACTTAAATCCATCCAATACAACTTGTATTGAACGATTCGAAAGGTAATTACTAATCCAATAAAGCAGGGATTCATGAAAACCGAAAGCACGCATTTTCGATAAATGCCAAACCCTATCAAATGCTTTTGAAATATCAAGTGCAATAATCTTACTTTCTCCAAAGCGATGTAAAGATTTGCTCCACTGTTCGGTGAGATGAACCATGAGATCACCAGTGGACCTATTGCTGCGAAAGTCGTATTGTCGGTCATTAAGAAGTTTTCGATCTTCAAGATATTTCTTGAGCTGATAAATTAATCAGCGTTTCCATGACCTTGGAAAGAAGGGACGTAAGTGCTGTTTTGTGTTTTTTTTACTCTTTATAACTCCTGTCTCGTATTAATTTTTAATCGCCAAAAAAACCTAAGGAATTTAACCGATAGCATACTTATTCAAAACTGTCTGTCTAATTATGAACAATGTTTTATTATCAAGTTAATCACTAGTGTTTATGAAATGTAAACAAATTCTGTGAAGCTTTAAAACTTAGCTGATTTTTAATAAAATAAAAAATAAAATAAATAACAACTGAAAATTTCAAACTTAACAAAAACGTTCTTTCCATTGTCTATATGACTGCAGAAGATCTGCAACTCACAAGTTGTTACGGAACCCAACGTATTAAAAGTTTTTGTTTCAAATCGACATTTTATAAAGCCCATGACCTTCGATGCCTTAAGCAGTTTAGTAGTTTGCTCTCGTGGTAAATCCGTTCTTGATTATCAGTAATGCAATATAATTTTTGGTGACGTCAGACAAAGAAATTTTATTGGAAACAATTAATTTATGCGACCTCAATAACGACGCTATTAATAAAATGAATAAAACACAGAATGAAGGATGATGATAGTAAAGGGCAAAGTAGGGGTCGTTGCATAAAAGTGCTATCACATTGCACTCTTTGTATAATCAAGCCAAATAAAAAAAGTAATTTAATATCGACTTTTGCAGTGACAAACTTTTATAAGGACATCCCGTTTATCCTTTGCTTCGCCTGGTGTACATATATTCGACCATGACACGTGGATCCGTGGATGGATGTGACAAAAATGGAGTTGATAAGATGACGAAAAACACTTGTGTTTGCAGCATAATGATGATTTCAAAAAAATATTATGCGTCTCTGAGCGACCTGAACAACGACGACGTTGTAATAATTAGTGAGACCTTCAATATTAGAAAATACAACGCCCGTTGTTGTAAAATCTGAAAGCAAACATAGGACGAGAGAACAACATCGAATAACCCCTAACAAAACGCGCTACGACGAAGATGACGATGACGATGGTTGGTTGGTTGAAGCGTGAAAATTGAGTGATTTTTGAAACACACATTTCATGCTGATATAAATAGCAAAGGAGCGAGGGGGAAACAACCCCAATTTAAGTACTATAATAGGAGAGCATACCTTTAAAAAAAATGTATTCAAAAACGACACAATGACTTTTGAAAGATAGGTCCTCGTCCTCGCAGTTCAATCGTTACCTAAGTCTCATCTCGCATCTTCAGTCATGTGTATTATACACAAGTATAATTTGATATAGATAGCGGTACCCGCTCTATAACCAATTCAAAACGGAATGTAATTATTTTACTTTATGAGTTCTTCTTCTATTGTTTTTTTTTTTAATTCAAAGCATAAACATATCGATTGGGGGATATAATGATAATTACGTCCGGCAATTGAATGCGATAATTTATTATTTATTTAATTGACTTCAACGCTCATTATCCTGCAAAATAATGTTCAAGGACGCTTTCGGCAATCAATAAATATCTACTTGACTCGTAGACGTAGTATAATAATAAACAATGTAATTTAATTGAATAATTCAGATTTGAAAATAAAATTATTTTGAAAAGGTTTTTCTTTGTTGCATGCAGAAATTAATTAAGAGAAGAAGTACAGAAGTATATTGGATTAAAAATTTCTACTGTATTGACTAAGAATTTATGCAAATAAAAATAGGTTTGGTCAACATTTTGGAGAAATAAAATCGCAGGTAGTAATTTGACAAAATGGGCTAAATACTCGTACTAGGACGTTTCACAAGGTGCGGGTCGTTTGCTTTTTGTTACTACATAATAGTATTTATTACATTCATAAATTTAGAAGTTGGAATTAGTCAAAAAGGGCGGATACCTCTTAATTAAGGTTTGGTTTTATATATCGAATAAAAAATGTCACAAATCTCTTTTGACTAAATGTGAAGGCGTAGGTGTAAAGTAATTTAGTGCTGTTAAGAAAATTAAGAGGAAAGTTTTGAGTAAATATCATAAAAATAGGAAAGAACATAAAACCAGGCTGACAGGCCCCGTCTGAATGTTGTTAATGATTGAGAGCAAAAAGTATTTAATTCATAGTTTCAAGTTTGTGGCGCTTGCATTTGACACATGTCAAACTGAGATGTCATTTGAAGTTTCAAAATGTTAGTTAGTTTGTCATTTACGATAGTGGATCGCTAAACAGTCGAAGATTGCTTTAAACTTATTAAAACTGTCTACAAATGTGGTGATTCATACGTTTTCACTTTTCCCCGCATTACGTTGTGAATAAATGGTCGACATAATCAATAGATTAATAATATATATATGTATAATAAAATGGAAGGAGTGCAGGAGTGCTGCACGCTCAGTAAGTCTGTGCTTTCGAAAAACCTTTTTTCGTCGACTATATCTCAAGAACCGACTTCAAATAAATGTTGTTTTACAGATAATAACATCAACTTACTTCAATTAATAATAAATTAATAATTAAAGACATTGGTTTCAAACTAATTTCATCTTATGAAAAATATTGTTTTCAACATTTATTAATTTGTTCGATGATTTCCCAATCCAATATCTCGAGGATAAGTGAAGGTTAAGGTATTGTCTTCAAATTTATAACATTCTATACAAAATAAATAAATAAAATAAATTACGTGGCGCATCAGTCCATGAAGAACCAGGGCCTAGTGACTTACAAGTTACAACTCTCAACCATTCCTGTGTGCGAGTAATGTTGTCAGAGATGGAAGGGACCTACAGTTTATATGCCGAATCCGAACGTCTAATTTCAGAAAGCACTTTTCATGACAAGAATTACTCTTGGAGAATTTGTCAATTCCTCGCAAGAGGCAGTACCCGTGAAAAAAAGTTAGGTGGCACAGGCAGGGATTGAACCCAAGACCCCTTGCATGACAGTCCAACGCACTTTTTTTTTTTCTAAATTCATTTTTATTAATTCATTCTTAAGACTATCTTAAAGCTAGACAAAAATTCATAAAACTAGCCTAATTAACCATAACTTACAACTAACTTACTGGTCCCATACGGACACTCTAAGTTAAACAATAATACTTAATGCTAATGCCTTTCGGCCCTAAGATCTATTTAACTTTAATTTCATTTTATTTATTTTTGTATTCATTAGAAAATTTCAAAAAAACTAATACCATATCCTTTTTTATTTTTACTTAAAAACTACTTAAAATAAAGTCCTTAATATAAAACTTAAAGCTAACTAAAACTACCTATTCTACCTTTAAACTACAAATCTAACTATCTAACGTTTTTTGTTTTTCATATTTTGTTGTCTTTTTTTTTTCCATGTTTTTTTTTTATATTTTTTTTTTGTATTTTTCTTTTTTGTATTTTTTTTTTGTATGCCTATTCTACTTAAAACTAAACCCTAAAACTATAAAACAAGTATGTAAGCCGGCCAAGGCTTAAAACCATATCCCGACTACTCACTATCAAGTGCCGATTGAAGCCACCAAAACTGGCTCTCCTGCTTCACCCTTTCAGTTCGGTCCCGTTCGGACACTGAACCGAAGGAGCTCTGCTCCGTCGTGTGCCATGACGTACCGATTGTACAGGAGTCGCCTATCCACGGTTCGTCGTCTGACGTGGTAGATTAACGGAACTGCCAATCTATCCAGTATCCTGTATCAGACCGCATCTATCTAAGAAGAGGAATGCTTCTGATGGAATGAAGCCGCTCAAGCGTGCACTCTCAAAATACTCGTCGTTCGGATGGAACGCCCCGAAAATTAAATTGTTGGTCGAAGACATAGCCGTTGTATAGGACCTCGTTGGAATAGTAATGCACGTAAGAAGATTCGGCTGTTCTGTTCAAGCCAAGCCGGTACAGCGTCGTAAACACTGCCGCTCGAACACCCGAAACTTCTCCATCTGGGAAGGGGCAACGTTGAACCACACAGGACAACCATAAACGATCATCGGCCGTATGAGGGCCATGTAGCAAATTACCTTCACTCTAGGGTCAAGCCGACTGCTAAAAAACACCCGTTTCGTCAGAGCGAAGGCTCCTCGGGCTCTGGTCAGAGCAGCATTTATATGTCTGTCGAAATATAAATACTGATCTAACCAGATACCGAGGTAACGGTCCAACGCACTAACCATCACGCTACGGGTCGTTTAAATTAGGCAATTTTCTTAGAAAAATGGTAAAAAATTAGTTTTCTACTAAAATATCTCGGGAACAAGAACAACTATTGAAATCAAACTTATTTTATCATGTATAAAAAATATTGTTTTTAAGTTTAATTTTTAGAAAAATTCAAATTACACCTTTTTTTACAAGAATAACCTAGAGAAACAACTACAAGCTGATAAAAAATGGTTTCGAATCAGGTGAAAGATATTGACTTCAAAATTTGTTTATCTTCACAAAAACTTTTAGAAATATCTACAGATGGGGCATTGATGGGAAATTATCAGTGTTGGTCGCATGCCAGCCTCTTTTTTGTATTTAGATTTTATAAGGTTAAAATTACGCCTGCTGCCATTTACAGCGATATCGTATATGCTTTTTGGGTGTTGGAAACAATAGACAATAAAAAGTAGTTTTTAGGTTCACGCTTTAAGGAAACGTCAATCTGCCACCAAACCATGCAAATTGACGCCGTTTTTTTCTCTGAGACTATTCCTCGAAATCAAGTAAAAAAAAGAATAAGGAATTGCGAAAAGGTGTTTGAAAATTACCTTAAAAGAATTGCATACAACTAATTTTTCCAAAGCTGCTATTTCAACGATAATTGTGTTATTGACTTAATGGCAAAGTCCACTTTTATTCAAAAGAATTCAAAACCGAAGACAGAATTCTCATCTTCAAAGGCTGATGAAAACTCCAAATGAATTGACTTGAAAGATCTGTAAGGTTTTACACTAGATCTCTGCATAAGTCTTTAAAATGCTTTATTTTTATATTGGAAATGTCCTCCAGTAAACCCATCAAGACTATACATTTCCCTGAATTTCGACCTGTAGCATGAAATTAAATAGGTTAACGAAGAATTATATATTTACCTACCCGAGTCGTTTTTCTCACCAAAGGAAAATTATAAGCTTCGAATTAGAAAAATCAGCAGTGAAAAAACTTTAATTTCTTTTTCCAACTGAACTCAACAATTTATTCTTAAGTACCAATTTTAAAGTAAAACATAAAATGAAAAACTACAATTAAAAAATCCTTCACAAACAATCCGTGGTAGTTTTCAAGTAAAACTCTTGTGCTGGAAAATTCTAGTGAAGTTATATTCTACTTAGAAAAACGACTACAAAAATAATATCCATCCATCCAGGTTATGAACCCTAAATGCAAGTACTCATCGTCCTCGTCGTCGTCGTCGGTCGTCATCGTGAACTTACTGTTGAATAAAAATAAAAATGTCTGTATCTAAAGTGGATGTTGTGGCATACCGCTAATTTCAAATGAGGATATATTTTTATAGTGAAAACTTAAGAAACGAGGAATCGCTCTATATCAAGGGAGCAAAGTCCCCAGTTAAAGGTGATGAGATGAAGTTACTGATGTAACTGCAACTACACGCTCTGCTTTTGGTTTGCAGGATCTATTCTATACATAAAAAAAAAACACCCACAGCCAAGGACCACGACGACGCGATGGCTACAGAACAAGGAGAAGGAGTGCTATAATGCCAAATCTACTGTCGAGAGACACGATGGAAGAAGTGCTTATAGCTGAGTCGTTTTTATAGCTTTTTATATCCTTTGAAAGCATTTGCATTCGACATGGTTTATTGTGCGAACAAAAGGTGTTGCATGAAGTCGAGGCACGAAGTTTGTTTTTGTATTGACTGAAGCAGGACACTTTAATCGCTTTGGCTCTCTCTCTGCCTCTACATGTATAGCAAATGTATGCATAATCAACTTTCCTCCTGACAAGGAAACATAAAACACAGGATATACCATTTATGCTGCATTTCAACAAGGATATCGTTCTCAGGGTGCAATTTCATTCTTTTTATGGCAAATTACATTTTGTTTTCTTCTTCTTCAATATACAGGTTGTGCAATTTTTACATTCACAAGCAATTACATTTGCACATCACACAGTCAAAGTGTACTAAGTACTTCGTATAAGTCATATTTTACAATAAATAATATACGGCTCGTTAAGCCGTGAAAGTCATTAAATATCGAACGGAACGAGCCTGTGGCAACCACGAGTCTGAACTTAAGTGTTTTAATGGTTAAAAAGAGGAAATTTTATTGCATACATTTTTCAGTTCACCAAAGAGATGTGAACAAGTTACCCAGACAGTATGCATTCCCATAAAATATAAAATAAAAATTCACTCAGAAAACTTGGCACGATTAAGAAAATATAATGAAAATTTGGCAGCGAAAACTAAACAAAATTGTTTTTGATGAAAAATTAAAGCTGGTGGTATCAATATAGCGAGTAGGGTTGAGTTCATGTTAAACTTGGTACATTTACTTTGAGTGCCAAAATCAACTTATAGCACAAAAGGTATGAAAACCAAAGGACACATTAGTGCCTTACCAAGTTTTTTTTTTTTTACACTTCAGAATTTTCAGAAAGTAGTAAGCTTATAGCAAGCGTCAAACTACGATAAGAAGCTCATCATAAGTGCATGTGTTAGTTGTTATAATACAATATGGAGCCTAACACACGCACAAAATACAAAACATAATTAACATGTAACTATTACAGAACAAAAAATAAAATGAGAACGTTTACGATAGTGGAGCACTGGTTTTAAACAATGATTTTAATCCCACCTTATTTAAATTTAAATCTATCGATGAACAGTTTAAGTTATATAAAATGCTCATTCGACTTAAAGCTTTATTTGTCCTATAGTTAGTTCTATGGAAGTCAATATGTATAAAATCAAATCTACGCAGGTGATGAGTTCCGCCTCTGTAATTCAAATGTACACAAGATAGCAAATAAGGTGCATCAATTTCACTATTAATGAGTTGAAGAAAAAATACTAAGTCATTATTAACACGCCTTCCATATAGAGATTGCATTTGAAGAAGCAGAATACGATGTTCATAGGGAGGCAGATCATAAGGATCTTCCCAAGGAAGTCCCTTTAGGGTAAAGCGCTTGAAATTATGTTGAATTGATTCAATACGTTTTCTATGAATTTCGTAATAGGGAGTCAATACCTGCGAAGCATATTCAAGATGAGGACAAACATGGCAATTATACAAAGAAAGAGTAACATAGGGATCATTGAACTCCTTTGCCTAGCGTTTTATAAAACCAAGCATAGATTTTGCTTTATTAACAATAAAATTAATGTGATGTGTAAATTCTAAGTTGGAACAGAAATGAACACCTAAATCTTTAAATGTGGAGACGCGACAGAGTTTTTGCTGTGATATACAATAATCAATAATACACTATCGATTCGTTTTTTAGTAAAAGTTATCGTCTGGCATTTTAAAGGGTTGAGTGAAAGGCTATTTTTCCCACACCGAAATGTGAAACTATCAATGTCGGTTTGTAAAAGAATACGATAATGGGTGGACTTTATTATTTTAAAAATCTTCATGTCGTCAGCAAAAATGAGAACTTCACTTGAGCGTAGACAAGACGATACATCGTTAATAGACAGGATGAACAGAAAAGGGCTTCCCTGGGGTACACCAGATTGAGCAACAAAAAGTTCAGAATGACAATTTCTAAATTTTACCTCATAGGATCTGTTTTCAAGGTATGATTTGATCCAAGCTAAGAAAAATGGTGGAAAACCAAGAGCTTTAAGTTTAAATAAAATAATTCCGTGGCTAAGATGGTCAAAAGCTTTAGAAAAGTCAGTGTGTACACAATAAACTTCATAACCTTGTTCTAAAGCGTTTGAACATATGTTTGAGAATGTGAGGAGATTAGTAACGGTTGATCTTTTTTCACAAAACCATGTTGCTGTTCGCAAATGAGATTTTTACTAAAAAATGCTACACTTTCACAAACACTTTAGGAATGCAAGAAAGCTTTGCAATGGGCCTGTAGTTGCTTATATCCGCCTTGTTACCTTTCTTGAAAATTGGTGTTAGAAATGACTTCTTCCATACCTACATATACTGGGAAATTTGCCTGTTTTTAGAGAAAGTTTAAATATGAAGGTAAGGGGTTCAACTAAAGCATTACTTCACTTTTTTAATACTATCTGGGGAATACCATCGGGACCGGCTGAACAGTCATCATTCAACGCGGATAAAAGATCAAGGACCGTACTCTGTAGCACAGGTAGTTTGCGAAAAGAAGTGAAGATTATGAAAATATACTTCATCAAATTATTCAGGGCCATTAACAAATGACTCACGGAAATTTGTTGCGAAAGCGTTACAGATATCAACAGTTTTATCTAACGAAAGGTTCTTGTAAGTGAAGTTAACTGGAAAGCCATCTGATTTTTTCTTTAAGTTTACAAGTTTCCAACATTTTTTAGGATTCTTTTTCAAAGAAGTGCCCATATTCGTTTTCTTTTACTTAAATCAATCAAAAACAGCGAACATTCAAAAGGGAAAACAGTAGTGTCCGACCGAAGGTCGATTTTTAGCCGAAGCCGAATTATTAGGCTGAAAGAAAAGCTTTTGCCGAAGCCGAAGCCTAAGGTTGAAAAAAGTCAAGAATTCTCCTTTCCAATTGGATACAAATATTATTTTTATTAAAATTTATTGCTTAAAAAACATAACACAAATAAAATTTAAATAACTGATAACTTTTAAAATTGAACAAATTAAATTAATAAACAACACAAACCAAACCGAAACCACGATTTAACAAAAGAAAACACAAACGATGCGCAAAAGGTGTCAGGCAAAAATCAAAAATTGAAATTTTGTTCGGCACCTACTATGATTTCACACATTGTGTTTTGAAATTTTTGAATACCTAAAATTTCAAAAATTGAATTTTTTTCCGGCGTCTAGTACGATGCTCGGTATAATAAACAGATTCTTCGGCTTCGGCCAAAACTTCGGCCTAAAATGGCCGAAGCCTAAGGTTTGGTTGGTTGGCTGAATGTTGTTTTTATACATCCTCGGTGCATAGATCAACGTACAACCATCTAAATCACAATTTATGCGAACGTAACTACTTTCGAAACGAGAACAAACAGGAGCTCATATCAGCAATTTTCAAAATGAGAGGAGAAATGATCAGTCTTAATTATATACCACATCGGGTTCGGGAGGATCTACCTATCTACTGCAGCTTTTGTAACTTAAGAGTAAGGAAAGATGTAATCCATTTCATAGGAAAGTGCCCAATTTTATGTGAAATATAAAGAAATTTGCTCGACAGCAATGTGAAGTCACCAGAAGAAATAGTCGCCCTCTGCAACTGTGAAGGAAACGTAAATCAATTATTTAATTATTTTTGAACTGCAATGTCTTACCGCAATCAAATTATAAACGAATTCTTTT
The DNA here is from genome assembly GCA_951509635.1 of Eupeodes luniger. NCBI lineage: Eukaryota > Metazoa > Arthropoda > Insecta > Diptera > Syrphidae > Eupeodes > Eupeodes luniger. The sequence goes on from OX608073.1 coordinate 1,652,222, forward strand.
AAAACAGTAATTTATTTAATTTATATTATAAATGCTAATTCAAACAAAAAACTTCAATTAGTGAACATTGTTAATTTTCAAACAGAAGTCAATCGGCAGACGGCATAGCCAAGCCTTAACGATTTTACTAAATTATTTTTGTAAACAATGTTGTATGTATGTATATATAAACGAATGTTAATAAATCGAATTATCTATCTATCTATATTATTATAGTTGTAAAAAAATGTGTGTGACACTTTGAATTTTGAAAAGTTGAAAGAGATTTAAAATATTTACAAAGAATACAATACCTTCATACGGTCCTCAAAGTAACTAACGTAAAAGATCTTCGGGTCAAATTTGACCCATTAGTGTTTTCTCAAGATTTATGTCCGGTCGTGTTTTTTATTCGTATATAGTATTTGATTAAATAATACAGGTATGGTTAATAATTTAATTTTTTTAAATATTTTTAATGAAAATAAATGTTATTTCAGTTTATATTTTACGATTTTATTGAATTTTAAAAAAAGTATGTTTACATTTTAATCTTATTAGTACTTTAACAATTTCTTATTGAAGATTAAAAGATGAAAGTATAATCAGTTATTACAATTTGTGCACAAAGTGATAGTCTTAGAATGTTCTTTACATATAAATTTATCGCAAATATCGCAAAACTAAACCTGTCTTATTATAAGGGGCTCGAGGTAGAGTTTTTCGTTTTTGTATGTAAGGAGTAACAAGTTGCATACCCAGATTTTCCAAAAAGTACCGTCGCTTAGCAAGACAGTTTTCTTTCCAGGCATGGTTAGCCGATTTGAATAAAACAAAAGCATTGTAAGCTGATATATCCACCATGTTACTGAACACCACTTGGAGCCATCGCTTGGTTTTTCTTTTGCAAGTGTAGCAACTTACGGCTTTGTCCAATGTGTCTACACGCTACACCACCTTTACACTTGTTGTAATCTAATATTATTACTGGTTTTTTTATCTGCGCGATCACTTATTCTCGAGTCATGATGAAATGTGCTCAGAAGATTTACAGCTTTATTTTTTTTTTTGGAATATAGGACACGATAGTAGTATCCTTGGTAAAGGCAAAATTTGATGACAAAATTTGTCTTCCTTTTACGTTTACAGTTTCTGGTGGCAATTCTGGTTTGTTTTTGCGTATTGTTCCAACCAGTGTAATATTTTTCTGCAGCAATATTTGTCCCAGTTGATAAGACGTGAAAAAGTTATCGGTCGTTAGGTTATGCCCCTTTAGGCCTACAACCAAATCAAGAACTACATGCATACCTTGATTTCTTTCCGGTGTACATCCAAGTTCTTTGCCTGTATAAGGTTGAATGTTCCAAGCATAGCTCGTTGCAGAATCACAAAGTACCCAGAACTTGATTCCGTACTTCGCAGGCTTTGATGGAATATACTGTCGAAAAGGACATCTCCCTCTAAATGCTACCAGTTGTTCATCTATTGTAACATTTTCGGATGGGTTATAAAGTTTCGGCAAAATCTCAACCCAATGATTCCACAATTCACGTATAGGAGCAAATTTGTCTAACAAACGTCGTTCACTTCGAGTTTCTCTGTTGTCGAACCTGATTACTCTTGATAATTTTTTGAATGTCTTCAGTGACATAGTTGCTGCAAATATTGGCCTTCCTTTTTGAGAGTCCCATAAACTTTCAGAGCTTTCGTTATTCGATCGAAAAACACCAGCCAGTAAAAGAAGTCCAATGAATGCAAACAAATCCGTCACATCAATGTCAGTCCACTCTTCACCAAATGTGCGTTTACCTTCCATGTTTGTATCAGGTGATTTTTTAAGAGCTTGACAACTTTTTAGAAAAAAAAAAAGCATAAAATTTGCAAAATCTCATCGATTCTTTATTTGAAACGTTAGATTGGTCCATGAAATTTACTTTTTGAAGATAATTTCATTTAAATGTTGACCGCAACTGCGTCTTAGGTGGTCCATTCGGAAAGTCCAATTTTGGGTAACTTTTTCGAGCATTTCGGCCGGAATAGCCCGAATTTCTTCGGAAATGTTGTCTTCCAAAGCTGGAATAGTTGCTGGCTTATTTGTGTAGACTTTAGACTTGACGTAGCCCCACAAAAAATAGTCTAAAGGCGTCAAATCGCATGATCTTGGTGGCCAACTTACCGGTCCATTCCTTGAGATGAATTGTTCTCCGAAGTTTTCCCTCAAAATGGCCATAGAATCGCGAGCTGTGTGGCATGTAGCGCCATCTTGTTGAAACCACATGTCAACCAAGTTCAGTTCTTCCATTTTTGGCAACAAAAAGTTTGTTAGCATTGAACGATAGCGATCGCCATTCACCGTAACGTTGCGTCCAACAGCATCTTTGAAAAAATACGGTCCAATGATTCCACCAGCGTACAAACCACACCAAACAGTGCATTTTTCGGGATGCATGGGCAGTTCTTGAACGGTTTCTGGTTGCTCTTCACTCCAAATGCGGCAATTTTGCTTATTTACGTAGCCATTCAACCAGAAATGAGCCTCATCGCTGAACAAAATTTGTCGATAAACACATTTCGAACCGAACACTGATTTTGGTAATAAAATTCAATGATTTGCAAGCGTTGCTCGTTAGTAAGTCTATTCATGATGAAATGTCAAAGCATACTGAGCATCTTTCTCTTTGACACCATGTCTGAAATCCCGCGTGATCTGTCAAATACTAATGCATGAAAATCCTAACCTCAAAAAAATCGCCCATTAAAAGCCAATATCATACGTACCAAAGGAGGTGGAAAGAATAACTCGAAGCTTGAAATTTCTTCTGCGAATAACGTGTCAATCCTGGCAACAAGTTTATTACGTTTTCCCTCGAGACTCTTCCGGCAATGTTTTCAAAGGGCTTTTTCGTATAAGTTATTAGGCCATTTTTTGACTTAATCATTTGGCCAGAAACAGATGCAATTTCACCCTCACTAGAGCTGCTATCCGATGAATCAGCTTCCTCAACAAGGTCTTCGAATTCCGAACATGATTCATCTTCATCCGAAACTCTCAAAGAAAATTCACTTTCACTATCACTCATTTTCAATAGGAAAAAATTAGTCAAACTTGCAAACAAAAGCATGTGCTAGTCACTAAATGTCAAAAAAGAATTCTATAAAAGATCCGTTAGTAAAACAATGCAAGTGCACAACAATAACTGAGAACAAATAAACAAGAAAATCTAATTGACACTCTATTTATACAGAAGGGTCAATTTTGACCCGAGGTCCGCGAACGTAAAAAAGTCTGTACGTCCTAAAATAACAAATATTTTTATAAATTTATAAGCTAAATATATTGGCGCAAAATTTTAAACAACCTATTATTAAGGCCTTAGCACGATACTAGTTAACAATTTACTAAATACATAGTAATCTACTAACTTTTCACTAATTTTAAACACTTTTTATTGTTTTGCTAACTAGTATCATGCTAAACCCATTTTATTAAAAAAAAAACCATGAACACATCTAAATAATGACAGATTGTGGAGCAAACATCGGTTCCCATCGATCACCGAAATCAAGCATCAGTGAGCGCAGTTAGTAGTCAGATGGAGGACCGACTCGAAACCTACCGCGTGCTGTTGTCATGTGTTCTTTCTAACTGTTCGTTCTTCTTTCTCCTCTGTCCTTCTGTCTTGTATTAATGTCTTGTGTTGTTATCGATATATATAGTCTTGTCGCTCAAGGTGCTGTGTTCTCTACTCTGTACATTTATGTGCCGAGTAGTGTGAAATGTAATGTAATGTACAAAAAAAACATATGTACCTTATTATTTTTTTATTTATTTTATTAATTTTTATTTTATCAAAAATATACCTGGAGTAAAATTCACCATCGTCCAGCTCTTCAAGAGGATTTGCTCGAGTTTTAATACTTTTAACTTTCCTACACAACACTGAATCCTCAAACATTTTAAAATCTTCTTCCTCCGAAAACATTTTAAATTAATTTACTTTTTATGATATCTATAAATAAATTTTATTTCACAATTTATCAATTTTAAAACACTTTGTCACATTTGAGAAAAATGACATATGTCATACAGATTTAGTACGATACTAAAAAGATAAAGTAGCCATTTGGTGATTTTAACTTTAGTAAAATGTTAAGAAGATAGTACGATACTAAACTCGTTTAAAATTATCAAAATCCTTTTTTTAACCTAGTATCATACTAAAAATGATTTAACATCGTACTAAATCGTCTAAAATTTTGCGCCATTAATTTTAAAACTTTAGAAAAAGCCATGAAACATCAAGTCCCTAAGAAACTTAGTTTAAGAAATCTTTATTTTACTCCTAAAATGGGTTAAAAATGACCCGAGGACCCTATAAAGGTTAGAAACCTGTTAATTCGATTGTCAATTCGCACTTTTTCCATTAAAATTTAAATTACACTTTGGGGATGAACTAACTTTCTGTTATAGGCTACGTGATGTTAATTTCGTTGCCTAAAGTAAAAAAAAATGATTAGAAATGTTAAATGCATAATAGAGCAAGTCAGCGACGGATACGATTTATTTCGATTCTGATATTTAAGCACTTAAAGATACCTTAAATATATTCTTTTCAAGTCTTTGCACACTACAAAAGAATGCAGACTTCAAGTGAATGCAAAAGAATGAATGAAATCTCAAATGATTGCAATCAATTGAGTGAATTGAAATTTTTTGGAAAAATCACTGCAATCTCTTTAAGTTGAAAATGATTAGTTTATTGCTAAGTTTTAATGATCTCCTTAAGTTGCGTTCAATAATTGATAACATTCACAAAAGACTGCATTCTTTTACATGACTGCTCCCTTAAGATGCATATTCAACCTCAACTGTAAATACTTGCCTTTGAAGATGATTTATAGATTTTAAGAACTTGTAGCTTTTATCAGAATTCCACTTACGTAGATACACATAAAGAAAAAGCAACAATATCAATGATAGTTTTATTTAACAATTAATTCCACTTTATTCTCATTTATTTATCATTTTAATTTTTGTTTGTTTATACATAGCTATTTACATAAAACACATTGAATTTAATTGCATTAAATATATGTTCGTATGCATTCCCTGAATAATTAAACATCCTATATTTTTTTTTAATAGATAACTATTAATGTTTTCTTTATTTAATCAAATATTTTTATTTAAGTACATATTAAGTTTAATTTAACAATTCTTTTCTTTCTTTAACTACTACTATAAGTGTAATCTAAATTTAAATACTAATTCTAAGTTGGTGGTATGTATAAAATATTTCCTTTTTTTTAAATATTGTATATCTACCCTAATATTGGATACAAGCAATTTAATACTCTTTTACCAACAAAAAAGAACTTAAATACAAAAGAAGACCTAAAATGCATACAAAACTACGATACTTTTTGGAAGTTTAATTGTTTTTTAATTATGTAGAAAATAAAATAACAAAACTCTTCCAAATGGGGCTCATGTGATGCATAATTTTGTACACCCTTAGGCTTTATACTTTTAAATTTGTTATAAATATTAGCATTTTTATTTTTATTTTATATACATTCTACAACTAGATATCAATTTCATATAATTTAGATATTTTTATGTACAACTTTTCAATTAAACTATAATCTTTAGTTTTTATGTTGAATTCTTAAATTTATAACTTAGGTTATATAATAATGTGTTCGTGTTGATTTACACTTTGCAATTTCAATTTAATATTCCCTAAAATCAATTTTTACAAAGTACACTCAATATTATTTACAAAATAATGAAATTTCAAGTATATTGTACGAAGGTTAGGTAAGGACCTTCCAGTACATAAAATTTCCACAGCTAACAATGACAATATTTTCTATTATAGAGTGTAGAGGACAAGGACATAGGTACATACATATATTCCAAATTAAATAATCTTATTTTGCTGCCGATACGAGCAGGTAAACATTTGAGTCAGAAATATGGGTATCCTGGTGTATTTTATAGAAACAAGAGTTTGATTATAATTTGATTTATAAACTCGCAATATACAACACTCTTATGTTAATAAACTTTCACTCTGGAGAACATTATGCAGTTTATTGCCAACCAAGTCAAAGTCCAGGAAAGGAACATCTCCTGTGCATCGGGCAAAATGCATTTACAATCTATTTGGGGTACGAGCAGGAAAAGGTTTCGAAAAAAGTTGTACCTCTGATGATGTTTTGGCATCGTATCAGTTTCATTAGCAAAAGTTTCCTTCAAAATCCCAAACGAAACCCTGATGGTGGTGAAGTTATCACAGGAAGTGGCATATGGCACAACCAGAGACATATTTTTCAGAGCTGGAACTCCCGTTCTATGCGATGGGCTTTTAATTTCTCGTTTTTTTTGAGCCTGTATGATGAGCAAGTTATTGAAACAGGGACTTTCTCTACTTGAAAGTAATTCATTTGTTGGTTGCCTTGGGGGATGTTCCCTTATGAAACACAACATTGTTTCCAGTTTTTTAAGCAGTTGACAGAGATGGATATTATTTTAATTGTTTGGGGATTAAGAACAAAAATAACAAAAGCTTTCGGACAGAACAAAACCAGAGAGATTGTGGCCAGAAAACATCAGCATACCACCAGCAATTTCCTTCTTTTGGTAATGAATTGTTGCTTTTAGTCTTGTCAATCAAAAAATGTTTGCTTTTTGTTCAAAAATACAAAAAAAAAGAAAGAAAACCGGAGTTCTAGGATATATTTGAAATGCATTGTTTTCTGAAAATTACTGTGTCGGAAAAATTTTGCTTGGTTTTCGTACTCTCGCTAAATTGAATTTATTAAAAAAAAATTGTGCAAAACTTGTTCTTTGAAATGTCATTTTCAGCTGGATGTTGGAAGTACATTATTTCCACTGGCTGTTCCGAGAAAAACACAATTTCGGAATCATTTTTGTTTCCGTTATCATGTACGGTAGATATTCACAAATACCCTACAGGAAAGTGCAAAGTGATAAATTCTTGTAACATTGCGTGTTGTCAGTCCTGTATTGGGTTTGCAAATTTCGGAAGAATTTTTGTCAGGTGTCGATACGTTGCTGTTTTTAATAATTCCTGTGTAAATTTATTTATTTCAGTATTAAAATAATAATAAGCATTTTAATTGGATTAAATCTGAAGAGTACCTACACACTTTTGAAACTTCGTCGGTTTAAATAATTTAAAAAATCTAACCAATGACCAAAAGTCTACAAAGTACTATATTTCCTGGGTGTGTTCAAGAACAATGCAATCCTAACCAACAGAATCTCAAGCATGGTCTTAAATGGGAAGATTTGTATATTTTGCTTGAATTTTAAATACAAATTTAAGTGTTTGTATTGTTTGTATTGTAAAAATTTTATAAAAATTGTAAAACCTAAAAATTTGCAACAGCTTGTGGTTGATCACTAATAGGCTTTTGTTCTTCAACAATAAATATTCATGCCGATAATAGTAGCCGTTGAATTACTTGCAGGTGGATTCAGAATGATTTTTTGGCATTTTTACTATGTTTGGTTAGGTTAGGTTAACGTGGCTGCCGATTTAGAATCCACACACTTAGGCCAAAAGAAAAGGCCCATTGTGATACCACATGAATCTAGAGAATTACGTCTTACTAGTCGAACCATTTTGAGCTTTTAATAAAGCGAAGAAGATATTTGATATCCATTTTAGCTAGTTCACTGGGATTATTAAAAGAGTAGTCTCCCAGATGAAGTTTGCAATTACTACGTGCGTTTTGTTCGCATTCCATATATAGTAAATGAGAAAATGCCACCAAAACGATCCGCAGTAGTCCGGTTTTTATATTTGAAAGTTGATACAACTTAGTATTTGCCAGAATAATTTATCAAAAAATTCCAAAAAAAAATAGCGAAATTCAGACCAGGGTTGAAATCGTGTAAGCTGATTTTTGATAGTTGACTATCAAAATCAAGAAAATACGTCTGTGTAATGTGAAAGTCGATTTAAAAGTTTTAACCAAACAATTTGACATAAAATAAAAACTTCAAGAAGGGGGTTTGTTCGTAGACTACTACATTACAATGTTGTGTTGAAGCGAGCTTAAAGCTCGCCTAAATTATTTGTATACCTGAATCGAGTTGAAATGACCTTGATTTGCTCGATTCCGGTCGGGGATCGGAAAGTTATGAAGAAAAACTTGTGTGGAGGAGTTGGTTTTACAGATAATGCGTTATGGTCTGTTTATTTGCATGCTTGTGTACAAAAAATATAGTTTTGTTTTAATCAAATTAAAAAAAAAATTGCACATGCATATTCCTATATGGTGCTGAACTTTTCATTGTTTAACACGAATCAAACTATCTCACTTGCACTTCATAAGAAACATCGAAACACCATTTGCATTTTAGAAAGTGCTGTCAAACTTAATCACTTTTAAATCTTCTTGTGCGGTGGAAACACCGAAAGAAATTGAGATAAACCTTTGGTGGAAACATAGCAAAACATAAATATCTTTTCTATTGTTTTCTCTTGCAAAATAAGCCCATCTAGTCCATTTTCACTAACAAAACTAAATAATATCAACAGTAATAGATTGGTTTTTTCCCCAATGAAAAACACACATGATTCCAAATGCACAACTACTCAACGAACACAGCCATCGAGATACAAATGCAATATCAATCGTACAAACATTTGAGAAAGAAATCACATAAGATCCATTCGAGGCTCGTATAAATGTCAAAAACCTATCCATAGTGAGATTCTACTCTAACTTTTATCGGTGTTATTCCTACTATGGATATTGTTTTTGTTATACGTGTAAAATCCTACTTTACTATGGATAGATTTGCCAACAAAACACGGGTACTATGTTTACTATGCTAAGAATGTCAAAAATGAACTTGAGTTTCAAAAATCGATGCTATTACTTTTTCTTATCCAAGGACGTTTTTATTCTGTAACAGGCTATAGTAGTTTGTTTGATAACAAAAATAACATATTTCCTTTATTTTTATATACATATGTAATTAATTGTAAAAATGTGTGCTGAAACAATAATCTAGTTTGTTTTGCAAAAAAGTATTGATTTTCATGGGTACATATGAACCGAATTTAGAATTTAATTTACAAGGTATTTTTCGGTAAGTAATCTTTTTAATTCTATTTATAAATCAAAAAAGCGGTTATTTAATTGCTTCCAAGAATTTTCTTCGGATTGGAAAATGAATGCATATAACAAATGAATACTCAAATTGTGAAATAAGAAAACTACCTTAAGGTAACTAGGCGGAATCGTTTTAAAGTACAAAAATCGGTTTCAATCACACTGAAGTTGATCCACAAAAACACTCTAGTAAAGATATAAATCCTCGGTAGCCATATTGGTTTGCCTACAAGCTAAACCGGAAACTGGCCTCATAAAGTATATCTTAGTGTGCGTGTAATTTCTCCTCTAATTCATGAAAATTCCCCTAAAAACTCAGGAATTGTGTCTATGTATGCGTGAAAACACGTCAATTTTTCTCGTTGAATTCGTCCACATTACAAATACAACAATGTAATCAAATGGGTTTTTGGAGGGTGATACATACGAAAGATTTATATCTTCATATAGAGTGTTTTTGTTGATCCATTTAAACGAACATTTTTTTTTAGTGACTGTGCCTTTGCCCTTAGTTTGATGATTTTCCAACACACCCTTGACACAATTTTGCGATGAGAATTCTGGAATTCGATTAGTTCAATGGTGATTGTTGTAAATTATTGTATTTATTATTAAGGATGTTGCGCAGGTTAATACGTAATATATCCACTTATCAAGTTTAGGTAATCGATGCAAATGTTTAATGTTTACATTATCAATTAAGATAAAACCTGAGGGAGGGAGTTATAATTCTCGAAACGTGAATGGTTTAATCTTAATTTAAAACACAATTATTACCTTCAACCCGCATAGAATTTAATTTAATATTCACTTTTTAAAACAAAGTATACAAAAATTGAAATGTTGCAAACCATCTTTAAAAGAGCAGATAAAAACATGAACAATTAAAAGAACTCGTGAGTGGTTTTAAGTCAATACTTTTTTGGGATGAATTAAAAAAAACTTTTTAAATTAGCTTAATCCCTGTTTTAAAAAGAATTATTTTGTATGCTTTCATTTCTTTTCCATTCTTAAACAAAAACCTAAAAATATGATAAAAACCCTTGAAAAAATTCAGTTGAATGTAAATAAATCCTCATATCTACGAGTTTTCATATTGCTGTGGAACTTTTTTCAAAGTTTTTATGTAACATAGTTTTTCTGTTCGCATCAGGATTGCATCCTTTGAACTTCAACAGAAGTATTTTGAGGATTTCCTATAGGTCCCACTACAATATATCATGAACCATGAAAACATGGTGGCAAACTGTATACATACTTTCACCTAACAGGCAAAAAAATTAAATAAAATTTTTCCAAAATAATACATCCGTCATAAATGCCAAAACGCATCTCTGAAAAGTTGAAAGTCATAAATCATTTGAATTCCCACAATTTACAGGATGTTTCTTTAAGGTATGTATGTAAGTATTGAAATTTAAAAATAAATCAAACATACCAAATAGTGTTAATGTTTGGCCATCAAGTTTAAAATTGTGGTATTGAGGAGTATACATTTCAGCTAACGTATAACATCCAACATTCAATTGCTATGGAGACGTTTAGGGATATCAAAAGATATCAAAAATCATCTGACAGTTTGCTGTCAAATTAACTGTCACTAGAAGAAGTCTTTTGGAAATTAAAAAATCAAACATCTATTAAATGAAAACACCCTTTAAACAAATTTAAAACTCAACTTTCTTGTGTATGGTTTCCGTAGAATGATTTCAATGCTATAGAAATTGTGATATAATTTGTAAGAATTGGAAACCTAGGTAGTGAGCTTAGTTGTTGCACTCAACTGCAAAGTTTTGGAATTAACTTTTTTTTTTAGCATGAATTGATATACCAGTAGGTAGCAAAAATATAATTATATAGAAATATTATGTTACATTTGGATTATCTTATTCGAGAATTGAATTTTATTAAAGTGCTTCAGGTAAAATGTGTGGAACCTCAGGTCAAATAAAAGTTTAAATTGTTCAATTGAAATTATTTTTTTATAGAAAAATCAATTTATCAGCATTATGAATGAGTTATTGAAGTTTTTGTGGAGAAATTGTAGGAAGTATAAGGTTTGCGGAAGAAAGAAAATTATTCTCATCAACTTGAAGTAAATAAATTTTATAGCGGAAATGGCACGTGAAGAAATAAAAGATTGCATTTTTCATTAAATATGCCAAAAGCAATTCTGTTATTGCTAAACGATGTTAACAATTGGATCTATATGAAATTCCAACAATTTCGAATTTCATATTCGGGCTACGATGCAGTTTTTAAGTACGAAACATTTTTCAAGGGCAATACATTTTATACATTTTCATTTTTTACTAAGGCGCCAGTTATAGCTATCATTGGTTTTCATCATTGAAAACAAACATTGGAATTTTTTGGCAGGTCGTTTATAGCTATCATTACAAATTTCTGACATTGAACAAAATTTCCTGATTGAAATCCACCGAAAAATTTTTACTGACAGAAATCTGTCATTGGAATAGTGTGAAATTGGAACACAAATCAGTGGAACGATTCGTTTCAATTTTGAACATAAAAGTCTCAGCTGTTCAGGAAAATGAATTTCCGTCCGGAAAATAGAAAAATACATTTTTAGAGAAAAATAAATGCGTAATTACACTTTTTTTTCTCAAAAAAATTCTTTGTGTGATTTCCGATCGATCAGTATATAATTTTCATTTCTAATCAAAGGAAACACCATCAAATATCGATTCAAAAATTTGTCCGGATCGATTTCAATGATAGCTATAACTGGCCCCTTAGTGTAAAAACTTTAGAAAGAAAATCCAAGATTTACATTAAATGCGAATCGAAGATGTAAAGTAAAGTTCTGAATTAGTTTTATACGAAATGTCAATATTTTTTGAAATACATAGCTTTTTAAAATTTTTCGATTGAAACCTAGAATTTATGGAAAGGTAAGAAGTTAGGTCAATTGGCTATCAGAGATATCACAGTTAATTACCTTTTTTTTCCGCCGAATACATTGCATCGCAAACAATCCAATCAAAATTAAATCAGAATTTTTTCAAATGGTTATCCTTTCGCCTTTTTTTTAACTTAAAAGCTTATTACCTGATCCTAATTGGAAACCCCATATAGAACCTCCCTACCACGTCCGTTACCTTTTAATACATACAAACCTATATGCAGATATCAATATTAATAGAGCAATAAAGTCCTGACCCTAATCCATTCCTGTATTATGTAGCCAGGTAAAACCTTCAACCAGGAGCTGAAGCCAGCACTGCAAAGCGCAGAGCGAGTACCAGAAGTGTTTGTTTAAATATAGTTGAGATTCTTATATCTGGGTTATATTATTATTCAATTGTTCTTCAAGCTTTTACCCCCACACTACGCCAGCCTCCATCCCTGTGGATGGGATCCTATTCATTCGGAACACATTTGCATCTCATTTTTAATTCAAATTGAAAAAGGGGTGGCTCGGGGGCTATATCCTTAGGGGTTGGGGTTGTTGGGCTTGCTTAATTTTTCTTTGTTTTTTCTATTTTTTTTTTTTTTTTGTGTGTGATTCGATGCTTGGGTTTGTTGTATTCTAAAGAGCCTTTGTCTTTGAAGTGTGCACTGGAGATTCGTACAAAAATGGAACAGAACAAAGGAAAAAAAAACTTAAGTATAAAAGAATTCCCATGTCAATGAGTATCAGTTCCAGAATATAACTATTTGCCAGGATATCTACGTGACTAGGTTTTCTTTGGAATGAAATTCATAGCCATAGCTACATTTATCCCTGATATGCACTATCTGTGAGAGGGATTCACCACGCTACTCAAGGGTTTCAGAGTTCTAAATTATATTTTGGATTTCGATATATTATGTACTTTTTATAAACTTCCAGTTCTGAAGCCATGAACATAACATTGTATAAATTGCCATTGTCCTGAAAAAGAAAAGAAAAAACAGAACCATTCTAGACTTTGACTTGCTTACAATTTTGTATCCTTCTATTTGGCCCAAACAACAGTTGTGTATATGTACCTATCCTATACCACTCTTTGTATAGAAGCTTGAGTCACCTTCTATAAAAAAATAAATTGAATATAACCACTGTGGAACTCCATCCATGCGGATAGCGAATTCACGTACACATCCTTTTTGATCTGGTGTCTGATGGTTCATTATTATCCTCCCAGGAATACCATTCCAAGTCGATTCTGCTGACAAGTCATCAAACGCTTGTGTTGCAATAAGGATAACAAAAATTGGAATTAGGGATACTCATATGGTCGGATCGGTGAATGGTGCGAAGGTTTGACGTTTTGTTAATCAGCCTCCATGTAATTGAGGATATATCTGTGCATATTTGTAGATTCTGTAGGAGCGTGTAGCAAGCCAGAACAACAACAAAACAAATAGATAAAAGTATATTCATTCCGTTCGTGAAATTCATTGGTGAGGTGATGAGTTAGGGTGTAGTTCATTGTTGTAGCAATTTTTCCTGACTTCTGCTGTTGCATGAAATTTTGTCTGGTTTATCTGAAAATAAAAAAAAAGAGTAAAATATTTTAAAAAGCTCTATATGTATATTATTTAAATCAATGAACTGATATAAAACTGAAACAATAATTAAAACAAGAACATTTTTTTCAAAATGAAATATTTGTTATAATAGAAGTTTTAAAATTTATTTGGTATAAGTTGAAAGTAAAAAATGTGTTAATATATTTTTTTAAATCATACATGTGATTTTTAGATAAAGGTGAACAACTTTATTACTTTAAATGGTGAATGAATACAATAATTGTAGTTATTAGCCGTGTTTTTTTGGTATAGTACAGTGAGAAATTGCCAAAAAAAACGATCCGCAGTAGTCCGGTTTTTATATTTGAAAGTTGATACAATTGAATATTTGCCAGAATAATTTATCAAAATATTCCGAAAAAATAGCGACATTCAGACCAGGGGTGAAATCGTGTGAGCTGATTTTTGATAGTCGATTTCAAAGTTTTAATCAAACAATTTGACATAAAATAAAAACTTCAAGAAGGGGGTTTGTTCGTAGACTACTACATTAACATGTGGTGTTGAAGCGAGCTTGAAGCTCGACCGACCGGAATCGGAGTCGAGTCAAAATTTGTGAAGAAAAACCTGTGTGGAGGAGTTGGTTTCACAGATAATGCATTATGGTCTGTTTATTTGCATGTTTGTGTAAAAAAATATAGTTTGTTTGGAGTAGGAAGAATATTCTTATAAGGTGTTAAACTATTCACTTTTTCATTGTTTAACACGAATCAAACTATCTCACTTGCACATCATAAGAAATATCGAAACACCATTTGCATTTTAGAAAGTGCTGTCAAACTTAATCATTTTTAAATCTTCTTGTGTGGTGGAAACACCAAAAAGATTTATTTCATCTAAACTGAAAAAAACATTTGGTGGAAACATAGCAAAACTTAATTATCTTTTCTATTGTTTTCTCTTGCAAAATAAGCCAAGTTAGTCCATTTTCATTAACAAAACTAAATAATATCAACAGTAACAGATTGATTTTTTTCCCAATGGAAAACACATGATTGCAAATGCACAACTACTCAACGAACACAGCCATCGAGATACAAATGCGATATCAATTGTACAAACATTTGAGAACGAAATCACATATAAGATGCATTCGAGACTCGTATAAATATCAAAAACCCATCTGTAGTAAGATTCTACTTTAACTTTTATCGGTAGTATTCATACTATGGATACTGTGTTTGTTATTCGTGTAAAATCCTACTATACTATGGATAGATTTTCCAACAAAACACGGGTATTGTGAACAAGGTGAACAACTTTATTACTTTAAATGGTGAATGAATACAAAAACTACCCATGGATTATTTTCAATTGAATATTCCAAATATTTTAAAGTTTTTTTTTTTTTCATTTGCATTTTAATTAAACTGGTAAACAAGTTTTGGTCACTGGAAATCAAATTTAACTTTTCGGAAATGTTTCATGACCTGAGTTTGATTTCGACTTAAAAATCACTCTTTTACGTACGATATCATTCTGTTTTAGATTTTATACATTTTTATGATTATTTCAAAACTTAATTCGCATCTTTAATTTACAGTAAAAGTATTTTCAGTCTTTTATTTACTTTCGGAAAAATCTTCATTAAAAGAACGCTGAACCATAATATTAAAACTGTTTTGAACAGAAAAAGGTGAAAAATGTTGACAACGACTTTGTCGTCCAAAAAGGCAACCAAGTTTTTAAAATATATAACACAAAATAAAACGCAATGTTGAAAGCCGGTATAATTGAATTGAATAAGTAAAATAGGGTTTTAGATATACAGTCACGAAAAAAAAGTGGTAAGATGTTCAAACTTGTTTCGTAGACTTGGACAATATCAGGTTATTTAAAAAAGGAAAAAAAAAAACTTTTTATTTCACGTTATAATTTATTTCAAATTTTCTGTTTATTTCCCAATTTCAGATTATGATACAGTTTTCAAAATAAGAATGTCTCTTCTTTTATAACAAACATTGAACATCTGTCAAAATTTGACAGAAAATTCGGAAGTTATGAATATTTGAAAGATCTTCTCGAGAATGATATTTTCTACACATAATTTACTAAATATGTTTTATAACATGATATTTTTATTAATTACATTTTACTAGTATAAAGCATAACATTATACAAAATATTATAATAAGTAATATGCATCAAATATCACTTTCGAGAAGATCCTAAAAATATTCATAGCTTTACAAATTTATATCATGTTTTGATAATTGAAAAATTAATTTTTAAAAAAGCATAAAGTTACAATGTTATAATAAGAAAATAAAATCCAAAACGCTGTCTAAAACAACCTTGGGTCTTCAAAAACGAAATTTAAAAATTTGTATGCAATACAAAAGATATACCCCTAATTTTAATAAAATATTAGACATTTTTTTTTAAACTGTAACGTATTTAAAAAATGAGAAATAATTACACAAATAAAAAATATTTATAAAATAGAAACACATTTTTTTTTTTTAAATGACTTGAAGTTTTTGTAAACTGTACCGTATTGTTTTATTCGATTTAAATTGTTAATTTATTCATTAATAGTTTTACGTTAGCTTGTATAGTTTATATTTTTCTTGTTCTTTATAATAAGTTAACCAGTTAGTAATAAATAATATGATGAAAAAACATTAATTAATTTTAACGTATTCAGAACATATTTGTTTGATGAGTGCAAACATTTTACATTTTTTCTCCTCACAGTACATCTCAAAACCATGAAGATTTTTTTTTTTTAAACTTTACAGAGGCTCAAAAGAAGACACATACTTTTCGGAAGAGTATTTTTGGAAAATAAGTGAGAAATACTACAACGATAATGAACTGGGTGTAGAATATAATATTTGTTCTTTTGAGAATCTTCAACAGTTGATGTTGTATCTCTCCTTAGCTCTTAAACACATTGGCGCAAAATTTTAAAGAACCTATTGTTAAGGGTCCCTACTTTAGTTTTGACTCTGGTGAGGTGCTCAGGGGACACAGGGTAATCAAATGCGATGACGTGTTTTCCAGGGATTTCCTTAGATCATGCATTGCTAAGATAAGCAATGACTGGGAAGGCTTGAGACTTAAGCTTATCCCAGCTAAGGACATCCCCAGACAGCCGAAGGCTCGCATTTGGTTGCCCCTCAAGAGCATCAAGCCAAGTGGACAGGAGCTGATCCGTGGTCTTCAGAGGCTAAACCCGTTGGTTCCAATGCGTGACTGGACAGTCATCAAGGCTGAAGAGCCGTAGAAGAACAGCGCGTCCTATCTTTTGAGGATTAGCGAGGAAAGCTTGGGGGCCCTTGAGAAAGCTGAAAGATTAAGGTCCTGCAGAGTCAGGGAGCAGACTGCGAAAACAATGATGGAAAAGTCATGACCGACGATGACATCATTGTTGCCGAAGTCCCCGGCGAGTCGCCGGGCCCTGAAGGAGGCCCTTCTTCAGGCAATTAAAAAACGCGCTGCGTTCTATACAAATTAATCTGAAGCATTCGAAATGTGCCTCAGATAATCTAAAGGTCTTCCTGAGTCAGTAAGACTTGGACGTAGCGTTTGTACAAGAACCTTGGGTGAATGGCCTTAGAGTTCGAGGCCTTCTTGATCAGAAATACGACCTTTTATATAAAATCCCCAATATTGACCAAGGTAAGCCTAGAACCTGCATTCTAGCTAAGAAACACTTAAAAGCTTTTTTGTGTCCCAACCTTAGCATCCCCGATCTGACGGTTGTCAGAACTGAAGGAAGAAATGCTGGCTTACTTCTGGCATCGGCTTACTGTGGCCACGACCGGCAGTCACCTCCGGAAGAGTTGGAGACCCTGGTAACCGCTTCCAAACACCAAAAGATAGGCCTCCTGATTGGGTGCGATGCCAACGCACGGCATTCTCTCTGGGGCAGCACGGTAATTAATGAACGAGGTGAGTCACTTTTTGATTTCATTATTAACAATAATTTATAAATGTATGCAATAGAGGTAACACCCCAACTTTCACAAGAACAAAATTCTTATTAAACTGGAAAGTTGTGGTGTGAAGGCCGTTGCTTACGCAGATGATTTGGTGATACTGGTATCAGGAAAGTTCACTTCACCACCCTTCACCCACCCCGCCTCAGCGGTAAAACTCTTTCCTTTTCTTCCAGCGGTAGGTTTTTGGGAGTAATACTTGACCCAAAGTTAAACTGGAAACTTAATATCGAAGAAAGGGTCAAGAAAGCCAGCATAGCTTTCTATGCCTGCAGTAAAACCTTTGGAAAAAAGTGGGGTTTGCAATCGAAGATAATCTTGTAGACGTATACAGCCGTGGTCCGTCCAATCTTGTCCTATGGTTCGATTGTTTGGTGGCCCGCGCTTAGCAAAGCCTACAATATAACTAAACTAAAAAAGGTTCAGAGAACAGCTAGTGTTGGCTCCACGGGAGCTTTGCGCTCATATCCATCGGACGCCCTAAACGTTTTTCTCTACCTCTTACCAATAGACCTGCACATCAAATACTTAGTATCTTGCAGCGCGTTGAGACTTAGGGAATCGAATAGCTGGTATTCTAGGCCCTTTGGTCATAGTAATATTACTAATCTCATCCCAGCGGACACAGGTGGAACAGCCTAAGCAACTGTATCATATCTAGAAGGATATGGCCCACCTACAACAAATCCCGTACTAATAATCTTATTTGCAGACCCAGGCAATACATAGCCAGGGTCGTTGCTACATGCACCGGACACTGGCCTATTGGAGAACACGCATCTAAGCTGGGCATCCCCCACAATACTTTCTGTCGTAGTTGTGAGGACCAGCGAGAAAAAGAAACTGTTCTTCACTTCTTACGCAAGTGTCCTGCCCTAGCCAAAACGAGAGCGAAAACATTGGGAAAGTCCTTCTTCAACGACCTCAATGAGCTCTCAGAACTGGAGATCAAAGATTTGATCTCCTTTCTAAACGCAACAAAGTGGATTTGAGGCATATTTTTTCTTTATAATCCCTCTTTTAACTTTATAGGTCAAGCGAGTATTTTATGGTATCAAAACGGCGCAACTCAGCGCTAATTGTGTCACCGAGCTAGACTGCTCGTGGCCACCATTTCAACTACTACTACTACTATTGTTAAGGGTTTAATAATTTACTAGATAGCAATTTGCAAAATATGTAGCAATTTACTCAGGAAGTCCAAAATTTTAAATATTTGCTAACTAGTAAATTGTTAATTGCCTTTTATTAAAAACGAGCATACAAACATGTCTAAAAAGTGATAGTTCGTGAAAATTAACCAAGCAACTACGATTAAACAGACCTATTAATTGGAATTCCCAACTGTTGACTGGACCATTTCATCCACTGTACTTATAAGAATAAATGTACAGATGTTTTATGAATTTATCAAATTGCTAAAAGTTAAAGTAGCCATTATGTGATTTTAACTAAAGCAAATTGTTAAGAGATAGTAAGATGTTAAAATCGTTTAAAATTTGCTAAACCAACTTTTAAACCTTGTAAAGTGCTAAAAATTGATTAAACAATTTACAAAATCGCTTATAATTTTGCGCCATTGTGTTATTTAATTTGAACATTTTTTAAGAGGATATTGTTGTCTACACAAATCAAAAGCTGTATTAAGTCTCGGTAGATTCGACGAGAACGAATGAGTGAACATGATGCAATTAAAAAATTTGCTTTAAGTAATTATTATCTATGTGTATTTAAATTACATTTAAAAAAAAGATTAAAGACCATTAAATTTTTTTTCATAATTTTTGATTAAAAAACTGTTGAATTTTCAAACTTCGTGATAGTTACCGCAACAACATATAAATTTTTAAATTTTATTTCGTATATCAAAACAAATAACGATATACAAATAAAATTTGGTGGCACTTTAGCCCTACAGAAGCAGGGCCTAGTGACTGACAACTCCCAACCATTCTTGATTTCTGTCCTGGATAGTTTCAATGCCAAATCTGATAAAAAGATTTACTCTACTGAATTTGTTCCCGTGAAAGAAAAACTTTTATGTGGTACAAGCTTAACGATCAATAGCTTTCATTATAAAACGATGACGTATTTAAAAAGTGACAACATACAACTTCCAAAAAACAGTATTTTCGACAGAGAAGTTTAAGTTGAAATGTTGAATTTATGCACCCCTTTCTTTAAACGGACAATTTTTCAACATAAATTGAATTTCATGTCTCATCTCCTCCCCAAACAGATTTCCAAATTGATTTTATTTAAATAAAAGGAGGATACCATCCCACATTGTTGACAAATACAAATGTGGCAAAGATTTTTATTAAAAAAAGGATGCTTCAAAAAATTTAATTTATTCCTTTATTATGGGACGTCGCTCGGCAATCAAACACCTCAGAATCACGCTAGAAAAATATTTTCTATTCAGAAAAGCAAAAATACAAAATTTAACTTGAAACCCAATTACTAAAAATCAAATCTCAAAACGTTTCCTCCTTTTCTTTTTTTTTTTCGTTTTCGCTGAGAAGGAGAACCTCATATATCCTTGAAGATAATAGCGAAACCCTTTTAGTGCGTGAAAGCAAATTGATTTATGTACGTGGCATGTTGACAAGTTTTCTTTTTCTACCATTCGAATAACAATAATAAATCAAGATAGCATGTCAAGGAGTGTAGATAATGTGGCGTTCCTCTGGGAATATCGCAAATACACGCTGGCGCTGCGTTCGCTGTTTTTGCGAAAAAAGTCTAAAATGTCAAATTTAAACCAAACTAAAGTTTGCATATTTCTCAGGAAAAAGAATTGTTTGAATCTAGGTTTTCCGTTTGAAGGTTTTTAAATTCCAGCGCAGCCGGCGGAAACACGGATTGTCATTGTAATTTCTTGTATTTTTATGTTTATTGCTTTTCTGTCAAAGGATGAAATATTTTTATATTTTTTTTTTCTGAATTCCAAGCGATTAGATGTGCGAATGTCAACAAAGATACGCGCATCCTTCATCTTCTGAGCCACTGAATTTCCTTAAATCGTGTTGTTATTAAGATAAATGTCACGATGTCAGAAAAATCAACAATAACTCTCAAATTTGAATTAACACGTTCTTTTTTCGGGGACATTTTGTTCATCCTCATCCAGGCTAAGTATCGGTATCGTGTTGAAAAAATAAAACAAATTTTGATGTTTTAATCAAATCAAATCAAATCCCTGCCGCTAACAATTATTATGATATTATAATACTTTCCATCGTGTATACTGACGGAAAAAAACAGGAGCAAGTTCGTGAGATTCCGCCGTGAATTTAACTTAAAGTAAAAAATGCTTTGTGTTTATTCATCAGATTCGAAATAATATGATGGAAGTCCCATAATTATATTTTCTTTTTTCCAATGCAGGTGGATGAAGGAATATAACGTCGTCGTCGTTGGTTATTTGACATTCAGGACAGATTTGATTTTAAAGTAATTGAAGTTTGATTTATTTGGGCTCGAGGGATTTTTGCCATAACAAAACAAATATATTATAAAGTAGGGCGTGAGTTTGCCTTTTGGATGAATCTTTTATATTCTTTTATTATCTCTCGCTTTCTCTTTTTCTTTGAACTTGTCAGGAATACTAATTAAAATCCTCCCCATTCAGAACACACAAATTTAATAATATTGTAAATTTTGGAAGGTATTGAAAGGGGGAATCGGAATTGAGTAATTTGCTGTATTTGTGAAATAAATTGATTTGTTTTCTTCTTTTTCTTTGAATGGGAGTTTCTATATCACGCCCTTGTTTTGTGGAATTTGTTTATATTTTAAATATATCTTAAATATTTATGTTTTAAACTTTAAACATACATGATTAGGTAAATATCGTATTTATTATGTACAGTTATGGCCAAAATAATAGGAACTTTTGAATTTTACTGTTTTTTCACTTAAGTAAAGCTAAAAGCTCGTTAAAAGAATTCGGAACACTTCAATAAAATCTCATATCCATTGGTCTCGTTTGGTTGAAAAAGTTAAATTTTTGATCAAGGATTGATTTCGAAATTTAGTCTTAGTGTTCTCTCAATAAATCAAATAGCATAAGGTAATTAATATTATATACAAATTGTTTAGCTTTTTATGCAATCTACGGATCAGCAGCTAGATTTCTTCACGAAAATGAATACTTACTTCAATAGTTCTGAAAGACGCGAAACGCACAATCTCTAAAGTAGCGGATTCATTTTGAAAACAAAACTTAATACATAAACTATGATAATTTTAGGCGTAAAAGGGAAGCGGAACGCAATTTAAAGGGATGAAGCAATCATTATTTTATCGATTTAAACTGTTTATTCGTAAGAAGCCTTCAACCTTAGCTCTTAAAAACAATATTGAAACATGGAGATAACGATGCAGTGCATAAGGGATACCACAAAGCCACACGAAAAAGTCGTTTTTAGACACACTTACTTACTTAATGTGGCACTACAGTCTTGTGTGAACTAGGGCCTCACTAGGACCGTAGGACCGTTTTCTCTCGAAACGACTCATGGTGCTTTCATCCTCTGTTGTCAATTTGTCATAGTCCATGCTTCTGCACCGTAGAGCAGGACGGGGACGGTGAGGGTCTTATATAGCGACACTTTAGTGGCTCGAGAGAGGGCATTACTACTCAATTGCTTTCTTAGCAAAAAAAACAGCGGTTAACAAGAGTTATTCTTCGTTTGATCTAAGCGCTGGTGTTGTTCTCTGTATTCATAGCGGAGGTAGGTAGACAAAGTCCTTAACAACCTCAAATTTACGTCTGTCGATGGTGACGTTTTGACCGAGACGTCGCTCGGTGTTGTAGGTCCTTTCTTGATGACAGCACGTTTTTTTTTTGGCCTCTCTAACCGTTAAGCCCATTTTTGCCGCCTCTGCCTTAATACTTTCAGAAGCCCCATTGACATCACTCTGAGTTCTTCCGATAAGGTTAATGTCATCAACATATGCTAGTAATTGGACAAACTTTTGAAAGATAGTGCCTCTAGTGTTGACGGGTGAGCTCTACACTATTCTTTCAAGTACGATGTTGAAGAAATCACATGATAGCGTATCACTTTGTGTAAAGCCTTTTTTGAAATCGAAGGGTTCTGTTAAGTTGTTTCCAACCTTTATAGAGCAGAGTATGTAGACGTACTTTGAAAAAAGAGCCTCATAGAAGGTTTTTACATCAGGATGACAAACGCAATTATACTAAATATTTTACGCTGTGATGTTTAGGAGCGGTATTCTCAAAAACTGGATCTGAATTTTATTGAGAACTTTTCTATTGAGCACAAAATTAAATTGAATAGACATGAGCCTTAAAACAAAAATAAACTTGGAAAGAAAATTGCTGAAATCACTGAGGTTACATAAAGGGTTATAATCTTATTTGACAGCTTATTATGAAGCCTTCTGAAAGCGGATACCGAAATCTTGACAACTAATAACACTTTTTTAAAAAACATACATTCAAAAACCTCTAAAACATACTTAACCAAAAAAATGTATTGTCATATTTTAGATTTTTTGCTGATTTAGCACTGATATTAGCTAAAGACAATAGCCGTGTTTTTTTGGACAAATAATACGTAGAATCACTTTGGATAAAAATTAAAGTGTGATGTATAGTGGTATCGAAGCAATTTTCGAAGTTTTCATTCTTAGGGGACGATTATAGCTATCATTGAAATCAATCCGGAAAAATATTTGTAAGGATATTTCACTGTGTTTCCTTTTAGTGTGGTACCCTACCCATGGCATGACGGTTAGTGCGTTGGACGTTAGTGTCCGTATGGGACCAGTAAGTTAGTTGTAAGTTATGGTTAATTAGGCTAGTTTTATGAATTTTTGTCTAGCTTTAAGATAGATTTAAGATTGAATTAATAAAAATGAATTTGGAAAAAAAAAAAAGTGCGTTGGACTGTCATGCCAGAGGTCTTGGGTTCGATCCCTGCCTATGCCATCTAAAGTTTTTTTCACGGGAACTGCCGCTTGCGAGGAATTGACAAATTCTCCAAGAGTAATTCTTGTCATGAAAAGTGCTTTCGCAAATTAGCCGTTCGGATTCGGCTTAAAACTGTAGGTCCCCTCCATTCCTGAAAACAGTACTCGCACACAGGAATGGTTGAGAGTTGTAAGTCACAAAGCCCTAGTTCTCAACGGACTGTTGCGCCACCCAATTTATTTATTTATTTTCCTTTTAGTGCACAATTATGTTTTACTAAATATACATTTTTCTATTTAAAAAAAAAATAAAATTAATCAATCTATTGGTTTTTTGCAATTCCAATGACAGATTTCAGAAAACTTTTTTCAATGACATATGACAATGATAAGTGCGGATGGTTTGGTTTTTGTTTTGCAAATTACTGTATTACATATTGAAATTAAAAAACACTTTTTATATAACCGTTAATTAAGTTTTACTCCTATTTTTTTCAAAAGCTATTTGAGGAAAGCTTTGGCTGGTCATATACTCAGGGGCGTCTTTAGACTTTTGGGGGCCCTGGGCCCAATAGGATTTGGGGGCCAAAAAAATAGGTATAATATATATTTTTTAATTCTTTAGGTTGCAAAAATCAAAGATAAAAAAATTCTACAGGCAGTTTCTACATTTGAAAATGTGTTCCCAATTTCATCCACTGTAATTAGACTGTACAATTTTGATATTGTATTAAGATCTTCTCTTCATTTACATCTTTATTGAATTCTTTTAAATACTGTACGAGGTGCAGGCATTCTACCTCAAGTTCTTCTGCATTAATATCTCTATGGTATTTTTTTGAAAACTGTTCGCAAGAATTTTGCAACTCCACTGAAGTCAAATTTTGCAATCGACAAAAAAAGCCAAACAATGCAATAATTTCTTGATAGCAATTGGATCGTATTTTTAATTGCAGAGTAATAGTGTCAATAATTTGAAAAATAGTTGATATTTTAAACTTTTCATTCACAATCAGCTGGACGGATGGTGCAGGACCATCAAAATATGTGGCACGCGAACTTCGTACTATTTTTCGTTGCATTAAGTCTTTTTAATTAGCATCCGGATTCTGAATTTTGGCACACGCTTCAAATTCATCAAAATTCTCCCTAAGATCATTTAAGAATGACAAAGAACATAGTCTTAATTCCTTCCATTGAACAGAGAGGAAGAAAGAGGAAAGGAAACAAAATTGTTCTATCCGACTCATCATGGTACAACTCATCATTTCGCAACTCATCATGGGACAACTTTGTGTTTGTTTATGGAGTGAGTTGAAAAGCCAACATGTGTGCAGAACTGAAGAGTAGAACGAAAGCAGAGTTGTTAAAATAATATTGACAGCGTGTGCAGGTGTATGATTAAAGATTCATGTTACCAGAAGTTTAAGATGTTGAGGAGGAGAATTCCAACGGAACGGAGAGTAAAATGAAACTTGTTTTTCTGTTACTGTCTACTAACATTATTTAGTTTTCTATATAATTCTTGTATAGATTCATTCATTTTGAGTTGGTGGATTTGGGGGCCAAATAATTGCGGGGCCCTGGGCCATGGCCCACCGGGCCCATGCCTAAAGACGCTACTGCATATACTTAAATACATTGAAAGGCAAAGATTGATTACTTTAAACTTGTTGAAAAGTGCGTTTCTTTATTGTTGTGATTCGTGATGCAACCAAAATTAATGACAATGGCTCATGTCCAATTACTGAACATAATTGGGCCTTGTTAATTAGCATTAAATGAGAAAGTACTAATATCCTGACAAATACGCAACTTGCCACCAAAA
The DNA here is from genome assembly GCA_951509635.1 of Eupeodes luniger. Taxonomy (NCBI): domain Eukaryota; kingdom Metazoa; phylum Arthropoda; class Insecta; order Diptera; family Syrphidae; genus Eupeodes; species Eupeodes luniger. Next base: position 1,677,611 of record OX608073.1, read on the forward strand.
GTTCTATTGTCGGAGAAAAAAAAAATAATGTCTATATTTTGGAGAACAGAATTCAGATTTCAAAACCAACCAAATCATATATGTTTTCCTTGCTAGAAAAATACCACTTAGTTTACACATGCATACCTACTACTAAGTCCTTTGGAATAATGCTCATATTTTATAATGTTAGACAAACCTAAATTATACAAAAAATAACAAAACTCAAAAACATTAATATTTCATATGGAAAAGTAATTTGAATCTTATTTGTTTTAATCCTTTTCTCTTGTTTGGTTATGAATAAAATATGATATAATTAGAGTGCGGGGAAAGCGAGCAAATGGCATGAATATTAAAAAAACAAAGCTTCATAAAAAGAGAGAAAATAATAATGAAACCTCAGAAGCAAACAAAGTACTGAGCAATTTTTTGTTTTAATTGTAAAATTACAAAACAAAACGCCTCGCTCTTTGTCTAAATATAACACCTTTTGTTTTGGGTATAATTAATATTTTTTTGAAAGGTTATTGCTTAATAAATTTCGTACAGATAAATCAAAATAGGGCTTCATATCCGTGGCTATATTCATACAAAAAAAAATAATTACAGAATATTTTGTTTCTAAACAAACACATCAATTTGAACCTTCTGAACGCCTTTTAAACAAAATGAAATGAGGTCCGGAAAATCAAATATTTGTTCATTCCGTCAACATTCAGCCTTTTATATTCCAAAAAAAAAATTAAAACAAAAATTGACAACCAAAAAACGACTAATGGAATTTTAATGGCTTTTGTGGTTTTTTAATTTTATCAGAAATGTCACGACTTCCACTCGAGATTTCACACACAAAAATGAATGAAATGAACCAGCAGGTCGGTTGCTGTGTATAAAATATGGAAAGCACTTAAGTGTAAATTGAACTGACCACCTTTTTCAAGTTGATGAAAGGTGTGTTGTATTTTGCGAGAGTATATTTGCATAATGTAAAAGTACATTTTTACAAAACATGAATTTTTGATAAAAAAAAAAAACAAACATCTTGGTAGCACAGATATTGGAATGTCAGTTTAGCTGCCTTTTGATTATTTTCAAGAGTCAAATAAAAGGTCAAATGGATGACTTTTCCAATGACATTGTTAAGTGAATTTCAAAAGATTTATTTTACCGTCAAAATATTCATTCATTTTGGTGAGTCAAAAACGTATATAACTGAAATTTTGAAGTCTCTAAGAAATAGTTGTGATTTTGAACTTGCTTAAGATTTTGAATTTTTGTTGACACCATCCATAATTATACAACGTTTTGTACCTGCCAATCAAAATATGGCCTCAATTCAAATTCAATTCTTAAGTCATTTTTTATAATTAAAAAAAAAATGAAGTTTTTTTTCAATAAAATTAGTAATGTTTTTAAACATTGAAAATCGCTATCTTCAATATTCATTTCAAATAATAATAGTGTTTAGATTTCACTTGTCTTACGTAAATCTGATGAAGCATTCATTTTTAAGAGAAAAAGGCCAAATTATTGTATTGAAAGTATTTTCTGTTTACTGCTGGAACACAATGGTGTCGGAGCCGGAGTCGGAGTCGTAACTGGAATAGCTGTCAAAGTATTCAATGTACGCAAATGCAAATGTACGAACACAAAGCGACGCAACTGGAATCGGAGCCGCAGCCGGAGTCGGAAGAGTTGACCAACTTTTAACTTTGACGTACGACACATGTGACGTTTCCATTTTTGAAGTGAATAACTTGATGATTATATTTTTTTTTAATAGTTTTTCAATAAAAAAGTGGAAAAATATTTAAATAAGAAACAAAAGTGAACAAACAAATATTTTCTGAGAAATTTGATGTGGTTGTAACCTGCAAATATACCAAATAACATCAAAAAGCCGTACGACACATTGTGTGCGTACTTTTTGTGAAACGTACGACAACTTTTCCGACTCCAGTTACGACTCCGGCTCCGATTTTGCATTGTGTTCCAGCAGTTAATGTAACGAATCCGTAGTAGTCGTTACAAGGCTATTATATTTCGTTCTCGAAATAAATTTAAGACATATAATTGTTCAAAAATTCGAGCAGATAGTTAAAATCGAAGTTTCAAGAAGTATTTTTCAAAACATTGAAAGCATTAAATTCTATATGTTTTTCAAAACTTCATATGAAAGCAAATGAAGACTCATTACTTATGAAAATTTCCAAAAATAAGTAAGATAGGCACCAAAATTAATTAAACTGTATCCAAAAGATAAAGATTTGTATTTTAAAAAATCATAATGCAATCTCTTGTTAACAACACTTAAAAACACCGTTTTTGGTTGTCTTTGACATTTTTAAAGGGGCATTTTTTAAAGACTTGATGTGATAAAAAAAATTATAAAGCTTGTTCGAATTTGGGACAATCCCTCGTTCATGGGATAGAAATACAAAATTCAATTTTGCATTGAAATATTATTAAAGTAACAAGGCCTGGTTTTCAAATGCAAACTATTTTTGAACTTGCTTAAAATAAGATTAAAATTTCATCGAATATTTTTGCATGTTTTGTTATTTTTCACGAGTAGCTTAAAATCAAATGCATACTGTTCGTGCATGTTTCAAAAAACTAAAACTTTAAATACTTGAAAACTTAATGAGCCCGGCAAACTAACCTTATACTACGTTTCCACCGGGCACTAAACCGAGATTTAGCTAGATTTGTCACAAATCTCCTTGAAATCTCGAAGATTTACCATACAAATTTTAATCTCCTCAAATGAAGATGTCAAATAAAACTCATTGAAATCTACTTGGAAACATTAGTTTGTCAAATCAAACAAACTTTTTTTTCGGAGAATAATTGTTGAACCGACGCATTTAAACGCCAATTTCGTTTATTGACAGATGGAAATGTCAACAAAAACTATCTGTCTCACTTCCATATGACGCAAATTCAAAACAATAAACAACTTTCAAGAAATCACAGACGAAATAAAATTTAAGTATACAAAAATAATAAATATGTACAAGAATATAATAAAACTAATTACTTACAGATGATGAGTGAACAAATACAAATTTTTTTTCTTTTCGAAAGGAGAATAATTTGAAGTTTGGTTGTTATGACATAAACCAAACGTCAAATTAATCTCCTTTTCTTTGGTGGAAACACCTCATGATTTATTTTAAATCACTTGCCTTAAATCCCGGATTATTTGTTGGTGGAAACGTACTATTATATTTATTTAGTTAACCGAATGAAGTACAAAATGTTTCAAAGAAACTAAAATCTTAATTTAGTCAACCGAATAAAAATACAAAAAAATGTTTCAAAGAAAGCTAAAATCTTAATCCGTCGGTCTTGTCGATATCGGTGTGTATGCTACGAGATGCTAAACTGTAACGTCGCTTTTTTATTCCAGCTTTCCGTTGTTTCAGTGTTGTCCGCTGATTGGCTGATCCAAGCTGACTCTTTCAAGATGAGTCGAGTGCGCAGCGTTGCCACGGTGATGACGGTCTGCAGCGTTGCCAGAACGCCACATTTATATATGTAGATAAATTAGGTGACTCAATAATTTGTTGAGAACTAGGGCCTACTGACTTATAACTCTCAACCATTCCTGTGTGCGAATACCGTTGTGAGGGATGGAGGAGACCTACGGTTTTTAAGCCGAATTCGAATGAATAATTTGACAAAGCACTTTTCATAACAAGAAGTACTCTTGAAGGATTTTTCAATTCCTCACAAGAGGCAGTACCAGTGAAAAAAACTTTAGATGGCACAGGCAGGGATTGAACCCAAGACCTCTGGCATGACAGTCCAGCGCCCTTACCGTCTTGTCACGGTTACTGCTAAACTAACCTTAACAAATCTATTTTTCATTTGGAAAATACATAATGTTATTGGTAATTTGTCGGTGGCGTTTAAAACATTTTTTATTTAAAAGTTTTTTATTTTATTTTCACAGCATGTTTTCGATTTTTATGGGCTTGTTTACAAGTATTTTTTCTGCACAAATTTGGGCCCTAGAAGTCTGCATAGGATCAACGACAAAGCTCAGATTTGACTTCTGAAAACTTTTCCCTGGCAAAAATGTTTTCCAAATCAAAGTGCAAGCGGGAGACTAAACATTTGTTGATTCTGTGCCATCAATAACTTCTAATGCTATAAATTGTCAACTATTAATTGATAGTTGATAAATATCAAAGTTAAACAATTAATGTTTCAAACTCTTGTCAATAACAATTTTTGTTATCAATTTCAATGTTATCAATTTCATAATAAATTAAGTTTATACATAGGTAAAAGCTGAACTTCAACATTTTCCAACTGTCAATTAAAAGTTGACACTTGAAATAGGTAGGTATATATTTCATTGTCATTTTAAAATCAATAAGAAGTTTATCTAGAAATCTATTTTTAAATCCTGTAACACTTTTTCAATCGATCGCATTCTATTCAACATTCAAAGGATAATCAATTCTCCTCGCATTTTTGTAATATGGAAGAAGGCAGTTTAACTTGTCCCTAAGTATAGAACGTTACATCAACTGTAGGCAGCAGGTAAGAGTGTTTCATATATCTATTCTTCTATTTTCCTCTGTTAAGGAAATTTTATTGAAAACCGCGAAAAGCCAGAAGGCACAAAACATCTGTGTCTCTTTTTATCTTTAAAGGAAATTCATTAATTTTCAATAAACTCGTACAATTTCAATTTAATTTTCGTTCCTCTTTTTTCATTTTATTTCATTGTTTAGGGTAAACTTGGGTACACTTAGACGGCAATATGCAAAGGTAGGTACGTCAAATTCATGGTTCATGGAGCCTAAAAAATCATTTTAAAAAGTCATCATTGAAGAAGGCGTGAAACAATCTCGTTTTTCGTTCCTTACCAAAATCTGTATCTCTCCTGTAAGAATCGAAACCACTCTTAACAACTTCTTTGACCTTACGCAATGTGTTTTGTTTCGCTTAAATGAATTCCAGACTAAAAATGTACAGTTATTTTTAAGCTTTAAGGCTTGATGGGAGCAAGAACCAGTAAATGTGCACCATTTGAACACTTTATTAACTTTTCTTATTTAATAAAAAATATTTTATTTTTATTTGAAAGAATCCTGCCAGAGAGGCATTTATTTTTTAACACAACTAACGACAGCCATTTGTCAAAAAAATCCTCATAATGTTGAAGTCGTCCTTGTTGACTGGTATACTTAATTCTGCAATAAATGAACGTTCGCAGAACACAAAAAGACACAAGACTATAAAGCAATGAATCATCAAAAACATACACCCATAAAGGAGGTATGTAAGGTAGACTTGTGGGCCCTTTTGTTAGGTATTTGTCGTTTTGTAGAGCTGGGGATTTATATTGCTGATTCGTACTTTTACTCCCTTGTTTTCTCTCTACGAGTATATGTATAGCTGCTTGCATTGAAAATCCGGATTAGTTTCTTAAATTTTTTGAAATGCAACAACACTTTTCGACGAACAACACCAAACTACGAAATTTCTTGAAGCTCTTTTTTAACCTCAAATCTGTTCGGAAAATCAGCTCTTTCAGTCATTCCATCCTTTTTAGCTTAAAAACGTTTCCATGGTAGAATGTTGGGCTTTTCAAGAAAACGTAGGGACGAAAGAGCTTCATATCTTTGCGTGCCATTATTAAATGCATAAACTACACTGCAACGTCGTCGTATAGAGAAGACACAGCAGACTCGACTCATTTAAGCTCAACGGAGGAGCTGGAGGATGTTCATGTTCACTTATAAAACATGATGGGCATTGTATTTCAAAACACATTTCGAAAAACCCTTACCGCCAAAGAACCAGTGTTTGCGTTTTGTGGGGTAGCCATAACTCCCTTTCCGAACTTCAAGCACAGCACAGCACACTGCAAAGCAATGACATTGAAAATTTGTCGGTTTTTTTGTTTTTTGATGGCGATGACGGTGGTAGAGAGAAAACGAAAAGATTTCCCGGCGCGGCATAATGTATACGAATTGTTGTTTAAGACACTTAAATTTATTTCTCAAAAACACAATAACTGGGAGGAATGCAATGAAAATGTAATTTCAGTAATGGGTTTTACATTTTGTTTTTGTTATTTATATGAAGACAAATGAATATCATTCGAGCGTTAAATTGTAATATTTCCTAAACGCTAACGAGGCGGTGATGTGTCGTAAATGAAAAGCTAGCAAAACTTGCTTTGTGAAAAAGGAAAACGTGCGGCGAAGACGAAGACGATGACGATGACGACGCGCGGATTGCGCTTACGTAATATGAATATCCTTCAGTGGGCGTGATACACATTCATAACTTATGATGTCCATGAAGCTGACGAAGGATGGGCTGGCTGGTAGGTGGATTGGGGTTGGTTCTCGGTTATAGGTTTGGGGTTGGTAGGGGCCGATATGTGTGAATATAAAACGTGAGTCAAGACATGTGCTTTCATCGTTTCTGTAGGTATGTAGCTTAAATTGAAAGGATATATTCTTTTCATGTAAGTTATAGGTACACTTTACACACACCCCACTTGACCTGAAGTAAATTTAATATTTTAACGAATATCCTTTTGTTCATCTGATGGTATGTGTTCTGAATAAAGCAAGTATATATGTATATAAGAAAAGGTTAGATGTGATTCGAGATTTTGCAAATGCATACAATATACCTGCCGTAGGCCTTTAAAGACTTTTCTTAAATTTAATTGCTAAAAATTTCGAATTTCGTTTCAATGGATTATTTTTTTTTTTTAATTTCGATCAAGGCTAACAAATTTCAAGTAGTTAGGTAGTCAGGGGGGGGGGGTGTTAGAATTATTTAAAAAGTTTCAAATTGAATGATTCCTTTCAAACAAAGTCTATAAACTGTATCGGATGATGGAAATCTTTCAGGGAAACAAAAAAGAACATCGAAGAAAATTAATCTGAAGCGATCTGAAAAAGGATACAACTTTTACGTGGATTGACTACCAGATACCTTTCACTTTATTGTTATCTGACTTTTGATTATATAGGGTGATTTTTTTGAGGTTAGGATTTTCATGCATTAGTATTTGACAGATCACGCGGGATTTCAGACATGGTGTCAAAGAGAAAGATGCTCAGTATGCTTTGACATTTCATCATGAATAGACTTACTAACGAGCAACGCTTGCAAATCATTGAATTTTATTACCAAAATCAGTGTTCGGTTCAAAATGTGTTTCGCGCTTTACGTCCGATTTATGGTCTACATAATCGACCAAGTGAGCAAACAATTAATGCGATTGTGACCAAGTTTCGCACTCAGTTTACTTTATTGGACATTAAACCAACCACACGAATGCGTACAGTGCGTACAGAAGAGATTATTGCGTCTGTTTCTGAGAGTGTTGCTGAAGACCGTGAAATGTCGATTCGTCGCCGTTCGCAGCAATTGGGTTTGTGTTATTCGACCACATGGAAGATTTTACGCAAAGATCTTGGTGTAAAACCGTATAAAATACAGCTCGTGCAAGAACTGAAGCCGAACGATCTGCCACAACGTCGAATTTTCAGTGAATGGGCCCTAGAAAAGTTGGCAGAAAATCCGCTTTTTTATCGACAAATTTTGTTCAGCGATGATGCTCATTTCTGGTTGAATGGCTACGTAAATAAGCAAAATTGCCGCATTTGGAGTGAAGAGCAACCAGAAGCCGTTCAAGAACTGCCCATGCTTCCCGAAAAATGCACTGTTTGGTGTGGTTTGTACGCTGGTGGAATCATTGGACCGTATTTTTTCAAAGATGCTGTTGGACGCAACGTTACGGTGAATGGCGATCGCTATCGTTCAATGCTAACAAACTTTTTGTTGCCAAAAATGGAAGAACTGAACTTGGTTGACATGTGGTTTCAACAAGATGGCGCTACATGCCACACAGCTCGCGATTCTATGGCCATTTTGAGGGAAAACTTCGGAGAACAATTCATCTCAAGGAATGGACCGGTAAGTTGGCCACCAAGATCATGCGATTTGACGCCTTTAGACTATTTTTTGTGGGGCTACGTCAAGTCTAAAGTCTACACAAATAAGCCAGCAACTATTCCAGCTTTGGAAGACAACATTTCCGAAGAAATTCGGGCTATTCCGGCCGAAATGCTCGAAAAAGTTACCCAAAATTGGACTTTCCGAATGGACCACCTAAGACGCAGCCGCGGTCAACATTTAAATGAAATTATCTTCAAAAAGTAAATGTCATGGACCAATCTAACGTTTCACATAAAGAATCGATGAGATTTTGCAAATTGTATGCGTTTTTTTTTTTAAAAGTTCTCAAGCTCTTAAAAAATCACCCGTTACATAATTGGAAAATTGTCTGAAAATGGTGTTCGATATTCCAGTAAATTTTCAAACAACAACCATTCTTTTTTTTAAAATTAATTTATTACAAAAAAAGGAAAACAAAAGAAATTGAAACATCAAACCAATACTCAAAAGTCCTTAACCTGAGGTATAGAACTATGTATATACGTTTTGAAAATTCTATATCTTATAGAGAAGAAACAGCAGAAATCAGTTTAAATTTTGAAGCATTACCTAAAACCTATTGTTTTATAGAATCTTCATAACTTTTTGATAGTAATCGACGTAACAGTTTACGGACACGAGTTTTGTAAATGTAACTTTTACATTGCTTGAAAAATGAAAACAGAAGGCATAATAACATTTCCAGTGATGTAAAGTCTCTCTAAAACATTATTTTTTTCTTAAAAACATAACAAAAGTTATAGAATCCAAGCAGTTCTCAAAAATACTAACTAAATTCAAAGAAACGCAGGAATCAAAAACCTGGTGAGATATTTTCTTTCATGTTTTCAAATTAAAACTAAGTTTCCTTAAATTGAATCTTACTTTCAGTCTTTTGTTTGAAATTTGAAGAATATTTCTTCATTCTTACTTCAAAATAGAAATAAAGAAAAGTGGAGGAAGGAATAAACTTTGTGATTTTCTGTAATCATGACCATATGGTATTACCCTGACCTACATATTTATTAATGCAGTTGTACCTAATTGACATATTATCGATTGATAAACTCTCAATATTATATAAATATAAACTACCAATATTTTTGTAATGCTCTTATTTTGTTGCTAATAGTCAGTTTAAATATTTAAATATTCAACTTTCTTAAGTTCTTAATGTTTAAGGATATTTTTTATCATTCGATGTACCTTAGTCTTATGTTCGATTTATTTAAGCTTGTCGCATTTAATCTCCTTGAAAAGATAGATTACGACAAATGCAAATGGCTGAGAAAAAGGATTTATAAAGCTTTTAAGTAAATGAGGCATAACTTAAACAACGAGATGGTATGATTTTGTATGCAAAGTAAAGTGCTTTTGTTCTTGTTCTTGCCAAAGCTATTGTCCAATGAATAAAGAGTTTTGTCTTTGTTTAAAAGTGATGCACATATTGAAACTTGAAATTTCGAGTGCTTTGCAAACTTAAGATTAAGAATTCAAGGCACTAAAATTTTGTGGAAAAGGTGGGGTTAGATATTTATCTATAAACGTCATTTGTATTTGATCCTGTAATACTAAATTGCATAATTAATTTGCAAGTTAGTTAATTACTTGTTCTGATTTGCTTGTTGAAATTGTCCTTTAATGATGATGTCGAAAATTATAAATTGGCAAATGTTTTAATGTACTAATTTGTTCAGGAATTGGCTTATCCAAGGTTCCAAATATTTTATAATTATGTTTGTCTTCAACGAACTAAATCAACAAATCTAATTGAAATTTTTTGATTTATTTTCTGTCGAAAGTTATCGCAATCTATTCGATTTGTTAAATTGAAAATTTTACAATTTTTCGACGTTTCAAGGTCCCTAGAATATTAATCCTTTGCTTTAAGTAGTATCTGGGTAAAAGTGTATGTACATACATACATATATCTTTTTTCGTCCTGCGGCTCCAAATATGTACGTACAAAATAAATGAAAACGATAATCTATGAACGTGTATTGTACGATAACTTGGCTTCTACTGCCACTTTGCACAAATGTTTGAAATTATTTCTTTCTATTCAAACGGAATCAATTTTGGGTTTAATATAACTCCAAGAAAATGTTCATATCCTCAAATGGACTTTTAAGGGGAGCGAAGAAGTGTTAAAACAATTATAAATAACGGATTTACTCATGATGTGTAACCAATGTTTATTCCTCTATTTATTATAGCAGCCTGCGACAATCGGCATTGAGAAGATCAACAATAAGTTAAAAGGTATTTTTCCCATTCCATTATTATTTGTTCCTTTAAGTCAGGGCAAAATAATAAAATGATCGTCTTTTAAGTTTTTATAAACCGGCTGATGTGTCCGGGTGTTTTGTGGACCTTTTTTTGACTTGAATTAAGCTTGTTGTAGTCATATTTGATGTATGATTTTGAAGTTCTTCGGTTTTACAGACATACACTTGAATCATAATAAGCATTCAAATTTATTTAGCAATGTTTTCTTAGGACTTTAATTAATGTCAACTTGATTATTAATACATTTTATGAAATCTTAATAACAATATTCTGTCTCAGATGAAGTTAGTTTGCAGTCATTTTCTGCTTTTTGTACTCAAGATATTTGAGTCGAAAATCGATTTTTACCAGTTTTTATTAGTATTTTATTCGTTTTTATTTTTTGTGAATTCGATTTTTATAACTTTTGTTCCAAATATCAAAAACTTTAATCTTCATTACATAAAATTCCGGAGGTAAATTAATTTTTGTTTGTTAAATTTTCGAGGTGAGAAATATTTTTGTTTAGTTGTTTGAATTGTAAAAAAAATGATTTGTATAATTTAGTTTGACGTCACTATGTGTAATATAAAACGTATTTGAAGGCGAAATCATTATTGGTTGGTTAGATAATTTGGGTCGTTTAAATTTTTAATTTTTTTACATCTTTTTTAAAACCACGGACTTATGTTAATTTAACCTCAAAATTTTAACAATAAAAAGTTAAAAAAAAGGTTAAAAGTGTAATTTTTCAAGACTTTAAGATTACCTACAATTGGTTTTTTAGAACTTTTATTTGTTTTTGATCAAAAACTGAAAACTGGACGATTTAATGTCTTCTAATTCTTGAGAAAATTGAATATTACCAAAAAATATTTTATTAAATTATTTTTTCCTTGCTTCAGTATTTACATAAAATTTTTTTGATAGTAATAATCGAATATGGATTAAGATATACCTAGGATAAATTAATTTTTCTTAAATCCAGCTCATTTAAATTCAAAGGAAACTTTGCACCCACCCCACCTTGCACCTACCCCAAATCCTATAGTGTGCCCGAGCAGGGGGGTTGCAGGGGGGCAGCATGCCTTCCCATACACACCCCACTTTTGAGTACACCCAAACTTGCACACAACCCACTGTTGCATACACCAAACTCGCAACTACCATTATTACTATCAAAATAAGACCACTCAAGTAAAAAAAAAATAATTAAACTAAAATAGTAGTTGTGGTTATTTTCAATTTTCTCGAAAACTAAAAGACATTAAACCATCCAGTTTTCAGTTTTTGATTGAAAATTAATAAGAGCAACAAATTATTAAAAAAAAAGAGGCTAGGATGCGACCCACACTGATAACTTCCCATCCCGTCTGTCGATTTTATTGCTTAAAAGTTTGTCTATATGTATCAATTTTTACCAAATTTATGAAAAAAGCGGACTGTTGGATTTTTATAAAAAAAATTACTGAATATCGAAAACAATATTTTCTGTGAAATAAAATAAGTTTGAAGCCAATATTTTTAATTTTTGAAAAGCTATTTGAGTCGAAAGTAAATTTTTACCAAGTTTTAGTATTGTTTTTTTTTTAGGTTTTTATTTTTTGTACAAAAACTGTCAATTCGATTTTTTCAAAATTTTACTGAATGTTAACAACAATATTTTTTGAAAGATTAAAGTAGTTTTAAGCCAATATCTCCAAGTTTTAAAAAGATATTTGAGCAGAAAAGCAATTTTTACCACCTTTTATACATTTTTTTTTATGTTTTTATTTTTTGTAAAAAAAACTGTCAATCCGATTTTTCTCAACATCTTTCAGAATGTTGAAAACAATATTTCTTATAAGATAAAATAAGTTTGAAGCCTTAATCTCAAGTTTTTGAAAAGATATTTGAGTCGAAATTCAATTTTTCCCAACTTTCAGTAATGTTTTCTTAGGTTTTTATTTTTTATAAAAAAAACTGTCAATTAGATTTTTCTCAAATTTTTATCAGATGTCAAAAACATTATTCTTCGTTGCACACAATTGTTTTGGAGATAAAATCATATTTTAGTCGTAAAATTTTTGAGGTGATACATTTTTTTTCTCAGTTTTATTGATTTATAAAAAAAACCGTTGATTGGATTTTTTTCCAAAAATATAATTGTTTTGTATCACGTTACAATATATAATATAAAATTTAATTCAAGTCTCTAGCGTCATTGGTTCATGATATATTTAGGGTTAACCAAAATTTTCCCCTTTTTTTAAACTGCTATAGTAAAAAAAACACCCACGCAATTTTCTTGAGAGCCCTTTCTGCATCTTTCTGCCTTATTATCTGTATAACAAAATTTATTTGAAGTCTGTATCTCTTCTGGTTCTTGAGCTATGGACGACGAAAAAACGTCGCAAACGTACGTACAAACACACACACAGACATCTTTCTAAAAATCTTTTATTTCGACTCTAGGGACCTTGAAACGTCGAGGAATGTCAAAATTTGAAATTGCATGTTCTTCAATTCGATCGATTTCGAAAACTTCGAAATTGCTTCGAAATGTCATATTGGATTTACCTGACACAATGTAAGTGTATGAAAATTATGTAGAATTGTTCTGATAAAGAAAGTAAAATCTTTATTTCTTCTTTTAAGCTTTCATTGTAATTTTAGATTAAGCAAAGACGCTTTTTTATATGTTCTAAGGGAAATAGAACCTCTTATAATACCTTCATCGATTCCTTCAATTCAAAAACTTGCTCCAACCCTCCGATTCCTAGCAGAAGAAAGCTATCAAAGATCAATTCACAGAAATACAAAATGTGATTTGAATGCGTTCAAAAAATGGAACAAACCGAAATACAGAACATCCATTCGAATGTTCGAAAATCCAATTCACAATAACGAATTGTGGAACACCCAAATTCACTTTCGCAAAGTGTTTTTACAATAAGTGAAATGCAGGACATGGGCAATAGTTTTGAATTGATTTAAAAACTGGCTGATAGAACAGAATATTGGCTTTAAAAAAACGTATAATACTTAATTATAATTAATATAATATAATTAATATAAGTATAACCGTTATTTTTTAACTTTTTTTTTCCATTTTAAGTAATAGTTTTTTTTTAAATTGCGACTCCCGCCTTAACGGGGGCGAGATAGACCCCCTCTCATAGTAAAAAATGCTTGTTTTTAACTAAAAATATTCGTGATAATATCTTGTCGACTGAGTTATCGTACTCTTGCCAAAATATGTATCAACCAATTGCTTAAAACTTCCCTAAAACCTTCGGAAAAATGTTTAAAATGTAATTCTTACAATTGGACTTATTACAAAAAAATCATATTCGCGTTTTTGACAGCGCCAGTGTGGGTCCATATTATAGAACAGTGACTTGACGTCTTGACGATCCAACAAATTACCAGAGATATTGCAGTCGCTGATGGTTTAAAATTACTAAGGCTCAGAATCTTAGTGCGTATTTTGACATAAATGGAAAACAACTACGATTTAATATTAAATTCAAATAGCTACTTGGAAGTACACGTTTTCTAAACAAGAGTAACTATATTGGCGAGTTTTTGCATTTCCTTCCTGTCCTAGTTAGGAGCAGTGATTTTGATGTAAGAATGATATTTGTATAACGGGTCTATGAAATAACTCCCACGAAATAAGTCCCACTTTTAAAAACGAAATAAGTCCCACCAAAAATTGCTACTTTGAAAGTGGGAGTTATTTCGTTTTTAAAAGTGGGACTTATTTCGTCAATTGGTGGGACTTATTTCGTTACGCGTTTTTATTTTAAGTGGGACTTATTTCGTTTTGAGTGGGAATAAATTCGTTTTGTAAAGTGGGAGTTATTTCATACCCCTAAATTTATATTTTGGTGGGATTTATTTCGTTTTAAGTGGGACTTATTTCATTTTCATAATTTTGCATTTTAAGTGAATGCTTAATAATTTTTGCCGTTATTTGTTGCTCTTCACGTTGTTTCTCATTGAATTTCATAACGTTCTTCTTGTTGCTTTTTAAAAAAAATCTAGTTGAATAAAAAAGCCATATTTAAATAAGTAATCGCATTTTTTTTATTTTTTTTTTGTAAATTATTTCACCGTTCAAATAAACATGCTTTCGAATGATCACGTCATAACTGTGAGCTCGAGCCCGACGATTTTTTCCCTCGTGGAAATCATTTAAGTATTTAAAACGCGCTGTCACTTGAGCACGACGATCGCTAGTGTAGAAACTTTTTAAATTGAATGTTAAGACTTCATGTAGAAATTCTTCCCTCACCCCATTGGCAATACAAAAATTTGTCACGATCATTCGTTTCATATCATCGAATTTCGACTCGAAAAATGCTTTTCTTATGAAAGATGTATTCGCATTTCCGATCAGCTCTTGTAGCATTAACCACGGATTGTTTTCAAGACTCTTAAAGTAGGCTCTTTCTTTCGCACATCTGATTCCTTCCTTCTCCTGCTCTTCTTTTTCGACATCATCTACTAGAATTCGACATGCCTCTACGATTTCTGCAGCTTCCATACACTTTTTGTCATCGTGGGAACCAGCAAACAGCTTGTTGTCCCCCATTTCAAAAGCAATTGATAAATTTTATCTGTAGAACAAAACACAAACAATTTATAACACGGAACGTTCACTTCCACTTTTGAGGTTAATTTGTTGCTTTACAAAAGTTGTAAAGCAACAAATTATTCAAATATGCTTACCAGCGTCAAACAGTTCGTTATGCTTTTTAAAAGAATTATTCAGGAAAATTCATAAATTATTTTGTATAGCAAATAGTCTAAAAACATTCGATAGATAATAGGTTAAGTCTTTGGCCTTTTAACTCTCGTCTCAACAACAAACTGGGAACATTGACAAAGCTCCACCTCTGGGCGAATTCACCCAAATCAGTACTACCACTCTCACTCACACACTTACTTACCTCTCCTCGCTCACCGTCACCTACCGACCAAGTCAAGTACGCGATCACAACACAACTGCTTGTCACCTTTTCAAATTCATTTTTCAACTTTTTTTATTAATAACAAAAGAAATTGTTGCAAAATTGCACCTCCCCCGATTTATTATTAATGTTTACACAAAAATACACCGATTTAGCTTTTTTCCGAATTTTTTTCCATGTTCCATGTTTTCTAATATCACCATTACAAAATACAACTAATCCCAATGCCACGTTAAAACTATAATACCGTCTACCATGCACTGGGCCTTCAAGCCATTTATAAAGGTCGATAATTTTAATCTGATGGTCCTTCCGAAACGGTTTCCATCTTAATAATAAGAACAATTGATCTGTACTTAATCCATTTACGAATCCAAACGTTGTTATTAGTGGGACTTATTTCGTTTATGAAAGTGGGACTTAATTCATTTAAGAAATATATTATTCAAGGGGGAGTTATTTCATTTTAAGTGGGAGTTATTTCATTTCAAGTAAATTTTGAAATCATTTCATTTTGGTGGGACTTATTTCGTTTTCAAAAGTGGGACTTATTTCGTGGGAGTTATTTCATAGACCCTTGTATAACATGTACTTTTGCAAATTTTCCTCTTATCGTCGTTTTATCGTTTCCCTATTCTCGAAAATAATCCTAATGAAATAGGTATTTCAGAATATTTATTAAATTAATTTTTCATTTTATGTATGAGCCTAACTTCTATGAAATGATCAGCCCATCTTTTATACAGACATAAAGTTTTAATTATTACATTTTCATTCGATGTCAAAGGCATGAATTAAGTAATCATTTTTCGCATTCTCTATAAAGAAAGCCACAGTCATAAGTCCCTTGTAATACAATATCATGTGACACCGATATCGATGTAGTCCATTCATTCGTCATTATATATAAGGAGGTATATATATAATTCTTCAGGATAGGAAATGTTATCCTTTGCTTACGCTCACTCACCTGCTCAATCAAGCTTAATTTTGTTTACTTTGTTGACTTATATAACCACAAAATAGCATCATGATGTTTGCCAAAGAAGTGAAAGGACCATCACTCCACTGTCCACTTGACAGAAGGTATACAATATCAGCAATCACTGAATACCCTCACAGTCTCCTCACAATCATCCTCCACAAAATACACAAAATATTCCCTCATATCTTCTGGCCAAATACAACACAAAAACCCAAAGTCATCCTAACAAAAGGGATAAAAATCTAAACCCGAATACGTTCTCGTATAGATACCATATAAAGTGAGGACGGACATCAATGCGCTTCGAAAATGGTGCTATAGCTATAAGTTGGTACCAATGAAATAGCATTCCGATGAATCTGCAGGAAATTAAAATGCAGCTTTGTTGGCCTGGCCATATACCCAACGGCAAAGTTCCTCAACAACATCACCATAACATCCACCGTGTTACCAACATCCTACCTAAAACCTAGAAGACGAAGGAGTTCAATATATTTGGAACATTCCAGTATCTCTACCATCAGTGATACGATTGGCAGGGTCATCCACGTAGATTTCACAAACAAAGGGAATTCGATTTTTTCCATGTTTGTAGTGTGTCGTCGTCATCCTTTGGCCAATCCTTTTGTGTGCGACTTTAATTAAATTTCGACAAAAAATAAGAGAGCAAAAAACGGCTCCAAGGAACTCAGCTTTAAAATTATTATTGCCCAGTTGTAGTTCCGTGTATTCGATTTTAGTAAATATAAAATATTTTGCAATAATTCAATTTCTGCGAACTCTCGTATGATGGACGGCTACCATGGTTTTAACTATTCTATTTGAGCAAATTAAAAACCTATTTCGTTTTCCCAAGAAATTGTAACAGAATTGACAATGCAGCACTGATTTTTTCTACGAAATGTCTCTCGATTAAATTAGAGTATATGCCTAGTAATTAGCCTAAAGCAAGTGAATAAGCCTTGTTATTTGCCTCACTCAAGCTATTAATCAATGGCGTTTTTTTTTTGTTTTGCCAGATTCAACTTGGCCTTAGCTCATAACACTTTAAGGCAGGAAGCCATGTTGGCTGGCTGAATGGGTTGGGTGGGTGGATGAGTCGTGTTTTATTGATTTTAATCCAATCCTCCAGCTCCGTAACTGTCACTATCACCATTCATATCCTCGGATAGTCCCAGGACTTTGTAATGATGCTTCAAACGGTAATAGTGAAACTTGGAGCATAACAGAGTATGGAGTATGGATCGATTCTATCGGTCGTTACACAATCTCGATGGAAATTAAATACTCTGGTATCTCGGTTTTAACGGCCGTTAACTTAGATGAGGAAGAAGATTGATGGTATCCCTAATCGCTTAATCAACATAGCCGTTTTCAGCCGAGCTTGTGGTGTAGGTGTAGGGATTTTAAAGTGAGATACATCAGTTGTACTTAGGTTATATTGCATGCGTGTGAAACGAATAAATGGCTTCGGAAGGACGAAAATGCCCATAAAGAATTATAAAACACCATTCTCTCTCAATGTGGGTATTTTTATTTGGGAGGGAAAATAAAAGGGAAAACAAATACCCTTAAAATCTCGACAGGTGCGCAAAGAGATATTGCCAATTTATTTAACATATTTAAGCAATTAATTTTAATAATCTCATTTATGTAGCGACTACAGGAGCTCGTTTCTATTCTACACAAATATAATTCGAAATAAAATATGATGTGGATGTCGTCAAAATCGTTGCTTAATCCTTGGCCTTTCCTCAACCCGAAACCCATCAACTATAACAAACAAAAAAGGACCAAACAATAGAACAATATATCAAGTTTTGTATTTTTATACGTTTCCGCCTTACCCACATCATAAATCAAAATTTTTTTCTCCGCCCTACCTACAAATACAAAGCCATACCACCCTCACCCTCACCCTCACCTTCCACCGCCAACCCTCTCACACCCTTATAGTGTTGTCAGCAATCTATCATAACGGTACTTCAAACAAAATACAAAATTTGCGTTTCATTAAACTTGAAGCATATTATTTGTAGGTACGAGTATTTTATGTTTTGTTTTATTATTTATTTAACGAACCTTGTTGTTGTTCTACAATATACAGATAAGGACGATAAGGCCAAGAACTCCTGCGGATGGAGTCCTGGAGAACCCTGCCTGACAGCCGCCTGACATTAGAATACGAACCTGATGAATAATTTAAATGAATTATTAGCTTGGTTATTATAGGGAGTGTGACACATTCGGGTTTATAATATACTATAGACTCCTTTACGACATCATCGGTTTCTAATATGTTTTGGTTTCAAATCAATATTTGGGATATTAAAATGGGTTGACTGAATAAAGACAGAAAGGGTGTGTTCTTTCTCTAAAGAGAATTTAATAAGAACTAATGATTTGTTTCATTATGCGGAAAATTATGGATCTAATCAATATATAAACGACAATGGTTTCAAAAATAATGTCTGCAAATAGAAAACTAATATTCTTAAGGGTAAACTACGATGATTGATATACCTTTGGGTGTTTCAAAGGTTTTTGATGTCATTATATGTTTCTAATTTCAATTAAATTTGACACAAGTCTAAGAAACAAGACAACCAAAGCCTATATTGACTCAAAAGTACCTACTTAATATATTTATGGGTGGGAATGGAGGGGACCTATTTTGTATATCTAATCTACATGTGAATGTGATATATATTGTATAATATGTAATCTTGCTTTTAATTTGTATTAGTTCTTTTATTTTTTCTTAGAAAAACCGTCATATCCCTCCGTTGCATAACGCAAGTTAATATAAAAAGATAAAAACAGTTTAACCCCTTTTGTGAGTATCAACTGTCAAATGATTAATTTCAAAGTTAAACATTTAATTAGCCAATTTTCCAGAGTTTTGAATATTTCTCAATAAATGAAGTTTAAATATAAAGAACTAATATTTGACACTCGAAATAGGGGTTTCTGTCTTTTGGTTTTGTGGTGTCTTGGAGTCACCCTGTGACCTGAATACCAAGTGACAGCAGACTTCAAAGTGACACCTAGATTTATGTCTGGCAGAAGACACGTGTCGACGAGAGTTTTTTGGTTTAGCATGAAAATGACCATCCAACTTTTCTACGATTTCTTGGAACGACACATCTTTGGGGGACAGAGGTGTAAGTAAAGAACGGATTATCTCATATGTAGATTCCCCAACACATGATAAAAATATTGTTCTCATTGATCCGTCGTTAGATATGCCATTGGCCTCAAAATAAAGCTCCATTCGTTCTTTGTAATTATTCCAGGCCACTGATGGCTGAAATTGCTCCAGTTTGCCGAAAGTTTGTGACGACGTATGGTTGACATTAGACATCGCAGTTTCGTTCAATTTTCGCTCGTCGCCAAAATGTTGTGGTTTTAATTAAAATAATAATTGAAATGAAATATACTTTGAGTATTTAATAATTCAGGTTTTATTTAATTGTAAGTTTCTTCTTGGATTGTACAAAGTGCCAAAAAACTCTCGTCGACACGTGTTTTCTGCCAGACATAAATCTAGGTGTCACTTTGAAGTCTGCTGTCACTTGGTATTCAGTACACAGGGTGATTCCAAGACACCACAGGTTAATTTTACAGTTTTTCTTATTTTTGTACAATAAAGAGATAGAAAAATGCCCAAATATCAATTTAAGATAGAATTGATTGTGTTTATAGCAGAATTATCGCTTTTCCACGGACTAATTTGCTGAGAGTGAGAACCGCTGCGTCAAACTGATACGACTTATCAGGATGACGTTGGAAAATGCTCGTTGCTGCGTCAAAATTGGAAGAGACTCGACCGAAACCTTCGAAACCACCAGAGGACTTCGACAAGGCGATGCGCTGTCATGTAGCTGCTTCAATATTGTTCTTGAAAGAGTGGTGCGCAACACCAACGTCAATACAAGTAACATCATCTTTCAAAAATCCACACAATATTTTGGATATGCAGAATGACATCGACATTATGGGAAGAACCAAACGAGCAGTGACGGGTGCCTTCTCTTATATCGAGTCTGAGGCGAAGAAAATGGGTCTTGACATTAACGAGGACAAAACGAAGTAATTACTGTCGTCAAATAGAGTCGATTCACACCGTAGACTTGGTCAAAACGTGTCAATTGACAGGTATAACTTCGAGGTGGTAAACGAATTTGTTTATTTGGGCACTGCTGTTAATTCTGCAAATGACATCAGTGCGGAGGTCAAACGTAGAATTACCCTTGCTAATCGCTGTTTCTTTGGCCTAACACTGTACAATACCTTAATCATTCCAGTCTTGCTGTATGGTGCAGAAGCATGGGCTCTCCCCCAGGCGGATAAAGTATCTCTTGGTATCTTCGAGAGGAAGGTTCTGCATACGATCTATGGTCCGGTTTGTGTCGACAGGCAAAGTAACATCTGGCGGAGAAGATATAATCATGAGCTATACGAGCTGTACAGCGACTTCCCACTGGTCAAAAAACTGCGTGTTCAACGCTTAAGAAGGCTAGGGCATGTCGAGCGAATGAACATCGAAGCTCCAGCCCGTAAGGTATTCAACGCCAAGCCTGAGGGAACAAGAAGCAGAGGCAGGCGTCATCTCCGGTGGAGTGATCAAGTTGAGGCCGACGCACATTAACTTGGTATTCGGAACTGGAGGCAGAAAGCTAGAGATCGAGTAAGCTGGTGAAAGTTATTACTTGAAGGCCAGGAGCACAATGCGCTGTAGCGCCAACTAAAGTAAAGTAAAGTAAGAGAACCGCTGCCTTAAAAAAAATTATCAGCTAGGTTCCCGAAGTCGAGTGAAATGAAGTCGCTATCCAAAATCAACATCGAGTGAAATTAATTTCAGTGTTCTATTTTGCGATCGCCATAATATATACATAATTTCTTGTGTTCTTATGTGTTCTGTGGTTTTCATAAAAGCACAGAATTGTATTTATTTTTTACATTTAATAAATATAAAATGTGTGTTTTTTTATCGATTGTGTTGATGTGCGTACAGCTAGCTGGTAATTTATGTTTCCTTGAGGAAAGAAGTTTTCAAATATCAATTGAAAAGATTTTGCGTCGAAACTCAGTCGAAAAAGTATGTTTAAATTTGTTAAAGTTCACTCGAGACTCGAAATATTACAGGGAAGCTATTCGCCGGTTAAAAAATAGTTGCAAAAGCTATGTCGGTCCCATCAAATACATGAAGTAGAAGCTGCAAATTTTCCACGAATGAAGTCTATTTTAAGAACTAGTTAAGCTTAATTTTCTAGTATTGAAACTAGTTCTGTTTTAAAACAATTTCCCTAAAAACGACATTACTTGAAAATCGCAAAAATCGACAACAAAAATTTACTTCATTTCAATTTCGAAAAAAAAATGAAATCGATGAATGTGAATTTCAGGACTCCAATTTTCATTTTTAATGGATTTCAATTCAATTTGGAGTTAAAATGAAATGTAGAATCTGGCGATACAAAACATATACAATGTAGGAAATTTAAAGATCTTCCAGCTCTGAAACAAAACTTTTTTGATTTGAAAAAGATATTTTTGAACAATATCAATGAGTTGTTTTAAGATCAAAAACATGTATACGACTAATTTTGCAAACAAAAAAAAAACATCCATTGAGGTTTTGACAGTATTTTGGGTTTTCTTTTTGCTAGAACACAGGTGCAAGCTTCGGTGTAGGTGTATGCCAAGTTTCAAAGCTGTGAAATTAAATTCTTTCATTGCAAAAAATACTTTGCCAACATCTAACATTGCACCGTTCTAGAAAAAAAAAACAAAATGTCTGACGTAGTTTCTGACACAATTTTTCGGGAGCATTAAACAATGGGGTAGGCCATATTAAATTCGGCATCATTAAAAAGTAGAGTTTGTTCATAAAGCCTTTAAAAAAAGGATTTACATTAAAACGTATTGAATGCCCCTGGATTAGAAATCAATTTTGCAGTGGTTCAAAGCCTTTAGAAAACTGTTCAAAGCAACTTCAACGCTCAAATCTGGTAGCTGGAAGTCACTCACAACCATTGAAAACGTTAAAAAGTGCACACCGTTAGTCATGTCTTGCCAGATCGACAGCTCTGAAATTTTCAAATATAAAAGAGGACTCATAAAGGGTGGTTTTTTAAGCTATTATCTTCTTGGCAACACTGGTTTAAACAGCTGACGCACGTTTCGTGTTTTGTTTCACTGTCAAACATCTTCAGTTTGGTTTATAATTTAACCATGAATCGTCTTACAAACGAACAACGCTTGCAAATTATTGAATTTTATTATCAAAATGCGTGCTCTGTTAAGAAAGTTCATCGCGCGCTTCTTCCATTTTATGGTCAGTTTAATCGACCCACTGAAGCGGCTATTCGGGCTATTGTGACTTAATTTCGCACCAAGTTTACATTGTTGAACATTAAACAACCAACACGCTTACGTAGAGTGCGAACTGAAGAAAATATCGCAGCCGTTCGCAGCAATTGGGCCTCTGGTTCTCAACAACGTGGAAAATTTTGCGGAAGGATTTAGGTGTGATGCCTTTCAAAATACAGCTGGTACAAGAATTTAACCGAACGACCAACTGTAACGTAAAATTTTTGGTGAATAGGCTCTTGGAAAGTTGGCCGAAGATCCAATTTTTTTACCGAAAAATTGTGTTCAGCGAAGAATCTCATTTTTGTCATAATGGGTACGTAAATAAGCAGAATTGTCGATTTTGGAGTGAATAATAGCGAGAAGCATTTCAAGAGCTACCAATGCATCCAGAAAAAGTCAAAGTTTGGTGCGGTTTATAGGCTGGTGGCATCATTGGACCGTACTTCTTACTAGTTACGTTCTTCGTAACGTAACTAGTAACTGTGAATGTTGAGTGCTACCATGAGATGATATCCAACTTTTTTTGCCCAAAATGCAAGAACTTGACTTGCATGACATGTGGTTTCAACAAGACGGTGCCACATGCCACACAGCACGCGCAACAATGGACTTATTGAGAGGCGAGTTCGGTGAACATTTTATTTCAAGTTCGGGACTGGTCAATTGGCCGCCTAGATCGTGCGATTTAACGCCTTTAGAATATTTTTTGTGGGGCTATGTTAAAACTCATGTCTATACAGACAAGCCCGCTTCAATTGACGCATTGGAAGACAACATTGAAGAATTTATTTGTGAGATACCAGCCGAAATGTTGGAAAGAGTATGCCAAAATTGGACTAAGCGGATGGACCATTTGAGGCGCAGCCAAGGTCAACATTTGTATGAAATAATCTTCAAACATTGAATTATATGGACCGTACTATCGATTCAAATAAAGATTTCATGCATTTTTCTGAATTGTATGCCTTTTTTTTTTTGAAAAACTTTTTTATAGCTTTAAAAAATCACCCTTTATATGGACCCAAATGCTTAAGTTCGTAGTAAAGTTTTGACAAAACTCCGGTAGAAGTTTCCATGGAGTTTAATCTCCAGTAACTGTGACTCTCTTGGTCATTACGCAGTCCCCACTTAAGCCGCCAAATTTTAAAAGTAAAGCTTACGTCGACAACGGAAAATATCGATTATAAACCAAATCAAAAACAAAAGGGGAAAGTAATGACAATTTTTTGTAAACGACTTGTCACGATAATGTTCATTTAAAATGGCATAGTTTGCACTTCGTTTTCATTTCTGTTCAAATTTATAATTTAAATATTTTATTTTATTTTTTGATATAAGGCACACGCTATATAAAAAAATCGTCGTTATTGTTATGAGAACAGGTGCAATAGTTAAGTTTCACCTCTGACACACAATACCCTCCTGTTACCCTAATAAATTCTCCTTATTAATGACATCATATAAATAAGCGAAGCAAAATTATAATGGAAAACCTTTTTGAAGAATAAAACGAGAAGCAACTTGTGGTTGTTTCCATTAAATAAAAGTCCTCATCCTCATCCTCACCTCATCATAATAATAAAAGATCAAAATTCTACAAAAGACAAAAAAAAACCTTAAATTAAAATAATGTATGATGTGCAACCCTAAAATAAACCTCAATCAAAAAAAAAAAAACTTTATCAAACAAAAGCTTCAAGCAAGACAAAAAGACACACAAAACAAAACAAAAATGACTTACAGCCTAAACCTTAACTTAATAAGAGCTCTTCACATTTAAAACCCATCAAAAAGCTATAAACGTTAATCTAGAAAAATTACGTCTATATACCTACCATACCTAAAGTTAATGTTTTATTTGCGACCCGAGCTAAACAATTTATGTATGTACCTAAAACCTTGCTCATTAATCAAACCTTTGGACAGTTCATTCGAGGATGAAAATATACATTATACTCACATCGGAAGCCAATACAAGAAAAAAAGACCCAACCAGTCATCCGTGTTGTAGTCATTTCCACAGACGATCCTTAATAAAAACTAAAAAAAAAACTTCATAAAGTAATCAAGGATATCGACGACAGACACATTTCGTTGTTACAGGACATTCAAGACATTTGCCAATTCCAAAATTCCACATTCACAAAAACTTGAATCTGTTTTTTTCTTCTAACTTATGAAGGTTCGATAAATTAGGATGACCATTCCATTGTCCTGTTCGGTTTTTCCCAAACTTCTCCGATTCTATAAATTTGATGGAAAGTAATATTTCATGCTGTTCGTGTACCGTGTCTGTGTATCACTTTGTAGAGCTTAACAAACCCCAAAAAGGACGAAGTACTCCTGATTGAGGATTTTTACCCAAAATGTCACAAACATGAATGCAATTTTAGCACAGTAAGATTTAGTATTTTGTATTAAAAATGTGTAGACTTTGACGACACACATGTTGAGGGTTTGTTCGTTTCGTGCTTTGAAGAATTTATTAGGGACTCTCGTAGGACGACCAACACGATGACGACGAGTTTTTTCCAGACAAATTATTTGTAACGAAATTATGATTAGGCTGTTTTCCTCGAATCCTGTCACTCAAAATGGCACTTCTAGATGCGAGCCAATTACAATTATATTAAAAACAAATTGTTACAGGAAAACCTTTTTTCTCAAGCTGAAGAAATGGATACAAATGTGCCCAAGGCTGGACGTCTTTTCAAATACAAATTAATTGCAAAATAAATACGCTCACGAAACAAAAGACCAACAAAAGAAAATATAAGCGTTTACAGTTGGTAAAAAGAGTCCTTCGAAAATTAAAGAACTTCTTAAGGTTGCCTCCTTTGTTTTATTATGTTCTACATATAAATTTTTTGTGTGCTCTTAGCACTTTACAAAAATAAAAAAGTTTTTTCATAGAATTTTTATTTTTAAAAATTAAATTTAACTCATTGTTGCTTTTCGTTTTGTTGTAAATAATTCTTAAATTTTTTGTTCAAAGTCCTTTAGCTTTTTGAAGGATTTATTTAACTTTGAACTTTGCCTGAGTGTTTGTGTGCTTTGAGAAAAGAAAAACAATATAAAAATCTCAACCGGAACCTGCTCCCACAGGAAGAATGGGTAAAATGTTTTTGTTTGTTTTGCTTTGTTTTGGAAAAATCCTTCACAGTTTTGCCTTATTTGTTGTTATTTCAGTCAGCGAACCATACGATATTTCTGTTGTTGCCTTAGCTCTTGACTTGAACTTTCGACGTCGGTCGTGGTTTTAATAACTTTTAAACCATTAAGGATGTAGGCTTGGGCAAGTAGATATAAATACTTACTTGTCCACGTTTAGGTGCTCAAAACTTCTCAGACGCTTTTTGATATGGAAGAATATTTGTACACCGATAAGTGGGGAGAATTTTACTGGGTGCGTCTGCTAACAATCGTCTGCAAATGCTGTGAGGAAGGACTTGTTTTGGATAGTGAAATAAAGGCCTAGAAACTATAGAGAAACGTGATATCCGAATATCGTTCCAACTTTTTGAAATATTATACATACTCGTAATAAACTTTACCTACTTCTATCACACAATGTGACTGTCTATTATTATTTCTAGAAATCGAATTCAATCGGAGGCACGTGATTCCGATCGATATAATTTAATTGAAAGAAATTGGAAATAAGAACACACATATGCTGATGATGATGCTGATTTGACATAATAAAACTAGATCTCTTATTCCATTCATATTCTTTATCGAAGAAACGTAATTTTACTTTGAGATAAGTATTATGCTGAATAGACTTTTTCACTTATTTCATGAAAAACGTTTGTAATCGAAATTTGAAACAACAGAATTTCCATTACATATTGTTCATTAAAATTCCACTTTATCATTTCTATTCTTTATTTAACCTTCTTAATTAAGAATAAACTAAACGTTGTGCTGGTAAGATGTTATAACAATCCATGTATTTATTACAACATAAGTTTTGTAATTGAAGACAATTTAAAGGAGTACTTCTAGGAAACAAATAATATTATTCGGTAGTATAAAATTATTTTCTTGTTCATCAAACTAAACAAGATTTTATCAAAGGATTTAGCTGTCCTGAATGTGAATATTGCCTCATAATTTGAAATATGCCTTTTTACTCGTAGATATATTGAAACAAAAACAGAGACGGCGTTTTTAAGTCTAAAGTAAAAAACATCATAATTTGTTCATAATAAATAAATTTATGCAATGATTTTGAAAATTACAAATTTGTATGTTTATTTTCTAGACACAATTTAAATCACTTCAGTTACTTAGTTTCCGGAAATAGGTTTTATGGGCTTATATGCAGTTTTGAAAAAATTTGGGTGCTATGCTTTCGTGTTTTTTTTTTGAAAATTGCGTCTTAGAATTATGATTTCTAATAAAAACTTCAAATTTTACTATGTGCTCATATTTTAAGAATAAACGGTTTCAAAATTGCTTTAATATTTATTTCAAAATATTTGAAAAACAACAAAGTCTTTAACTTTTTCATTTAGTTTAAATGATTCAGCTTTTTTTATGGTTAATGTAGGACGGATCAATAGTAGCAACAAAAAAGGATTTTTTTGAAAGCTTTGTTTTTGACTCTTTCAGGTCTCGAGGGTGTTTGAAATATATTTCCACCTTACCTAACGGTAAAATTCTAATTTATATGTGTACTTTGGTATGTTTTGTTGCAAACATTCAGTGTCATTTTTGTCAATGTTAAGTTTTGAAAATCTGTGAAGAAGGTATGAGTGCTTCTGGTGTTATGATTTTAGTGTTTTTTGTAATTTACTAAAAACTTAATTTGAAATGATTCGTGTTTAAAAAAAGAACAAGAGTAATATGGTGGTTAGTTAACTGACCACTGTGGCTTTAGAAGGTTTTAATTCAATAATGTCTTCGACGAAATTGAATGTCACATTTGCAGAATGCCACGTGTTCTGAATGAAGCTGATATGGCTGACTTTGTTCTAGAAGACATTCCATCAGATGATAAAAGTGTTTGCAGTTTAGACCTAGTCGACGAATACAATGATGGGCCTACAGCTATGATGGTGCTTGGTGACAAATCTTTCAGCCTTCAACGGGAGTTTGTTGATAATTTTTCCTAGGAATATGATGAACCATTGTCTAATTTAGCTAGTAGTTTAGGTCGTTATAGAAAATGCCTAGTAATAAGGATTACTGGTCTTCTGCTCCTGATTTGCATGACCCCTATATATCATCGTTTATGCCACTCAATCGCTTTGGCTGGTTTCTAAATAACTTATATTGGAATGAAAACAGCATAATGCCTAATAAAAGCATTGCTAGTTTTCACAAACTCTATAAAGTAAGGCCAACGTTGGACATTCTAAAACGAAATTTTGATCAAAACTATTACTCCTCAAAAAAACATTGCTATTGATGAAAGTATGATCAAATTGAAATGTCGCAACTTTCTAAAGATGTATATGCCAAAAAAGCCAATCATGCCGAAACTGAATGAAGACAAAAATTTGGCACGAGGAAAGTTTGATCATAGGGTAAGCGATACGAATGTTGCAGCTATAAAATTTAGAGATAAAATATCTGTTTTAATTCTAACCAATTATTTAGACCTGACAAACACAGGTGTTGTATGTCGTAGAGAACGCAATGAGGACATGACTGAAGTGACTTGTCCAGACGCGCGCCGTAATGCAAAATAATAATTGTATGAACTATGAGGATAAATTTGACCAACTAAAAAGCACATATGTATGCCATCGACAGGAAGTCCCAAAAATGGTGGCATCGATTTTTTTCCCACTTTTTGGACTGTTTTGTCGTAAATGCCTTTTTGCTTTAAGCCTAGTACATACTTGTGAACCATCTCGTGAACCCATACAAATTTCGGTTTTTGGTTCACCCGTGAACGTGCTCGTGAAGCTGAGTGGAGAACAAAGTGGAGAGTTTTCGTTCACGGGCAATTCACGTGCAAAATGTACGGGAACTGTTGGTGAAGCTTTGACATTTGGTTACAAAAAAAAAGTACAGTTTTCAATTTGTACTGAATACTGATACTGATTCCTCATTTAAAGTTTGTGGCTGCTTTTTGCGTGGTTTAAAAAAAAAGTTAAAATGGATTTATATGAAATAGAATACAAATGTTCACAACGTGTATTCACAAGTGTGTACCAGTGAGCAATGTCAAAAGTTCACTTTCTCCACTGGCGAACGTTCACTTCACGAGAAAGTATGTACTAGGCTTTACAAAGAACTCCGAAAGGAACATCACCCAGAATTCGATTTACTAAATACAAAAGACTTCCGCAGAACTGTGTACGAAGGGATCCTATTAACAGCAAAGGCGAAAAGAAATTCCAGTCCAGTACCTGTCTCCATATAACGCCACAAGCCATCAGTACGATCGAATTACGGACGGAAAGCAATTTTTACCAACCAGAACGGTCTGCTTCACGAAGAAGTGCGAAATGCAGCACAAATACAAATCCTTCACGTACCGTTTGGCAATGCAACACTTGTAAAGTCCCGCTTTGTATCCTCAAAGACAAAAACTGTTTCTCGGATTTTCATACAAAATAAGTAGTCCTTTTATTTTTCATGTAATGAAATTATCTTTTTCATTCCGTGGGTGAAAGCGTTAAATAATAATCAGTATTGTTTGAATAAAAGTTGTATTATTGTTATTAACTTCCCATAGGAAGTTATTCTAATAGGTCCGATTTGTTGAATTGAAAATATTGACATTTCTCGACGTTTCAAGGTCCCTAGAGTCGAAATAAAAGATTTTTAGAAAGATGTCTGTGCGTGCGTGTGTACGTACGTCCGTACGTCTGTACGTTCGCGACGTTTTTTTCGTCTTCCATAGCTCAAGAACCAGAAGAGATATCGACTTCCAATAAATTTTATTCTACAGATAATAAGGCAGAAAGATGCAGAAAGGGCTCTCAAGAAAATTGCGTGGGTGTTTTTTTTACCAAAGCAGTTTAAAAAAAGGTGAAAATTTCGTTAAACCTAAATATCTCATGAACCAATGACGCTAGAGACTTGAATTAAATTGTATATTATATATTGTAACGTGATACAAAACAATTATATTTTTGGAAAAAAATCCAATTAACGGTTTTTTTTATAAATCAAAAAAAACTGAAAAAAAATGTGTCACCTTGAAAATTTTACGACTTAAATACGATTTTATCTCCAAAATATTTTGTGCAACGAAGAATAATGTTTTTGATATCTGATAAAATTTTGAGAAAATCGAATTGACAATTTTTTTACAAAAAATAAAAACCTAAAAAAAATTTATAAAAGGTGGTAAAAATTGATTTTCGACTCAAATATCTTTTCAAAACTTTGAGATAATGGCTTATAACTAATTTTAACTTATAAGAAATATTGTTTTCGACATTCTCAAAAATGTTGAGAAAAATTGAATCTACAGTTTTTTTCCAAAAATAAAAACCTAAAAAAAAACAATACTAAAACTTGTTAAAAATTTAGTTTCGACTCTAATAGTTTTTCAAAAATTAAAAATATCGGCTTCAAGCTTATTTTATTTCACAGAAAACATTGTTTTCGATATTCAGTAATTTTTTTATAAAAATACAACTGTCCGTTTTTTCATAAAAAAATAAAATTTTAACAATTTGGTAGCGTTGTTCACAAATTAGACGATTAAAGAAAATAGGATTACACGGGAGTATTATACAAAACAAAAACAGATTTTACTGAATATTTAAAATCCTTGCTTACAACTTTGTTTGGTTTAATTGTTATAATATATAAGGTTTTTGTATTCTAATACATAAAACTAAATATATGTGTTTGTTTTTATTATTAAAAGTTGAACATTTATTCTTCTTCAGCTAAGAACATAAATTGTTTCGGTACCTGCAAATAATGATGTGTTTTGCTTAAGTTTAAACAATTTAAAAAGGTAAGAACAAAATGTCGAATTAAAAGTTAATGTTATAATCATAAGGTAAATTATCAGGAATCAGGAAGAACAATAAAACTTCTTCATGAATTATTATTATCTCAGGAAGCCTCATAGAGGTGATTTTTTTTTAACTTTAAAAGGTTATTATGCCAACAACCTCGATTGATAGATAGAGTGATTTCGAAGTAGGACTCGAACTAAAGTATAATTTGATTTACATTTATAAAACCTTGTCGACAATATTGTAATTGAAACATCCAAGTCTAATAGAAACTAATAGAATAGTAGTAGATGTTTTAAAAGCTCTTCAGATTAAACATTCTAATTTGACTGTTTACTCATAAAACAATATCACTCTAATTGGGAGTTTCAATTGATTTATGTTCATTGAGAATTATTTTCTTAGTTATTTATATTAGACTGAAGCTTATCAAATGTTAAACTTATCAATTTATTTTATCAATTGATAGTTGAATCTCCCAATATAGGGCCAAATAAAAATACATTAACGTATGTGTTCAATCTTCTTCTTATTACTTCTATGGTTAGCTTTGATTATCTCCTCAAACTAAAAGATTGTTCTGCAAATTTTATCAAACTTATTATACTCTATTTTTTTTATGCATATATTTTGTATGTTGGAAATTATTATGAGCACACCCAGCAAATGAAAATTCAAAACAAAAACAATTTTGATAGCCACTCAAGTAGAAATAATTTCTATTATTGTTTCCAACTAATTTCTGTTCATCATTCTGCTAGAAAAGCACAACGAAAACTAACTTTTTCAAGGACACAACAGCAATTTAAAC
Source organism: Eupeodes luniger (assembly GCA_951509635.1). Taxonomy (NCBI): domain Eukaryota; kingdom Metazoa; phylum Arthropoda; class Insecta; order Diptera; family Syrphidae; genus Eupeodes; species Eupeodes luniger. Next base: position 1,708,913 of record OX608073.1, read on the forward strand.
TTCACACTCTCTCCGATGATGAGTTTCATAATTTTCTTTCCGGATACATATCTTCTATACCTATAGGTATATATCGAACATGCATTTTCAATAAAATTATGTCAATTTCCAATCCACATTTTTGCCTGAAAGGAAATTTTATCAGGGCAAAAAAAGAGGATGGTTTTCCATTAAATTGAATAAAAGTTATGAGACACGTATCTACAATGTACACTCCGCAAAACTTCAAAGGATAAGCGGAAATAATAACAAACATCAACAATGTCTTTCCCATAATGTACTCCTTGTATACATATTTTCATCCGTCCTGCAGCAGCATCAGGCTTGTCTTTTCAATACCCTTAAAAAGAGCATTTCCTGTTTACCAAGACCAACTGTTCCTTGTGAGATATTTAAACCTTGAGAAAAGGAATTCAGTTTTTTTAGATCCTTGGAGCCAATAAGTGCGGTACAGCTCAGCAAAAACAAATAATTTCGTTAAAAGCCACATCATGACTGTTTGACAAATGTCATCCTTGCCAACGCAATGCTAAACATCAACGTTGAAAAAAGATCATTCCTTTTACAAATTGACGACGACGACAAAATAAAAACCGTTCGTTACGGGTAAAACCAAATGCACACTTTAATAGAGCATCATCATTGTATCAGCCAGGACACCTGATGATAATACAGAATTTTTGTTTTTTTATTTCGTTTCCATCTGCAGGACTGTAGAAGTGTAGAGTCTTGGCAATGCTGTAGGAGCATAGAAAACAGAACTTCCGCTATCTCAGTTGCCTAATATTTCACTTTTCACATGGTCAACATCAAGGCTGTGGGCAATCAAACTAATGGCTAGTCTGACACCACCACCACCGTGAATGCTTTGCTTTTGCAAAGGTTTTACGATCTATTAAGGGCTTTCGAGATGTGGACAGCACATTGAGTAACTGTGTCGGAAGATGGGGATTCGGGAAGAATGAGTTACTGCGAACTCATTTACGTCACTTATGTGTGGTTATGTGAAAAAGAAATTTCGGATAAGCTGTGGAAGATAAATTCTGCTGCTGCTGAAGGCTGAGGAAATTAGGCTTCCGCCTGTGGCAATGAATAATGTAACGATAAAGTGTGTTATAAAATGATGTGTCGGATACCTTCGTGTGGATGGGGTTGGTGTTGGTGTTGGGACTGAGCCTGATTCTGGGGGTTGAAATGAAAAGGATGTTGGATTCATGTGAGGGGAATTTATGAAACACTTTGGTTTGTTATAGGATAAGTACATATATGTTTTGCTCTTCCAAACAAGACCGATAGATTTGTGCCTCGCCGAAGTTGATAACAAGATATTTTGAAAAGAGTGTGGCAATGTCGTTTCTGTGCCTAAAGGCCACATCGAACATCGAAGTTTGGAGCTTTTAGAAACACACATCCGGTGAATGGCAAAAATTCAATTTTAGAATGAATATAAATCGAAGAATACACCGGAAGCAAGTAAATCCGGTGATACACATATTTTGCTTTTGCTTCGTATAAGGGTTATACCTACGATATCCCGAAAATTTCAAGGAAAAACCTCTTTTTTAAAGATTTTTTGTGTGAGTTTTTTTGAATTTTGTTGGTTATGTTTTTCGTTTTTTTCTTTGGGGAAGGTAGGTACAACACAAATAGATCAATATTTGACAGATAAATTGCGTTATTTTGTTTTCTTTTCTTCAAATTTATTGTGTGTGCTGTGTGCCCTGTGTGCTGTGCCATGTCCTGCCCTGAATGCATGACGGTATTTTTGTATAATTTTTGTACACATGCTCAAGGAGATTTCCACTTGATGGAGAAAGGTATGAATTTAAAGGCGTTCCTTTAGGAAGTTCCATTGAAACGTGACTATATTCTAGGTACCTAAATATACCTATAGCAAGTTGGTAAGCTTTTGGTATTTTGAAAAAAAAATCGATGTGAGAAATCTTCTGAAAATGTACAGTGCATCCGGTGGAAGGAATGTACATTGTACAATGCATCAGAATTGTTAATTCCATTAAAATTTAGTTATTTTCATGTATGTATGGGAAGGATTCTCCAGAAACTGTTACTTTTACGTTCTTTGGCGATTTCAGCTATTTCCTAAGGATGCATGACAATTACGTGGGCTGTAAAATATTTCAAAAATTTGTTCGCAAAAGATAGAATATGCAATTCAAAAATACGTGTTATGCAATTGCTTAAGTTGAGGATGTTTCAGTAACCACGAAATCTTTATTGAGGTATATTACTAATATTAGTGGTATTCATTTTTTCTTTGTAATAATCGCCCACTCAAAGACAGAGTGCAAGAATTGATAAAGAAAGAGAGGGCTTTGAAACGATATTGAAGAAAGACACGGTAAAGTATTCAACATTCGTATAGTACTACTAAAGAACTAATCTCTGTACTTGACATCTACGGCCAAATTCCATTAGAGGCTATCCTGATGAGCACTTTTGGAGGCACCAGTATTACGGTTGAATTGATTAGGTTGACTGTACGTATATACAGCTACAGTCCAAAAAATGTGAAGTGAAGGAACTGATTTTATGCATATAAAGTTGTCTCTATTTTAATCAATTAGCTTTTAAGCCTTAAGATAATTAGACATAAATAGATTTCAAATTCAGTCCAATTCTTAAGATTTGTCAAATTTCCAATGAATTTTTTAAATTTTGTTTTTCATAAAGTACTCGTAGAACCGTTTCCAAGTCGTTTTAAATAATATTGGATATTTATTTTTCAATTTATGATTCAAGTCAATATTTGGCCGCATGCCTGTTATTAGGTACTAGCCGACCCGTGCTCGCGTTGCTTCGCAAATTGTAACCAACACATTCTTTTTGTGCTTATAAATTTTCTTCCGATGTTAGCCTTTCTTTTACCCATTTTATATTTCTATGCGATAAAAGAAAAACAACGAATTTAAGCTTGTTATGTACTCGTATTTAATAAAAAAAATCAAAAAAAACTTCCTTACCGAAATTAACACTTTAGAAAAAAAAAACTTAAGTAAAATATTACGTAGTAAAGGCCAAGCCGCACGTGAAAACAAACAAAACCATTTAAATTTTTTAGTTGAAAACAGAACGAATTTTTGTCTATTTTCTTCTTTTCTTTCTTTTATTCATACCTAGAAACGTTTTTTTTGCAACCGAAAAATATAGTTTGCGGTAAAAAAAAAACAAATTTGTGTTTTTAATGTTCTCATACATCTATAGGTATGCGTGTGTAAATATCCATACTCCATAGACACATTTTTTTATTCATCTGCTCATGTTCAGTGCAGTGCAACTGATTTAACCTACCCACATTTGTGTGCTCTTTTTATCGACGTCATTGTAAGTACCTTCTTCGAGTTATTTGTAAAGAAAATTTTAACTTAATTTCAGTTTTGTTGTTTGAGGAAGTGATACAAAATTGGTAATTCAAGCTATTATAATAGAACTGTTTTTATTTTTAAATTGGAAGAATTATAATCTATTCACTTCCTCGAACAAGAAAAATAAATAAAAACTAATTTTTCTTTAGATAAATCGGCATTTCATGTGCACGGCACTGTAGTTAATTAAATGTCCATACTCCATAGTAACTTACAACAAAGAGCCCACACTGCTCAGCGATGTGACGATAGAATTAGAGAAACAAAAAAATAATGTGTGTGTGTAAGGCGCCAGTTATAGCTATCATTGAAATCGATCCGGAAAATTTTTTGAATCGATATTTGATGGTGTTTCCCTTTGATTAGAAATGAAAATTATATACTGATCGATCGGAAATCACACAAATTTTTTTGAAAAAAAAAGTGTAATTACGCATTTATTTTTCTCTAAAAATGCATTTTTCTATTTTCCGGACGGAAATGCATTTTCCTGAACAGCTGATACATTTATGTTCAAAAGTGAAACGAATCGTTCCACTGATTTGTGTTCCAATTTCACACCAGAAATTTTTAATGATAGCTATAAACAACCTGTCAAAAAAATTCCAATGTTTGTTTTCAATGATGAAAACCAATGATAGCTATAACTGGCGCCTAAGTTAGTTGATGAACTATACAATACAGAAAAATTGAATATGTACTATGTAGGTAGGTAGGTAAGAGAAAAAACGTAACTATTAAATGGAACACATATTAAGAGAGAAAGAGCATGGGAAGAAAAAAAAATTAAAAATGTTGGAATGATAATGAAATGAAACAAAGCAGCGACCTCGAGATTGTGATGGAATCTAATTTCCTGGATAAAATAAATTCAAAAAGTTTATAATTTTATAATTTGTTTTTATTTATTTCTCAGGTTGTATGTTTAACTTAGAAGTGATTTTAGGCTTAAAATTTGCGCAACAATATTGACTTTATGAAGCAATGCTAATCTTTGTCGATTATTGTATAGGTTTTAAGATATGAGTGGTTGTATAAGTCAACTAATGAAAAAAAATGGACAAAAAATATAAAATTAATAATATTTAAGTTTGACAAATAACACGGGTCAACACGAATTTTGAGTCTGAGTTCTGTACCTCTGATTTTCATTACTTATGCCTAACTAATTAAAGAAAAAATATTTGTATCTAATAAAGTTTGCTTTTGTAGTTACTAAAACGAAATTTTAATTTTTATGAAAAAGCTCTATTTTTTAATTTCAATTATATGTAAAAGGAAAACAGTTTTGAATTCACATATTTTTATTGACTTTAATTATACAAGACGGCATAAATAAACCCACAAATACAAAAAAGAATACAAAAAATACTTTAAAAATGAATAGATTTGGTATTTCTTCTGTGTAAGTTGGAACTTTCTCGTATGAGCCCCCAAATGTAGTCACCCATCATGTTTTCATTATATTGTCCTTGATAACGCTTTTCAAAGTTCATTACATCTTGGTGGAAACGTTCCCCTCCTTGCTCTTCTGAATATGCACCTAAGTTGTCTTTAAATTTATCCAAATGAGCATGTAGCATGTGGATTTTCAAAGACATTCTGCAACCCATAACTTTGAAGTTGTGAAGCATATCAGTAATAAGCTCCATGTAATTCTCTGCCTTTCTGTTGCCAAGAAAGCCATGAATCACTGCTTAAGGCTGAGCCACGCTTGTTTTTCGTGGGTACTGAGGAGCTGTAGGAATTGTTCACTGGCCATTATTTTCTTTATTTGTTGACCGATGAAAATACCAGCTTTGATTTTAGCCTCTGACAATTTCGGGAAAAATGATTTTAAATATTAAAAGGCCTCAGAGTCTTGACACTGCCGTTGACAGTTTCTCACTCTCGCTTCACACCCACAGCCCCCCTACCCCTCTCCTGCATCTTATATGCAACGGCTCCTAAAAAAACTGCTAAAACACTATAATATTCGTTTTACATTGTGTTAAGGTACAAAAGCAAACTTTTTTTATTATAAATGGAGTTTCTGCTTTTTTTCCCATGTATACAATCAGAAAACATTCACTAAATAACAGACTCAAAGAAAAATATTTTTTTTGTTGACTTGTGTAATTAATGAAAAAAAATTAAAGCCATAAACACTCTCATAACAATATACATAGAAAATAATAAAATATATTTCAAATAAATCAGTTGCCTACTTTCTGAGATCGTGCGTCACAAACTTTAAAATGGTTTCGCTTTTATATAATAGTATGGATTTTGATAAATGCCTATGCAAAGTATAAACCAGAGTTCTTTATGGTAACTTCGTCTGCAACGATACGGTTGGCCTCAACTTTGTAGTCAAAAAACATTTGTTGGATTTGTATTTGGGGTTATGTTTGAAATTTTGAGGCCTTCTGACTTGTGCCCTTAAATCTCTTCCACCTTACAACATATGGTACTGCTTTCAATTTGCCACAAAACTAGAGTGTTTGTTTACTATTCAACTGTCAAAGTCACTACTTAATGAACTTATCATACACTACAGTTGAAAATCACCTACCAAAGATAATCTAAAAACCAATATGAAAAGCTGAGCTTACTGTCGTCAGCGATGTTTCAGAGAGAAGATCATTAATATAAATGGGAAAAAGTATCAGAGACAGGACAAAGCCCTGGGGAACACCAGTGTTTACATAACTAAAAGGAAAACTAGTTGTGGAGTAAATAAAAATATCTATATTTTACTATATTTCTTTTATGAATCAATTCATTGATTTGGATTTCTTAAAGTTTATTTGTTTTATTAATGAATTTATCCGTTGATTTTAATAAACAAGTAAGTATATAACTACCATAAGCTCAAATCACTTTTCTAGTATATAAATAACTGCAACAAAACAAATTTAACTAAAAGCGCACTTTAATCAGTTACAAAAAAAAACATTTTTCACTACACGTTTTAAAATGCTGCGTTAATACCTCCATAAACAAGCGTATCCCAATAGGATCTGTACTATATAAAAGCACTAAAAAGTCCTCTTGCTGAAGTGGGATGATTCCAGATTATGTTAAGAAAATTGTTATTTTTGTACTCAAACCCATGTACGAATAGTTTGACAGAGGAAACCAAAAAAAGGAGAATGAAAGAAAGAAAATCCACTTCGTCCTTTCCTTCTTTTTTATGCGTTTTCCTTATCGTCTAAAGCTCATTGTAATAACACTCTATACATGTATATCTGAGCATAAAACGTTAAACCTAAATAGTTTTAATGAAGGTCTATCCCCGCCACATGGAGCCACAGTATAATGTTACTTCCTTTTTAGTGTAACAAAGTTCCGCCTTGTGATTTTTCCCTTTTCTGCCTCCTTATTTTCTGGTTTAAGGATATGTTAACATCAAACATACCTCCATAAACATTTATACAATACGTACTTAGCATTTTCATCTTTCATCCACTCTCATTCTACCCGATTCATGCCGTGATGCCTGAGTCCATACCGTGTCCTTCTTCCTTTTTTTTCTGATGGAATCTCTCATATTGCCTCCATCAGGATGAGGCTACACTTGGTTTTGATTGATCCATAAAATAAAGTTTTTTCCGCCAAAAAGCTACAGTCTATAACAACTTCATAATCTCAAGGTATACGTATCTATCACCGTAACGCAATAATAACGAAATAATTCCAGCAGAGCTCGATCTGTAGAATTTCATGGCAAAATGTCAATTTATTAAATCGTCCGTAAAAGGCATAAAAACCCAAAGAAATATACGAGAGTAGGTACTGATACTAATTCTGGTTCTGAGGTAAACTACTGGAACAATAGGAAGGAATGAGAGCGTATTGTATAGCAGATGCATTTGAGAGATTAGGTCAGAAGCCAATAATACTGTCTTGTCTGCGGCTGCATGGAATGTAACTAGCAATTGCTCTTTATTTGACTTTGGTAAAGCAGTGTCCTGTGTCTGTCCTTAACTTTTTAATAAACGAGATAAATGTGGTTTGAAGGATTTTTGTGGAAAGAACAAGGATAAGCACTTAACCAATTTAATGGTTATATCGATTTCAGATTGGTCTTTGGCTGACTTGAACTTTTTTTTATTAAAATACTGAATTTGGGAAATATGATTTTTTTATGGCAAGAGCTACTTTTGGTCTTCTAATTTTGGATGATTTTTTAATTTCTTGCAAGAGGAAGAGGTAGACAAAAATATCATATTAAATTTAAACAAACAAATTTCTTAATAAAAGGTTTTCCATTTTGAGGTTTAATTATGAACGGGCAGCTGTCACTTTCGAAGCAGTCGACTTTTGACATTTGTGAAGTAAAAACCATGCCATTACTAAAAATGGACAATTACACTATTAAACAAATTATATTAAAATCCACTACTTAAATGATGAAAATTTTGCTGTGAGTTCTTAATGTTTAACACCTGTTTTTGATTTGCATTTAACAGAAGTGAATTCATCAACAACTTAACTTTTCGATATTTAAATTTGTGTGATACTAATAATAATTAATAATTGTATTCTAGTTAAACCCTTTTGTCATTTTCACTTGCGACATATAGGACCTGTACTGTATGCCAAGTTATGCATTTGTAAACAAAATCGAATTCGAGATTTTAATCAAACATGACATTACGATGGTAGAGAAGTCGAAAAAGTGGATCCCCCCCCATTTCGTCGGTTTGTTTTAAACTAAAAATAACAGTAGTCCCAATACAAATTTGTACGGTCAAAAATCGATAATTCGAATTTTCTCAAAAACAAACCAATAGATTTTTTTTAATTTTTGCTAAAATTTGTGTTCTTAGTTTGGCTTCATTCAATATAAAAAAATATTTTTCTACTGCCCCTGGAGGGAACCCCCAATAGAACCGTTATTTTGTTTTTAAGTTTTCTCAAGAAAACCTTTTCAATATGAAAAGGTATTTTCAAGGTGTCCAAAAACAAAGATAAAAGGTCTATTACGATTACAATAACTATTTCTAGTAAAACTCGTCCGTTGCAATCAAAACATTATAAAGTCATTTCATTTGACCAACACGAGTCCAATCTTTGCGTTTTCGTTGCCAACAATCAAGAATTAATTTAAGAAATGTTTCATTAACATATTAAATTACATGAAGGCTTACAAAATTCTAGTTTTTTTTTTTTTTTTTTCATTGAATAATATGAAAAAGTTCATTTTTGAAATCTACTTCCATTTTTCTCAATCTACTTCGCTTTTTTCCTAAAATCTACTTCCACTTTTTTTTTGAGAAGTGGTAACGTCAATTGAAGCGGGCTTGTCTGTATAGACATGAGCTTTAACAATAACATAGCCCTACAAAAAATAGTGTAAAGGCGTTAAATCGCATGATCTAGGCGGCTAATTGCGCTAATTGACCGGTCCCGAACTTGAAATAAAATGTTCACCGAACTCGCCTCTTAATAAGTCCATTGTTTCTCGTGATGTGTGGCATGTGGCACGGTCTTGTTGAAACCACATGTCTTGCAAATCAAGTTCTTGCATTTTGGGAGAAAAAAAGTTGTATATCATCTCACGGTAGCTCTCACCATTCACAGTTACTAGTTACGTTACGATTCACATCATCTTTGAAGAAGTACGGTCCAATGATGCCACCAGCCTATAAACCGCACCAAACTGTGACTTTTTCTGGATGCATTGGTAGCTCTTGTAATGCTTCTGGCTATTATACACTCCAAAATCGACAATTTTTTTTATTTACGTACCCATTATGACAAAAATGAGCTTCGTCGCTGAACACAATTTTTCGGTAAAAAATTTGATCTTCAGCCAACTTTCCAAGAGCCCATTCACCAAAAATTTTACGTTGCAGTAGGTCGTTCGGCTTCAATTCTATCACCAACTGTATTTTAAAAGGCATCACACCTAAATCCTTCCGCAAAATTTTCCACGTTGGGTTATTGAGTAACAGAGGCCCAATTGCTGCGAACGGCGACGAATCGATAATTGATGGTCATCATTAACACTGGCCGATACGATGCAGCTGCGATATTTTCTTCAGTTCGCACTCTACGTAAGCGTGTTTGTGGTTTAATGTTCAACAATGTAAATTTGGTGCGAAATTTAGTCACAATAGCCCGAACAGCCGGTTTAGTGGGTCGATTAAACTGACCATAAAATAGAAGAAGCGCGCAATGAACTTTCTTAACAGAGCACGCATTTTGATAATAAAATTCAATAATTTGCAAGCGTTGTTCGTTTGTAAGACAATTCATGGTTAAATTATAGACCAAAATGAAGATGTTTGACAGTGAAACAAAACACGAAACGTGCGTCAGCTGTTTAAACCAGTGTTGCTAAAAAGATAATAGCTAAAAAATCTGCCTTTATATAGGTACCGAACATTGGCGGAAACAGAGAAGAATAATTCTTAACATAATTCGTGGAACTGACATCTTTCAACAAAATTGACCTGATAGAAGTTATTAAGTGCAGAAATTGGATGATAAGTTAATCGAAAATAGTTTGAAAGACTTTAAGCTTCGCATTCCAAGCCACTCTTTGAAGGGTCTGTATTAAAAGTAGGGTACAATACTTCATAAACATTTGAAACATGATGAAATATTGTCAATGATGGACTGATAAGATTCAGAAAGTGATTTTGAGCTAAAAGAAGCTAACTTTACAAAATTAGAACTAATTGTAACGTTAATGACCTTAAGTCAGGGTACACCGTTGCATTGCCTCTCCTGCTGCAATTGACCCTTTTTTTTTCAATTTTAGTTTGTTTGGACTTTAAAACTAATGTTTGTCTTAGAACTGCTGGAAATTTTTGATTTACGTTTTCATAATACAGGAATTTCATTTTATTATTTTTTGGATAATATTCTGAGATTGATTAATTTCCTTTGTTAATTTAATGAATATGAATTTTACTTTGCAAATAAAATCTTGCTCATTTATTGACTTCTGTGTTTGATACCCGACAGTAAAATTTCAATTTTAATTGAAACATTACAAAGACTTCCATTTCTACCCATGGAGAGAGTTCTATTATGTATATGTACATAATTTTAATGACGTGTCAAGAGCAGCAAAGGAAAAAACACAAATGAAAATAAAAGGACCTATTCTAATGTCCAGTCCATCTACATCCATATCCATTGTTCGGTGTCAGTGAAAGGGTGTGCACGAGCACGACACCTTTTATCATAAACCAGATGTCACAACATAAATATAAAGAAAATTGACAGCTCCCGAAGTGAAGCAGCTGTGGCTCATTGATTTTGGTTCCAATAAGCATTAAGCACACGATACAAATTTCATTTTATTATCAAAAAAGAAATCATACCTATAAAAAGGATAAACAAAAATCGAAAAAGAACTTACCTTAGTTGGATATGAGAGATACATTTGTCCTTTCGTTGTCGGTTGTACTTGTCTCGAAGTTGCTACATCCCGTTGTATTGTCCGAGCTCATGAAGGGTGTCTCGCAAAACCTCATCTCGACCGTCTGCTCATCGCCCGAATCCACATCATTATCCTCCTTCAATGGATCATCGTTCAGCAGGATATCGACACCTTTCTTATCACGTTTGCCTGTTATGGAAGCCGCCCCATTGCCGTAGGTCGCTTCACGTGGTATGATAATGTCCTTCTTTTTCGAGCATTTATCTTCCGTCAGCATTAGGTTGTTATCCCCGTTGTCCAGATCGGCCTCGTTGTGATGCAGCCTGGGACCGCAGGTGTTGCGGTCGGAGCGGTTGTAAGTACGCGTTATATTGATGATGTTGTTGTTGGAAGGATTGAAGCACGGCAATACGTGCTTGAACTCCTTGCGGAAGTTCTCGTTCAACCAGGCGTATAAAAATGGGTTATAGCAGGTGGAGGACATGGCAATGGAGTGCGCGACGAAGAAGAACAGCGTGTAGAAGCGCCATTCGTTGGACTTCTCGTAGAAGTCGTCCAGGATGTTCACCACATTGATTGGCAGCCACGAAAGACCAAAAACGGCCACCATGGAGATTAACATGCGGTTTGTCCGCTTTTTTCGATCCCTGTCGGCCTCTTCCCGCCGAGAGCTTTTACTGCCGGGCTTCGCCCGGGCACGAGCGTTCAGTTTCACTGACACCCAGATATAGCAGATTGATATGATGAAGAAGGGAAGAACAAACTGCAGGATAGTCGTGACCGAACCGAACACCTTGCGGTATTGCTCTGACGGCCAGTTCTCTTCGCAATACGTTGGCACCATTGACGATGACGAAGTTGTGTTCTCGAAGGCGAAGGTCCAGGCTGATATCGGATATCGGCTTGAACTGTGCGGAACTGTTGAGTTTTCGAGCCCGGTTGCAGGTCGGAGCGTTGTCGGCGCTGGACTGGTGTCTTCGGCCACCACCTTCATGTACATGCCATAGGGCAGGGTGGCCAGCAAGGATATCACCCAGATGCTGACAATAATCGCGATACAGGTGGACAGCTTCATCCTCGGATGGAAAGGATAGATGATCACGAAATACCTATCGATAGCAATTGAGGTGAGCGTCAATGTCGATATGTATATGCTGCATCCCTGCGCAAAGGACACGAGGTGACAAAGAGTCTTACCGAACGCCCAACGACCCATGAACGTGTAAAGGGGTGTGAAGGGAACGGCTAGCACGCACAGGAGTATATCGGAAAGGGCTAGGTTGGTTATGAAAATATTTGTCACAGTTTGCATTGCCCGATTACGAAGGACCACATAGCACACCAGTACATTGCCAAACACTCCCAGGACGAACACCGTCGAGTACAGGATGCAGAAGAAAATCTGCACCAGCTCGTATTTGATGACATCCGGAGAGTCTGCTGACCGTGCTGCCATAAGTGTGTCGTTCTGTCCACCAGCGATTGTTGTCGACCAAAGGGACTGGGACGAGGACGAGGCAGAAGGCGTTGTTGTGGATGAGAAGAGAGGCAAGAAAGAAGACGACGAGTATTGGGTGCCTGTTGTCATGGTTCTTGCCGCCGCTGCTGTTATCGACGACGTCGTTGCGAGGAGCGATGGGGACATTGTGTTGTTGTATTCATAACTGAAACTATTCTTGATGGCATTTGTTGCATTCATCCTGGCAAGTGCAATCTGGACCAAATGTTTCGACGTAGCTGGAAATGGAGATGGAGATGGATTCTGCATTCTATGTTTCCATGGTTTTGCTTTGTGCTCTGTGATGATGGGGACAATATAGAAGTGTTTTGTTTAATGCTTTGAAGTCTTTTGCCAAGAAATTATGGATTCATCTCTGGTGTGGTGTGTTTTGGCTTGGCTTGGCTTGGCTTTGATTTAGGAAGAACAAGAAGCTGTCTTGTTGTATAAAATCACCACCAACAGCATCTGCATCAGCACCTGCAAAAATGAAGTCATTTAATTAAAAATGTGCAAATGGAAAGTATACAACTGCAGTAAGTATAACAAGGATCGGGGATTCTTTCTTTTGTGTACAAGTAAATGGAAATCGAAATGTACACCTAGGAATGAAATAGATGCGGTTTATTCTCTAAAAAGCTCCAAAGCTATGTTTGGTCACACAGTCTACCGCGCAATTTCGTTTTTAATTAGATCTAGTTGTTAAATTTTGTGGCGCAGCAGTTGGAGTTGCAAATTCGTTTGGTTGGCAAACTCAGAGAAAAGTCATTAAAGTTTTTTTCCCCCCCACCAAATAAATAAGGGTTAGTTGGCAACATCTCGCACCATTCTTCGACGTAGTAGGGGTAAGTGGGATGAAAAGGTGTAAGATTTCATTTCAAAAGATCTGGAAGTTTTCTCATTCCTATTGAAGGTATCTGTTTTCAACACTGGGTATGGTACGGTATACAAAATGTTGAAATAGTACACTGATTAATTTACATTTAACCTTCTGCCAAATTAATTGATGAGGTATACTTTGTTTAGTTTAAATGAAGGATTGTAATTAATTTTCGTCGAGATTAAAACAAAACAAAAAAAAACTTTGAAAAAACTACAGTTCCATTTCAAAAGAATTTGTTTTGAAGGAACAGGAATTGCTAGTTGTATGAAACTGTGATTTTAATTTTATTTTCTTTGAAAAATTAAAGTTAGAATTGCTTTATATAAAAAATAACTATTTGACAAGAGTCGTTTTTGTAAAACCTACGAAAAGATTTTCAAATATATAACATACATATGTACATACTTCGGAACAATAAAGATTGAATCAACGAGGTGAGTTTAAATACTTTACGAAAAAACTTTGTCTCGGAATCATTAAGCCTTATTTTAAATTTCAATCGAAACATTTTTGTTTGTTTCGAATTTTAAAAGCTACTTTGAGTTTCACCTGAATGATATTTCACTTTAAATTAAAAGTAAAATTTCGAATAGGGTTCTAAAAACTAAGCAAACCTTTTAGTCCTGATTGATGATAGCTCATAAAGATTAGTTTATTGATTTATCATTTTATCAATCATCTTCCGATGAAACTTACAGAAGAGAAAACGTAAATTAAATATTTCCGGGAGAAAAATATTCTTCAGGCGAAACTCATAACAGGAATTTTTTTTCAAAAATTCTGCACTTGAATCAGACAATCGCATTTTCTGGAATTGATAAGTAGAAACTGTATGATGCAATCTATCAGGTCGTTTTTGAGAAAATTTGAATTTTCGATTCTTGAACAATAAATTTGTATGGGACGGTTGCTGTTTTTTGTTTTAAAATGAAAAAACGCCTAAGGCGAATTTGTTGAAAACCTTAGTTTCCAAGTCCGAAATCAGTCAACCCAATGGTTTAGGCTTTAGAATCGAGGACAGGCAGACAGATGGACGGAATGACTGCGCCCACATAGTAATGTCATGTTTAGTTGAAATCTCGATTTAGGCATTTTTACGAATGCAATGTTTTAAATAAAATTCCTATGTGTCACCAGTAAAAATGGTTTTACTTCTAAAACAATTCCTATAAAGCTAAGTTTTGGAGTGACCTTTATTTATACGACCTTAACACTTCCTTAAAAGTCCTTTTTATTATGGCCCCAAGGAAAAAATAAGACAGTTTAAAAGGAGCCAAGTTTCCTTTTTTTGAAAACCTATGCGGATAATTTATAAGCTAACTAGCGGCCCGTTACGTGCTTCGCTACGTATAAGGCATAGTAATACAAAAAGATGATTATAAAGTTCATTGATTCAAACAAAAAAATATTTTAAATTGCTAGCTATTTAAAAGTCCAAATGACCCAAATGATATATTGTTTATATTATATTTATCAGCAAAGAGTAAAAACTAAAAAATAAAAAAGAATTAGGTACTCTTACTATGGTTGGTCTATATGGGTTAGTCTAAAACAGTTGAATAAATAATATTTTTTGTTTTTCCATTTTGAGCATGAATAAATAAACAGGGGTATCGACTCTGGAACAGGCAACATAAAGTTGGCCATGTGAAAACATGATTCCTCCAAATCGACACCACAAACTTGAAGTGTTTGCCCTAGGGCCTTATTTATGGACATCGCAAATGATAAACGCACAGGATATTGTAATCTTTTGAATTCAAATGGCATATCAGTTGGAATCATAGGGATACGCGGTATCAAACACACTTCTCCTTTTGATTTACCAGTTAAGATTGTAGCTTCAATCAAATTTGGCAATAACTTTTTCATTGCCAATCTGGTGCCATTACAGAGTTTTGGTGGATTAATATTTCGCAATAATAGATATAATCAAAGAACCAATTTTCAGATTCAAGCAATGCGGTGGTATACCAGCCGGTTCCAATGAATCAATTGGATAATTCATTGCCTCATCTTGATTCATAACACTGTCAATTATTATCATTATCATTATATATTGCGCAATTGTACAAAAATTGTTCGGTAAAGTGATCAATCCGTTGGTACTGTCGATTGGTATTTTGCCATCACCAATTTCTAACAATTGTTTTGAAAACTCATGGGCAGTTGCATCATTATGTAGGTGAAAACGCATATTAATGTTAAGTGTCAATTTTCGTACATATTTCCAAAGAACTGATGACTTCAAACAGGCATTTATTTCATCAGCAGGAGTTGATCGAGAAATGACAGGCAATGTTTGACGAAAGTCCCCTGACAGCAATATCAGAGCACCACCAAAAAGCTGTTGATTACCGCGTAAATCTTGCATTGTTCGATTAAATTCTTCTATTGATTTTTTATTCGCCATTGTGCACTCATCCCATAAAATAATTGACGTTAATCGCAGAACTTTTGCCATAGTAGAATTTCTCGAAATATTGCAAGTTGGAGTTCAATCTCCTCTACATTCAATGGCAATTTTAATGCAGAGTGTGCGGTCCGACCACCTTCAACAACGTTTTGGAAAATATAAACACAAAGCAATAACTCAACAATATTTTGGAAAATATAAACACAACAAAGCAATAATTATCGCTGATAAAATGAAATGACATATGATGACATTAAATTTGTTTGACAGAACTAACGTCACTTTTTTTGTCTTCGATTGTTTTGCCAAAAGTTCAAATTAGCTTTTAAGTATTAGTACACATTGTTTGTATATGGGAGCATAGAAAGATGTTGATTTTACACTTTTTTAAGATTTTTTTTTTTTAATTTTCTCTACGTACAAACCTTCTCTGGACTTCCACGAATAATTCAAGACCAAAATTAGCCAAATTGGTAAAGGCATTGTTGAGTTATAACATTACAACGAAAAGTGGCATTGATTTTTATATATATAGATGAAAGTTTTGAAGTATCAATTCATTTGAGTTTCGGTTGCACTAAAATCTCTGAGAATTTGTTTTTAACTATCTTAAAACATTTAAAAATATCAGAAGCCAATAGAGCGACCTTTTTAAGATAATAATAATTCGACTTGAAACTATGATAAATGTATGATTGAAACATGGAGATTCACAGAAACTCGTATAATAATCTTAATCGATAATATCAAAAGTTCTTTAATTTTAATCTCTTTAACTTTTTATTTCAAAGAAAGAAAGACATTTTTCAATCCATATGGAATACTACCATGAAAATAAAAAGATCAAAGGCAACCTCTAGGAACTATTAAGTCTATATCCATTTTAATATTCTCTGGAAGACTGGAATAAATCTTATAACATTTTCTTATGAAATATCCAAACCTTTTGTAATTGTTTTCCGATTACAAAATAAAGGTATTACTAGCTTGAATGAATTGGGTTAGGGATATATTCATGTAATGTGTCCGAATTCTGTGTCTGGAAGAACAAATTGGTAATTTATATTCCTTTAGACCTTTTTTTAGAAAACCAATCATAACCATCAGTGTTTTACGAAAAAAATACTTCCGAACTTAAATAATGTCCCAACCTTATTTTTTTGAAAAATGTAAAAAAAATTAAAACCCTAATATCCCAATTTTGTTTTGAGCTGGATAGGACCGTAAATTATACATTTTATCTCGGAGCAACGAAAATATCTTATTTCATATGTGCCTTTTCTTAAAAGAAGCTTATCTTGGAATTTTCCGTTATTTCAATGATGAGAACTCGAAGTTTTTCGTGTTTTTATATTGAGTTAGACATTTCTGAGGTAGAAGTTGTTCCCTTCTGAAGACATTTCAAGAGAACATTTGCGATGAAATTACCAACTTTTCCTCTACTTTCATAGCAATTTGAAAAACAAAATTATGCTGAAATAAATACATTGTTCAAATTCAATTATAAACATCATTATTTTCAATACTCCCCGAAGTTATATTATACAAAGGATAATGATCATATTTTTCGTAATTTCAAATATTTAAGTATCCTTGTTTCATGAAGTTCTTCCTTCCAACTACAGAGGACAAAATTCTTTCTCACACTTCCAATTTTGTTCAAAGTTATTTGCCAAAGAATAAACCCCATCGCAATCATAGATGAATCCAATACGTTGATGTCCATTATAGAAAAATGTTTAACATTTTTCCATCTACCTTTAAAGTATCTTTTATCTAACAAAGCAATAGCAGCAGCAGCAGTAGAGTAGAGCACAAATCGTTTCATAGTTAAGAAAACAATTGAAATTCAGATTTCATGCAAATTATTTAAATAATAAAAAAAAAAATGCAAGAAAAATAACAGCAAAATTCAAGAAAGGAATGAAAAACTTTCTCATTCACTGTGTTTTATTATAAAATGTCAGAAAAGGATAAACGTAAAGGAAGACAATGAATGGGCAAAGCTGTCTGCCTGCATAATTTAGATACCATGCCCAGCTTTGTCTTGTATATCAAAGCATTATGGAATCTTTGTAGGGAATTAAGTCAGTAGTGGACTGGCATTTCGGAGGGCCCTGAAAATAATTTGACTTTAGTCTGAGGGAAATACTGCAAAAGTACTCCGTCTGCGTCTATAAAAATGAAGTAGATGCGTTTTCTGTGAAACAAAAACCTAAAGTTCAGTATTTCACGAATATAAATGCTCATTTATACGAGAAAATCGCTTTTATAAAATACTATTAAAATTACAACGGGGCATATTCATAGTAATATTTAAAACCCGAGTCTATTTGTAATATTTAAAACCCGAGTCTATTTGTACCCGTAGCGTGATGGTTAGTGCGTTGGACTGTCATGCAAGGGGTCTTGGGTTCAATCGCTGCCTGTGTCACCTAACTTTTTTCACGGGTACTTCCTCTTGCGAGGAATTGACAAATCCTCCATAAAAAGTGCTTTCTCAAATTAGCCGTTCAGATTCGGCATATAAACTGTAGGTCCCTTCCATCTCTGACAACATTACTCGCACACAGGAATGGTTGAGAGTTGTAAGTCACTACACTAGGCCCTAGTTCTCTACGGACTGTTGCGCCACCTAATTTATTTATTTGAACTGGAGTCTAAATTAAACATCTAGGTTAGACACAGCTGCTTTTGACAAAGAATTTTGCAGGTTTGTTAAGTTAAACAGGTTTAAGGTATATTCTACTACAATTCTAGTACAATTTTAATTAAACTTATACAAAATGGCTTGTAAAGCGGAACAAAATAAAATGCGTTAGCGAGAGAGCTTAAGTTTTTGAAATTCTTGAAATTATTCTGTTTGCTGTTAGATGAGAAATTTGATGTAAGTCGCGCTGTTGCTGTTAAAACTTGGAAATACACAGATATTGACAAACCTTTCATTGAATTTCGATCTTCAATATTTAGAAGGTCAATCATAAACTTGACAGTTCTTTTTATCAAATCGATAGCTTTCATACTAATCTTCATCTATTTCAAAGGAGTCGATTCGTGTTACGTAGAGCTTTCGCTTTCTGTTGGGTGGTAGCATTCCAACATCCAGCTAAATATCAAAATATTGATCTATATGCCTAAGTTGTTTGACATATTAAATTTTGTTTTTATAAAAAAAACAATATCAAATTTTCAAATAAAATGTCTCGCAACGTAATTTTCTTAATCAGTTTGTTTATTTTTGACGTTTTACAGATTTAAAAACAGCTTAAACGTAGGTTCTGTCGTGTTTATTTTTAGACTCCAGGCTATCGTTTTAAAATGGGTTTAAATTATCTATCAGCCCTATTATGGCTATCAACTATCAATTATTTGATAACTGATAACTTCTATCAATTTATTGATAATTTGGTATTATGAGTATCAAATGATAATTTTTCACCCATTGTGAATATTAATCAATATATGTACGATTGTGAGTAGGTTTTGTTTGGTGTTTGACGTTTGTCATTTGTGTTGAGTTCTTGTGTTTTGTTCTATAAATAATTTCGGCGGAGTAATGTAAGTTGTTTTCATTAAAATAAATTTCTCTTTTTTCTTAATAATATTTTGTTTATTTAGGAGTAGAATAGTTAACAACAGAAAACAAATATTAGAAAGCCTTGTGGAACTAATGGAGGAAAATCCTGAGGTTGCAAAAGGCATTTGTGCATAAATCTCTGAGCGCTCAGTTGATGGTACATGCCTATTTATCAACGAAGAATTTGTGGCTGATAGAAAATTTGATGGATATCATAATTTTTGACAGCCGTAATACCAAGTTTAATTTGCTTATTTTAATTCATGAATTTATAATTTGTCCAGTGGGTTTGAAGCATCTCGTAATACTGTTTATTTTAGCTTGCACGATAAACCTTCGTTCCTCAGTACAATTGCCTTCAAACAACAATTATTGTGAAGGCATTTCGTTCTTCAATTTGTATATTCAATAAAAACTACAAAAAAAACTTCTATAAATCGTATTTAAATTACAATTCTTTACCATTTACGAATATTTTGATACATTTGTGAACGAAGATTTTGTAGCTGATAGAATATTTGATGGGTATCAATATGTTTGATAGCCGTAATACCGAGTTTATCAATAAATCTATTCACAATAGATCTTTTAATTCACTATTTATCAAAAATATTGATAATTGATCACCATAATACCGATTCATTAATTTTGTTGATAATTATCAACTATTATCAAATTAATATCGTGTTGATATTTGATAACCATAATAGGGCTGTATGAATAACATAAACTGGTGTCTATAGCAAAGACAAAATCATAACTTATCAAAGAACTATGAATATGGCCCAATCTTTTTTGTAAGAGTTTTTTTCCCAGAGAGATGATCACAACTGGCGACAAATATCTTGTGATTAAACATTAAGTCTGTTCAGCGAGGATTTTTTTAGATCAGAACAGCACAGGACAGCACAGTTTCGTGAGAAACGTCAGATCAAGTTAGATGAGTCAGTTAAACGTCAGTTGTCAAAAAAAAACAAAACAAATTGCAAATTGTGTGAATTTTTCGTTTCTCGCTTATTTTTTTTAAGTTTTTGTGTTTTTACTGTGAAAAATATTATTAAAAATTATTGAAATGGAAAATCAAGTGATTGCTAAGATAATACTAAATGAAAATGTTAGTGGTTCAGACACCAATAGTGATTCCTCTTCAGATGATTGGAATGAAAGTGTGACGAATGTTATTACCTTTTCTTTGATGTAAAATGTATTTTATATAAATGTATTTTATAATTATTTAATTAAAGAAATAAAACAAATTGGCAAAATAACTTTATTTTAATTTTTTAAATCACCAGAAAAAAAACAAAGCACAGCCAAATCAAAACGTAAACAAAAAAATGAAACTTCGATTTTGACATTTCTCACGAATCTGTTCTAACCTGATCTGACTCAAAAACAAGAACAGAAAATCCTGTTCTAAACTGTTCTAGGTTTGTCAATGAACAGGAAAGTAGAACAGTTCAGCACAGAAAAAATCTCAATGAACAGCAAAAAGCTGTACTTTTCTGTCTAGAACAGTCCAGCACAGCGTCACTGAACAGACTTATTATCTGGGGCCAAGTGAAATATAAGGTGTCTGCCAATGTTTTAAAGTCAATTCAATCCCTTTAAGATGGATGGAGTTCGTAAAGTTATCGTGGTCATACAACCGCAAATGTTTTAAACGGAAAATTGTAAGTGGTTGGTATTTGGCTGATACTGTTTTTCATTTTTGATGGTATATCTCCCTCTTTCTTTATCTTCTTCTAAACATCCATTAATTTCTCTTTTTAAAAATACTCGTTGTTTGTTGATATTAAATATCAAAATTCAAACCTTATATGTTTTGACATTTCTACGAACTTTTGACTTTTTCCATACGTAATACACATATTTCCTACTCATAAAGTTAACTTTTAGAACGAAAATTAGTGGCAGCTACAAAAATATTTTCTAACATAAGCAGTGTTGCCACAACTCTTCACAAAAGTGTAACAAACTAAATGAAAAAACGTAATAAAACTTAGAAAATAGTAAAAAATCTAAGAACAAAAAATATTGCATTCAAACCAAATAAATGGTAATACATACTTTGGTAAACAGTATATCTCCGTAGTTTATTAGTTGGGGATTTAATAAAACTATTGAAAAGATATTTTATTGAACGTAAACAAATTGTTGCAATTAAAAGGAAATTTTAATACAAGTCTTGATGGAAACAAGTGTAAATGTAAAATGCAAAAAGATTCACAAAAGTAATAAAACTTTACAATAAAGAAGAAGTGTAACGTTTTTGTTAAATTTGTCATATTGTGGCAACGCTGAGCACAAGATGTCAATGTTCACCGATTTGGCAAAGATCAATTTATTACTATGCCGAAGAACTGTAATAAGTCTAAAGCACTATTCACATGAGCACGACCAACGACCAACGAATAAACGAATATTTGTCGATTTTGACATTTCTTTCACATGAGAGTTTTTAATTCGTCGCGAATGGAGTTTAACATTCACCACCGAAACCAAAACAAGAATGATTTTTTTAGGTTAAGTACGCGCGATTTTTTTATTCGTTGCGAGTGTGGATAATGTGGAACGCGAATAAAGTTTGACAGTTCGTATCAACTACAATTTTTTTCGCGACGAAAAAATTTGTTTTCTTAAATTTATTAATATATGATATTGAAAAATAAAAGTATGCATCATAAATCAAATAGAAATTATATTGCTATCGTTTTGTTAAGAAATCATGTGGAAATATGTCTTCAAACGTATATAAACTCACATTTTGTAATTCATTCGTCGTTCGTTGGTTGCGCTCATGTGAATGCTGCTTAACTTGTAATAAAGTTTACTTTATGTTATTATAGAGAAAGCAAAAAGTTTAAGTTGGCTTAATTTTTGGTAAGGCAACTTTTCTTATTCTAGCTATAGTTTCACATTGAAGCGTTGTTTACTGTTTTCGCACATTTTAACTTGCTGCCCATGTTGCAACTACAACATTGTGTTAAGCCAATACACCTTAAGACTTATAGTATCCTTCATAAGATTTGTACCGACGTTTATCTTTTTTGTACTGTGTAATCAACGACACTATTTTGGAGGGGGTGTATTCAAGTGTTCTCTAAGTCCGCTACTGACTATAAAATAGAGGAAGAAATAACAAGAAAAACAACACTTGGGGCAATGCACCCTGTCACCATTACCATGGACAAAGATAAAATGATATAGAAGATGAAATAAGGACTGTGGAGTGAATCCCATATTTTTTGTGCTCCCCTACATAAAGAACTCCTCCTAAGCAATGAAGGGTTAAAATTAAAAAAGAAACCCCTTTTTTCTTTGAGAGTTGACCATTTCCATTGGAAAATCCTCCTCTTTATAGTAAAGAAAATGAAATGTAATTTGTCCTCATGTAATTAATTAGTGACCATGCTGATTGTCTAAAAGCCTTGTCTGCTCCAGAGTATAAAGTGGGAGGGATTCTTTTTTAAGTTCCTTGCTGTCTCTTAGTTTATAATTTATTACTTTTGCTTTTAACAAAACCTCAAGTTATACCCATTCATATACCTACATATATTTCAGTATATTTTAATGTATATTTTTGTTTTGTATAAATTGTTTTATCCTGAAGTGGTATTTCAAAGAAATTAAACCAACAAAACCAACCAAGCTCATAACACTTATCACTAACAACTGGCATCATAAAACCAAACAAAGTTTATCTAACTATGTAATTCCGCTTATTTTAATATTGAACTAGTTATAAACTGATGGAAATGAAATGTATGAAAGGTGGTTCTGGGTAAGATATAGAGATAAAACTATAGGTGACTTTAAGTCGGAAAATTCCCAAAAATTCGTATACCTATACGTACATATGTACACGTATAATGCGGATATATTTATGAAAATGTTATAAAAAGTTTTTGGGAAAACATCTTTTATCATTTGATTGACACTATCCTTATTGAGAAGGTCAAAGTTATATTATAATTAAGCAAGTTTTCTTCCTGAAATCTATAAGAACTACCATAACAGTCATCATAGTTAGCATTATGAATTTATTACCGAAATGTTGTTGGTTGAAAATAATGAAAAGAAAATCCCTTCTTTTCTCTCTCTATCTTAGCCAAAGGATAAAGGCCCAGATAGTACCACCACCAGCCACCAGGAAAGAAACTTTGTTCTACTTGAAGAGCATTTATTATATCTCCTCGAAAACTGACTCGAATCACAAAATTATGATGAAATTCTAGGAAGTTGTAGGAATATCTACCCTTCACTTCATATAGGTAGGTATAGCAGGTAATTCTTTAATGAATAAAAAGGAACAACTTACATCTTCGCTGAAGATGCCTATACCTTCCCCATTTCATCAAAACTTACTCAAGTTGAATTAGGTTATACAAAATGTGTCGGTTGTAAAATATTTTTGATTAACATTTTGTATCTTATTCGCGTAGAAGTTAGATCTAAGATGAAAATGATTTAGACATGCTTAGAGTGTATAACATTAAGGTGCTTATAAAAAAGTTTTAAAAGATTTTTTGATTGAAACGTGTAAAGACCAGTTTTGAAGAAGGATTATTATGGTAAAAGAAAGGATGTATTAAAATGTGAATTGTAATAAAACATTTCGAAAAAAGAATAATGATTTAAATTCCCCGCACAAAATATGATGATTGTGGAAGAAATAATGTCGTTAAAGGGTTGTTTTTTTTCAGTGTTTATATAAAACTTTGAACTAAAAATAGTTAAGTTTTCTTCAAAATCATTTTAAAGAGGTCGAAAAAATTAGTGGATCGTAGATTTTATCAAAAAAGTCAGGCGTGTAATCATTAATGTTCACAAGTAAAGTTACTTTCAAACAAAATACTTATAATACGAATTGTGGGTATTTATTATTTAAATGTTCGAACATTTCGAAACCAAATAATTGTAAATAGGAGGCTTTTGTGCCAAAATTGGTCTTAAGTCTGATATTCCAAGTTTTTGAAATTGTGTGCTGATGTCAAAAGATCTAATAGCAATGATGTCAGAGATAATGAATTACATAACTTTGACTATGAAGAATTCACGGAGATACGCTATGAAACGGACGTTTTTCTCTGTAGTAATTTTACATACTGTAGTTAAAATTTTAGAAACTCATGAAGTGTACTAATGATTTCGGATATAATATGGTACAATAATTCATACACCATATTTTATAAAAATTAAATTTTTAATAAGAAATATTATTTTTTATTAGAACTTACTTATGTCCTTTTCATAACACAGGTAGCATTGAATAGGACAATGGGTGTCTTGAAACGGACTTGTAACCAATGGCTTACTTTGAGCGATATGACTATGCAATGTTTGCAATATTTATTTAAATAATTCAAACATTTAAGTACAACATAAACTGAGATAAGAAAAAAAATAATAATAATAATAACTATAATAATAATGATAAACAAAAAAAACAACAACATAAAATATTTAAACTCTAAACTTCTTAGTCTTTTTTTACACTTCAGAGTTTTCAGAAAGTAGTTAGCTTACAGCAAGCGTCACACTACGATCAGAGGCTCATCATAAGTGCATGTGTTAGTTGTTAGTAAGAAAATAATACAATTATAGCCTAACACACGCACAAAATACAAAACAAATAATTATTAACATTTAACATGAATTATTAACATGACGTTTACGATAGTGGAGCACTGGTTCTAAACAATGATTTTAATCCCACCTTATTTAAATTTAAATCTATCGATGAACAGTTTAAGTTATATAAAATGCTCATTCGTCTTAAAGCTTTATTCTTCCCATAGTTAGTTCTATGGAAGTCAATATGTATAAAATCAAATGTACGCAGGTGATGAGTTCCGCCTCGGTAATTCAAATGTACACAAGATAGCAAATAAGGTGCATCAATTTCACTATTAATGAGTTGAAGAAAAAATACCAAGCCATTATTAACACGCCTTCGATGGAGAGATTGCATTTGAAGAAGCAGAATACGATGTTCATAGGGAGGCAGATCATAAGGATCTTGCTTTATTAACAATAAAATTAATGTGATGTGTAAATTCTAAGTTGGAACAGAAATGAACACCTAAATCTTTAAATGTGGAGACGCGACAGACACAGAGTTTTTGCTGTGATATACAATAATCAATAATACACTATCGATTCGTTTTTTAGTAAAAGTTATCGTCTGGCATTTTAAAGGGTTGAGTGAAAGGCTATTTTTCCCACACCGAAATGTGAAACTATCAATGTCGGTTTGTAAAAGAATACGATAATGGGTGGACTTTATTATTTTAAAAATCTTCATGTCGTCAGCAAAAATGAGAACTTCACTTGAGCGTAGACAAGACGATACATCGTTAATAGACAGGATGAACAGAAAAGGGCCAAGATGGCTTCCCTGGGGTACACCAGATTGAGCAACAAAAAGTTCAGAATGACAATTTCTAAATTTTACCTCATAGGATCTGTTTTCAAGGTATGATTTGATCCAAGCTAAGAAAAATGGTGGAAAACCAAGAGCTTTAAGTTTAAATAAAATAATTCCGTCTCCGTGGCTAAGTTGGTCAAAAGCTTTGGAAAAGTCAGTGTATATGCAGTCAACTTCATAACCTTGTTTAAAAGCGTTTGAACATATGTTTGAGAATGTGAGGAGATTAGTAACGGTTGATCTTTTTTTCACAAAACCATGTTGCTGTTCGCAAATGAGATTTTTACTAAAAAATGCTACACTTTCACAAACAACTTGTTCAAACAATTTAGGTATGCAAGAAAGCTTTGCAATGGGCCTGTAGTTTGTTATATCCGCCTTGTTACCTTTCTTGAAAATTGGTGAAAGAAATGCCTTCTTCCATAAACTGGGAAATTTGCCTGTTTTTAGAGAAAGTTTGAATAAGAACGTAAGGGGTTCAACTAAAGCATTACTACACTTTTTTAATACTATCTGGGGAATACCATCGGGACCGGCTGAACAGTCATCATTCAACGTGGATAAAAGATCAAGGACCGTACTCTGCAGCTAGTTTGCGAAAAGGAGTGAAGATTATGAAAATATACTTCATCAATTTCTTGAGGGCTATTAACAAAAAATTCACGGAAATTTGTTGCAAAAGCGTTACAGATATCAACAGTTTTATTTAAAGAAAGATTCTTGTAAGTGAAGTTAACTGGAAAGCCATCTGATTTTTTCTTTAAGCTTACAAGTTTCCAAAATTGTTGAGGATTCTCTTTCAAAGAGGTGCCCATATCAGTAACATAAATAGCATATAAAAAATTTGAAAGAGACTTAAATTCGTTAAAAAGTTCAACATAAAAAGAGAAATTGATTGGAGACAGAGTTTTGAGATAATTTTTCCATGCCTTATTTCTTTTGTTACGCAGTAAACGCAATTCTTTCGTGTACCAAGGGTGGCTAAAGTTTGTATTTCTTGATTTCTTTAAAGGTAAATTTTTTTCTAAACAATTATTAAAGATCTTATAGAAATTTGAAACTGCTTCGTCAATATTAGAAAATGCTAAAGTATCAGCAATTCCAGAAGTGATTAAATCTTCAGACAACAACTGGAAATTAGATTTTCTGAAGTCAAAATTATATAAGCAATCAAAGGAATTACTGTGTTCAGTAAGGTGATTACTTAAGTCAAGAAAAATGTCCAAGGGGGGGGGGGGGTGATATTTATCAATATTAGTAATTCCTGATCTAGATTCTAGAACAAGAGTACTAATAGCGTCAGAAGAAAAGACTAAATCGAGAATTCGATTTTTTGAGTTTTTAATACAGCTTGTTTCCTGTAAGTCAGTAAAGAGGATTTTATCGAGAAAAGATAGTTCCAATTGTGAAGAAGAGAGAGAGGCTTCAAAGCAAGATTCGTCTTCCGATGGAATCCAATCAATGTGTGGTAAATTAAAGTCACCTAGAAGTAAGATATTGGTGTCAGAGCAGGACAAACTGATAACAAAGTCTAATGCCAAGGAGAGTTCGCTATAAAAATGAAAATTGTCTTAGTCTGTACCATTAACTTTACACAGACCAGTTCAATTCATAGTTCAAATGGAAAAGATACAGACGAAGAGAGATATGTATTTTTTACCGCTATAAGAACACCTCCACCTAAATCCTTTGCATTACCAACATGACGATCATTTCTGTAAACTTCGAACTTTTGACTGAAAAGTTCTGTGTCGGAAAAGCTTGAATTAAGCCAAGTTTCTGTCAAAACGAATACGTCATGTGGAAATGATTGGGAGTTAAGAAAAATGTCAGCAGCCTTACTACGAAGTCCCCTTACGTTTTGGTAGAAGAGGGCAAGCCTGTTGAGTTTTTTGGCTTGGTTTTCATAGAAACACCTCGTTTGTGACTTTGTGAAAATTCTTTGACCAAAGTCTCAGCGGGCCATATATTAGTATTGCAAATGGGATCGAAGAACGTGGGATTCGTTACTATTTTGAAAGAGGAAACAAAGCTGTTTGGTTTACTTATCTTAGAACACCTAATGGATGAGCTACAAGGTATGCTCTTGGTAGATACTAAGTGCGAAGTTATATCTTCTGGCGTTGTTAGTCTTGATTTCAATTTGGTGAAAATAAATAGCTTTCCGTAACTGATGTATTAGTTGCAATTATTACAAAAATAATTCTTCATACCTTTCAAGCCACATGTCTCGTGTGCCCATTTATTACAAATAGCACACATTAGCCAGTCAACATTGCTGCATAAATAAGCCCCATTACAAACAATACAATAGTTCTCATCTTTATTGTTTTTTCTTGTGGTATTTCGGGTCTTGCGTTCGCCCTTAGCATGAGATGCAGATGTAGATGGTAGATTATAAGAAGACTCAGTAGAATCATCTGATTCTCGAAGTGAAAAATCTGCATCCGACGACTCTGAAGATGACTGTATACGAGCATTTTAATGTTTTTAGAAGTTTTCATCTTGATAATCTTTTTATTTACTTCCTTTTTAGCTGAATGTTTTTCCATTAATGCATCCTTCTCAGGCGTGTCAGTTGTAATCGCGCTCTTCATCTTCCTGGATCGGTTCTGAGTTTTTTTTCTAGGCAACGCCTTTGGATATGGTCGAATACATTCAGGAAATAAAACCATAGTTGATGCCTTGATGGATTCGATTCCGAGCTTGTTATTTGTGGAGCGGAGCAAGACGAGATGGCAGCAGAGGTTGTGGGGTCATCGCTGGTATACGGAAATTCAGCAATTATTCCAGGAGCATTATCAGTTGATACTTCAGCATTATGGAGCTCAGGTATAGGTCTGTCAGTGACAAAGGATGTCAAGAAATCATCTTCAGTGAACGTATTTCTATTAAAAGGATGTACACCAGTTTTCTGAAAACCCGAAATATTGTTTTCCATAAAAAATGCAGAAATATACGAGGTGTTGGCAAATTTAGCTACCTCATAAATGGAAACTGTTTTTCCGGGATTAGATAACATCCATGCATTCATGGCCTCTCTATATCGAGCTTTAAAAGATCCATAAACAGAAAAACCCAGCGGCTGGAGGCGATGGCTGCAGTGAGGTGGAAACGTTAAAATTTTAATATTAGGTATTATCTCTAGCCAACGTGACGATGTTAATTGTTATGTGGCTAGAATAGTTGTCACATAGTATTAAACAAGGGTTTTCTTCAGAGGGCTTAACATATTTAATAAAGTGGATCATGGCCTTGTAGAAACTCTCTTCAGTTATCCAACCACTTGGGTTGGCTAGACCCAGTGAACCTTTTGGACCACCTTGTAACATAAATTCCTTGAAATGGACTCTAGGAAACACAAACACAGGAGGAACAGTGCTACCAGAAGCATTAATGAATCCAAGCATTGTGACTAACTGTCCTCTTT
Source organism: Eupeodes luniger (assembly GCA_951509635.1). Taxonomy (NCBI): domain Eukaryota; kingdom Metazoa; phylum Arthropoda; class Insecta; order Diptera; family Syrphidae; genus Eupeodes; species Eupeodes luniger. The sequence goes on from OX608073.1 coordinate 1,737,911, forward strand.
CTGCCGATGTCACCTGTCCAACTTGTTTGCACCCTCCGGTAGCAACTACTTTTGGCGGATTGGTCACTGTTGAACACCCAGTTTCGTCAAGGTTCTATATAATATGAGGTTCAATTTTCTTTTTATTTAATATGATTGCAAGATTTTCGTAAAACTTACTCACGTTTTCTTGGTTAAAAGATGTAGCCCGGGATAGAGATGTATTTTCAGGTTTGCGTACTGATAATGAAGGATTTCTCTTCATGAACCCACGAAAATAATCCTTTGTGGCCTTTTTTTGCTCAATCCATTTTTCGGGTGCTACATGATTTGCAGCTGCAAATTGATAAGCTAACTCTTTCACCTTGGTCGTTGTGAGTCCATAGCACATCTTCGAAGATCTTCTTAAATAATCTGCAAGTTGTTGCTTTTGTTCACGTGTAAAAATTCTTTTATTTCCAATATTTGGATCATGAGTAAACGCAGTTGAAGACCCTTTAGCTTTCTTAACAAGGGCCACCAAATACACCGAAATTGTAGGTTAAGATAATATTGAATTTTTAATCACTTTGCAAATATACGCTTTTTTTTACAAAACTAATGAGCTTTAAACACGTGCGCAAAAGTAAACTAAATAATCGATGCCGAAGTCTGTCTTTTTTGTGAGTTTATCTATGGTCATCAGTGGTGCCAACAACCAAAACAATAATTTTTTTCGTTCAGAAGTTTTTGAAATATCTATAGTGTCCGTTTCATAACCCGTTCGTTTCATAGCGTATTCCCCCTACATACAGTGGTGTCCAAAACTAAAGCTTTTTTGCGTTAAAATAAAACAGTAGTGTATAACAGCTTAGATTGAAAGGTTTTTTTCATATCTTTTGATCACTGAATGCCTCTTCTGTTAAGGCTGGCCATTATGAGACAATAGTAATAAATATCCACTTTAGACGAGACTTCATATTTTATACGGAAATTTGCTGAGATCCTGCCAAATCTTGTCGGACTTTTAAGTCTCTTCACTAAAGACATTGATTTGCATTAATTTCGCTTAATTTATTTTTTCTATATTAACAAATATGTCCCAAAACCCTTACATTTCGAAAAAGGAGTATTTCACTAATTTCTAACCAGAAACCTTATTGCAATGAAAGTCGAAGACATTTTTTTAGGTTTTGAATCAGTCTAGCTACAATTTCCATGAAGTAAAAAATTACTCGGAAAATTGAAAATTTGATCTGACAAATCAATAGCCGTGTTTTTTTGGTATTCCATATATAGCACAGTGAGAAATTGCCAAAAAAACGATCCGCAGTAGTCCAGTTTTTATATTTGAAAGTTGATACAATTGAATATTTGCCAGAATAATTTATCAAAATATTCCAAAAAAATAGCGACATTCAGACCAGGGGTGAAATCGTGTAAGCTTATTTTTTATAGTTGACTATCAAGATCAAGAAAATACGTCTGTGTAAGGTGATAGTCGATTTCAGAGTTTTAACCAAACAATTTGACATAAAATAAAAACTTCAAGAAGGGGGTTTATTTAGTATTTAGTATTTTTAGTATTTATTAATCATGATTAGCTAATATTGTAAGAACATACATTCTTATTTATAATATAGCTTTAAAGTGTACAGCAGCTACGGCATTTTGTATCACAATAAATATAAGTTAAAATGTTAAAACATCAAATTACAAAAAGAAAGAAAGAGAATAATAATAACAAAAATATTAATACGAATAGGCAATTTTATAAAAAGATGAATTTAAAAAATATATTAATAATATTGTTTTAATTGTAATTAATTGCTAAGGTACAGTTTTAATTCATTTTTTAATTTCTGTGCGCAATTTAAACTTCTTATTTCACGTGGTAACGAATTCCACATTCGTGAGGAGTTTACAAAAAACTGGCGTTCGTAGACTACTACATTAACATGTGGTGTTGAAGCGAGCCTGAAGCTCGCCTCAATTCTTTATATACCTGAATCGAGTTGAAATGAGTTTAATTCCCCTACCGGAATCGAGTCAAAATTTGTGAAAAAAACCTGTGTGGAGGAGTTATTTTTACAGATAATGCATTATGGTCTGTTTATTTGCATGTTTGTGTACAAAAAATATAGTTTTGTTTTAATAAAATTTAAAAAAAAAAAAAATTGCACATGGAGTAGGCATATTCTTATATGGTGCTAAACTATTCAGTTCTTCATTGTTTAACATGAATCAAACTATCTCACTTGCACTTCATTAGAAACATCGAAACAGCATTTGCATTTTAGAAAGTACTGTCAAACTTAATAATTTTTAAATCTTCTTGTGTGGTGGAAACACCAAAAATATTTATTTAATCTAAACTAAGATAAACCCTTGGTGGAAACATAGCAAAACTTAATTATCTTTTCTATTGTTTTCTCTTGTAAAATAAGCCCAGTTAGTCCATTTTCATTAACAAAACTAAATAATATCAACAGTAACAGATTGATTTTTTTCCCCAATGGAAAACACATGATTCCAAATGCACAACTACTCAACGAACACAGCCATCGAGATACAAATGCAATATCAATCGTACCAACATTTGAGAACGAAATCACATAAGATCCATTCGAGACTCGTATAAATGTCAAAAACCCATCCGTAGTAAAATTCTACTTTAACTTTTATCGATAGTATCCATACTACGGATATGGTTTTTGTTATTCGTGTAAGATCCTACTATACTATTGATAGATTTTGCAACAAAACACGGGTAATATTTTTAAATGTTTGCCCTAGAAAAGAGTTTTGAGATGAAATATTTGAAACAAAAAAAATATTATTTTAGGGCGAAACTAAATCAAAAACTCGTTTCAACTTTTAAAATATGTATTTTCATTTAATCAACCGAGATTAGTCGACACTAAACTAAATACATCTCGCTACAAAAGAGTCTCGAATGCGACCTACAATTATAACTTCCCATTGCACACTTAAATATTTGCAAATTATATTTTGTGTAGGCTGGATTGACATTTAAAGAAATTCAAAAACCATATCAAAAAAATGACGTTTTAGCATTTTTCTGTCCAGATATTGGAAATATCAAATAAATGTAGGAATATTTCTGTTAGCACTTAAATGTAAACAGCACTGTCAATTGGATTTTTCAAGAAATTATACCAAAAGTCAAGAACAATATTTTGTATAAGACTTCCATTGCTATCAAGATATTTTTGAATTGAACATCAATTTTTACAAAGTAGTTTTTTTTATACGTTTTTATTTGTGACTTGACTTGTAATTTTCATTGAGTGGGAAACAATTGTGCAGATAAATTTTTTTCAAATTCTCAAGGGTTTTGGGGTTTAATCAAGATTTATTATCTCAAAGGGATTTTGAATATGTGTAATGTGCGAGACATAAATATATTTCAAAAAAACATATTCAAAACAAAATATATACTTAAATTTCTCCGAATTATTCCTTAAAATATTATAAAATACAGTTTTAATAGGTGTCTTTGAATGAAGTAAAAGGTGCTTAACATAAGTTCACCTTGGGATTTATCAGTTCAAGTTGAAGACCTAATATATTTAACACGAGGAAACACTCATGACAAATCATTACAAAACTATAAATTCAAAAGTTATTCATTCCCTTTTATTTCTTTAAAAAAATCAATCTTCATCCCAGAAAAATGAACAAATGTTCTTCCTTATTTCCGTAATATGTTTATACGATTATAGCACCTACAAAAATTCAATAATACCAATTGTGATACATAATTTAATTTTCTCTGCCCATTTTCAAATTTCCAAAACCTCATTCAATTTGAATTGAATGCTTCCTCCTTAATAAGTTTTTTTTTTTCTAAATTAAAATCACAACCCCACTTCACATTTTATGTTCGTATTTTCGGTTTGCCTTGAGAAAATTAATATCCCCTCGAGACTATAACAACCCATGTCAATATACTTTGTGTTGGAATTAGGAAAAAGCATGTTTCACTGCCCGTTATATATAATTTCCCTTCGCACAAAATATCCCATTCAAATAATAAAAATGTAATCCAATTCAAAGCCATTGTCAACGCTCTTAAGCCCTGTATACGTAGGTTAGGTGCCTCGTAAAGAATAAAATGAAATATTACATCCCTGTTTATTTAAATTGCCGTTCAGCTCCAATAAATTAAATGCAAAAACTTTGGCAATTCCCTGCGAATTGCTACCACAATTCCTGTCAACGCACAAGCTCCAACACCAGCACTAACACCAGCAACAACAACAACAACAACATCAAGCCACCAAAGCAAATAATGCCCAAATTAATCACGCCTCTGCCATAGTGTCGCAGTGAGGACGAGAACGAGGACGAGGAAGTGAGAATATTGTTTAATGTGTCTACAACTTGGCCCTCATCCTCCTGAATGTTGCCATTTCCGGTGGCTTTTCTACTAAAACCAACTATTCGGAATACAGTATTCGAAAACAAACAATTGCAAATAATTCAAATCGTTAATTTAGATTTTGCTCCTCCGCATGAGCTCCAGCACTCAGACTCAGCACAATCGTAATCCATTAAAAGGTTTCCCATCGCCACCATCATCACCATCACTATCATCCGATTTGCAGAGCCACCATGTGCCAGGAAAACTATTTTACTAATTTCCCGAACCTAAACAATTTGGTTAAAGGAGCAGAGGTTCAGTCGCTCAATCATTAATTGCGTTGCGCTTATTCTACATTATACCCGAAGCCCTATAGACATCAGGGCAGGGCTTTAAAGATTGTGGTGAAAGTGCCTGTTTCGGAAGACAATTTCGCTGACAAGATGAGCTGTGTGTATATATTTTGTCTGAATTTTCCACGCATTGTTAAACAACTCAAATTACACAGAGTCCTTTTGGTCCTTTGAATTATTTATTACAGCAAAGTGATGATGACGCTGTACGCTGATGGTGGATATATGGTTGTACCTATATAAGGATGGTTATAGTTTGAGGAAGCTGTATCTTGTTTCATATTCTGTTTCTGTGTGATTAAAACACTAAACTTTCCAAGAGATAAACGTCGACATTATTTTGATAATGTCTTCTATTCGAAGATGAACAAAATAATTATAGGTTTGAGGATAACGTGTCAAGGACTTCCTCCATGTACTATGTGCCTTGGCATTTAAAGGGGGATGGTTGAATTAAAGATGACAAGCTCAGTTACTTTTACTTGTCTTAACTCGACACTCGAGAGATAATCTCTTTGATGTTTGTTAAAATTATATTTCAAGAATCTGAATGAAGTGAACATAGGAATTTCTTCAGTTTTTTGCTCACACAAATATTTTTTTTCCAGAGTTAATTAGGACACAAGTCCTGATGATGTTGTAGGCTTCTGGAAAGCGAACATATTCAAGGGAAAGGGATGTTTGAAGAAGAATTCGGCTTATTGATATAACTTTATGTTTTTGTATCGAAAATTACTTGAAGTAGGAAAGTTTATAGAAACTCGTTGATGTCCTTGAAATTTTGTAGAAAGGGTATTTATCATTAAAGATGTCGTTTAAACTATAGAAGGGAAGGTAAATTTTTAGATCAAATTCATTCATGATTTTATGGAAAACAGTTTCTTTCATTGAAGTTTCATTTAGTAAAAGTAAATCTTTGGAACAAAGCCTAACATTTTACTATAGGTACATGTACAAATTTCAATTTTATAAGCTTATAACCCTAAAATTGTCTTTAGTTAAGTGAAAATAAAAGTGTGATAAATTAAAAACAAATTACATTTTGCTTTGGAAACAGTTAAGTTTAGTCTTTCCGGACGTTCGTCGTTTTCTGTAAGAACTTTATATTTTAAATTCCAAAAATTCATTTTTTTCTTTTCTTTGCAATGTCAAAAACACTCAAATTCCACAAAAAGATAGCAACTGGGGATGAATTAAAAATTTCGTGAAGTTGAATTTTATTTACTGCTCCCTTAAAAAAAAATGATGTACGAGTATTTTGGGTTGCGTCGGCTAACTTTGTGAATTAAAATGTAAATAGGTGCTATAAATTTCATAATTTTTGTTGACAAAAAAGTTGGATGTGGCAGTAACTTAAAATATTTAATAAACCCCTATACCTACTTGATGAAGATACACAAAATTATGTAATATAGTTGTTGATTAACTTTTGTATTTTAGTTGCTCAAGTAAACTTGGAAGCAGAACAAATATTATACTATACGTTATTTTACATTGTGCCCAGCTCGACGTAAATAATGTAAATAAATATTTTGGAGTAACCATTCCCATTACTGGAATTCAAAATCATTTACTAAACATTTTTGTATTTGACAATAGAAATAGTAAATATATTGATGAGGTGCTGTATTTATCAGTGGAAAATTAGATAGCTTGTTAAAAGCTTACACGCTTTAAAGAAACAAAACCCGTTTTTTTACTTCCCCTTGGAAGTAATAGTGTGAGAGCTTATCTTTTTGGTGTGAAAGGAAACCATTTTATATTAAAGTTGCAATTAGTTTTATTAAAGGTGATGGTAGAAGCGCTCGTTTTCCAGCACATATAATGAGAAAGTTTCCAAGAAAAATTGCATCAAAAGAACACGTTTTCGCAAAATGAAATAAGGACGGAAAAAACTACTTTAAATTTATTGCATTTTGACGCCTTCAAAAAAGGTTGCTTTTTGTCAAAATAGGTTGTAAACGCGTTATATTTAAAGTGGACAAATTTAAGTGACATTTTGCATTCTTGTGTTGTTAATCAAACAAGATATCACGATATTAGAGAAATCGAAAGATGTGGGTCCGACAATTCTGGCCGTCCGTCCGACAGACAGTCTGTCCTCACCCCTAAAGTTGGGTCGATTGAGTTAAAACTTGAAAATTGAGGTTTAAAGCAGATTCGCGTTAAGCGTATTTTTTAAAACCAATTATTAAAAATCGAAAATTTTAATTTTCTCAAAAACAGACCGATATTTTTTTTTATTTTTCTCTAAAATATATACTGTTGTATTTCTCCAGAAGGATTTTTTGTATGGATTTTAAAAAAACATTTTTTTACCAAAATTCGATATCTCAAAAACAGTCAACATTTTAAACTGAAGTTCACTTTATAGCTGCATACAAAAAATATGTTTAAAAAAATTGAAAAATGTTAAAAAACATTAATTATTTCAAAAAAAAACCGCTCTTAAAATTATTGAATAAACAAATTAATAAATTTAGGTCCTTTTGAGAAATAAATTGGCATTTACATTTTTGAAGATAAACCTATTTTTCATGTATATTTTTAACTTCCCATAGGAAGTTATAGTCCGATTTGTCAAATTGAAAATTTTGACATTTCTCGACGTTTCAAGGTCCCTAGAGTCGAAATAAAAGATTTTTAGAGAGATGTCTGTGCATGCGTGTGTACGTACGTTCGTACGTCCGTACGTCTGTACATTCGCGAACTTTTTTTGCCGTCCATAGCTCAAAAACCAGTAGAGATTTTGGCTTCAAATGAATTTAATGCATAAAGATGCAGAAAGGATTCTCAAAAAAATTGTGTGGGTGGTTTTTTTACCATAGCAATTTAAAAAAAAGTTCAACATTTTGGTTAACCCTAAATATCTCACGAACCAATAACGCTAGAGACTTCAATTAAATTTTATATTATAAATTGTAACGTGATACCAAACAAATATATTTTTGGAAAAAATCCAATTAACGGTTTTGTTTATAAATCAAAAAAAACTGAAAAAATATTGGTCACCTCGAAAATTGTATGATCAAAAAATGATTTTATCTCCAAAACAATGCTATGCAACGAAGAATAACGTTTCTAACATCTGGTAAAATTTTGAGAAAAATCAAATAGACAGTTTTTTTTACAAAAAATAAAAACCTGCAAAAAAAATTATTAAAAGATGGTAAAAATTGATTTTCGATTTAAATATCTTTTCAAAACTTTAAGATATTGGATTTAAACTAATTTTTTCTTTTAAAACATATTGTTGTCAACATTCAATAAAATTTTGAGAAAAATCTAATTGACAGTTTTTTTACAAAAAATAAAAACCTAAAAAAAAAAATAATAATAGTTGGTAAAATTTGATTTTCGACTTAAATATCTTTTCAAAGCTTTGAGATATTAGCTTTAAACTAATTTTATCTTTTAAAAACTATTGTTGTCAATATTCAGTTAAATTTTGAGAAAAATATATTTGACAGTTTTTTTTTCAAAAAAATAAAAACCTAAAAAAAATAACAAAAGTTGGTAAAATTTAATTTTCGACTCAAATATCTTCTTAAAAATTTGAAATTATGGCTTCCAAGTAATTTTAGCTTATAATAAATATTGTTTTCAACATTCGGAAAAATTTTGAGGAAAATCGAATTGACAGTTTTTTACAAAAAATACAAACCTAAAATAACATTACTAAAACTTGGTAAAAATTTACTTTCGACTCAAATGGCTTTTCAAAAATTAAAAATATTACCTTCAAACTTATTTTATCTCACAGAAAATATTGTTTTCAACATTCAGTAATTTTTGTATAAGAATCTAATAGTCCGTTTTTTCATAAGAAAATATAATCTACAAAAAAATCGTACGCAAATTTGGTAAAAATTGATGTTTGGTTCTCAATATCTCTCAAATTAATTTAATTTATCCAATTTGTATTTGTTTATATTAGAAATAAAAACTTTTAAGAAATGCTACTAAAATTGGTAAAAATTGGTTTTCGACTAAAAATCTCGTTAACAAAACTAGATTTTGAAATTAAACTATTTCATTATATGCAAAATATTGTTGGTAGTTTTGAAATTTTTAAGAATATTCAATTTTTTTCAATTCAATTCAAAAATAGATAGAATAATTGTGCATTTTAACATTTTAATCCTATCTATCATAAGGACATGGCTAAAAGCCGTCTGCCAAGAACTATCAATTTTTGAGTACATTTACATCATGAGTTTTATTCTAATTACTTCTTTTTTCTTTTAAATTTAATATTAATACTATTTAAGAGTGTTAGCATAAGTTTCAATTTTTTAATATATGTAGATTAAGTTTTTTTTTTTTTTTTAAATGTTTAAGTCGATTCACCTGAGTTCAAAAGTCTTCATCAATTATCATTTTTCGGTAACTTAGTGAAGTCTTACAAAATTTGTCGATAGCTTCCCAGTCGGGACCGTTTAAAGCATTTTTCACTTCTTCGGATGTCAAGCTTGCTTTCCCAAAGCAGCTCCTTCTGATGTCCTTAAATGCTGGGCATACTCCTATGAAATGAACGGAATCCTCATGCTGTACCATGTTGCATATTGAACAAAAGAGTGGTAGATCACTTCTATGGGGTGTGAAATTTAACGGAAGCACCTCTCCTCTGGCTCTAAAGATATATGAAATTTTTTGGGTGCTATGACAGTCCTTGAAATAGTTATGGGAGCCCAAGTTAAGTTCCAAGGTCCTGTAAATTTCTCTGTGAGTGGAGGCATCTGAGTCTTCTCTCCATTTTATTCGCATTTTGTCATCTATGTGCTCAATAAATATGTAAAGGGTTTCCTTCCATTGGGTTCTTGAGTCCCAGTTCAGTTGAAGAGGATAGTTGTAGCTCTCTGCTAGGTCCAGAATATCCTTATACCATGAGGTGTTATTGGTGACTGCAAAGTTCATAAGTTTCCGTGGTAGTCTATCTGCATCCATATTAATTGCTTTAAGTATATAGTTGATATTGAGTTTTAGGGTTTGAATAAATAAAGCGGACATTCCTGTTTCAATCATCAACATATAATTCGGTGAAAATCCGGGTAGTTGAAATGTTCTACGAAGGTAATATCTTAACAGTTTTTCAACTATAATTTTTAAGAATAATTCAACTGAAAACTTTTTTAACACAACACAAAAACCTACAAACTTTTAAGCAAGACAAATCGGCAGACGGGATGGGAAGTTATCAGTGTGGGTCGCATCCCAGCCTCTTTTAAATTTTAATATGAAGGTACTATTTTTAAACAGACTCTTTGCAGCAGGATCGGCGGCGTCCCAGTCGTGCATTTTATTTACTATTAAATGTCTTCAACGTCTCGATTATGGTAAGAAAAAAACAGCTTGAACTTAGATTTTTGATTGACTTGATTTTAATTTTAGTAAACGACATTTTTGGTTAAGACTAAAAATATGATTTGAAAAATGTTAATCCCTTTAATTTTCAGAGTGGATTGCATCCCAGGCTCTTAAAAATTAATTTTCAAAAGATTGATGAGCATTTTGCACTTTCTGCTCTTTTATTTCCGAAGTAAAGTTGAGTTTATTATAATATGTTTAAAATAAAAATTATCACTAATAGCGTACATGAAAATTTAGATAATTAGGTTATTAGATGCATCTTAAGCAGCGGTGATATGTTTAGTTCTGAAAAACTGATTTTCGTTACCTTTGACCTTTCATATCTTACGATGGAAACACGAGATTTTATGAGACTTTATACACAATTTGAAGAATGCCAAATGAAAGTTTTAAAAGAGTTTCCACCTTATAAAATTTCTCTTTCCAAAGTTGAACCATTTTGTTGCCTTATTTTACTGGGCTTAAAGTGTTCTTACAACGAAACAGAACCTTAAATCCAAATGGAAGGAAAAGTAGTTAAAGTTTCGATACATCAATTTTATGTTATAAGGCATTCTTCAAAATTATTTCCTTCATAACATTTTAATTCGTTAATTTGATTAATGATTCCTTATTTGATTTTCCTACTGCTTTATTAGCAGTGTACATTAACAAATCTGTATATTTTTGTTTACACAAAAAGGTTTCCATCAAAAAATAATATAATTATTTCAATTAATTATTATTTGTTATAGGAAGTGATGGATTGATATAAACCAATTAAAAAGTTTTTATTTGTTTGCATTCGCGTTCGAATACCATTAATTCTTTATTCATTATTAAACGATCCATTTATTAAAATTCAAAATTATTTAAATATGTACATATTTATTATTCTACTAATTTATATATTCTCTTTAGTTTACTGTGGATGTTTATTTATTTATGTTTAATATGTTGTGGTACTCTGACCATACGTTACGATTTAATGATTTTTAGTATTTAATTAAATGACATAAAAGCCTTTTTTCGATATATCATTCTATCACTTTTAACTTTGGAAACCGATATATCATATATGAACTGAACATACATATCTGTCGTAATTGTTCTTAAAAGAAGAAAGTTAAGTCGTGAGAATTTTATTATATTGAAAAATATTCTTTATTGACTTACAATTTCTCATTAATTCGGTTTGATTGCAATAAGTATATGATGTACTTATATGTACTCTACATAAAATATGTCTATGAAGTTCGTTAATTTAAAATTAAAAAAAAACACATGTGTAATAGGTATATGAATAGTGTACAATGTACATGTACAGAATACATTACTCGAATTATGGAATCACAAACCTTTAACAATTAATTACATTATTTGAAGAGACTTAATTACTTTTTATTAAAATACAATAAACTAATTAGAAGTTGTTGGCCACAGAAAAGGACAAACAAGGATTCACATCCACTTTACCGCATCGCATATATGTACAATAAAACAAAAAAGACTGCCAATAAAATGTCTGATCTGATGAACAGATTCATCCCGTTTATGGGCGATGCGGTTCAACACTGCGGTCTGACGCGAGAGAGGTAAAATTGTAAAACTTAATTAACTCAATAATAAAAATATACATAATGTATCTCTATACACAGAGAACGATAATTGCAATTTTATTACAGCAATAAATACCACGCTTCGGGTGACACGCAGTCTTTGAGGTGGTTTATTGGTTTTTGGTTCGTTTCGTATATAGGTAATAATGTAGGCGACCGACGTTTTTTCTGCCACCTACTCTACTTTCATATGTTTGTACATTAAAATTGTACATACATATATTATATGAATTCGATGATGCCTTTACGAATTGTGCGTAATCGAGCATTGTGTTTGGTTTTTATTACCTGGCGAAAACGCATAATTATCCGCAATCGACATAATTAAATATTCTAATTGAGTATTATCGATATCAATAATGATTCTTCCTAACATGTGACATTTGAATTCTGAAGTACCTTAACATGTGAGTTCTGAGTTTTATATAAGTTGTTTGGGATTAGAAGGGTAAAAATCTCCGTCTCTTCAATGTTTTACGAGTTACCCATTTTAATGTTTTAGAGGTTTCAAAGATTTCGCTTTATTAAGTTATGAAAATGAGTTGATTTGTTTACATTTAACGGTGCTGTAAAACGTCTAAGCACTTAGGCCCCTTTCACACCAAACGAATCTGAATCAATCTGGATCACTCCGAATCAATTTGAATCTGATTTTTTTTTTTTTTTTTTTTTTTTTATAATAAGCGAACACTAAAAGGGTTTATATACCTTTAATATGCCAAAGACACAGTGTGAGCATTAGGAAAAGAGGGAAGGGTTGGATAGGAGGTGTCGGTGTACATTGATTTTGAATTCCTGAACATTGCAATGATAGGGAAAGATAGAGCGTGGCAAGGCGTTCCACATTCGCGTAGTACGGCTAAAAAAAGAATCTCTGTACTTCATAGTACGGCCGAAGTTGGGCTCAAGGGTAAACTGATGGGCATTCCTAGAAGCGCGGGTATTACGGTTAAATTGTTTAAGGGGAGGAATGCAACTGGCTATTTCACTAGAGCATAGTCCGTTAAAATAACGGTAAAAAAGGGTGAGACAAGAAACCTTGCGTCGATGTTCGAGTGACGGAATCGAGTTGATGATGTTAATGTCACCAATCATTTTAAAAGCTCTTCTTTGAATACTGTCCAAGAGACTTAAATAAGTTACTGGAGCACCAGCCCAGAGATGAGAGTTATATTCAAGTTTCGGACGTATGTAGGTTTTGTAGATTGTAGCCAGATCAGACGGAGAGAAAAATTTCTTGCAACGTCTCAGAAAACCTAGACATCTTGCGGCATTTTTGGCAACATCGCGTATGTGATCGCTCCACAAAAGGTGGTTGCTGATGCACATTCCGAGGATGTCGAGGTTTTCCGTTTCGTTGATGCAAGTGCCACTCATAGATAGTGGCAAGGAGGGTTTATCTCGCTTTAACGATGCAAGACAGCATTGCGTTTTCGAAGCATTAAATTCCACACGATTTTTTATTCCCCATTGTACAATGCTGTGTAGGTCGGAATTTAATGAGCTAATCATATTTTGCCGTTTCAGTTCCACATCCGAAGAGGAGGGTTGTGAGTCTGGAAACGAATATGAAAAGCTAAGAGTGCTATCGTCAGCGAAACAATGAATTGGATTAGAAGTAACAAACAGGAGATCATTTATAAAAATGAGGAAGAGGGTCGGAGACAAAACGGAGCCCTGGGGCACACCAGCATTAATTTTATGGGTTTCAGACTTGAATCCGTCCAAAACAACTTGTATTGAACGGTTCGAAAGGAAATTTCTAATCCAACGAAGAAGAGATTCATCGATACCGAAAGCACGCATTTTCGATAAGAGAGCAGGATGCCAGACTTTATCAAATGCCTTTGAAATATCAAGTGCAATAATCTTACTTTCTCCAAAACGATGTAAAGATTTGTTCCACTGTTCGGTGAGATGAACCATGAGATCACCAGTGGACCTATTGCTACGAAAGCCGTATTGCCGGTCATTAAGAAGCTTCCGTTCTTCAAGATATTTCTTAAGCTGATAATTAATCAGCGTTTCCATGACCTTGGAAAGAAGGGACGTTAGTGCTATCGGTCGATAGTTTAAGGGAGAAGAAGATTCGCCTTTTTTTGGGATCGGCTGGACAAATGCAGTTTTCCAACTACTCGGAACGAGCCCAGAAGAATAGGATAGATGGAAAAGCTTACGCAGTGGTTTTGCTAGCGTGGAAGAACACCTCTTCAGAACAATAGCGGGGATACCATCAGGACCAACGGATTTATGAATGTTGAGATCTTTGAGAGCTCTTGCCACAGTACGAGTACGAAAATAGATTGGTCCCATAGAATCATTTACGCGTTCAAGAACTGGGGGAGCCATGACACTATCTGGTAAGGTGGAATTTTCGGCGAACTGCCTTGCAAACAAGTTAGCTTTATCAATAGAGCTAACTAAAGGAGTGTCATTGACAACAAGCGTAGGAACCGAGGAAGAGGAAGAATTTCTCATGTTTTTTACAAATGACCAAAAATTCTTACTGCCTTTGGGACATTGCAGTATTTTTTGCCGTAATTTTTGGTCATGCAAAAATTTGGTCCTTCGAATATGAGCGTTGCAGGCCTTCCTGGCTTGTTTAAACCTTTCCCGGTTTTCCTCAGTTGGGTTGGCTCTAAAACACCGGAAGCTCACCTCTTTCTCCTTGATAACCTCTTTGCAGCTCGAATCGAACCATGATTTTGTCTTAGGTTTAATACTTTTAACCCTATTCGGGATAAAGGTTTCCATTCCCAAACGAATCATACTAGTAATCATATCTGCACTGGAGTCTACGTCACTACCGAGGAAGCATAGTGACCAGTTAAAGATCCTGAAGAAATTATTGAGACCGTCCCAGTTGGCTTTCTCGTACTGCCAAACGGTTCTCTTTGGAGCTCTTTCTTTAACTGGTTTTGTTTGACACGAGAAATTAGCAGATATGACACTATGGTCCGATGCGCCTAGAGGCGTCAATACACTGATTATGTACTTATCAGGATCAGAAGTGAGAAACAAGTCAAGTGTATTTTCCGCTCGGCCATTAACGTCCGAAATTCGAGTAGGCTCATTGACAAGCTGAGTAAGATGGTTGAACTCAGCAAAAATCTCAGCACACATTCCTTCGGGTGTTGTCTGGCCCGAATGGCGAAGCCACGAAGAATTGTGAACATTGAAATCGCCCGTAATAACGATTTCAGTGTGAGGATACAGGGAGACAATTCTTTGAATGGAGTCAGACAGAGCATCAAATTCCTGAGAAGTCGAAACTCTGTCCAGGTTTGGGCTCCGATAAATGAAACAATAGTGAATGATGTGCTTATTCACGGAAAATTTTAACCACATGAAATTAAAGAAGGAATTGGTACAATGACCGTATTGTGGTAAAAGTTGATAGGCAACATCATTCCTAATATATATGGCGAGACCATGGTGGGAGAAGAATAATGGCACCAAGCTATACCCATGAATATAAAATTCCGTAGGATCGGAATCCTCACTCACTTGGGTTTCGCTCAGTGCCAAAACAGCTGGTCTTTTAGAGACAGCGTGGATGTACACGGACAGAAAATTCGATCTCAGCCCACGAATATTATTATAATCTACTCTAAAACTACCAATCATTGCAATATATAAGAGAAACAAAAATCAAAACATACGAATTTCTAAGTAAATCACTATTTAAGATTATTTAAAAGGTCTTTTACAATAGAACCTCACTACCAGTGTTATGCCTTTAGTAGTGACGTTAAATTGGTCCGGACCCTAACAATTAAAACAGAGATTTACAATCCATATGCAATTAAGTAAACCAACACATACACAGCATTGAGCGAGCTTGCAAAAAACTTAGCCCAATGCATGCATCTGCTGAGTCACCCAACTGTACAGAAAAATTAAAAGAGAGTGAGGAAGGAAATGTCACTTACTATGCTCTAACATATGTAGGTACTTTTTTGTTTTGATTCGTCATCTCCACTCTTTCACACCAACTGAATCAACCTAATTCTATAAAAATCCTTTCATCTTATTTGTGTTTTCCTTCTTTTAGTTGCTCTCTCTCTCGTATGGTTGTTGATTCAAGACTGACCGGACGAGGAATCTGACAGGTTGAATCAAGTGCGACCTCGAATCAAACCTGATTGAACCAGATTCATCTGGTCTGAAGGCGGGAAAAGAATCCCTTCGGTCAATCAGATTCAACTTGATTCGGAGTGATTCTGATTGATTCGGATTCGTTTGGTGTGAAAGGGGCCTTAAGTGCACAAACACAAAGACCGTTAGAATTTACTTTAAACAAATTTGCGACGTTTGGGTAATAGATTCAACGATACATCAGGAATTATATCTTTAATAAAAATATGTTTTGTAGTATTTTTCCTTATACTCTAAATGCACTTAAGTTGATCACCTTGAGTATTTACTAGAGTTAAAACGGAACTTGAAGTTTCTTTTTATTTCCTAATTTGTTTCCTAACTTCCCAGTTAAAAACTAAAAGTTGGAATAATTTAGAAATATTCCTGGGATGTTTTTGAAAATAGAACAAGAGCTGTCATTTTCAAATTTAAATGAGTGTAAATATAGGGTGTTGTTATTCAGGTAATTGTAGCGAAATTCATGTTTAAAAAGCTGAGGGGTTTAATTTTATAGATTGAAAAATTATTAAGTATTATAGACAATTTGCATCCAAGATGTTTTTAGAGACTTTTTAAAAATTTAAGAGATTTTATGTTAGTGCAAAAACTTGTTTGTTGCAAAGTAGTCGAAGTAGAGTTAACATATTTGGATCCACTAATTTTCCGTCGTCCACATAATTCATGATGATATCAAAAAAAAAAAAAGGCTTCACAGGGGATGAGTTACTTTGTTTGAACGTAGATTTTCAGCTTTTGAAGTGTCACACAATCTCCGAATTAGTCCAAAGTTTTATTCGCTATTGATAATAAGAAACTCAATCTACATTCGTTTAGAAAAATAGCTGTTTTCGTCCTTTTTTCGCGTTGCAAATAATTTAGTGAAGATTGCTTTTTGTTTCTATCCCAGTCAGACTTGGAAAGAGTACACATTCAACAGTGATACCAGTTGAAATAACAAAATTCAAACTTCACTTCGGAACTTTTTAAACAACATTGTACTGTTACTTTTGTTATATTTGTAAAGTTCTTCCTCAAAATCAACAAAAATAAATCAATATTTTAAATCGCAAGTTGAAAACGTAGTAGTGTAGTACCTGTGGTGTGAGGGTTAGAGCGTTGGACTGTCATGCCAGAGGTCTTGTGTTCAATCCCTGCCTGTGCGACCTAAAGTTTTTTCACGGGTACTGCCTCTGGCGAGGAATTAACAAATTCACCAGGAGTAATTCTTGTCATGAAAAATGCTTCCTCAGAATAGCCGTTCGGAATCGGCTTAAAACTGTAGGTCCTCTCCATTCCTGACATGACTGGGCACACAGGAATGGTTTTCTATGGACTGTTGCGATTCCTAATTTATTTTATTTAAGGTGAAAACGTAAGCATTTAAGTGAATAAAATCAAAATTACAAGTTGGAAATAAATGTCTTTTAGTTATTTTTAACTTTGATTAAACAAAATCGCCAATATTTTGCCCTTTTTAAAAAAAATGTATTGAACTACAGTGCTATTCCTCCATTGACTTCAATAAGTAAAGCCATTGAAAAAGCTACCATAACACAATGTACTTAAGTGATGTTAAGTGAAGATGCTTTATTAGATTTTTGCTTTAATATCTTTTCAAGCCTCGATAGAAAATTATGTACAGCGGCTTTTTCTGAGTCCAAAATATAAAATTTGATGATATCCGTAGTAATACAAAAACTATCAAGTAAGGGTTCCACAGGATTCCGTGTTAGGTCCAATTCTTTTCTTGATTTATATTAATTTAATTTTGAAACTATCTTTCAAGAGTAAACAAAAATTTTGTGGTGATGATTTCAGAGGCTTGGTTAGTGCAAACAGATGCTTTGATCTTTTTTTAGTATTAGTATTTTAGTATTAGTATTAGTATGTTTATTTCTCAAGATTCATGTTTAAGATACAATATCGATTTTACATAAGTTTTGTGAAAAACATTATTGACATTTTGTATTTTAAAATAAAATAGTGTTAAATGCCCGATACATATGCATATAAAGTTTAAGAAAAAGAAATTATGGGTGTAGTGACCCTTTAAAAAAAATTCCAAATTATATAAAGCAATACAAAATAAAATAAAAATTATAATTATTTTATACAGACCATAAAAGAAAATCTAAAAAAAAATTTATTAAAAGTAAAATATTAAAAAGAAGTAACTTTGAAGTTTGAGAGAATGCTAACAAAAATTTTTAAATATAATAATAATGCAAAGATCTACTCTTGGACACTTAAAAGATTTTCTATACTATTAAACTCCAAACTAAACAACCAGGTTTTAAGTTGTTTCAAAAATCTACTAGCTGATCGAAGAATTCTCATGGAAAGAGGAAGTTTATTAAATAATCGACAAGATGAAATAGAGTAAAAATTTCTAAAAGCCCCAGTGCGAAAGATGGGTACAGTAACTAGATTTAAGGAATTACCACGAAGATTATGATTGTTCAGAACCCTGAAGTTAAGATTACCGGATCTAGCAAAAAAAACCTTTAGCAATTTAAAACAATAAAGATGACGAATTGGAAGAATGTTCAAATCTCGAAACAAAGGAAAACTGTGATTCAGACGATGTTTATTACAGATTTTTCTTACAATGTATTTTTGGAGTATCAAAAGTGGTTGAATCTTGTTAAAGTAAGTACCTCCCCAGCAACAGATACCATACTGCAATTAAGAATGAAAAACTCCGTAATATATTGTAGTTAGTAGTTTAGAAGAGCACACTTTTTTCAAATAAAAAAAATGCCTCAATGCACATCGAAAATATTTTCTTAGAGCATCAGAGTGTTTTGAAAAGGATAGATTAGGATCAAAAATTCACCCCAAGTACTTAAACTCACTAACTTGTTCAATTAAAAAGCAATTTTCGGAACAATCAACACTTTCCCAAAAAGTTGTCAAAGAGTTACAAGCACAGTTTGTTAATTTGAATCTTTCACATTCTGGTGCATGGTAGCATATATCTAAGGGTGAGGTGTTTTATTTTTGACTTTGAACTAATAACCAGTTTATGGTCAGAAAACCATAGTCTTAATAAATTTAGATCCCAATTGATATCCAAAACTAGCTCCAAGAGACTTACTGAGCCATAGACACAGCCTATATCATCAGCGAAAGCCTTAAGTACACCTTTAAAATTGAGACTGAAAAGAAAATTTATATAGATTAGGAATAGTATAGGCCCTAACACCGATCCCTGTGGTACGCCTATGCCCATATATTTAACACCACTTCTAATTTCATCTATTTTCACTCTTTGAGTCCTATTAGTCAGATAAGATTTAAACTATTCTAAAATAAACCCCCTAAAATCAGCCTTATACAGCTTTTTTAGCAAAACATCATGGTTAACCATATCAAATGCCTTTGTTATGTCGACAAATAGGCCAGCTGTATTTAATTTTTTGTCTAAACAGAAGGCAGTAGCGAAATCGGTCTATAGTTTTGAACACAATTAGATTCACCTTTTTTAAAAAGAGGTATTACATCAGCACATTTAAGACTGTCCGGAAAACATCCAAAGTAAATGCTCATATTAAATATATAAGCAAGAACGTCAATAATAAAGTATGATATATTTTTTAGCAAATTATTTGAAACCCCATCAAAACCGCAAGAATTTGAATTTTTCGAACATCCAATTGCATTTAAGAGTTCTAAAGCTGTTATTTGTTCATATATCTTACATTAATAAGGATTTAAGTTATTTAAAAATTTAGTTTCCATGCATAAATTAGTTTTGTATTTCTTGGTCTGCAAGTTTTAATTGTGGTCCCGAGTTCTTTTTTTAATTCTTTTGATTTCCAGAAAATCGAATTTTATAATTGCTCGCTATACCATCTTCAGTAAAATGCACTTTTGCTTTGTATTCAAAATAATCAATACAAATTTTGTATCTTTTATTTTAAATGTTCGTAGAATTCTTTCTGCAGTTTCATGTAGATTGTTTTATAAACTCCCACGCTCTTAAAAAATTACAACTTCTCTTCAGTTTTTATAGAAATTATTAGAGATTGCATTTTTGATATGAAGTTTGAAGATTTTTATCAAAAATCAACACATCAGTCATATTTCTACTCAAATTGCCTTGCAACACAATCCCTAACCTGCTTTTTCTGTCAAATGCAGAAGTTTGGGTTCAGAACTAATTGAAATTCCAAAACCTTCTTATTTCACTTGATATTTGAATATTCTCAAATCGAAACCATTTATATATATATGAATATATAATGAACATTTGTTATCTCATATTAATTTATACTCTATCTTCCTACCCGCGATTGCTTAACTACCCTGAAGGAACTAAAACCTCTCAAATTTACACCGTATATTATATCAAAGGCTAATATGAATGTAAATAAATATCTTTACCATGAAATTCATCAACGGGGAAAACTTTCATAAAAGAACTTAATAAAAGATCTTTGAACAATAAAATCAAAGTGTTTCAATGGAAATATTCAAAGTGTCAGCATATTCTTCTGATCTCGGAATTACTCTACTAGACTTTTCCAGACTCATCATCATTTGATACTTGGGATTATTCCCAAAGCACGATACACAAAGGTATAATAAGTCTCCATCAATTCAAATATTATGTATAACTTTTCGCAACTTATGCCAGCCTAAGGACCTAATTACTTTGATAAATAGTTTCTATTCCCAATCCCAAGGAACCTCTTATGTCCCCTTCCCACCATACTGATCAAAAATAACAAAACTAAACAAACAACTCAACAAAAAATAAAAAAGTGTGTCCTTTATAGTCCTCTTTACATTATACATTCCTTGTCCAACAAACATTATTATTGCATGGTGCCAGTAGTGTGATGTGTGTCAATGTCCAGAGTGTGACTTGAAGTGAATATACGACTCTCACCACGTGTCCTTGCCGAAATTAAGAAACTCTACAAGGATGAGGTTGGAGCTCCGAAGAGATAGACTGGTCTCTGGAGTGTACCGAGCATGAGGGAATATAAATGTATCCAGAGAAATTCGACTATAGCTGATTTTGTCGCCAAGAGACACCTGACGGTGGGATTATTAAGTGCTGTAGTTCAACGGAGTCTTTATATTTTTTTTGGCTGGCTTTAGTAAGGAAAGACGGACGAGGAAATGGATGGGATAAATAACATCTCCTGCTCCCGAATCCTATATAAGACATTTTCACAACAAAATAAGTTACTTATATATAAAATGTACCCATGGCCTGGTCATATGGGCGTTAAGTAAAGAGATTTTTGCTGTCATCTGTGGAGTGTTCTTGCAAAACAAATAGCTATAAGAAAAGAACTTTAAGGGGGGTTGGTTGTCGTTGTTCTTCGAGGACACGACAGGAAATTATTAGACATTTCTTCCATTATAATGAAAGTATTTGCTTAGTCTTTATATAATGTAGATAGACCTGTTCGTTTTGTTTTGTCAATGTCAAACACGCATCACTTGAAGAGCTATTTTATGACAACAAAAAGTTCCTTATATTATTCGGTTGGTTTGAATTCTAAGCCCACTCTCGTACTCCAAAAAATGATGATTTGACAAGTGACTTGAGAAGTGGATAAACAAAATAAAAGATGGATTAGATTTTTCTTATTTCTTTTATTTTTGTAGATAAAATACAAAAGGTAGAAGGTAAGTTATCTATCATGAAACAGAAGTTCTCTTCCTCCTATTTTATTGACACTCAATCGCAAAGTTTTATAGTTATTCTTAAGATGTTGAAGTATTTTTTTGTCATTTTATTTAATAACAGAAATCCATTAATTTCAAGTTTGTTAACTCTACAAAGTTGCAATTGAAAAACTTACGAATTTCTGCTACGTAAATTTCTGTGTGCAGATAGTGAAACAACTGTCAAAACACACAGTGAACGTTAGCTCAATCTTCTTTCTTTTTTAATAGAAAAAGTTCTGGAAAATTGTAAGAAGAATGGTGAAATGGTAAAATTTCTTGAAAATGTCCTCGTAATTCTTTCTCTTGGCTATTTTAGTGCAATGGACAAAAACATACTACAACTACACACATTAAAATTAGAATCATACATTTCAACTGTTGTGATAAAGGTTGCAAATACATAGATTGTGAACTTGACAACCCTTCATATATCGGGTGTTTTTTTAGAACTCCCGATAGATATAACTTTTAAACTAGGTCATACGGTACAGGGAATTAACTTCACGGGAACTAACTTCACCACTAGTGGGAATTAATTTCACTTTTTTTTTGTGAAGTTATCTCCCACTGAAGGCGGGAGATAATTTCATCAGAAAATTGTGTGAAGTAACTTCCCACCTACGATTGAAATATCTGAAAAAATATCAAGCGTTGAATTGGTGACGTGAAATAGTACCAAATTTCAAATTTGGCCTTATTTCGTTGTTCAAAACGAAATAAAACCAATTTAGCTTTATATCGATTTATAAAAAGAAATAAGGCCAACAAAATAATGGAAACAACGCCGAATTTTTAAAGTTCACTTTTTTACATACAAAACACGCAAAAATGGTTGATTTATTGTCTAGAATAGCTACTTTTGCTAAAAAGTTTTTTTGAATTGAAAGCACGGCGCGGCGTACTAACAGCTAGGTATGTAGGGGGGCATGCTGCCCTCCTGCAACCCCCCTGCTTGGGATCACTATAGGATTTGGGGTGGGTGCGAGTTTGGGTATATACAAAAAAGGTTAAGGTCACCAAAAAAAGGTTAAATTAATTCCCACTAGTGGTGAAGTTAGTTCCAATGTGAAGGTAGTTCCCGTGAAGTTAATTCCCTGCACCGTGGCATACTACTGAAGTTTGTTTGACAACACGTAAACATCATTTTTAAATCGTGGAAAAGTTATTTCCACATTTCACTTTCTGTTCGTCAATCGAAAAGATCACTTCGTCAAGTGAGCAATGAAGCTCGTTTCTAGTGTTTTGTTCGGTTTACATATCGAAAGCATCATCGTTTCATTTTTCTTTATGCCCGAATAGTCTCAAGGCATTGAGAATAGGCCACGTTGTGATTTGAAACTTTTGGACTATTTTTGGTCGAAGTACGTCAAATGTAAGGTCTATGCTCATAAACCAGCAACTATTGAATACATCAATTGATGCACTATCGATGAAATAAGAAAAGGTATGCCAGAAAATATTGGTGCAAAATTAAACTATTCTGGTAACTTTATTAAAGGCAAGAAAGCTTAACACATGTAATAAATTTCGAACTTTGAAACAAAGTTTTGTTGCCGGAGTTCTCGCACGGCTATGCTAGTTTTATTGAATTTGATAAATAACTATGCGAGTGAAAAGTGTTAAAGTAAGATACATAGAGTGAATTGTCGTGAGGTTTGATTTCCAATAGCCAAGTTATCCAGAAAATATTCACACCACGATATTTCTAGTGACAGGGCTCTGAAAAAATTCGATGTTTATTAGTGATATTTTGTTCAGTGATATATTAGTAAAATAAATTGCCGTTTCTGGGCTAATGAGCAAACCGAAAAGTACCATTACATTAAATAAAAACAAGTATGGTGTGATTTATTAGCTGGTGGAGTTTTTAATATGAAATATGATTCTTCAAAAATTAGCCAAATTTTATCTTGCCTTGGTCTCGGTGAACTCTGGTTTCAATAAACCAGCTGCAATTGACACCTTTGAAGCCAAACTTATGGTCGAACGAGTCACACAAAATTGGACCTTCCGAAGTGACCATTTCAGACGTTGTCATGGCCAAAATGATATAAATTTTC
Source organism: Eupeodes luniger (assembly GCA_951509635.1). Taxonomy (NCBI): domain Eukaryota; kingdom Metazoa; phylum Arthropoda; class Insecta; order Diptera; family Syrphidae; genus Eupeodes; species Eupeodes luniger. The sequence continues at coordinate 1,761,465 of OX608073.1, forward strand.
AAAAAGTAAATGTCATCACTGCAAATTTTAAGTTTACTTTTAAAAGCACCCGTTTTATTTTATGTTATAAATCAAACCTTACAATGAATCACCCTTTCGAAACCGAATCCAGACCTATCTTACAACAAGTGTATAAACGTACTAACAACATTACGTGATATTTCTGTGACTGATATTTGACTCGTTATATTCAACTATAATTTAAGGTGAATCATCATAAATAGAAATTTAGTTTTACTACGGTCAAACCTATCTGGCCGAAATAAAATTGCCAATTTCTCAAAAGGAATCATCTCTATGTCTACCATAAAAATGTGCCAATAAAAAACAAATTGATTCCAATTGCTTATAACCATCCCTAAAAGTTACTTCCTCTTTAAACTACCTTCTTTCCATTTTATTTTTTTAGAAAAAGGTCGAATTATACCTCACATGCTCGTTCTCGTAATAGTGAAAAGAAAAAGGAATTCCGACTGGAACTTCCTCTTGTTAGCAAACTTAATGTGATTGAAGATAAATGACATTTCGTTTTTTTTTCTTTTTCTTAGAAGCATCTGTCAAAAGTCAGAATTCGGGAAGCTTCTTCTTCGTCGGGATCTCATTCGCCTTTAAGGATTGAATATAATTTAAGAAGAAAAATAGCAGCAAGAACCAACTCTTGTTGCACGTTTTTAACATTAAGTTATTTCGTCAAAAAATATACTCGTATCGACACAACACATATCGACACAAAAGGGCAATAAATCACTATATTGGCTCTCATGTCCATGACATAAGGGGAAGAAATCCTTTCTACATTAAATATGCTGATAGTAAATGAAATTTTTTGATTTACCCTCATTCCCACCCCTAAATCATCAGGCAACAAGGAGTAGGGAGTAGGGAATAGGGAAGACCCAGCGAGTAAAGTAAAGTATGATAATGAAATGTAACACGTTTTTTTTTTCCTAAGCAAATGGGATTATTATTTACACTTATTTATACATGTTTCAGCAATCTATATTATAGAGTCTTATCTCAAGTAATTTATCAGCTTATCGATTGCTACCAATTGACATCATTCTTTATGGCTTTTCCAGCTCGTCCGAAGTATGGAGCAGGGGTTTGGGTTCTGGAAGACCTTCTAGGTCACTGAAAAACTGAATGCAATGTGGCGCAAGAATGTTAATGTCTGTTTAAAACCCCTCCTTCAAACGCCTCGAACGAAGCCATCCATGCCCGCCCAAAGAATATGCTGGTTCTTTGTCATAGGTAGACAAATTGATTCCATTTTAAACGGTTTGAGGTTTGCCACTGCCAGAGAAGAAGGATATGTGCGTTGCAGTTGCAGTGCACGTCTGGCTTTTAGCAGATTAATCTTTGGTTGCAAAAATATAACAAAAACAAAATATTCTTTTTATATACTCGTAGACCTTCGATAAACACATGAGTTTGTATTTCAATTAGTTTATTGCAATCGAGGGTGCATTGCTGATAAAGGAGCACGTAATTGGAATGATGTGTTTTACCACATGTTACTGTTGTTTATTGTATGTTCAAACACTCAGGAAGGATAAATTGAGTTTCTTTCGGTTCATTGGATGGAATAAATATTGCCATGGCTTGCAGAAGATGCTATAGTTGGGTATTTTTCAACACATAACATACCTGGAACAAACAAATTGTTTTAACACTTGTGAAGAAAACTCACCTTAAATAATTTGATATTCGAAACAGGTACATCTGGTGTATATGTACGTAGTTGGTTTGGTTACAAGGATGTAAATTCTATAATTGGTGGGTGCAATAATTGAATTTTTATATTTTATTAAAAGCAATAAAACTCTTTTAACAATGTTGCAGACAGCCATTGCTCAGTCGACTGTAAGGGAGACTCACAGAATACAATTTTTGAACGTACCTTTTGTAAAAAAAAACTCCCCATCACTGGTTTTGAATTTTATTTTAATTTTATTTTGGAGAATGTGATATAAGAAAGATCAATAAAAACATATTTGTAAATGAAAAGAAAAACAAAACACGTTTTTCTGCATCTGATGTATCGTAGGGTTTCCTTGGGAACAAGGGCATATAACGACTTGCTATTTCCACACTTTCCCTTGAGCGTTTTGTGAAAGTAATAAGTGCAACACCTATAATTTCATTTCTTAGGCCATTGTTCGTGAACTTTCTCATGACAGAAGGTATTTTTGGAAGATTGACAAACATCAAAATTTCACAAAAGACAGAAGCCTAACAAATGTTAGACCATATAAATTAAAATATATTATTGTCAGGAATACACTTCGCATATGTCAAATGGTTTTTCGTCATAACACGAGTTATATCTATGAATCTTCATAGAATCTCTTGAATTGATTTAAAATGGTCCCCGCGTTTCGGTCTTTTAAGTTTAGTGAATAGTCAGACGCACAGTATTTACATGGTGCTAAATCGCGGTTTTGCGTAAAGTTATAGGCAAAGTTCCCTGGTTCCCAAAAAAATATGTCTTTAGTACCAATTCATTTTTGTTTCCCCTTTTTCAAAACCAAATACTCTTTTGTTCTTCGAACCGAAAATGCAAGTATTTCAAACTTCTAAAACAGTTTATAATATGTAATCAATCATACAAAATAACACTTAAAACACATTTCTCATAAACTAAGGACAGTTGTGCTGTACTCCATTAAATACATGAATCAAAAACCTATTTCAAATTTAATGTTTTATTTTGAAGTTTAGTTTTTTTTTTAATTGATTGCTGAGAAAATTCTTTCAGCGACTGTTCCACTATAGGGAAGGCAGAAATTAAAAGCCATTAGTTTTCTTATTTTTATGGAAACACGCATTGTCACAAGGTTTTATATTTATAATTCGCTTAAAAAACTTTTGAACATTTCAACATTTCATTTTCGTCTTTAATCAATAGGTATTTTCTTTCGATTTCTAACCTATCGTTTTCAAAAAAAATATCCAAAATATTTCGACTTATAATTTTATTATTTTGAATGATGGTTCTTTTTTAATTTTTAGGTTTTAAAAAGCTTAAGAGTGCTCTGTCTCTTAAAAAGTTAATCTTTTAAGATTTTGTCATAACTTTCAGTTAAATATTTTCTGAAATTTGCGCGATCGAATAAAGATTTTTTAAATCAACAAAATATCCACCATTGGTCAAATCGAAAACATTTGACATACATGTACTGTTTGAATATTGTATTTTGTTTTTAAAAAGCAATAAGCAAACATTTTAATAAAAAAATAATTTCTGTCTGTATTTGTAAAAAGCAAAAACTTTAAGCAGAAAAACTTGAATGGTTTTTCTAGAAATCTATACATTTTTTCACTCTGTGTTTTGTCATAATTGGCTTCTAAATGCAACACAGCAAAAACAATAGGCACAAATTTGGATGAATTTAAGACCTCTGCTGGATGAAACCCAATTACAAACGCAGATTTCACTTTTCTGAAACCGACCCAAGTGGTGTCCTAAAATGCTTTTACTGATCCTGCCAATATTCTAAAAAAAAACAGTAAGAACTCGGACTGTCAATCAACAATTGTTAGCTTAGCTATTGTTAAAGTGTAGCTCATCAATTTATGTTGGTGACCCTTGGACGGGTTTCTTCTTCTTCAAAGCTTTCTCGACCCTTTTTTTAACAATTTGTATCACTCATACACTGCGGGTCATAAGGTTAGAAGGAGGCATTTTCGAGAAGTAAAATCGTCATTTCTCCCGTTACATGATGGATTAGAAAAAAACAACTTTGGTAGATGAGGGACTATTCTGTTAACAACAAAATATAAAATGTGGGTAAAGGAGAGGCTTAGCTAACGGAACTTTCATGGCAAATTGTTAATTGAGTCAAGAATATGAGAAAATAAATCGGGTCATTAGATTAGAAGCAGTGGATAAATCGACGTTGTTTTGTGAAGTGCGTACATTTTTTTTTTCGGAAAAACGGTAAAATTTATAAATGAATTGTTCTTGTTTGAGTGTTAACAGAAATGGGCAACACAAATTTTTGACAGTGGAGGAAAAGGCAAGAATAGATGTTTATTGCTCTAAAGGTCTTTAATGCTTTGGTATTGCACAAACAAAAAATCGAAGTGATCATTGTGTCAGCAATTATTTAAAAAACCATCCACGTACTCGTACTTTCTTCAAAAGTAAGAGAAGACTGACTACAGAAATGATCCTGTGAAGTATAGTACCCGTGGCATGATGGTTAGTGCGTTGGACTGTCATCCGAGAGGTCTTGGGTTCGATCCCTGCCTGTGCCACCTAAAGTTTCTTTCACGGGTACTGCCTCTTGCGAGAAATTGACAAATTCTCCAAGAGTAATTTTTGAAAAGTGCTTTCTCAAATTTGCCGTTCGGATTCGGCTTTAAACTGTAGGTCCCTTCCATCCCTGACAACAGTACTCGCACACAGGAATGGTTCAGAGTTGTCAATCACTAGGCCCTAGTTCTCAAACGGACTGTTGCGCCACCCAATTTATTTATTTATTTATCGTCTTACTCGAAAAATTATTTAAAAAAACGCTTCCTCTGCCTTAAGACTTCGCGAAACGCGAAGTATCCTTAGAATTGCGTCAAATTCAGCTTTTTAGGCAGCTAAAACTAGGGAAAAAGCTAATGTTAAGGCCAACTTATCCACTGTTAAATACACGATTCGCCATGCTAAAAACTTAAAGCACCTGAAGCTTAAGAAAAAACCACCACTTAATGACGCAAGGAAGAAGCAACGCTTGTGTTTCGAGAAAGATCACATGAGCTGGGATGTGCAAAATGGAATGAGCGCAAATGATTGGCGGAAGGTTATTTTTTTCCGACGAAAAATTTAACCTAGATGGGTCAGATGGTAATAATTATTATTTCCATCACCTGAGGAAAAAGTAGTGGTTTTTAAACCGTCACTATAGAAAAAAAAAAGGAGGCGTTATCGTCTGGGGCCCAATTTTATTGTATGGCGCTATAAACTTGGTAGTCCAAGATAACAAATGACTAGGAAAACATACAAAGCCTTCCTGGAATCAGTAATTCCCCAATATTAGCTAGCTTTTTGAACCAATTCCATGGATTGTTCAGCAGGAAAACGCTCCCATACACACAGCCCGAGAGGTAAAATCCCTTATTGCAAACCAAAACTTCCACTTGCTGCCTTGGCCACCATATTCCTCGGACTTTTAACATATTTGAAAATGTGTGGGGCTAGCTTACACGTAAGGTACATGAGGGAGGAAAGCAATACGTTGACAAGGAAGCGCTAATTCATGGTATCAAATTGGCCTGGAGTGATATTTCTTTGGTCTACTTGGAATCTCTTTATAAATCCTTAAAAGGTAGAACTTTTGAAGTAATTTTGAAGGCTGGTGGTAGCACACATTATTAAAAACCTAATGAATACTAAAAAACATAACAAAATACAAATACTTGAATTTTTTCCATAATATTTCCATCCAAAACGCCTTCTGCAAAATGTTCAACATTTCAGCAGACCAAATTTCTTTCCACATACAAAATGTAATAGAACTGCGTTGTTAAAAAACTTCAAGCTGTTGAATTGTTGACGTGTTGTAATTTGACACAAATGTGAGTGAAAGTAAAATTTAAAATATCGGAATTGAAAAAATACATTAATTTCAAATTTCATTGTGGTTTTTTTTTTGCCAACTAAGTATGCACTTCTTTTACATTGCAAAATAAATAGAAGTTCATTGAAGCGTTTATGTAACCCATTTTTTTAAACTACGTCATATAAGCAAGACCTGGCATTGTTTTCAAATCTTTTCACACCGAAACTGGAGCTGATGCTAAGTTCTTTTTGATATCAAAAATGTTGCTATCTACTTCGCAGTTATTAAAATAAAGAGTTATAAAAAACAGGATTTTTCGTATCTTCCGGTAAAATTTTTGTTCACTTTAGTAAACACATTATACCCAGCTCATCAAAATTCGTACATGTATTCAGAAAAATAAACTCAATTACGAGTATCTTATTGTCAGCCAAGTTGCAAAATAACTTCCAAATGTTATCAACTTTAAATCATTGAAATTTTAAACCGTCAAAGTAATATTGAATCTTAACGCGAAAACTTTCATAAAACTGCAAATTGCCATAACTACGAATCCTAATTACCATAATCCGATTAGCTTAACAAACTAACAACTTATGAGCTTATAAAGTTTTCAAGCATCAGACAAGATACAAGCTTCCTTGGAGGAAACTTATTGTTATTTCAATTTAAAATTTCTAATACAAATCGATTATGTTCTTAAATTACTTTTTTAATATAACAAATTTATAGTAGGTACTCGTACATGCAGTGAAATACATTTTTCAAATTTAAGCAAAGTCATCGTGAAAATCGACATAAGCAAAACAAAAATTCAAAAAATCGATAAATTTAATCAAGTTGTCATTGTTCCCACGTGATTTATTGTGGTCGGAGGTCAGAAAAAAGCGTTTTATAAACCTTACAGCACGCCCGCGCCACCGCCATCGCCATCAAGTTTGTTGTGGTTTCGAAAGATAAATAAACAAATGAATACTTTTTTTGTTGAACTTGAACGTCTTGGACGCTGACGCTGCTGGCGCTGGAGAATGTTATCCTTTCAAGCACCATAAAGCTGTTATTCCAAGTGAGATTTTTCATAGAGCGAAATATAATAATAAAAGGATTGCCCAAGTACTAATAATTTAAATAAATAGGTATAGACAGTTGCGAGTTTATGGTTCGTTGGGTATGACAATTTTTGTTGTCTCTTTTCGGAAAATTCTATGAGGAAGGATGTTTTCATAGGGATTGGGGATTTTTTATTGTGAGGATAGAACTTGCTTTTTTTCGTAATAAGCCGAAATGGAAAAATAACAAAGAAAATGAAAGGATGATAGGAATGTGTGTGTGTATATTTTTGTTTGAAAGTAGAAATCCCTTTGGTCCTAGGGGCATGGCACAGATCGACGTGTGAAAGCAACATTTTGATCCCACCTAACAAAAGGAAAATAATCCTTGGGATTCCCTTTAACTCAACAACTGTGGAAGGTTAAACTGATGCAACAACTGTTGTAAATTTAATATTTTTTTTTTACATTTGATTGTAAATTCCATAGTTTTGGTTTTTTCATCTGAAAGGCTCAATGATTATATGGAAGCTTTCAATGTCTGTGTTCGTTAGGTATGGTTAGGAAAAAACGTTCCGAGATAGCATTTAAATGTTAAAAAAAAGATACAACACTTTAATCAGGCTTGTGACTTGACAATCCTAGTTTGTTTTTATTTAATTCTCTTCTGTGTACACACTCGTGTATATGTATGCATATTTCTTTTAATTTACATGAGGATGTGGGCACAAATTGGTCTTGAATCGTTGGCGTTGATTAAATATTGAAAATAGCGAATGAAAAACTCACGGGGTAGTTTAAAATTATTTTGACCCCAAAAATTGTGTCATCACGTTAAATTCTTATTCGAAAACAATCACATTTGTTGAAGGAAAAATATACAATTTGTAAGAAACTTTGTTTGCGAATTTCTAATGACTAAAAAATGAGCTGTCTGGAAATGGCCAGCACTGTGATCTAAGATAAGTCGTGCAATTGCTACAGTTACGATTCTAAAGATTTTGCTGTGACAATGTTGTCGTATGACGACACAAAAATCGGTATGGAGATATATGTATTTAGATTTTGAGAACTGTTTCAGAAAAAATAAAATGAGAACAAATGAGCACATTAAAATTGATGTGAAGAATACAATTTGCTTAATTTAATGTGATTTTTTAATTAAGTGAAAATTGAAAAATTTCGAAATTTAGCTATTCCAATTTTTTGAACCTGACATTTTTTTTTTAACCAAAGTTAATCTTTTGTAAAACTTGAGGAAAAAAGAAAAATGTTTATATTGGGAATTTTCGTTCGTACAAATTTAAGGAATCCGATATCTTAATCAATTTGAGTGACGTACAGGGTTATCCATTTTGCGGTTTTAAAAGTAAACGTAAATAAAACACATATAAAATATTTTGTTCATGATATTTTTTTTTTATTATAAAGTCTGAACGTTGACATTATTGTGTGAAACACTACATCATTTAATCATCCAACGGGAATTGTTGCAAGCATCGATTCTTTTGAGGTAATTTTCGACAACTTTTTGACACACATTGGGCGGTACTACAGCCATAACTTGACCTGTGTTGGTTTATAAGTACTCAATAGTTAAAGGTTTGTCTGCAAAAACACGGTCTTTCGCGTAGCCCCACAAAAAAAAAAGTCAATCGTTGTCGATTATCATATGAGCATAACGCTCCAAATTGACCGTGACAGTCGTTCCATTGTCTTTTTCGAAGAAATAATATCCAATCACACCTCCGGACCAAAGAGCGCACCAAACAGTTACTTTTTGTGGATGAAATGACCTCTCTTCATTTACTTAAGGATTCTCAGAACCCCGAAAAAGACAATTTTGTTTATTAACATTCCCGCCAAGTGAGAAATGTGCTTCGTCGCTGAAGAAAATTTTGTTCGAAAAATCGCCGTCGACCGCTGGCTTCAGTTGTTATGTGAGCTGGACTTTATATGAATGTAGGTGTAGATCCAAATGCTAAATACGCCAAAATGTGCCGTGAGACAATCCTAGTTCCTGAGAACGACCAGGAATCGACACATTCGGATCTTCACTTACACTTTCACTTACAGCACTGATATTTTTAGTGTTACGAGCAAGACGATGATGCACAGGCCTTACAATATCTGTAACTAATTCAGTCTCTTCAAACTTCTTCACAATTTTGCCAATTGCTTGCGTAGTTGGATGAGAATGTAAGCCATAATCTCCTGTTAAAGCACGAAATGTGGCTGTGGCAGAATCACCATTTTTGTAGTAGGTTTTAATAATTTGTATTCGTTGTGCGATAGTTAAGCGATCCATTTTCGTAAATGTCAGACTTTGAACTGAATAAGAAAATTGGTTTATCAACTTAGTTTGACAGATGTCGAATTCCAGCCCCATACTATTGAAACCGCAAAATGGATAATCCGTTGTTTTTTTAGTGATAGTTTATGTTTTTTTCGGACTACACTCTTTTTTGACTATTCGTTCTTTGGGCTTTTTTCTAGCGATTCTAGCGTCCTCTTTCCATTAGAAAGAGACTGCATTTTATATTTTCGACCTTACTAAAATTAAATATTTTAGGTGTGTTTTGAAATTGTCTAAAAAGTTTTTCATTTTTAAAAATGAATATTCTCAAGTTTTAGTATTTGAGCGCTATTTGTTAGGACCCATTCGCTCCAATTACACTGTTTAAAGTAATCAAATATAAATTTACTTTAAATACGTTTGAAAGTATGCTCCAAAATAAAATTGAACTTTTTTATATTGTTTTTGATTGTATTGAATATTTTATAATTTTTCAAAACCTTTACTTTTTCACATTAGAATTTTGTCAACTTTGCTTATTGCTAAAATATTTAGATAGCAAGCACCTTGATCGCTTTAAATCTAGTGTTGGCCAGATGTTTTTTGTGACCTGACACATGGTGATGTTGTTCCACCTTGTGTTTGCCTTCTTCATAGCGTCTTGCATTAGCAATAATTTACAAGTAGAGATTGGTATGCCAGCATTTGCCAAACGTGGTAGAATGGGTTTTACTGTACCGTTCCTGGCGAGTTCATCTACCTTACAGTTACCTGGAATGTCTCTATGGCCCGGCACCCAGCAAAGGTGAATATTAAACTGCTGTGCCATCTCCATTAAAGATAATCGACAGTTATGGACTGTTATAGAGTTTGTAGAGACAGAGTCCAGAGATTTGATAGCGGCCTGACTATCTGAGAAGATACGGATATCAGATGTTGATATCACGTTTTCTTTCAGCCAGGACAAGACTTCTTTTATCGCTTCATGCATACATTCTTTTTCTGCTTAACATTGCTATGTTCACCACGATTAACGCGTGATCTGGAGTCAATGAGGTTATTTTCTCCTTCTATTCGGGCTATTTAATATTGATTTTCGACAGAGAAATGTCAGGAATAGGCTATAGGTCAGCTTTCATGCCGATTTCAAACGGCTAATCACATCTTAAGCTCCTATACTCTTCTAAAGGCTTCAAATAATAAAGATATAAACTGTATTTTTCTGCAATTTAACCTCTACAGGTTTCTAACCAAAGAAATCGAAGAGAAAGGTTGAAAATTTGAAAGTCAATTAAGAAAATGAATTTCTCACATTTAATGCAGCTTAACCGTTCCGATAAATCTCCCTACCCAAATCCTTCGTGTGTTGATGGTTTTTGATCACAAAAGGGTCCTTCGATGAAAACTTTCATTATTATTATTACCAACTATACATACATATGTATGTAAATATATGAAGCCCTTTGTTGAAAGCGTTCGTTGATAGGTTTATGGTGATGTTCTTGTCCATGGTTACTGGGTTAAAGTTTGTCTGATGGCATTTATGGTGCGTGTTGGAGGTTCAGCTTCATAAATAAAAGGATTCACCTGGAATCTATATGTATATGGAGCTCCTGTTTTGAGTGATTGTTGGTGTTTTGTGTTCTTTTGCATGTGTGAACATCATCAACAAATTAAATTGGATGCTTTGTTGGGTTAAGCTTTGTAAAAGTCCCTGGATCAAAATTGATTACGTCGAATGTGCGAAAGCCGGTAGGTATACATCACACAGAGAGATCTACTTTGAAATACCTAGTAAAATAAATGGCCCCTAAAGTAGTTAGCTACAAAATAAAAAAAAATAAAACTTTTGCCTGGTATTTACATACTAAAGTGATTCACTTATAGGATGGAAGCAGGTTGTGTTTTATCAGCAACAGGGGGATCTATCAATATGCGCATTAATTTAAGGCAGCTGTTTATATTTTCGCTTCGCTTCGAGTTGACCCGGTTACCAACGACGTCGAGCGAGTATTTAATAAATAAATTAGCATCTGGACTTGGTCTGAGAGATTTTATTTTTTTTTAATTTTGTTTGATTCTTGCAGCACATGTGGGTGCAAATGATATTTTATTTCAATCCTTTAAAAAACAGATGTGAGTTGTTTTTTGTAGCCTCCCCAAAGGAAAACATTCCTTTCAATCTAACCCAAATCCTGAAAAATATAGTTTGCTCCGTTTTTCTACCCTAAATATTTTGTGTCTATTCTTGTGGAATTCCGTTTGAAATTTTAAATTTAAAAAATGAATAGTTCAACTCGTTTGAATTGTTTCAATTATTTCGGCTACACCAAATGAACCAATGAACAAAAACAATGATGTTGCTAATTTGCACACAAAATGTTGTGGATTTTAAATTAAAAAAAACATTACCTCGATTTCCAAAAACCAAACTAAAAACTAATAAAATCTTTTTACTAACGTCCCTTAACTTTATCCCACAAAAAATAGTTTAGAAACATTTAAACCAAAGGTATTTGTGAAATGAAAGAGTACGAGTTAATGACTCGTATTTGATTGAAAATCAATACAGAATTTTTAACCACACCTATTGTTGAAGTTTTTCACCTTACAAACCGATTATAGTTGAAGAAGTCAAATCAGGTCATTTGGGAATTGATTTTAATGAAGGTGACTCTAAAACATTTTATTACTTCAGGACACTGGAAAAAATTAATTGAAATTTAAGCATTTTGGTTAAAATATAATTAATTAAGACTAAAGATATATGAAAGTACCTTTATCTTTGAAAAACACAATAATTTAATGTAATCGAACAAAACGAATAAGAATAAGAACATTTCAAAGAATTCTGCTAAGATTGGTTTTCGACTAAAATCTCGGGAAAAACAGATATTGAAACCAAACTTGATTTATCATTATGCAAAATAAATTGTCTAAGTTTAAGTTAATTTTCTTGAACAAATTCAATTGACAATCTATTTTACTAAGCACGAAAACCTACAAAAACAAGATAAGAAATGAATTTCGACTCAAGTGGCTTGAGAATAAAGAAAGATATTGTATTGACTTCAAATTTGTTTATCTCACACAAAAATATTTTGTATGATGTTTTTTAAACTTTTTGAAAAATCCCCAGACGGGCACGCATAAGAAGTTATCAGTGTGGGTCGCATCTTAGCCTTTATTTTTGTTTTAAATTAGTATAAAATATTATGGTGGGAAAATTTTTGGACCAATCTTAGAAGAGAAACTGGATCTTTAGGAAATTTTGAATTTTATTGTCTAATTCTACAGACTTGGGCTTTCATTCTGTGTTTATCCTTAAAAATGCGCGAAAGTTTTATGTTTCCGATTCAGCAAGAACGACGTGAAATTTGTTTGACAAATATCTGATTTAGATATCTGAAAGGAGGTGGATGAATATTTCAATCAAGGGCATAGAAACTCTGGCTGAAATAAAATTAATTTATTCAAAAAGGAGAAACCTAAATCTAATAAAAATGTGTAGCAGTGAACAAACTGTACAGTGTGACGTTTTTTGCTAAGAGTTTTCATTACGTATTTCTGACATAAAACAAAAAACTGATAGTGCCTGGAAAAAAGCTAAACTTCTACAATGCCTTCATTAAAAGCTTTCAAATGATGACATGGAATGTGGTAAAAAGATAAAAAATATAAAAGAAGAATTCTATGAAGAACATATGTGCAGGTATTTGATAAATTCAAATAAAGAATATCAATTGAATAAAGGGTTTTTCAATGCTCTTGCTTTGATATCAACTTCAAATAAATTTTGTTCTACAGATAATAGTGCAGAAAGAAAGGGCTCTCAAAAAAAAATTGCGTGGGTGGTTTTTTTACCATAGCAGTTTAAAAAAAGGTGAACATTTTGGTTAACCCACGAACCAATAACGCTAGAGATTTAAATTAAATTTTATATTATATATTGTAACGTGATACCAAACAATTATATTTTTGGAAAAAAATCCAACTAACGGTTTTTTTTATAAATCAAAAAAACTGAAAAAAAATATTTGTCTAATTTTACGAATAAAAAATATTTTATTTCCAAAACTATTTTTTGCAACGAAGAATAATGTTTTTAACATTTGGTAAAATTTTGAAAAAAATCGAATTGACAGTTTTTTTTACAAAAAATAAAAACCTAAAAAAAAATGTATAAAAGTTAGTAAAAATTGATTTTCGACTCAAATAACTTTTCAAAACTTTGAGACATTAGCTTTAAACTAATTTTATTTTTTAAAAAAATATTGTTTTTAACATTTAGGAACATTTTGAAAAAATTGGATTGACAATTATTTTACAAAAAAATAAAAACCTACAGGAAAACATTACTAAATGTTAGTAAATATTGATTTTCGACTTAAATATCTTTTCAAAAATTAAAAATGTTAGCTTCAAACTATTTTTATCTTATAAGAAATATTGTTTTAAAAATTCAATAAAATTTTGAGAAAATCGAATTGACGGTTTTATTAACAAAAATAAATACCTTAAACAAGCATTACTAAAAGTTCGTTTTGTATTTGTTTATATAAGACATAAAAACTTTTAAGAAATGCTGCTTAAATTGGTAAAAATTGGTTTTTGACTAAAAATGTCATTAACTAAAATAGATTTTGAAATCAAACTATTTCAGTATATGCAAAATATTGTTGGTTATTTTTAAATTTTTTAGAATAATTTGACTGATAACTTTTTTAACAAACCAAGAAAACCTACAAACTTTTAAGGAAGACAAATTGACAGACGGGATGGGAAGTTATTAGTGTAGGTCACATCCCAGCCTATTTTATTTTAGATTTGTTTTATTTTTATTTTTAGTTAAATTTAAGACCTTAGTTAAGGAAACGTTAATCAACCATGACTCGCTGTGAGTTAATTAAAGTTGAGAATTCCATTAACACTACAAAATGGTTCTCTTAACAGGAACCTCCTTTTCTTGACAAAAAAAAATTGACGTTTGCCTTGACATTTGTGCGTCATAGACATTTTCTTTCATTTTTAATAAACTTAGTCTCATTCAAAATTATTATTTATTTAAAAATGGGCCACTTGATAGAATATCTGAGAATTGATTTGAATAAGAAGAATAATTGGTCGTTATTGAAAGAGGAGAGTAAAATGTTTCAAAGAACAAATGTAAGTGATTTTGATGGTGAAAATTTCATCTGCCAATGTCCTCTTTCAAAACAATCGACATTACAAGTTTTTAAAATAAAATATATATTTTTTTTTGTACATATTCATGAGCGATGGTAAAAATACAAGACTCAATAATATTTGAACGACCTAAGATGTATACAATTTTGAAATTTAACAGAAAAATTATTGAAAACAGAGAAAAATTTTATATAAACAAGCAGTTTTTCAATGGAAGTTTGGAAGATTTAATAGAAAAATGTATTTGTTTTTTAATTAGACTTCAAGTTCAACTGAATTCCAATAAACTAAATTATAGCTTAGAATTCAAAAGCATTAGGGTAAATGATAGTTAAATCACATTTAAGTTTGTATAAAGTAAATGGCACTTAGAAATGAAGGGAAATTCAATTGATGATTATACATCTTTCTTTTCTACAACACAAACCTAACAAGCCAAGTTTTTGAAATATGCTTCTTTCAAAATACAAAACAATACTTTTAGGCTGGGTAAGACATAGTATTCTTAACACAAAATTGTATGCTGATAATGCAAATTAATAATCTTTGTCCTCTAGGTATAATTTAAATCATTTAAGCAATGGTTGATCCAGACTTTTAATCAGGGGGGGTTCACACGCTTAACATATAGACGAGTTTTTACTCACCGCTTAAAAATGTTCTTTAATGTTTTGTAAAGGAGGCTAAAAAAATTTAAATAACATAATGTGTATCCTAACCTAAAATCTACACATTTCAAGGGCTAAACCGCTAAAGTGACAACTTTAGATATTAAATTATTTAAGAACGCTGTTGTTCAGCAAGGTACATATAGTCTAACTATTTAATTTGGTCGACTCTCTACATATGAAAGCCTTCCAAAATTTCAACAGTTTTCTAAATATGCCATATTTAAGAGCCAAACACAATAGTTTAGAGGGTTTTTTGTTGCTTTCATGCAGAAATGTAACAAATTATTTTGAAACGTAGGTTTTTTCCAAAAAGAATATATTCTTTTTTGTTGCCATTTCTATTAATGCGAAAAACGCTACAAAAATTCAAGAACCCAAAAAATGAGAAAGAATTTGATATCAAGAATTGTCTGGCTTTTTTTATGTAGTTTTTTTTCGGGAGTGTATTTTTACTATCGCTATCAGTCTGCTTACTCGTAGATTGGAGCTGTTGCTAGAAAATATTTTTATCTTAAACGAGTTAACAAAGCTTAAAAATTGTGGAGAGAAAAATGTTAGTTAGTTAGTTTAACACAATGTCACTTTTGCTGTTTTTGGGACATTTATATTCTTGAAATTCGTGTTTAAATCTCAGTTCTAGAACATCTTAAGCAAATTCACTTCAAAAATTAGATTTATTTAATTTTTTATGATCTTAAAATTTGTATTATCAATTTTGAAAGAAATATAATGCACGACTGGGTGGCTAGAACTTGCTATTTTCTTCAAAAAAGTATGTTTAAAAATATTTCCTATATTTTAAGATTTAAAAATGAACCTGCAAAAAAAGTTTTTCTCAAAAATGTAAATGCCATTTTATTTCAAAAAAAAAACCGAGATTAACTTATTTTTTTCGAAAATCATTAGTGGGTTTTTTAAAGTAATTTTTATATATACACTTTTTAAATTTTATTTAGTTTTTATAAATATACGTTTTCCATTTAAATTCCGTTAAAAATGTTCTCCCCTTTCTGAGATATCAAGTTTTGTAAAAATAATTATTTTTTTTATCGAAAAAAAAATAATGAAAAAAAATCATCATAAATTTGAAAATTTGATCATCGACAAGAGCTTGTACTGAAAGAGAAGATAATTGAAATTGGTCGATTAGTTCTAGAGAAAACTTAAAAACAAAATAACGGTTTTATGAATGGTACCCTTTTGGAGCAATACCAAAATATGTTTTTCTTGTATTATTATTATTATAACTTTATTAACAATAAAATAAATTACATTGTTAATAATATCTTAAATATGAATATCTAGGTGTAGAAAGAAGCCGAACTAAGAAAAAAAATTAAAGAAAGTTTTAAGAAAATCTATCGGTTCATTTTTGAAAAAAATAGAATTAAAAATTCTAAACTAAAAAATTTGTATGGGGACTGCTGTTATTTTTCCTATTAAAAAAATGAAAAAACACCTTAAGCTAATCAGCTAAAAACCTTAATTTCAATGGGCACAATGGTTTAGGCTGAAGGGGCCAGGACAGACAGACAGACCCACTTTTTTCGACTTTTCTACCATCGTAATGTCATGTTTGATTCGAATTTTTTTATGAATGCAGTACTTGCTATATAGTTCATGTATGTCGCAAGTAAAAATTATTTCAATGTTCACTATTTATGTGCATCAAAACAATTAGATGGAATTGAAGGCTAGTTTCAGGAATTTAAAGGCAACTTAATATAAAACTGACAATCTCTTATTCAAGACTTCTTCTTAAAAACCTGAATATTTGCTCTTTTTCTTAGAAACAAATTTTATGAAAATAATTTAAGGCATTACTAAAGTTAAAAAAATGTTAGTTGTTTTTGACAGGAAACCACTTTTTGGTGAATGTCGTTAAATTAATAACAAATCTTTGCTTATACAACTTAATTGTATAAACTTTATGGCTAATATGACCCCCCCCCCCCTGGATCGTCCATTAGTCAAAATTTTATGAAATTGTGAAAAGTTTTTGGAATAGGGCTGAATTTCCGATTCATATTATTTTCTTGGTCCAGTCCTTAGCTTGGTACTTTGGTACTTTTGGCAACAAAGTTTTAGGAAGTAAAATGAAAGACCCCCATGAATTCCCCCCCCCTGGATCCGCCATTGCATTTAAGAATATCATTTTGTTTTTGGAAACTTTTATTAGTTATAAGACGACTTATAAATCCTCATTTGATTCTTCACTTTTGAAAAATACGTTTTGAAGTTATTTTTTGGTGCAGATTCCTTATACAAACTCGGATTTTAGGTATTTACATGTTCAAAATCAAAAATAACTTTTTTCAAAAATCAATTTGCGTTCTATTTAAAAAAAATTACTCCATAATTTACATAGCCACAAAAAGGACTATTAAACACTTTAGAATAGAAAAGTTGAATTATGTATGACTTTTTGAAATGTTTGGTTTTTTCGTCAGCAACTTCATTTATTTGTATATATGTAGGTATAGTAAATATGTACATATGTATATGTATGACGTATGAGTCTCTACCAAAAGTGTGAAGGAGAGACAATTATTATGAGCCGTCAAAATGAATCGCCTTATAAATAATTTTTAATCTCAAAATGTTAAATAACATCTTTTTTGAAAATTCAATACTACTTAAATTTGTTCAAAACATGTAGATCAGTTTTTAACATATTAATACCTAAACAAGTACCTACTTCAAATGGCAGACAAATTAAATTTTTAAAATAATGCACATATTTCGCAAAAATTAAATTTATATTCATAGGAGAAGTTCATATACATACATACATATGTATGTAATAGATATAAAAAGGCAATTTTCAACCAAAGCAACAAAACTCCGGCTTTCCTCATATATCATGTATTGCATGCGTGCAGAAAGCTTAAAATAATAATTTCCTTGAATTTGTGAAAACCACCTGAATAGTGTTTTATTTTTCATTAACCACACGTTGTAACTACACTGGTGCTTATTTATATATTCATTCTGAGATGGATATATTGCTAACCACAGAATATTTAAAGAGCCATTTGTTCCAGTAAAATATATTTAAAAAGGGTCCTGTGCGAGTAGACGAGTAGAATGAATGACTATGGCTCTCCTCAAAGGCAAACCTCAAAATGTATTCAGCCTTAAAACTTCACATACATTATTTCCAGCACAATTTTTGTTGTTGCTGTTGTTGTTTTAAATACATACTACTACCTACCTTAGAAAACATTCATCAAATATATACAAACGTACACTAAATACAAGGTAGTAGGTAGGTAAAGTTTGACGTCTGTGTCTTAATTTAAATTCAAAAGTTGTAAGGAGGAATGTTCTAGATTTATGTGTTTATCTCTGTTAAACAGTTGGAAAAGGGTCAAACTTTCATGATAAAGGAGGTATATCCAAGATTTAATATAGAAGTACAGGTACGCTGCTCCGAAGGGTAACCTCAAGTCGTCCTTTTATTCCCTAGAGAAACATGTCCCATATCGTATATGAAAAGTGTCTTAATATAGAAAAAGGTGACTTAATTAATTACACAGCCATTAAGTGTATATGATGTCAAGACTTCCAAATTAATTCACCTTCAAGTCAACAACCACCTTAAATGTTAACATACATAGATGAACAATCAAAAAAAATGAAATTGGTGCTTAACTCGAAACTGTACACAACAAATAAATTTGCATACAAATCGATTTCTGTAAATTCGTTCCCCAATCTTCTGTTCTATTGGAAAAAACAACATTGATCTTTTTCAACTATTGACAGATAGATAGACATTTGAAAGCTCAAAATAACAAATATCATCCAATTTCACCCCACAAAGTATGCAAATATAAAATATATATTGTTATATAGTTTTTCCGTATACTGGTAATAGCAACTTGTATAAGAAATGCACCATCTCAAGCTCAACGCCTACCTGTGCTGGTTTTTGTTGTTTGTTTTGCTGTTTCAGGACACCCCAAAGGATTCCTGAAAAAGATTAATGAAGCTAAAGACGATCCTGATGGTTCTCTCTTCCACCTCCATTCACACTTATTCTTGAAGTTTATTTAAAACTTTGTGATTTGTGTGTGTTTTTTTTTTATTTTTTATTTGTATTCTCAAAAACACTGACACTCACTTTAAGCCAGAACTCCTGGTTCTATGAAACAGAAAGGTATTCATTAAATTTTAAAATATTTCTACAGCATCGCAGGTATAGAAAAATGCATTTTCACTTTGACAGATTATCACTCTCTGAATGACAGCTCCTTTCAATTCACTTGACACGTAATTTCTTACTCCGTGTTGCTTTGTTCTTCTCAAAACGCGAAACACTATCCTCTATACTGAGGTACGAATACTAAGGGCAGGAGAACAAAAACACACAAAAACAGCGAGACTTAAAAATAAACAGGATTCAAAACAACCGTCTGAAAGCCTGGTGGAGGACAAAGTGCATTTGACTTGATTGACAGGCAAAACCGAATGAGTTTTAATTGCTTCGTATATGTATATGAGTGCAACACACTTAACGGTAAAAAATGAAATTAAGATGGCGGCCAACCACGAATGACAAACGGTCACATTTCAATTCAAATCCCATTGCAGTTTTTCGTTTTCTATTTTATGTTTTTAATTGATATCCACCCGGATGTTGAGTTTAAGAAAAGTACTCAAAACAATTCCCGCCCTGTTTTCGGAACGGAATCACCAAGTTAAGAAATTCATCCGGAAAGGTGTACCGTGTCCTTTGATGATCTTCAGATAACTGATTTGTTAAAGATACACGTTTTTCGAACAACAGGTCGTGGCAGAAGCGATGGCAATGGCATCAACTGATAACAGAACGTTTTGAAACATCGCATGGTAGCAAAAGCTCTGACAAACCGAGTCATACTCATTGCGCAGGAGTGGAAATTTGAGTGAAAGCTTCCTAGGATTGTAATTGGGGGTTGATTGAGTTCAAGTGTTCGTCTTGCGATGTTTATGTTTGTTTATTGTGATACGAACATCTACTTCTAATGAAAACAAGATTGTAGTTTTGAAACGTGTGAATTTTAAGGCACTGTGCAGTATGCAACACAGGTCATACATCCCTTCGAAATGGTTGAGTGGCTTTTAGAAGTTGCAATCCGAAAGGTGTTAAAATTTATATTCAAGGGGATATATTTCTTACACTTATCATCTTCTCTTTTGCTTTTGTTCATTATATTGGCACATGAGTGCCAGAGAGAGTCCCTAAGAAAAACACATATATTTATTTAACCCATAACTAAAATCCACGGATTGAAATACATTTTTCTTTATTTAGAAACATGTATGGAGCCTTCCAGCACTACTGGAGCCAACCCTTTATGCAGGCGATACATTTCGAGAAAATATTGACTTTCCTAATGCATCTCCTGTGTTGGGTTGAGCGAGTAAATTTGCTATCAAAATACAAACAAATATTACACATGGATATTTGTTTCATGTTGATTTTCGTAAAATTCGAAGAAGATGCACAAATGCATCGGATTGAGAATCATATTCGAAAAGCAAACATTAAATTATAATCAGAAAAGATAACTTCCCAGAAAACATTACGAACGTAGCTGTTGAAACAACTTCCATTCAAGGAAGGAGTTTATAATCAAAATCAAACTAAATTCACATTAAGTCCACACCATTTAACTTAGTCCTGGGATGGTGTATTTTAAGGGACGAATATAGAAACAGAAAACTAGAGGAATGGCAAGGAAGGAAGGAAGAAAGAATTGAGGGCTTTTATTCAAAAACAATCGACATGGAAGCATCAACTTGACCAATCCATTGCCCTGCCATTTGCTGGTCAAGAGACCCAGTCTGTCTGTCACCCGACTATTATTTGGTGTCGCCAACTCCTATAGATGATTCATATACCGTATATACTGTTATAGTCTCCATTATTTACTTATGTATGTATACTTATAGGAATTTTATAGACTTCTAAAGGCAAATTGAGGATAACCATTTGATTTACGATGCAAAGTCCTTTATTTAAAATTCTGTACAGCTACCCGCCCACACCAGATATTCCATTCATCATATTTGAAAGCTTTGAAATTTCCGACATGATATCTCATAAGGATTTCTTTCTTTGTTACCATGCACTTGCCAAAATCCTAGAATGATGACCATTAAAGTACATACTGGGCGAGAGAGGGTTGGGAAGGAGGGTTATAATTTTTGTTCGGGTGGAAACACAACAGTGCACTTTATGACGCAAATTGTTTTCCTAAATAGAAAATGAAACTTGAGATGGAATTTGTTTAGACGTTCGGTTGGTTGTTGTTTTTGAGTTTGCTTGAATCTTAACCTCTCAGTCGAAAACAATTGGTATTGTTCATGATATTTTACTCGAAGGTGACAAACAAAAAGGACACACTCTTACGTGTGGTTCAGCACTCAATAGAGGTATAAAGCAAATGAGAATGTGTCTGTTCAGAAAATTTTATTGAAAGAGGTTTTTGTAATTATTTTGGTTTTTGTGTTATACCTACATAATGACAATAGGACAAACATTCCTTTATAGAAGGAATTTATTTGTCTAGACAGATGAATGCATTGGTATACATGTGAATTGTTCCTGTTGAATGCTTATTTAAGATTGCTTGATGCAGTTTTTTGGACAAAACATTTTGAAACATTCTCCTATAGTTTGTTAAAATAACCTTTTTGTAAAGGCTTTTCTTATGAAATGAGGCAGTGATTTCGATACATTCCTAGCTGCAATTTTATCGACATTCAACTCATAACGAAAAATGAATCTTTATCTACTAGCTAACACTTCTGGAATAGGCGTTTTCTAATTTTTAACACTATCGCCAAACACAAAGGTATTAAAAGCTTGAGTGCAGGAATGCCCTATATAGCACTTAGTCCACTATTGCCTAACACTTCAAGTTAGGCCAATGAAATGAATCAAACATCTTAGTTTGATGCCATCTATTACACAAACTCAGCTAACATCATAACTGCTTTTGCCATATCTCTTCTACTGTTTCGGGACATTGCTAAAACATACTACATTTGCATGTCGTGTATTAATTATTTTACATTTCAAATATTTTCAAATATTAATGTATTTTTTAATTATTGTTAAATCGTTCAATAAGTTGGATCATAGAAGAAGCCAACATAATTGTTGAATAATTCGTATTTAATCATCGAAATTTTAAGCAAAACATTTAAAACAAACATACAAACATACAAACATACTGTGGAAACAAAACACAATGAAAGGTTAGTTTGTAATTTGTTTAGGATTTCAAGGTTATGATCAGATTATGATTTGGTCTTATAGATAATCCACGTTTATGTCCTCGAGGTCCAAACGCAATATTGAACAAAATATCGAAAATTATATAATACAAATTTTTTTTCAAGAATTGCTGTTTTAGCCGGGACTTTGATCGATAAAACGGTTTTTTAAGATAAATTCTTTTTATTCAGTCTCAGTCTGATCTTTGTCTATGACATACGCATATTAATTAGTCTTACAATTATTATAATGAATTCATCGTGTTTTATATGTTTAAACCCCGTATCGAAGTACGATCTTGTATCGTGTGATATTTGTGGTTTAAATCTGCATGGTGAATGTTCCAAGAAAATCGATAGGGATTCCAAATACCATGTTTTTCAGAGGTGTTGAATCGTCGGATTTAGACTCCATAGTTGAATTGTTTGCTAATTTTTTCAAATCCGTTTATTCTCATTCAGGATTTAATAATAGTTCACTGAACAACATAATAAGTAGGTTTGATATTGGCTCGATCCAGTTAAGTATTGAAGAAGTTAATTCCGGACTGAAATCACTTCAGTCTAATTATAGTTATGGACCAGACGGCATTCCTTTGGCAGTGTTAAAAAATTGTTGTGATTCCATCTGTGCTCCTTTACTAAGCATATTCAACAAGTCCCTCCAAGAAGGTTTTTTTATTGATGAATGGAAACTTTCTTACTTGGTCCCTATACACAAATCAGGTTCTAAAAATGATGTAGAAAATTATAGGGGTATTTGTAAACTCTCTGTAATTCCCAAAGTGTTTGAAAGTATGGTGAAAATAAAGCTTGATTTTCTTACAAGTGAATATTTATCAGAAGTACAGCATGGTTTTGTATCCGGTCGATCATCTGTTACCAATTTAACTTATTTCACTTCGTATGTATCTAATGCTATGGAACAAAAATTTCAAGTGGACGCAGTATACACTGACTTTAGTAAAGCCTTTGATTCTGTGAACCACCAAACACTTTTGAAAAAACTTGAGATTTTTGGTTTTCATTCTCACTTTCTTCGTTGGTTATCCTTATCGTCATATTTATCTTGTAGAACACAACAAGTTAAGATTGGAGATACATACTCAAAGGAAATTCAGTGTACATCAGGTGTCCAGTGTTCCGCAAGGTAGCCACCTAGGTCCACTCCTTTCAACAATGTTCGTTAACGATATTCTCTCGGTCTTTAATTATTGTGAATGCTTATTATATGCGGACGATCTGAAAATATTTTCAAAAGTTTCGAGTTTGGACGATTGTCAACTTTTGCAATCTGACATTGATTCTTTATCAAATTGGTGTCACATCAATAGCCTTAAATTGAATATCAAAAAGTGTAACACGATTTCTTTTTCCAGAAAATCTCATATTTTGTTATTCAACTATGCAATTGAATCTGTGGATTAAGATAGGATTTCAAGTATTAAAGACTTAGGAGTTATTCTTGATTCCCAACTTTCTTTTAAAGGTCATTTCGATTATTTGGTTCCTAAGGCCAACTCGCTGGTAGGTTTCATAAAACGTGTTATTATCCTTGTATATATCTCTCGTCAGATCAATTTTGGAATACGCAGATGTTATTTGGAGTCCTATTTATATAGTTCATTCTAATTGGATTGAAAAGATTCAAAGACGATTTACAAAATATATGTATATTTAAGAAAATGGGTTGGAATTTAAGTCCTAGTTATGAGGCTAGATGCCAATTACTTGGAATAAAGTCGATACAATGAAGAAGAAAAATTCATAGTGTAATGCTTATTAGAGACTTACTATGCTACCATATTAAATGTCCATCTCTTCTTGCCTTGGTACCAATCTATGTTCCCGGTATGTCTATGAGAGCTAGATTCTTCTTATTCCAAAGAATTCACATGACAAATTATGGTAGTAATGAAACTTTATCAAGATCTATTGTATATTTCAATGAAGTGTCTTCAAATATTAACTTTTTTAATCTTAATCGTAATAAATTTAAAACTGTTTATTCACTTTTTTATTTGCTCTTGGAGTGCTTATATCTTGGCTGTAATATTGCTTGTAGATTAAATAAATAAATAAATAAACCCTGATCGGTAAGATTCTTCACCATAAATAAACTCTACGATTTTAAGCTATTTTTATAACTGTAAAAAAATTTAACTGCAAAAATGGATTTCTGGCTTTCAGAAAAGATATATCACAAGATTTTGCAGTTGTTTTACAATCTTTTATTTTGTAATCAACTCACTTTTCTGAAAAATTTAATTTTTGAGTGTTAAAAAAACGGTGTAGACATCGTTGAAGAAACGATGAACTGCGAGGATAACCATGAAAATCATCTAATGATCTACAGCTACACGTCAATAAAATTGAAAAATCGGTCCTCCAAAATCGATTACTTTCAGTTATATGTATATTATTATATTTGTTTCCGAAAACGATCAATTTTTCTTCTGCATTCGTAGTTCGTGGTCAGTTCATCAAAAAACTATCCTGTATCGTTCAGAAAAAAACATTTTCATCAGATTTATAGTACCTATTATGTCACTTCTAGTTATTTGCTTATCTAAAGAGACCGTTCCGTGGACACCGTTTTCAACCGATAAAAGATATAGAATTTGAAACGAAAAAGAGATTGCACACCAAACCGGAAGGACCTTTGAAGCATGTTTTAAAAATTGGAAAAACTAACTTAAGAGGGATGAAGTTAATTGAAAAGAATAAATATAGATTTTTGTAATATTTACAACCAGTGGTATATAGTAACACTTCTAAAGAAAAAAAAAAAATTTAAATTTCTTCTACATACTAAATATCTGATTTTAAAATAAATAATAAATATCAAATCATCGTTTATACTTTTTTAAAGTCATCATGCAAAATGAAAATTAAAGATACATATATTTCTTTGTTGTAAAACTAGAATTTTGAAAATAGTAATCTGTTTCTTTATTTGCTACTGAAAGTAATGAAAAATGTAGTTAGGCTACTATTGCACTTTCTGCCTCATTTAAGATTTAATGAAACCATTTCTGACGTTGTTCTATCCTTTAATTGAAACAATTTTGTTTTATATTGAAATAAACCATGAGAAAGCAAATTGTTGCGTATACGCCCAAGTGTACCAGGATGTTATTATCTTTTAAAGTATTAAGGAGGCATCGTTTGGTTATATGGTTTTGCTTAGCATGCTTGGTGATCCTGATTAACCCTCACAATTTAATTTGTTTTAAAATTTTAAATTAATACATTTAATATTTTCCAAATCAATGCAGACATACACATAGATTCAAACAAATGTAGTAAATGAATTAAATTCGAAAGCTTCCCGACTTAGGATATAAATATGTATGTATGTATATGCATCATCCTTAAATAGAAAATCTACCGTGATACTTGTTAACATACAAAATCCTTGAACTATAGTTACCGTATTCTATTCTCATATAACATTTAATCTCATCCCCATCCACATGATGTGAGCAGCAGCGCACGTAAAGGCATTTTAACTTAAAAGAAGAAAATATGTTACCTCATAACAATGCCATATCATTTCTGTGATATCCTGTGATGGTATTTCGTTTATTTTGTAATAAATTACCCGACAACCAGTGCAGAACCAGTATTACGTACATACATATATGTATACTTGTACACTGGCGTCTGTGGGTTGAGGTTTATTGGAAATCCTTAAGCCGCCAACGGAAACACTCCAAGGAAACGTATAAAAATATATACATCTGAAGAAGTACGGGATTTCTTAACAATTTATGGCCGTATTCACATCAATGTTCCACCACTTCTTATGTTTTTATGTATGTATATTGTATGTATGTGGCATAAGTATCGATATATAGGAGTAAGTATATTTGCGATTTACGTTTCACATAGCTCAAGATCCTTTTGCCAAATCGAATTAATGTTTTCTTTGTTACATCTTTAATATGACATTGGTTATATACGCTACGCAAGTACCTATAGAAATAGGGTATTGTACAAAATAGAATCAAAAACGAATTTTAAATTAAAGACATTATTCGATTTACGAAAGATAATGATTTTATTTTGGTCTAATTGATTGAATTTTGAACCATTATTTATCCATGAGATACATTTTAATCAATACTAAAATATATTGTTGTGTAATGTTGTGTGTGGCTTGCAGCGCCATCCATCAGGAATGACGCACCTGTCAAATCAATATTTTCAAGTAAGACTAAAGTTTTCTTGAATATAGAAAACATTTGTAAGGCTTTATGAAAGACTTTATGAAAGCTGAATATCACTTCTTGGTAAGTTACAATTAGTTTAATTTAATTTCTTGTCATGGCATTAAATCTTTTTGAATATCGATAAATTACTAACAAATCTTTAGATGAAATTTTTACTTATAAAACTTAACTGCATATAAGCTTAAAAGCTCATTATGACACTGAATCGGTCAAAAGTTGATGAATTAGTGCTGAGCGATTAGAATACTAAAATACGATAATTTTTGAATTCAAGGAGATTCCTACTAAAACTTAAAAAAAATAATCTCCCATTGCATGACCCTTACGACCCTTCCCCCTTCTAGATCAGCTATTGTTTCAAATATGCCATTGAATTTCTCTTCCAGGGTCAGCATTTAAAAACTAAAAAAATTAGAAAGTTTTCCCCACACACTTTGGGTTGGACTTCTAAATTTTAAAATTTTCATTCAAACAACAATATCTTCTTTCTCAAGAATAGATTGTTCTGCTTCCACAAGTTACATCGAAGCCAAAATTTGTGAGACAATGCAACAAAACAAAAAATTACGTATACGCCACAATGTTCCCATTGTGTAGTCGCATAGTCTTGTGAAGATACATATATACGAAAAAAAAACTTCAACTGAATTTAATTTTGGCACATTAAAGCAACTGACTTTAAAATCTCTTTACCAGGTTTGTTTTAAATAATAAACTTTTACATAGACACTTTGAAAACCATAAAGGTATCGGCCAAACATGTTTTTCATGGATCCAAATGTCTAAATATACCAATATTCAATCTGGAACTGCCTTTTCAAAACCTAGATGTCATTATAGTTATTTAAAAAAAACTTATTCCGACATCCGTAAAAAGCTATGTTCAAAAACAAATATAGGGAAAACTACAATCTAAACCTATAAAACTTTAAGTATTACTGTATGTTTTTTTTTTTTCATTGTTAAGCCTTGAAGTGAATTTATTGCACATTACCTGAATGTTTATTGTTTTTGATTTTATGTCCAGACATTCAATGAATTTATGATCAATGGATTTTATTTTAGGGCTTGTTTTCTCAAGTATGCCAAGCTTAAATATGTCAACAGTTGGTTTGTTTGTTTTATACTTTTAAGAAGCTACGACGACGTACGAGTACATAAAGCTCAAGTATAGGTATTTTACGTTCCCCCTTTGAAATCTGAAATGTAACCATACATGATTGAACTTATACAAGATTTACTGAATATTATTGAGATCATAAAGAATTTATGGAATTTAAAATTTCCTTAGATGGTACTGAAACAATAATAAGAAAATTCTAATTCCTTCATATTCTACAGTAGTCGTGTCGTTCTTTCCATATTGATTGAGGAGAGGAGAAGTTTTTTGTTTCAATAGTTTGGAATCCGGAAAACTTTGTCAGCTTATTAATATTCCTCATAACTTTTTTAAAAGTTTTGAAACTTCTTTAAGGACAATTTTCTTGCTATAAGCCAAAGCCACAGACTTCATTGTGGTCATTCATCTAGAGGGTTTGTCTTGCTTTAAGGGTTGTGATAAGTGACAGTGCTTAATGATTCATAAGTTTATTGATTTTGATGGAAGGATGGGAAAACTTGGGTAGGCTTTGAAAAATTTAATTTCAATAAGTTTTTCATTTAATTTCCATAAAATATTAAATACAACATGAATTATATGTACAGATGTTTGTTTAAGGTACTAATTAAGTTCAGTACCTCGAGAAAAATACTTGAAATAGATATTTACACAACTTTGAATCTTTATAGCTATTTATTTTAAAAATACCCTATAGCAATAATAATTTGAAGAAATTCATTTCAGATTAATGAAGATTTTGATGGAAACTTTCACACAAAAATATATCGAACGTGACGAAAAACTTTTCAGACGTGGAATTTCTTCAATAAGAACCAAAAGTTTGTATATTTTCGTAATGTATGTATGTGTGTCTGTTATTATTTTCAAAACGAAACATCTTGAGTCAAGGAAAAAGCCACATGTTCGTGTTTATCTTTCATCATAATCACTTCTTTAATAAGTTCTATTCACTTTAATGGATTGAGTGGTTTGAGTATTAGCAATATATTAAAAAAGAACTATTGTTTAATACATTATTTTTGGGAAAGAGGCATGCATTATGTAGAAATTTGTATTGTTTACTGTAGATTGCTGAAAGAGTTTTTGTTTAATCATTTACAAGAATAATTGAAATTAATCGTGCATAGGTAAGTTGTGTGACTTTAATGAATTACATTAAATTTACTTCTATACATTGCAACGAGGGTGAAGACCTTTTATATCAAAACATACTTTAATACTTAAGCTTTTACTTTTTATTGATACATTATTCTACTTGCTTTTTTTGTAACCACAAGAAATAAATTAAACTTAAATGACAAGGGTAGGAAAATGAGGCTTATCGGAGGTGATAAATTAAAATATTATGTTTTTTCTTAATTTAGTACAGCGAAGAGAACTAAAATATCAGACTAAGTTGCGAAATGTACACCTGTCATTCGTTTGCACTATTCAAGTTTTTATTTCAGATATACAAATCGATAAAAACGTTATATTTTTGGTATCAAACACAAGTTTATGAACTGAATTTTTCTTCTAAAAAAATACTTTATTCAACCCAATTACCTTTATTTTGTCAATGATAAAAACCATTGATACCAATTGGTAAGCTAAGGAAAATAAGTTTGACATCTGGTGTAATTTATAAAAAAAAATTAAATTGACAGTTTCGTTTCAAAAATGTTACAATAAATTGGTAAAACGTCTCGATTATCAAAACAGGAACAATTATTGAAGTTTAAAGTTCTAGAAATGACAATAGGATATAGGATGTTATTAGCATCTTTTTTTTTGATTTTATGATTCGGAACAAAATTGTTTAACTTAAGATATTCTATTTTATAGAAATATTATCCTCCATAATAGACATTTTTAAAATTTTAATGATAAAAAAATGATAGCCAAACCATTGATTTAAGTGGTCTTTGTCATTTTTTACATTTTTGTTAAAATTTTTAGGATTTCAATTAAAAACAATTTAAAAAAAATAACAGGCAGACCTTGCGTCAGAAAAACTGAAAATGTTGCGAAAAAGCATAACGAACATAAAAATAAACATGAAATATTATTTTAATAACTGTATGTTCTAAGAATTTTTGATTTTTTTCTTAAAGTAATTGACACTATTCACTAATTATGCTCTATGTCTTAAATAGAGTATCTCAAAGTTCTTAAATTAAAAATGCTGTATCCTTTATGTTGCAATGTTCATAAACTTGATTTATGTACTTATTACCCGTGTTTTATTCGAAAATCTATCAATAGTATAGTAGGGTTTTTAACGAATACCAAAACCAATATCCGCAGTATGAAAACTACCGATAAAAGTTAAAGTAGAATCTTACTACGGATGGGTTTTTGACATTTATACGAGTCTCGAATGGATCTTATGTGATTTCGTTCTCAAATGTTGGTACGATTGATATTGCATTTGTATCTCGATGGCTGTGTTCGTTGAGTAGTTGTGCATTGTTGGAATCATGTGTTTTCCATTGGGGAAAAAAATCAATATGTTACTGTTGATATTATTTAGTTTTGTTAATGAAAATGGACTAACTGGGCTTATTTTGCAAGAGAAAACAATAGAAAAGATAAATGCTATGTTTCCACCAAAGGTTTATCTTAGTTTAGATTAAATAAATATTTTTGGTGTTTCCACCGCACAAGAAGATTTAGAAATGATTAAATTTGACAGCACTTTCTAAAATGCAAATGGTGTTTCGAGGTTTCTTATGAAGTGCAAGTGAGATAGTATGATTCGTGTTAAACAATGAAAACTGAATAGTTCAGCACCATATAAGAATATGCTACCTACTCCAGTGCAATTTTTTTTTTAATTTACACAAACATGCAAATAAACTGACCATAACGCATCATCTGTAAAACCAACTACTCCACACAGGTTTTTCTTCACAAGTTTTGACTCGACTCCGATCCCCAACCGGAATCGAGGCGAATCAAGCTCATTTCAACTCGATTCAGGTATATAAAGAATTAAGGCTCGTTTCAAGCTCGCTTCAACACCACATGTTAATGTAGTAGTCTACGAACAAACCCCCTTCTTGAAGTTTTTATTTTATGTCAAATTGTTTGGTTAAGACTTTGAAATCGACTATCACATTACACAGACGTATTTTCTTGATTTTGATAGTCAACTATCAAAAATCAGCTTACACGATTTCACCCCTGGTCTGAATTTCGCTATTTTTTTTGGAATTTTTTTATAAATTATTCTGGCAAATATTCAATTGTACCAACTTCCAAATATAAAAACCGGACTACTGCGGATCGTTTTTTTGGCAATTTCTCACTGTACTGTATATGGAGTACCAAAAAAAGACTGCTATTATTATTAATTAATAAGAGCAAATGATAAACCAGAATACATTTCAGAAACTGATAAATTTTTATGGAATCTTATTCTTAAAAAAGTATACGTACTTCTCAAAACTATTTTTGATTTATTTGATTTATGCGAAGATCAACTATTTATTTAAAATTGGTATTTTTTAATTATTTTTTTTAACGACATTCTTACTGTCAATTGCCATTAATACTTTTTTAATACTTTGTAATTATTTAAATTACCAAACTATACATGTTATCACGCTCCGCACCCAGCTGACAAAGCTAGGGGAGGATCAGCAATACTTATAAAAAAGTGCTTAACACACTATGAAGAACCAAAGTTTACTAAAGAAAACATGCAAGTAACAACAATTAGTATTGGTATAAAAAAGAAAGAATTTAAAATAGCAGCTATATACTGCCCTCCGAGGCGCTCTCCAACTGAAGAAGACTATGCAGAACTCCTACATTTGTTAGGACATAACTTCCTTGTTGGTGGCGACTTCAATGCTAAACACACCCAATGGGGATCTAGGCTCATAACAACAAAAGGTAAACGGCTATACCAAGCAGGCCGAAAATTCAACTGCGAATTTTATTCTTCTGGTTCGCCAACATATTGGCCATCTGATACTAACAAAATACCAGACCTTATAGACTTTTTCGTAGTTAAAGGTATTAAACGAAATCATATAAGTGTCGAAGGTAATTACGATTTATCATCAGACCATACTCCAGTAATTTTATCACTGAGCGAAACAGAAATAATAGAAAAAAGTAATCCCAAGCTCGTGAATAACAGAACAAACTGGAACGAATTCAGAGACAAACTTGAAAATTTTATAAACCTAAGATCCCCTATGCAAACAATTGAACAAATTGATCATGAAGTAGAACAATTTATTGCTGATGTGCAGCAGGCTGCAGAAGAAAGTACTCCAACTATTTCGAATGCGAGAGAAAAAGAAATAAAATATCCTATCGAAATAAAGGAGTTGATATTGGAAAAAAGAAGAGCTAGAAGAAAATGGCAATCCACGAGATTCCCAGATGATAAGGTAGTTTTTAACCGTCTTAACAACGAATTAAAAAAAAGAATCTGTGAGTTTAAAAATGATTCACTAAGTAGATTCCTGAAAAGTCTGACGACGGATGCTTCTACAGAATACTCCTTATGGAAAGCAGCTAAGCGCCTAAAAAGACCTCAGACACAAAACCCGCCGATAAAATCTCAAGATGGTAAATGGATCGGAAACCCGAAACAAAAGGCTGATCTCTTTGCTGAACATCTCGCGAATGTTTTCAAGCCATTCCCAGCAAGCACAGCTACAGATCCCTTACAGTTTGTTGACAGAAACGACGAATGTGAAATACCTTTTGTCACGCTCAAAGAAGTAAGAAGCATGTGTTAACATAAGTTGTCAAACAAAAAATCACCAGGGTACGATCTTATAACTGCTCAGGTTCTGAAAGAAATGCCTCTTATAGCCTTCAAGAAACTCCAATTTATAATAAACGCATGCCTTAAACTAAGATATGTGCCACATCATTGGAAAATTGCAGAAGTCATTGTTATACCTAAACAAGGTAAGCCACCAACAGAAGTTACATCTTACAGACCAATATCGCTTATACCAATCATGGCAAAAGTTTTTGAAAAACTGCTACTGAAAAGGCTTAGCAAAATAATTGAAGAAAGAAGACTAATTCCGAGCCATCAGTTTGGATTTAGAAATAAACATTCCACGATAGACCAAGTGCATCGAATTACGGATGTTGTGGAAAAGGCACTTGAAGAAAAACAAGTATGCTCGTCTGTATTCTTACATGTTGCTCAAGCTTTTGACAAGGTTTGGCACTTGGGACTTGAGTACAAACTGCATAGAGACTTCCCCAGGCAGTACTACGAAATACTGAAATCCTATACGTTACGAACCGACTCTTTAGAGTACGGTACGACCAAAATTACTCGGAACTTAAGAAAATTGAAGCCGGTTTACCACAAGGAAGTGTCCTAGGACCAACCCTGTATCTGTTATATACAAGGGATATTCCAGTGGACATCAACGCTATCATGGCCACCTTTGCTGATGATACTGCAATATTGGTGCCAGATAAATCCGTTACGAAGGCTACACAAAAATTGCAAAATGCAGTCGATAAAGTTAGTGATTGGACGCACAAATAGCGTATCAAATTAAACGAAACAAAATCGACGCATATAAACTTTACAAACAAAAACATAAACAATGTTCCAATTTTTATAAACAGTACAGAAGTACCTTACTCCAATACCGCCAAATACCTTGGAATGAATTTGGATGCAAAGCTTAAATGGAAAGAACACATCAAAAAGAAAAGAGAAGAACTAAACTTGAAGTACAGAAAAATGTACTGGTTAATAGGAAAGAACTCTGACCTATCTATCCAGAACAAACTAATGTTATATAAGCAAGTATTGAAACCCGTTTGGACATATGGCATCCAACTATGGGGCTGTACAAAGAAAACAAATGCTGAACCCATCCAAAAATTCCAAAGCAAGGTCCTTCGTGGAATAATAAATGCCCCTTGGTATATAAGAAATAGCGATCTACATCGTGACCTTCAAATTGAAATGGTTACAGAAGTGGTTGAGAAACACGCTGTATCACACAATCAGCGACTGCAAAGTCATACTAACTCTGAAATGGAGACCGTATTAAATGTACGAGACAATGTTCGGAGATTAAGAAGAACCAAGCCTCATGAGCTGATGGTCTAAAAGCTACGGGAAAGTGTTATAACCTTAAACTTCCCCCAATGCGATTTAAAAATTAAGAAATAAAAATCATTTGTCGATCTTTCATAGATTGATCCTGATTCACCGGTGGTTTTAGTGCGGTAAGAGTCCCACACTACTCGGTACCGATTCTTACCGAGTGTCTTTTAAAGATTTCCATCGGATAAAAAAAAAAAAAAAAAAAAAAAAAAATACTTTGTAATTATATGATTTAAATATAAAAATCGGTATTGACAACAGCATTTCTCATCAATATTCTTTATAGCTTTCAGTTTTTCTCTCAATCATTAATTTCCATAGAAATAATTAAAAAATAAAGTTTTAAATTAATTAGTTTATTAAATTGGTAATTGTTTTATTTTTAAAGAATCACAAAGAAGTAGACAATAGAAAACAGTTTTCCAGATTGATCCTGTTAAACGTAGGGAACGTTGAACTTGCCAAACGATTTTTTTTTTTCAAAGCTTTAGCAAATACAAAGTGGAAAAATATTTCGTTAGAGCTTAGGTCCTCCAGAACGAACATAAACAAAATGGCAGAGAGTACCGATGAATCTTAAATGCGAAATTAGGAAGAATAAATACCATTCACTGGTGGTGGCTCCAACAGGCTTCGTCATTTCAGCGATCTTAGTAATCTAGCCATTCCCACAGCAAAAAACAGAACCATTTGACTCCTTATATTCGTCAAAAAAGAGATAAGATGAACTTTAACTATTCTTTTTAACTTTATTGATTTTTTAAATAATTTTATTTGCACGCATCTTTGAGACAGACATTCACAATACAAACAAAAATATAATTATTCATTTCACTTTCGCAATACCGATTTTTATTACAATTGATAAATTATTTCAACCTTCAGTCGGATGATAAATTGATCTTACCAAAAAGATGTAATTTTGACCAACTAGAACTTTGAAACTGAGAATTTTGATTTAGAATAACTCCACCATCAAATTTGTGTTATTGTTTTAAAAACAGTATTTAGACCCAGTCCGTTCTTAAAGCATTTACACACAAAAAGTATTTGATATTCATTAGATCTAGAGTCCTTAAAACCCTTAATCGGCAATGTCTAGCTTCAACCGCTATACATTGCAAATACTTTAAAAACAAAAACACTTCAAATCACGCTAATCTGTAGAAAAACAAAAGGTTCAAAACAATTAAGCCCTTCAAATCAGATAATCACTATTAATGGTCGTCTTTAAATGTCAATAAAAAGAAGCAAGCAAAATAAATCCTCAAGACTTCCTTAAATGGCGACGAAACTAACAACATCTTTTACTTTAACTGCCATCAATATACAACAAACACAAATTTTGTTTTTTTTTTTGTTTGTTTTGTTTTCAAGATTAATCTCTGTCAATAATTCAAATCCTGAATAACTAAACCTATAAAGTGAAACTTTGTTTACAGACCAAACTTCTCTTCTGACTTGAACAGAAATACTTCTTCAACTAATTGAAAAAGTATTAATTAATCAGAAAGAATCTCTCGCTTTTATATATACAGACTGAAGACTACGAGTATAAGTTTTTGATAAGTTCTTCCTCTTCGATATCCTTTTTTTTGTAAAACTTGTTATACACGCTCTATTAGTCCAAACGACAGAAAGTGTATACACAAAGATCCTTAAATCCGATATTCCTAATGAAACTAAACTGTCTTTCATTTTTCTCTACAGAACAAAACACTAACCAGCATCAGTAGCGTCGTCGCTTCGTCACCGTGCGTCGTCGTCATCGCACAGCTTCCAGTCTTACGGTTACAATACGATAGCAAAGGATACGATAGGATGCGGAGACCGTTCATTTGAATTAAGTTAATTCACATTTCAGTCGCATTTCACAGATTACTTTCTCCTTCATCCGATGAATATAAAATGTCTCGAACGTCTCTCTCGTATATCTATCAGCAGCATAAGGCCAACGCTATAGTGAATAGTAAGATCCTTTCAAATTTGTCAATCACACTCGTTAGCCGGCTAATTAAGGACGACAGTTTATAGGATGAAATTCTTTGGAGCCCAAAAAGAAAAATCTCTCTTTGGTTGTCAACAAGCGCGCCGCGCCCGCCACGCCATCGCCACCACCTGGGGATACGGTAATTTTAAAAATAAAATAAACAAATGGAGGCATAAAAAGTTTCCGGGACGTGCTGGATTCTCGATGTGAGATGCTGCTGGAAAACATTACAAGAGAGAAACTGTCGTCTTTAATTTTTTATTATTCCTTCCTTGAGGACTCAAGGACTCGAAGACTCACTACACCCCCAACACGAGATCGATGGCACTTCGGGGAGTTTTCTATTAAAGAATAAAGAACTTTTGCGTGTGGTATAGAATTAGGAAAAACATATCCTTTATGAGTTTTTGTGTTGTTTTTGAAAAATATCTATCATACATCATCCTGGATCTTATATCGCATAGGAGATGAGTCCTGTTCCTGTTTGGTTTGAGGCAACGGAAAGTACAACGACAATAGTATTTAACCGCCATTAAAAGTATATTAAATTCCATTCACTCCTCCTTCTACTCCACCTCCTTCTGACAGTACAGTTATGTGTACGAGTAGTAATCATCGAAGCGGATGTAAAGGATCCTAACTCCCATAGATATATGATGATGTGATATGTGAGTTTCTGTTTTGTATGTGCGTTTTCTTTAAGGAGAGACATTGGATATTAAAGTCGGTTTCTTTGTCGCCATTGATATCAAATTCAAGGCAGTCACCGCAATTCGCATGGAAGGATACAAATTATTATTATTGTTGTAATGTTTATGCTGTACTAACATGAGTAAAGCCTTCTTCTTGTGGTCTGGTTTCTGGTCGTGGTTCTATGGTCCTGGTAGTGCTAGTGGTAGTGGTATCGTTCTCATTGCGATGGAAAATTAATTATGTGATATCGTGCAACGATGAAGATGAAAATGATGATGATGATGTAATTGAAGAAGGGTGTATTATCATCGTTTCATCCAGCTATAACTGTATACTATACAATATACATAAGCTTTAAGGTTAATTAACCTGTTTCGAGAATATCTTCCATCTATATGAAACTTTGGCAACTGATAATAATAGTCCAAAAGAAATATGGATATAGGTTAAAGGACAGAAAAATTCAAGGAATATCTTAAAGGTAACATTTATATAAGTAGCTGTATAGACATAAGATTCAGAACAGATATCAGAATACTTTGAGAATTGTTCGTGTTTTTAGGCTCGTAATGATGCAAAAAAGTCGTTTTACCTGGAAAAGGGATTAAAAATGTTGATTTATTTTTGTTTAAAAGTTAAGATGAATTCATTTTTAAACAACGGAAATTATTAACGAAGCCTCAAGATATGTGTACATAAATTAAATACATATCAGAACACAGAAATTTTCTTTTTTCTTCTTTTCTTTTGTCTTCTCTAATTTTTTGTCCATTTTCCCAGTAATGGTGTCTTATGAATACAAATAAATCGGGTGTTTTTTTAAGCACTTGAGACTTTGAAAATTAAACACAACAAGGAATGAGTTTTTTGATCTTTTAGATAGCTTCATGGCATTTGTTTTTATGATTTTATATATTCCATCAAATCAGTGCATTTGTGTACTACTTTTTTCAATAAAACTGGAAGTGTGGCATCAACGATGGCTCGATTAATTGAGTTGTTTATTAGCATAAGTCAATAACTTAACAAAGCCCCATATTATGATAAGCTCATTAAATTCCATTCTCGACAGCCAGCATCATCAAACTGTGTAAAGTTTAATGCCTTAAAAAACTCAACGCAATCACCCACCAATCCATGCCGCTATCCATGAGTGGCACTTGCATCAGTACTCTGGTATATGTATCCCGAATAGTCTCTTATGGAATGATCACATAATCGACATTGTCAAAAATAATGTAAGGTGCTTAGGATTTCTCCGACACGGTGCAGGAAATTTGTCACCTCTTGCAGGGCCGTCGAGAGGAATTCCGGGCCCGGGACGGAAAAATCTCGGAACCCCCCCCTATTTACCATTTTTTTCAAAGTTCATGCCTACTGATATGGTACGTTCTAATTTCATTTACGAATAAAATGAAATTGGTTGGAATTGACGGAAATAATAATTGTTTGTTTGCAAAGTGAACCGAAAAAAGTGTTAATCATCAAATCAATCTCACGGGTATCGTCCAGTTTAGTTGGAATGGAGGATGGATAGAAAATAATTCTACATGCGATTAGATCAGAATCCGAACAGAATCATACATTCAATTCGATATTGCCAACGACATGTTAGTAACTGATAATACGGTCGATTAACTATTAAAAAAAATAGTATGAGGATCTATTACCTACTATGAAAATAAAATAGAGCGAAGTAAAAGTATTTGAAGTTTGTCTTTAAAAAAAAACTAAGTATTTTAAAAGTTTTACATTAAATACTCTTTATTGTTTTTCTTTATATTAAAATATTATTATAATGTTTTATTAGAGTGAGTTTGCATTCAATGAAATATTTTCTTTTGGTAAACAAGCTTTCCTAGCTTTCTGAGCAGCAAAACAACTTATAATTGCGTCGAAATTCAGTTCCCTTGCCAAAGGTGCTTCGATGCATAGTGTAGCAAGTCCAGAAACACGATCTTGTGATGAGCACGAATGATGAAAATTCTTTGTTCTGGCAAGGACGCTAAATGAACGTTCGGCACTAGCTACGGTTACGGGTATGGTGGAAAACACACGGAGAGCAACACAAATGTTGGGGAAAATCTTCTCCAAGTTCGGGGAATAAATACCATTGAGCAAACTCAATGGCGGAAGTGCTGCTTTAAAATTGGCTTCATAAATGTGTGATGAATTATTTCATCTTTTAACTCTTGAGACACATGCGAGTTATACTTTTGAATGAACCTTGTAGCGGAGTTTTTAATCTCAAGTTCGTCCATTGTTGAAGACTGTCATAAAAATGAAAATGTAGCATTCAAATTTTTCATCGTATCGAACCGACGAGAAATTCCAAATATAATTGAATCAACTATGACGTAAAAGGTGTTTCTCTTGAAATTTATTTCTTCGTCTGTTTCAATTTGCTTTCCAGCTCCTCGGTTTTCTTCAAAATGTCTCTTTAATTGCCTTTTTCGGTTCGATGGGAACGATTCTGGAACATATACCCAATCCAGTAGCAACTGCTCTGCATTCAGATAAAAATTGATCTCATCCGTTTCGAATAATGTTCAAATCGAAGATCAAGTTGTCGAGATCTTGAATTTCAACGTCAATAGTACTGCTTCTGGCTCGAAGAAGGAAACTTCTTTCATTTATAGCGCTAAGAACCTTGCACCAAATCGAAGACACGCATTCAAATTTGTGCATATATTTTAAAACGCCATTTACATCTCTTCGAGCTTCAGCAGTTAAATTAATGATGTTATAAGGTTTTTCAGATGATTTGCAAATGGTTTTACTGCCTCAATTCTAGCTGACCATCTTGTATCAGAATGTTTGTGAAGGGATCTGGGCACATTTTTCTTAAAAATTTCCCAACGTTGAGCACTGCTGCTAAACAAGTTGAAACACTTTTGAACAACACCAAAAAATGTGATTGCCGCAGTACAACATCCCGCTTAATCGACTACACGCAAGTTAAGGGTGTGAGCTGCACATGGTGAATACATGGCATTCGAAGTTTTGTTTAAAATATGACTTTGTGCACCATTATACTGTCCTTTTATATTGCTTCCATTGTCATAGCCTTGTGCACAACAGTCTTTTAAAGGGATTCCGTTCTTTGCCAATGTTTCGCAGATCAAATCAGCTATTGCGGTGCCAGTTTTTTTTTGTTGCAATCGACAAATTCCAAAAACCGTTCTTGGATGGTGAACACATTTTCTTCAAAGCGCAGATATCGCAAAATAAATGTGTTTTGTTCCACATCACTTGAATCGGGTGTTGCCTCGACAATTATAGCGAAGTATTTGGCATTTTCTCTCTCCTTCAAAATAGCTGAATTCACATGTTGGGCACAAATTTTAATGAACTCATTTTGAATCTCAACGGAAAGATAGTGGACTTGGAAACGTTTGTGCTCTTGTTGTGAAATTCTTACTTTTTCCAAGTGCTCCTGACGTAAGGGGTCATAATGACTAATTAATTCCAAAATGTCCATTATTTGGCTCTCCAATAAGATTGCAATCGCCTCGTAGTCCTAGCCCCCTTTCGCCAAGGAAGAAAATGGAGTCCAATATTCTATTTAGAATTCCTTGCTATTTTTGTATGGCTGGTTTTATATACACACTTTGAAGTGACTTGATATCCTTCAAATATTCAGTAAACTATTTATTCAAAATATTAATTAATTAATATTACGGAAACCACAATTGAAAAACGTTTGCGTGGGATTTTCCGGTCCCCCGAAACCGAATCAAAAATTTCGTTCCCAGCAGAAACAAAAATAGAAGAAAAGAAACTTTAGAAAAACAGAAACCGAAATAAATATTTGTGTTTTGTTTTAAGTTGCCGGGCCTTTTATTTTGATTTTTAAAATTTTCAAAATCAAATAAATTTGAAATTTACGTTAAATTAAGTTAGAAAAGCGAAACAATTTATTATAACTTTCTTTCAATAGTTCAGAGTTGCCCAATTTTCCATTAAATTTAAACAAAAATGTATACGCCAATAATAATCAGGGGCCCAGATCGGCAAGCTTGTGACTGAAAGATTGGTAGATAACATACAAACAGGGGCCCGATTGCGAAAGCATGAATGATTTTAAATTTTCGGGCCCCTAAAAATAAGTGGGAATAGGTATGCTGATGATGAATTTAGACTGCCTAAGTATATTGAAAAAAACACTCTCCTCATTGCTTTCAATTTTACGGGCCCCTAGAAAATCCCGGACCCGGAGGGTTCCCCCCCCCCCTCTCGACGGGGCTGCTCTTCTGATATACATTGCCTTAATAAATTAGGTGGCGTAACAGTCCTTTGAAAAATAGGTGACTTACAATTCTCAACCATTCCTCTGTGCGAGTCATATCAGGACTGGAGGGGACCTACAGCCCCTTTCATGATAAGAATTACTCTTGGAGGATTTGTCAATTCCTTGCAATTGGCAGTGCCCGTGGAAAAAACTTTAGGTGGCACAGGCAGGGATTGAACCCAATACCACTAACATGACAGTTCTACGCAATAACCATCAGGCTAGAGGTTCTACAAGGTGCCCTTAAAATAAATTTAAGTCTGTTTGAAGGAATACTGAAAAGGGCTTGCTTTAAAAATGATAGGCGATCAAACAATAACGCGAAAATATATTTTACCCCTCTCAAACACCCCCGCAATTTGTCAAGACTTTTTTTGTTTTACCGATATTTTTACAAATAACTGGCTTACAAGACATCTACAATACCTTTTTCCCTCAAATATTTCAGCCGTAATACGAGCATTCTAGGAATGCTTATCAGTTAACCTTTGAACTCAATTGTATACGTACTGTCAAGTATAGACCGTTTATTAACCGCACATAAAGAATGTGAAATGCTTTACTAAATTCTGTTTTTCCCTCACATTTTAACTTTCAAAAGTTCAAGACCAGCGAACCGGTTTCTGCTGTTAAATCCTTCCCTATAATCCTATCGCTCGAAGTGTGTAAATATTAAGAGAGTAATAATGCCAGTAGTGCTTAAAAATTATTAAAAACAAAATGTAAAGGATGGGCCTTCAGTCGCTTGAGGGGAACAGTTAACCGAACCACTTCTGGAAAGAAAGCTGTAATAAAATTGATTTTGCAATAAATTCATGGTTAAGAGCATTGTATGAAGAGTTGCACCGTCATGTCATGTTGAAACTAAATGTCATAGAGGTTTAGCTGGTTAATTTTTTTAAGTAAAAATCAGTGAGCATTGTTCGATAGCACTCGTCATTTACTGTTGTAACGACAGCGTCTTTCTCATTTCGAAAGATTGATGATACCGTCAGAGTGTAAACCGCACCAAAAACTCAATTTTAACGGATGTAATGGTGGTTCGTTAATGGCTTAAGGATTGTCTTCGTTCCAAGAACTGTCATTTTGCTTATTGACAAAGCCATTTAATAAGAAATAATCTCATCACTCATCACACCGTAAAATAGATTTGAGCTATAACAAACTTCGAAAACATATTTTTTGTTTTAATGTTAATTTCAAAAATTTAGAAGCGTTGTTCTGACATTAAAAAATTCATGATGCATTGTCAAACCTAAATGAACAGAAATGTCAACATATTGATTTGACAATCTAAACTGTTAAACCATAAATAGTAACCATCAACACTTTTCACTCAGCTTAAAAAACACCCTATAAACATCATTATTAAAGGGTTGTTTAATCCTTAAAAAAAGCTCATCCTCTTTTCTGATGAAGTATTGGATTGCGATTAAATTATGTTATCACCTGCGTGTGTGGTCGGGGTGCTTTTAATGACCTGAAGTTTCGAAAACCACAAAACAACAGCATCCAGCTGCAACCAAGAACATCATCAGGAGCAGGAGTTAAGTGGTTATAACAACAAATAACGAGAGATATAGAGACTAGATGACGTGCTGTGTCAATGTTCATTAAGAATTCTGCAGCACGCTCCTGCTCTCAGTGTTGCTGGTAAATGCAGTATCCATTATGCACATGGGTGTAGCAGCAAAATTGAAGGAGCCTCAATGTGATGACGATGGGTATTTAAAAATAAACTCAAGTTGTCTATTAAATAAAATTGAGGATACCAAAAACAAAATACATACAAATATGAATTAATTTGAAAACCTGACCTTTCCGATCATCAAAAAATCGAAATTGTTTTCCTTTTTTTGTTGTTCACCACAACCACAGCAAATTTAAAAATAAACCTCACGCTTTTAGGCTGCTACGTGCCAGCCATGCATAAGTTTGGTCAAAAATTTTAAACTGCTTCAAAAGACTTTATCGATGAAGATGATGACGACTAAACACGATGGACAGACGTGCGTCGGTCGGTGGCGCGGTGATATAGTCCGATGAACTTCATCGATGGTCATCGGCGGCGTGGCGTAGTCAACATGTAATCCATTTATGGACAGTCGATGCATAAAAATGAGTCTATAGCCTCATCAAAATAAAGTTTGTTCGAGTCATTCATAATATGATTTAATTTTAAAATAGAAGGTTTCTAATAAAAGAAAGATTTTTTATTGTTCGTATTGTTGGCTGAAGGTTAGTTTTGGTGTTCGAAAATTTGTTTAAATAGACAAGTCGGAGCCATAGAAGGTATCAGTAGCTTCATTGGAGTCTAACAATTCAACCTAATTCAAATCAATCAAATTAAAATGGCAAAACTTATTTCTATTGCTTTGGTTGTTGTGGTGGTTGCAGTTTGTGCAACAGAAGCAGCCCGTTTGAGAAACTTCAGACAGTCGAGATTTTCGGCTCGTCAGGAAGTTGATCCTGAACAAGATGTTCCAGCAGTTACCCCATATCCTCCAGCTGGAATAGTTCCTGAGGTGCGTTTCAATTTGCCCAATGAACCTGAACTACCAGAGGATCCAGAGAAGACCTATCTGCCCCCAGACAACCTCCTGCCTCCAGCACAAACCTATGGACCACCTGCTCAGACTTATGGCCCACCAGAAGTTGAAACCGATGCAGAAGGCAGTGGAAATGATGCAACTTTGGCTGATGACGATGCCTCTCAATTGCCCGTCCAAGAGCAACAAGCTGATGAACCTGCTGTAGAAGAAGACTTGGCCGAAGATCCAGAAGCCGAAGAAGTTATCAACCCTCAGTTTGGACGTTTTACTTCTGCCAAGGGTTTCCGTAGACAAAATGCTAGGCCAGCAAAATTGAGGGCTGCTAAACTGCAAGCACTTCCACAAGCGGTCCGTCCAAGGTCTCAGAGATTAGTTGCTCAACCGATCTACGCAACCAATGGAGCTTTGATCGCTTACAGAATGTTGAGAGTTTAAGTTATTTTTTTCTTGTTAATTTATTTTTATTATTTGTTGTTGGTAAATGGTATTAATAAAACTTATTTTAAATATTCATTAACCCAAATAAAAAGATGCATTTTTTGTATACATTTCCACATTATCTGAAAGTCAGTTACGATTGTTTGCGATTTAAATTCCTTTCCGTAGGCAACTTAAGTTTTCCCTTAAATAAAAACGCATACTCCCTTAACAGAATATTTCACATGTATTTTGCAACCAAATCAAAATATTGTAAATTAAATTGTCAAATAAAATTATGACTCTACACATGAAGCTAATACAAGACCAAGAAATCTTGTTTTTATTCCTTAAGCTATGGAAATATAAAGCCATACCGTTCTAGATAAGCAACAGAGTCCATCGATCAAAACAGAAACCCTTCTCAGTCAAATGAAATTATATTGTTTTCTTTTTAACTCCTTAACCATATGTATGTAATCCTTAGGGAGAATCATTTTAATCTACATAAAGTTCCAAGCATTCACGAGACATGTAGAAAAAGTACAACCAAAGAAGGAAACCAACCACAAAAAGGATACAAGGATACAAAAAAACAAAGCAAAAGAAATTCAGTTGGGGCTCAGATTTGCATGTCTATTATTTATATTGT
This sequence comes from Eupeodes luniger, assembly GCA_951509635.1. NCBI lineage: Eukaryota > Metazoa > Arthropoda > Insecta > Diptera > Syrphidae > Eupeodes > Eupeodes luniger. The sequence continues at coordinate 1,805,530 of OX608073.1, forward strand.
GTATTTTACATATAAGTCAAATAAATGTGGTTTTCCTGGACCTGTATTTCATATAAATTCCGAGATCACGTCCTTACCCTTAGGGCCTTAGGGAAGGACTATTCACTGGTGATGAAACGGAACACCTTCATCTTCGTAATGACAAATTGGTAAACACACATTGAAGTTTAGTAACAAAAAACTCAACACTGAATAAAGGAGAATTATTTTGGAATTTTTTGAATCAATATTTGATATGTAAGTATCTGCATTTAAATATATACAATTTCACTTGAATAAATTCTTATTCAATGGAAAAAGAAATAAAGTGCAATAGAGAAATAAAATTGATTTTGTAAAATAATTTCCCAATTGAGGAGAACAGGATTTTTCTTCTCATAAAACCAACTGAACCAGAAAACCAATGATTCTTGCTCATCTAAAGACCCAACATATAATATCTAGTAACCAAAAAGATATAATATATTTTCTATAGTTATGGAGTAGATTTATTTAAGGTATTGTGGTAAGAAAAGCATTAAAACATTTGCATATGTGTACAGTGAAAGCTCTAATTCCAAACAGCTTCAATAAGTTTCTTGTACAACCCGTTTAAAATGGAGATTCAATTACTAAGAGCATAGCGTAAGAAAATTAGACATTAATCTCGAACAAAATCACACAAAGCTGAATTTTGGGTGTATGTCAATTAGTTCTAAAGTTGTAGCCAGGGATAGGATTTGCCGTTGGCGTTGGGAGATCCCAGGTACTATTCAAATTTATTTAGATACACAGAATTTCTGCGTATGGGATAGTTATTCTTTTGTGAATGTAACTCTTTGACACATAATTGAGTAAAAGAGAGTTTCAGAATTTTGTTTTTAAAAATACGAGGTGTATTCAAAAAGTACCCGGAATTTTAAATTTCGAGGGTCTGGAGAGTCCGAAGGTCAAAATTATTTTTTTATTGTGTTTGTACCTATACATGCCCCTAAAGTATGATGCAATTTTCAGCTATATACACTGTTAACTTTGTCTGTGGTAGTTGCTAAGGTTCGACGCGTTTTTATGAGCTCGGCGATTTTTGCTGAAATTGCTGAATTTTGACCAAAAAAACAATCGCATGAACATCGCTCAAGAGCTGTTAAATGACGTCAACGACGATCCAAGTTTGCTTGAAAGGGTCATAACTGGTTATGAAACATGGGTGTACGGTTATGATGTCGAAACCAAAGCACAATCGTCCACCTGGGAGCATCCAACGTCAAGAACGAAAAAAGCGCGTCAAGTTCGATCAAATGTGAAGGTTTTGCTTACTGTTTTCTTCGATTGTAATGGCATAGTGCATCAAGAGTTCTTACCACAAGGTCGTACGGTTAATAAGGAGTATTACCTTGAAGTTATGCGACGTTTGCGTGAAGTAATCCGAAAAAAACACTCAGATTTATGGAAAAACAGTTCATGGCTTTTGCACCACGATAACGCACCTGCTCACTCGTCGTTGCTTGTTCGTAATTGTTTGACCAAAAACATTACCGTAGTCATGCCCCAACCTCCATATTCACCAGATATGGCTCCGTGTGACTTTTTCCTGTTTCCAAAGTTGAAGAGACCCATGAAAGGACGGCGGCGTTTTTCCTCGATTGAAGAAATAAAGGCAAAATCGCTGAGAAAGCTCAAGGACATATCAAAATGTGAATATCAAGAGTCCTTCCAAGATTGGAAAAAATGCTGACATAAGTGTATTATATGTTGGAGGGACTACTTTGAAGGGGACCACATTGATGTAAACGAATAAATAAATATTTTTTTGAAAAAAACGAAAATTCCGGGTACTTTTTGAACACACCTCGTACACAGAAAAAAAAGTGCCAATCAACGCTAAGAAAAAATTACGTCGGAGATTGCTATCTCGAAGTGCTACAAAAGATCCGTGCTGAAGTTGGTGACGACAATTTTTTTGTATCCATCGATGAAATTACAGACAAAGCAGGACGCTGCGTTTCTAACGTAACTGTTAGGCCTTTTAGAGCATATGGACGAGGGTACCTGTTAACGTCCGAAGTTCTGGAGAGAGCAAACTCAACAACAATTGCCCAGCTTTTTGACGATTCGATGCGATTGTTGTGGCCCGATGAGCTTAAGAGAAAAAAGATTTTGTTGTTCGTAACAGACGCTGCACCGTATATGAAGAAGAGTGGCAAAACTCTACAAGGGTTGTACTCGAAAATAGTTAACGTAACTTGCGTCACTCACGGTGTAAACAGAGTTTGTGAAACCATACGCAGTCACTACTCAAAAGTTGACGCCTTCATGTCGAACTTGAAAAAAGTATTTCTGAAGAGTCCCTCTCGGACTGCTATTTTTAAGTACATATATGAAACCAGAATTGTCACGACCACCTCAACCTGTAAGTTTGTTTGAAACTGAATTTGAAATCGTATTTTTGAATTTACATTTAAACTAGGTTTTAACTCGCTGGGGTACTTGGTTAGAGGCAGCAGCATATTTTGCGGACTATTTTGCTCGGATCAAAAAAATCGTCAGCGCTCTCGAGGATGATGCAAGCTGTGCATTTGCAAAAAAAAATGACTGAAGATGAAGAACTGCAAGCGCAGATGGCGTACATTAAAGTCAATTTTGGGTTTTTAGTCGATCCGAAAAAACATATTTTCAAAGACCTACAAAAAACAGGTATATTTGAGCCTGTACCTACTTATATACGTAATTTAAGCTAACAATATTCCCATCAAGGAACATCAATTGACAAAGTGCTGCCTGTTTTGAAAAAAATTAAAAAAAAAGCAAAAGGGCCCATTGCAGAGTAAGTCTTGAAGAAGTTTACTGCCGATTTCAATGGAAACACAGGGCTAAAAACGATTGAGCAGATAAATTCTATAATAAACGGCGACGTATATTCCAAACTTCCAGGAAAAATTGAAGTGAATAATGTTTTAGATGGGATCCACTCGTTTCAGCTGTTGAGAGATCGTTTAGCTCCTTCAAAGCCCTTCTTAGGGACAACCGAAGAAGATTGCTACTTGAGAACTTTAAAAAACTCTTGGTAGTCCAATGCTACTATAATTAAATGTATTTTTGTTTATTTTCCTAATATTTTTTAATAAATGCCTTTTGTTTGCTTTTTTAAGTGTTTTGTTTTGCCTTTTAATTTTTTAGGTCAACAAAATCCTAACCCTGGTTATAGCGGTCAAAGCTAAAATTTTCGTCAAGATGCAGGTTGGAAGGCTTGGATTTTTTCTTTGGTTCTTTTAATCAGCTTCATAATGAGCCCTTAATCATGAATATTGGACAAAGTATTGTTTAATTTAAAAAAATAGCAGCTGTATGCCAATAAAATACGGGTGAGAAGAAAGATTTGGGATTTGCACACCTGGCCATACTTTGTCCGATATTCATGATATTGGGCTCATTTCAAAGATTGTTAAAAGCAGAACAAAAATGATATACTAAGTTATATTCAGAAAATGTCTAATACAAAATATTTTCCAGGCAAAAAACGTTTTTATTACATTTTTTGACTAGATAACACGACAATATTTTTGGCCAATTTTCACCAAATCTATTGTGTAGAGATATATGCATGTATAAACAATAATGTTTTTCTAAAACTACTCACAAAAATCTATGGTTTTGAATAATTTGCAAGAAAATGTAATTGATACCCCTTCACCTACCCCTCCCTTATTTTGTAGGTATTCTTGGACCCAAAATAAGAGAACTTTTTAGGAAGTGTTAATAACTTTAAAAAAGCTATACACTAGAATTATTACGATGAGTTCCTTGGTCAAAAATATGATTTGGCAAATTTTAAAGAATTTTAGTATCTTACTAATTTTTTTTTTAATATTTTAATTTTTCGAGATTAAAGTTTATTTGCACTTTAAGAACCTTCACTGTTTAACGAATTTAGATATAAACTACTCAAAACAAAATAGGGCCCACCCAAGACTTGTTTTGTATTTTGCCTAAAATATACTTCATTGGTGAAAATTGTCGATATATATCGATGCTTTGAGTAACAATTTTAACGTTACCTCCAGTGAATAGGCAAAAAAAACTGATCGCTCGAAAAAAACAATCAACTCAAAAATTATTGCATATGTTTTCTCAGTCCGATTCGAGCTTTGTTGGTAAGTGTTTCTTTATTTAATTGTTGTTCTTTATTTCTTCGTGATTAAACGTGATTACAATGCCCGGTCTTAGACACCATTTGGCTACTGAAAACGCAATTAGAGCGGTAAATATGCTGGAGCAAGGAGTGTCTCAAAGGGCTGTTGCAAATTGAATCGGTGTGTCGCGGTGAGCAATCCGAAACGTGTGGAAACGCGTCCAGGAAACCATGAGTGTAGCAAAGAGACCAGGATCAGAAAGAATTCGGGCCACAACTCAGCAAGAAGAAGCCGGAAGCGTACCCTAACCGCCCAGGCTTTACTAACTCAACTGCGGCAGTCAACTGGCACTCAAGTCAGCGATCAAACCATTCGCAACTGGCTCCACTAAGATATTCAACGTTCCAAAGCGTGTGCTATTCAGCCCAAACTTACACTGGCTTATCGGGCAGCGCGATTAAGGAAAGCCCGTGAAAAATCAAATTGAACCTTGGACAACTGGAGGTTTGTACTCTTTACAGACGAATGCTAAATCAAATTTTTGAGTAATGATAAGCGAGTACGAGTGTGGAGAACGGTAGGTGAACATTTTAGCGACCCGTGCATTCACGGAATGACCGATTTGGGGGCCCAGGATTATAGTTTGGGCTAGAATAAGTTTGCTAAGCAGAACAGAGCTGATTATATTGGATGCGGGCACCGTTACCGCCACCAGTTACATTGAAATGGTAATATGACCTGTTGTGATCCCATTTTCACAAAGAGTTTGATGTTATTCAAGACAATGCTCGCCCGCATATGACCCGTAACACGCAAGCAGCTCTTCCTTGACATGGCCAACAAAGAGCGTAGACCTCAATTCGATCGAGCATTGATGAGACCAGTTAAAAAGAAGCATCAAAGAAAGCCACAGCAGTGTCAACACAACACAGGAACTCATAAACGAGTTAAAAGCCTGTTGGGAGCGTATACCCGAACAAAATGTAAGGCATCTGATTGAAAGCGTACCAGATAGGCTTATACACTCAACAGTGCTTACAGAGTAAATGAGGCCCTACTTGCTTCTAAGCAGCAAAAGAAATAAACCAGAAATCATAACAAAAAATAGTGATATGTAAAGTTTATTTTTTTTTTTTATTTTTTGTAAATTTTCCTATAAAAATGTTTTTTTCAGTGTAACTTGAATAAAGAATTTTTGTCCGTGTTAAGTGTGCACTAGTATTTAATACTTAACTGAAACATAATAACCAAAAACAATAATTTAAACACTATTTTTTTCACACGAAAGCCAAAAAACTTTGTGGGCCCTATTTTGTTTTGAGTAGTTTACATTTAAAACGTTTTTAATTTAAGGGAAATATTATTTGATTTTCATTTCTTTTTCTTTTGAAATGAAGATTGCTAACTAGTAAAATGCTTCACTCTTTAAGGGCTAGACTGATTAAAATTTTGCGGTTTAAATTTTGTAAATAGAGTTTTCTTGCTGCATGTGAATCGTTGATGGCTGTTGTCTATGATTTGACAGTTGAGAATGTCAAACTATCTTGCCATTTCTACTAAGTAAAGTTTGGTAATTCATCATGAATCCTTTAACTCCAAAACAACGATTCACCATTATTTTAGAAACTATAAAAATTGCTAATAATGCATTAGTAGATTTACCTTCTCCAAGTAATATTTCTATATGATGACATTTCGGTTCATTACTAGGACTATGTTTAATTATTCAAATTTTAGAAATGTTCGTATACATACATATGTATGTACATACATACATATGTGATATTTTCTTCTAACGATTTCGAAGATTTTTACTCCAGGCACTCTTACGAACAGGAAAAATTTTCCGAGTCGTATAAAATCAAAATTGACTGTTAGTTAAATTTTCCGGCAAACGGCAGATTTGTCAAGTACGTATTCCAAATCAAAAAAAAAATGTTAAAAAATAAAGACTTATCTATCTATCTATTTATTAAGTTAAAATTTGAGACCTTGCTATAGTGAACTCCATTTTTCTGCACTTCATTCTAAAACACATTATTGTACTAATTTTTTCTCATTATTGAAAGAAAAAAAGGACACCCGCTTGAATGAATATCCACTTATTGGAGCTTTCACTGTACTTAAAAGTTCTTTTTATTTAACTCGTAAAAAAGTTACCAACCGAAACGTTACAGCATTTTTGTGGATGCTATTCATGAGAGATAGTGGTGTCTAGAGAAATGTTTTATGGTTTAAAATTAAATTAAATATGACAAACCTTCTATACTAAAGGATAACAAAACGAGATTGTTGTGGTATAGTGTGGTTTTTGTCATGAGTTATATTTTATGACACAAATCGAGCAAATATTTTATGAATATATACCAAAGCCACAATATTAGAATTTGTAATTAAAGTAACCTAAGTGCTTACAAAATTGAAGATTTAGGGTGTTAGTTTAAATATTTAAAATTTAAAGACCAAATGAAAGATGAAAATTAGGACCTGTGATTTATAGGTAGGGGTTGGAAGAAAATACTCGTAGTTTAATAGTTTCAAAAATAAATTCAAAACATATATCTAATAAAATGATGACTGAAGCGGACTAGTGGAAAAGAGAGCTATAGAAAAACAATACAAAAACTAAAGGAATTAAATTGTGTGCACAAAAAGATAGCTCTCCATTTCAATTCTTCCTTAGGATCCAAAAAGAAATCTATTTCTTTAACGTTCATCCTTAATAACTCATGCCAGCCTGAGATTTTCCTTAAACTTTGGGCTTAGTGTAATGCATTCCAAAAAGAATCTGAAATTTCGAAACTTACAAAGGGATGCAAGTGGTATAAAACATTGAAATTCTTATTTTATAACATTTCCTACGGAATTAAAAAAAACCACATTAATTTATTTTAAACCACCCTCAAGGGTTTTGTTCCTTATCCTTCTTGCAACAAAGTAAAATAAAACGTAATTTTAACTGCTCAAAAGATAAAAGAATTAAAGTTTCCGCACTTTGAAATGCACACAATTTTATAAACTTTCCTTACAAACTTAATTCCAAGAAGAAATCTCTATTCAACTAATTTAAATTTGGGGATAATAAAAAATGAGAACGTATTCTTCTCTAAATTACTTTTATCTCTCCAGCTTTGTACCGGCCGGCCGGCGGAAAATAAATGAACAATTACTACGCAATTAATTTAATTTGAAATTTGAACCTTCACCTTCTGCCCCCAAGAGACTAAGGCAGGTTGTAGGCTTACATTATTCTTATAATACCCGTGCCACCACCTGTAGACAAGTTGATGTTCCTTTCTGTCGCCAAAAATATCCCCCTATACCCACGTTCTGCCAAATAAACACCTTTGAGCATATAATTAGCAAGGTGATTATGCAAAACAAAATACCAACCTACAGAACAATCAGATTAACTTAGCCATTTACCTGATGTATAAATTTATACCCAATCTAAACCATATTCAAAAAGACAAAGTTCCTTTCTGATGGTGGAAAACTTAAGTTTTAATTTCACATCACCATAGGATGTTGCGTGGTGTATGTATACCTATTTATAAAACCTCCTGCCATAATTCACCTAATTTTATACTTGGAATTAAAGCTTGATTAACGTTTTATATGCAAATGTTTGGCACTTTGAGAAGACTTCAAAAACTAAGGCTGTACTGTAGTAAAGATATTGTTCTTATTTCAATATTATAATATCGCACTCCCTCTCATCCTAAAGTTTAAACAAAAATCACGTTCCTTTTTACTTGGTTGTGTCGTGTGTCCTTTTAAAAACAAATTATGTACATACCACTCTGGTGGTTCTTCGTTCTTCCCTCTTTCAGAATGTTAGCAACTCGTAATAAATATTTTCTAAACATCAAAGTCAGTGGAAACCAAAACGCATTTTGTGCTAGCTAATGTGAGAGACACTTCAAGACAGAATCAAAACACTCCGAGTTCCTTGATTTAGGACATAACTTGGAATAGTGCAATTTTCCGTTTTCACCTGTCAAATTGAAAAAAACAACAAAAATAAAGAGCAGTGTGAATAAAGAACAGAAAAAAGGAAATTAACATTTCAAAAAACAACGTTTGCTACTTACAGTGAGAACTTTGGGTGAAAACATTTGCAAGCTCAACTCAGATGCTAATTTTGGTGATATTTGATAAATCTTTGTGATATTTTTCATATATGTACATATGTATTTTAAAAACAAATATTTTATTCTCTTTATTTTAGTTTCATAATGAAAGCTTTTTTTTCGTTTTCGAATTAAAATATGAATACAAGTCACTGAAAACTTGATAAATTCAAAAAAAATTAAATCAAGTGACTCACAGTGTACTCGAACAAAAAGGGCAAATCTCTGGAAATTGTCCTTTTACCATCCTTTTTTTAAATGTAAATCTAATATAATGTACTTGAGTTTGAAAATTATGTGTGCTAGACAAACTAAGGAGGGAAGGCGCCATTAAAAGGGCAAGACAAAAAATAAAAAACAGATAAAAATATAACAACAAAATAAAACAATTTTAGGGAATTATGATAATGTATTATCATAACAATTTCGTATACACTCTTTCCCAACACGCGCTACAAAATTCCATTTCTTCGGCTTGCGGCTGCTCCTGACAGATGAGATGAGTTGGAGACAGAGCAGTGACAGTTGATGTCAAACAAAAACAACAACAAAAAAACACTCTTATGCATAATTAATGTTGTGGAACATTTTTAAAACGATTTAGTTTTATCATTTAGGGTTCAATTATGTTAAGTAAATGATGTTGTAAAGGAATTAGGTATAAAGCACTGCAAAGTGAAAAGAATTCGAAAAAATATTTAATAGCTTTAGCTTCAGCTTTGAGGATACGGACAAAGAACCAACAATTTGCCAGACAATTTGCAAGTGATTCGTATGCTAATGGTTTGAGCTTATCTAGTGAGTGAACTGAGTTTTGAAATATCAATAACTGCAGCATAACATGACGTTAAAGTTTGTGATAGTTGGTGTGAGAAGGTTAATGGAGGTGAAATACGTTTTTACGCATCAAGGAAAATTATGTGCTATAAATTTAAAAAAGCAATAAAACGGGGTTGGAATGCGACCCACCCTCTTAACTTCCCATGCCCTTTAAAATTATTGTTTTTTTTAAATATTCGAAAAGTGTGTCAGAAATTGAAATTTAAAATGTTTTTTGTCGAGTATGAGATTTTTGTAAATTGGTTGTTGGTTGTTTTTTGTTTTTAATTTTATCAAAAGTGAACAACAATATTTTGTATAAGATGAAATAAACTTCAACTCAACTTTCAATTGAATTTTTCTAAAAATTTTATAAAATGTTAGCAACATCATAATTTTTAACAGATAAAATAAGTTTTAAGTCAGTATTAGTGTTTTTTTTGGAAAAGTTATATCTAGTACAGTAGACATTTAAATAAATAACAAATACAGTTTTCGAGGTTTTCTATCTTAGGCGTTGATACGTTTAACACACGATGGTTGTAATCGTAAGAAGTGTCCAGCATAAAAAAACACTATGACGTCACTCAAGATGAACTCTGATACTTCGACGGAACAAGTTTTCAATTTATTTCAACAAATTTTTGCTTAATCAATTATTTGCGTGTTTTTGTAATGAGTTGACGAATCAAGATTTGTCTAATCTTTTCGTATATGCATATTTTGGAATTCGTTTTTGTTCTAAAAAAATTGTACGTAGGAGGACTTCCTATAATCCGAAATCGACAGAATTCAAATTGATCGGTACTCAGCATGAAATCGATCTTTAAGTTATCTACGCTTTCTTGTACTTTTTTTATAATTCATTCCTGTTTAGAAATTCGTTGAATGGGCTTAAGTGACAGTTCTAATTATTTTTAAAATTTTGCTTTTACCACATTGTACGAAAAAAAGTTGAGCGAATGTCGGTAACATGCCCTGCACCACCGACATTTTTTTCAACTTTTCTGGAATCGTAACCCTTTAGCTCTCCAAAAAATGTATATGATCTGTCAATCGCACCAATTTCGAGACGAATCTGAAGTGAATTTTTAGTTAAATGAAAGCAAAACAAATATAAACAATGGAAAGCTCGAAAATATAAGTTAAAAGATTATCAGAATGAATGTTTATGTGTTTTGTCGTAGATGCTTTGGTTCATATTGTTTATAGCTCCAACCTATTGTTTTTAGCAGATTGGTCTCTTAAATTCAAAAAACAATGGAAACAATCTATTGTTAACTTCCCATAGGAAGTTATTGTAATGGGTCCGATTTGTCAAATTGAAAATTTTGATATTTCTCGACGTTTCAAGGTATCTAGAGTCGAAATAAAAGATTTTTAGAAAGATGTCTGTGCGTGCGTTTGTACGTACGTCCGTACGTTCGCGACGTTTTTTTTCGTCGTCCATAGCTCAAGAACCAGAAGAGATATCGACTTCAAATAAATTTTGTTATACAGATAATAAGGCAGAAAGATGCAGAAAGGGCTCTCAAGAAAATTGCGTGGGTGGTTTTTTTACCATAGCAGTTTAAAAAAAAGGTGAAAATTTTGGTTAACCCTAAATATCTCACGAACCAATGACGCTAGAGACTTGAATTAAAATTTATATTATATATTGTAACGTGATACAAAACAATTATATTTTTGGAAAAAATCCAATTAACGGTTTTTTTTATAAATCAAAAAAACTGAAAAAAAAAAATTTGTCACCTCGAAAATTTTACGACCAAAATATGATTTCATCTCCAAAATAATTTTGTGCAACGAAGAATAATGTTTTTGACATGTGATAAAATTTTGAGAAAAATCGAATTGACAGTTTTTTTACAAAAAATAAAAAAACTAAAAAAAAACTTAATAAAAGTTGGTAAAAACTGATTTTCGGCTCAAATATCTTTTCAAAACTTTGAGATATTGGCTTTGAGAAAAATCGAATTGACAGTTTTTTTACAAAAATTAAAAACTGAAAAAAAAAAATTTAATAAAAGTTGGTAAAAATTGGTTTTCGACTTAAATATCTTTTCAAAAATTTGAGATTATGACTTCCAACTAATTTTTACTTATAAAAAATATTGTTTTCAACATTAAGAAAAATTTTGAAAAAAAATCGAATTGACAGTTTTTTTTACAAAAAATAAAAACCTAAACAAAAAAATTAATAAAAGTTGGTAAAAATTGATTTTCGGCTCAAATATCTTTTCAAAACTTTGAGATATTGGCTTCAAACTAATTTAATCTTATAAATAATATTGTTTTCAACATTCTGTAAAATTTTGAGAAATGTTGGATTGACAATTTTTTTTTTACAAAAAATAAAAACCTAAAAAAAAAAACAATACTAAAACTTGGTAAAAATTTACTTTCGACTCAAATAGCTTTTCAAAAATTAAAAATATTTGCTTCAAACTTATTTTATTTCACAGAAAATATTGTTTTTAATATTCAGTAATTTTTTTATAAAAATACAACAATCCGTTTTTTCATAAAAAAAATAAAATCTCCAAAAAATAGAACGCAAATTTGGTAAGAATTGATACATTTAGACAAACTTGCAAAACAAATCGATAGACGGGATGGGAAGTTATCAGTGTGGGTCGCATCCCAGCCTCTTTTTTATTTTTAAAATCATTAAATAAATCAATTATTTTAATTTATTACACTTTTTTTGGTGCCGTGCAATAACGCCGAGCGAAATAACGCCGAATTCTGAAATTCGGCCTTATTTCACTTTAATAAAGTGAAATAACGCTGAATTTAAGCATTCGGCCTTATTTCACTTTGGAAAAGTGAAATAACGCCGAATGCCAATTGGGAAATAAAGCCGAAAGAGAGAAAACAGAGAATTCGGTTTAATTAAACTTTTGCAAGGAGAAACTAAGCGGGGCTTAACTCAAAGTCAACTGTAAAACAAAGTTTACCGTAGAATAAACAGTCGCGTCGCGGTCGGTTGTTGATGAAAAAACAATCACTTTAGTAGCCCAAAAGAGAATCAATTCGGGGTGTGAAAATAAGAAAATTCACGCGAATTTTTATATTTTCACACCCCAAATTGATTCTCTTTTGGGATACATTTTTTCCGCTCGCTCCGCTCGCTGCCATTTGTGCCTATAGTATATTTTTTATATTTTTATTCGATCAAATTCTCAAAAAATGCAATCTTAGCTGAAATGTAAATTCTAATCTTAATATTTTTTCTGGTCCATGCCGCTAAATTTTTCTTACCTTAAAAAACGTGCATTTCCAAAACCTTATTCGTATGTGATAATTTAACGGTTTTGAATGAAACTGAAATATTTAATTATTAGCCTTGATGTTGTAGATGTACATAATTAGGTATTAGTTCTATACTTTTTAATTTCAATCAATACTGAAACTTTCACTTCACGTTACTTCTCTTGACTGATCTTGGTCTTACCAGAATCAAAAATTTTTTTTAAATTTTGAAACAGAAATAGTAATGTTAACATATTAATAAAATAACAAATTTATTTTAAATGTGAGGAGAAAATTTTAGGAGAAAATTTTATTTTGCAAGAAAAATTAATTATGTATTATTTATTTTGGATAAAATAAAGTTTTTGAAAACCAAAGTTTTGTTAAAGGCCAAGGCTTCCTGTTTTTTTTTTGTATTTCAAAGTATAAAAAGTGTCATTGACACCTGGAGAAATCTAGATCTCAATATTTTTGGATTTTTCTAGTAAAAATGCTAGCAAAATCTCAAAATACTTAGATTTGAGACTGAGATGTAATAAGCATTTTGCATAGGACCAAAATAGTGAAATAAGGTCGAATGCTAAAATTCGGCGTTATTTCACTTTATTAAAGTGAAATAACCCCGAATTTCAGAATTCGGCGTTATTTCGCTCGGCGTTATTGCACGGCACCACTTTTTTGTTTGATTATAAAAACAAGTTAACATATGATAAGGTAGTCTTATGAATCGATAATGTAGTTCATCCAACGAATTTTACAATTCATTTTTGCAACGAATTCAAAAGGTTAGCGGATCAAGTTGACTTACTAGGAGTAAAATTTTAAGAATTCTTTAATCGACATGATTAATTGTAAACAAAAATAAAAATATAGTTCTAATTTTTGTAAGCTAACTTAGCCAAGCTTTTTTAATTATAGGAAAATAGACATAAGATAAGATGTGTTGTTGATTATTGATCATTTTGTAAAGAGTAAGTGTCAAAAAGGAACATTACAGTTTACCACTGATAACGCCATCAAATAACCATAGACAACACATTTCATTCAGATTTATAAAATGGAAATCATAAATACAAATAAAATATATGTACATAAATAATTCCTGACATTTTCTTAACATAGCCTCTTTAAAATTGTCCATTTAATTAGGTTGAAATTAGTTCTGGGGTGGAATCGGCTAAGGTGAAAATTGACTATCATATTTTTGATAGTCAAATTTGACTATCATTTTCATTCCGTCTGTGTAAGATCATTCAACTAAATTCAATTCGATTGAACAATTTTACTTTTCTTGTGTTCTTTCGAATGTCGAAAGCTTTTTTGGTCGAAAGAATGTGTTTTTGTACCTAAAAAAGGTAACTGAAAAAATTTTCCATTCGTTTTTTGTAAGCGTCTGGTAGCTCTATTCAGAAACGACATATTTGTAGGAAAATGACTTTCACATTTGTTGTGACAGCTTTTTAGGTATCAATGTGACTATCACCTTACATAGACAAATTCGATTATTTTGACTGTCATATATCAACAATCACCTTAGCCGATTGCACCCCTGGTCTGAGTTTTGCTAATTTGTATAGAAATTTCTTTTAAATTAATAATCTGATGAATTTTCAATTGTATCTACTAAATAAAATATAAAAAGCAAGCTACTGCGAATAATTTGTTGGCAATTTCTTACTGTAATATATTTATTGAATCCCAAAAAGAACATGGTCAATAGTTTTACCTTTTCTCAAGATATTCGTGTCAATCAATTTTTAGTATAATCGTTTTTTAAGTTTTTATTTTTTGCAAACATTTTTCTTTTTGAGATGACAACTATTTTTATTCAATTTATTTGAAATACAGGAAAAAATTTCTGTTGAATTTTGTTAAAGAACGACAATTTGGTGTAACGTTACAGTGTATAATATAAATATCAATTGAAGGGATCGATTTTATCACGACTTTTCAAGTATTATTTTTAAGAAAAACCATCCACCAAATTTTTTTGAAAGCCTCCTCCTCCATATCTTAATTTTATAATTTGAAGTCGATATCGCTGCTAGTTTCAGCGAAAAAGGTATCTCAAATGTTCACACGTTTTAAAACCATAGATTTAGATTCTAGAGACCTTGAACCGTCGCGTCGAGAAACTTCAAGATTTTTTATTTGAAAAATACAATTAGACACAAAATAATTTATATATTTTTGAGTTGTCTTCTTTCAGGAAAAAACATTATCATTTGTGGCTCATAAGTCAAGTCACAACTTAGGCATATGGATATCAAATTCTGAAATTCTTAATTGTTCCCTACTCCATCAGTATTTAAAATGTACATATTTGGAAGGTGTACTTACACAAATTATAAATTTATATGGCTAAAGGCTCAGCACCGCGTAGCAGGTAAATGAAAATTGTTACATTTGTCAGTAACACAGGTGTGGGTACATTAAGAGTATGAAGGGAATGATTTATTTAAGACATAAGACAACGTAATTTCTCAAGACTTCTAACACGAGTAAATTTCACCCTAATGGTGAAACAAAAGCACATCAAGTGTCAAAGTACAAAACAGCTTAAAAAAAATATAAAGAGGGAAGAACATAATAATTTAAGTAACTCTGTTTCAGATGTAATGTCGTCTGAGAGCTGAGACCTAGGGAATCCTTATAGATTAATACTATGAACACACAATAGTTATGTGATATTTTCAAGCTTTAAAATGTTTAAGCGGGAATTAAATTTTTATTGAATCTTCATTGCCTTAATTCCTGCTATTAGTAAATCAATTTATTTGTATTTAAAACGTCTTTAACTTCATCATTAAAAAACAAAAACCCAAAAGAATGGAATTTACCCACCCACAAAATAATCTTACACAACAATTTGAACCAATTAAGCGAACTCGTGGCAACAAAAATGAACTCGTAATTGGCATAATACTTGTTTGGCAATTTCATTTAATGGTCCTTATAAAATGTTGTGTTCATTTTGTGGAATCTCTTCAACTTTGGGTTGTCGTGTTGCGAACTCCTTTTTTGTTTTGTTGTTTTCGTCTTTAAAGAATGTTTTACTTAGTATCAAGATGAAGTAGAACATTAATGTGTAAAAGTTAAGAATATGTATAAAATATATATTATGTATCATATATGTATATACGCAATATTACATAATTAAAAAGTTAACAAAATATGGCAACTTGAGAATATATAGAAATATGGGGAAAATGTTTGATTTTTTGCAAACGAAAAATCTGTTTGATTAATTTAATTACTCTTCAAGGGATCTGGTTTGATAATTTTCTTAATTTCATATTATTTTTGATGAATTTGTTATAACTTTTCAGGACTAATTATAATTTAATGTTTTAGTTTATGAATAAATTATTATATTATGAAAACTAAAACTCATAAGAAGTTTATTTTTATTTTTAATGCTGCCTCTGAAATCCATACATTAATGCTTATATTTATTACTACGGGCAAAAAATACCAGTCCCAGCCCTTGTTCTTCTAAATTCATTTCTTTGCCCTAAAAATAGTCCCCCGGATGCAATAAACCTGTTATAACGTTTTCATCCGAGTTTTAAAAGATGTTTCCAAGCCCTCTGTATAGCTTCCATTTCCTTCTTTGTTTCGGTTTGTCATGTCTATATAGATTCAAAAACGGTGTGCACAGAGCTTAGTTAAGCAAAAAACCAAAAGAAACATGGTGCTAGGTCTGAAGAACAAAACCGATTAAAATTTCACATTTTGTGACCTAAATGGTCACTCAAAATTCATAAAGTTTCAGATATTCCGCTCAGTTTATTTCAATAATTGTACTTTTTTGAACAATTGGCCCACACACAAACTCTTGTTTTTGATAGACTTTGTACATCGAAGTCCTTCTGCAACATTTTCAAATTGTAACAAGCAAATTTCATATCACATAAATGAAACAGTGTTATTGAATAGTTTCAAACATTTTAAAGAATATAAATTCAAATGACCATGTATTTGTTTGTAGTACCCGTGACGTGATGGTTAATGCGTAGGACTGTCATACCTGCGGTTTGGGTTTGCATGTGCCGTTTGCCTCTTGCAAAGAATTGACAAATTATCCAAAAGTAATTCTTGTCATGGAAAGCGCTTTTCAAATAAGATCAGATTCGTTCAGATTCGGCTTTAAACTGTAGGTCCCCTTCATCCCTGACAACATTATACTAGCACACAGGACTGGTTGAAAACTGTAAGTAACAAGGCCCAAGTTATCAACGGACTGTTGCACTACCTTATTTATGTATTTATTAGCCCATGTATTATTTGCGCGTAGTATAGTAAATAACTGCTATGTAAAATCACAAAGTTTCAAAATTCTATATAAAACTCCTTGTTCATAATGTCTATCTTAAATTGTGTGTTAGAAAAAATTGTAAATTTTAAATACTGTATATAAAAACGCTTTTTAAACAAAACACCATGTCTCAAACTACCTTTATCCCAAACTATATCAGAATATTTTTGCAAATTTTAATTCTTTAACTTTCTTTTCAGAGTGTCAGACCTTCCAACCAGATTTTTTCAATACAGAATTTTTACTCACAGTACTTTGAATACAGTATTTCACTTTAACCTATTTTCTGAATAAATCGTGAAAACAGATCCGTTTTAAATATTTCTTTTTGTTTTATTTTACACATTTCTCACAACTTAAATTAACCTACAACTTGAACTTCGTATAAACTTACGTGTCCCTCGAGTTGAAAGAGTTTATTTTTTCTTCATTGTCAATTATTTTTATTCCGTGCGCTCAGTGGAAATAAAATAAATTTAACAACTTTCGGAAGTCGATATATACTTTTCGCACTATCCGCAATGTTATTTTGCATTTAAATTTGGATTTTATGCAGATTTGCCGTCGCGTTTGACCGCCACTATACATCATCACATCGGCTATATTGCGAATACATGAACTTGAGATTTCGATTTAAAATAAATTTGTTTAAATAGGAGCTTCACTTGAGCACAAAGCATCACAACTGTTCTATCATCATCAATTGAAGCAATCAATCCTCACAAAATTAAAATGGCATCATTTATTCAAAAGATTTCAATTGCACTTATTGTTTCGCTGGCAATTTGCAGCGCTTCACCTGCAAGATTGGACAGATTGAGATCGAACAAATCAAAGTTCTTGGCTAGACAAGAAGTTGCTGAAGATATTCCAGCCGCCCAAACTCCCTATCCTCCAGCTGGTATTCAGCCAGAGGTCAAATTTGCTCTACCAACTGAAGAGGAACTTAATGCCGAACCAGAAAAGACTTACCTTCCCCCAGTTGGAGAACCAGCTAAGACCTACGGTCCTCCCGAAGCTAGTGTGAAGGACGATGTTGAACAATTCGCCAACGATGAGCCTCAGCCAGAAGAGACCAAGTCTGTGGAACCAAAATTGGAGAAACCAGATGTCGAAGAAGAATCATCCGAACAACCTGAAGAATCTGACGAAGAAGAACCAGAAACTCAAGATCCTTCTGCTGTTGAGCCAGCTGGAATCGAAGCAGAAGAAATTGAAGCTGAAGCTGTTAAAGAAGAGGAGGAAGTTAAAAACAATCTCCCAGCTCGTCTCGTTCGAGCCAGAAGCAATAGACAAAAGTCAGCAAAATTGCAAATTGCAAACCCTCAACAAATTGCCCAACCAATTTATTACTTCAACTACAACGGTCAACTTTATAGGATTTTAAACTAAGTTAATTTATTTGTTTCTATTATTTATTGAATAAAATATATTACACATCACAAAACAAAAATATCATTTTAATTGCTTTTTAAGATACAAAAACAACAAACATCATTCTATTAACGCCCCAACCGGTAACCATGAGCTTTGGAATAATAAAAAGAAAAAATATTAAATATATTGCATTTAATTTAACAAAACAAATAAGTTTGGCATGTTTCCCAGTTTTTGAATGATATCAACTTGAAAATTATATTAATAAAATATTCGACCACTAATAGTAAAATAAAACACAAGATTAAGTCATAAATTAGCGTTGGAAAGTTCCTAAATACACTCAGAGTCGATGCAATCAAAAATCAATTTTGCTTATATATTTTGTTGTTGCAAGCGTATCGAGGTTGTATAGTTCTCTTTGAGATCATTTTAGAGGGTAAGAGTGTGCCAACTTTAGCCAAGTGCTTCTGAAAATATTTTGTAGGGTAAATTTGGGCACTGTGGAGCACTGAATGATGTTTTTTCCGACTTCTTAAATATAAATAAATTTAAACGAGAAGGCCATGCATTTAGCAATTTAAAAATATTTCAATGTTTTAAATTCAGAGAAACAACAATTTTGAAAAGCATAAAATAGAAAACAAAGAGTAGTGGTGTTGGACTATAAACGTTGACAGACAAGTTAGGGAAATAATACAAAAAATGGGAGTAGCTGTTATCAATGAACCACTTTTTTGACAAACGATAAGGATTCGAAATAAACTAATTTCCTTCTGCTGTTATGTCTTATACTCAAAACTCCTTCAAATCTACTTGAAATCTACTCGATTTGAAATTAAACTTTCCTAATTTGTCTAGATTTCAACTTAATCTACTGAAATTTTATTGCTGAACGCACTCTTTCCATTATGTGACAGCATAGTATTTCTTTCTCTATTTAATTAATCAATGGTAACTCTTTATTGAGGAAGCTATTTACTAGACGTTTTTTCTTTTAATCTCAAATCAGAGAACGTAGCTGTCGGAAAAAAATGTGTTTTCCTTTTATAGCTCAGGCATATTAGAGCGCTTGTTTGTGTTTCTTTTTTCAATCAAAGCTAGTTCGCAGCACGCTCTAAGAGCTCTAAATAACATGGCCGAGCTAAAGGAGTTGAAAGCTAAGGGTGGCTGACTTCACGTTTATTTCGTGAAGTATGAAAAAGACAGTTTAGTTTTCCAGTGTGTTAAATAAATAAATCGGGGAGTTCTGATCAAAACTCTGCTCAGAGCGTATTTGACGTGCTCTGGCCACTCATCCTCAAAATAAAACGCAAAAGAAATTTTTATTTGGTTTACAATAAAAACCAAAATTTAAAATATAATGGCAAAACTTGCATTACCCACTAACATCCAAATGTTCGTTCCATCTTTCCAGATTGCGATAGCGAAATATTTCAAATAAAAACGCAAATAATGATTTAATGTTTCCCCTGATTAAAAAATTGCCCCATAGTAGTGCAACAGGAGAAAGAAAATTTCCCGATGTTAGCCTTATAAAAGATAAAAAAAGAAATTCACTCAAGGTAGAACTTCTTAAAAACAATGTCACCAAAAAATGGGAGCCATCGAAAACTTTAATAGAGAATTACAAAAAATTGTGTTAGGCGCTAGTTATAGTTATCATTGGTTTTCATCATTGAAAACAAACATTGCAATTTTTTTGACAGGTCGTTTATAGCTATCCTTAAAAATTTCTGTTATTGAAAAAAAATTCCTGATTGAAAACCACCGACAAATTTTTACTGACAGAAATCTGTCATAGGAACTGTGTGAAATTGGAACACAAATCAGTGGAATGATTCGTTTTAGTTTTGAACATAAAAGTATCAGCTGTTCAGGAAAATGAATTTCCGTCCAGAAAATAAAAAATTGCATTTTTAGCAAAAAATAAATGCGCAACAAAATTTTTTTTCTCAAAAAAATTCTTTGTGTGATGAAAATGATGAAATTAATTTTTCGTATGATATTAAATATTATTTTAATGCCAATTTCTTATTTAATAAACAAAAAGTAATGAATTTAAAATCTTTTTTATTTATTTTAACTATATTATTTTAAAATGTTGGCCTTTTTGTAATAGCAAAAATTTGCTATGACATTAGATCCTTCTACTTGTCTGTTTTCGGAACATTAAACTTCGCAGTAGGTCAATTAACTTCGAATTTGGACATTATTATTTTCTGTGTTTAATTTTGTTCATGGGCCAAGCATAAGTTTGTTGTTTTTTGTTTTACTCATGAATTTAAGAAAATACTCCCCAAAATGACAGAAAAATACTACTCTTAAAATTTGTAAAACGACAGCACTGGCTCTGGCTCTGTTCAATGCTCTGCTCTGAGTTTAAAAAAAAACGCCGACCGCAAATTTTCTTTTGCTTTGTAAATTAAAGTATTCAAGTAACTATTTTGAATCAGAAAACATTTTTTTTTTATTACAATAATATGTAGATATTAATTGAAATTATCTTAAGAAAAAGTTAACATTGACAACGCTCAGTTTGCAATCCAATGGGCTATATAAAATCTATCTTAGATAATAAAGCATTGGATATGTTTGTGGGCGTCAAAACAAAATTAAAAACATATGGAAAATAGAAAAAGTATGTACAAAAAAAACCTTTAAAATAATACATACACTTCGTGTCACATGGATAGGGACAAGTTTTTTTCGTTTTTTATTTGACGTTGTTTATCAAACCCTTAGGTTTTTTGGAAAATTCCAAATGTGGAATGAATGAGGTATGTATTAAGTTTGTATTGCAAAAAATATGTTGCCTGTAAGACTTTTACATTATAAAGAAAAAAATAAAAAATCTTATGGTTTAGGTAAACGCTGGTTTTATAGAATGGATTCAAATAATTTTAAGTAATGTGTTCTGCCCCCTGATTTCCGAATTACCTCAAGTAACCTGTGGTGTATGGATTCATAGATTGCTGTCAGATAATTGATGGAAATATTTTGCCCCTGAATACAGACATTTGCTGTCCGTGTGGTATGTATTGGTGCATTATCTTGTTGGAAAGTGCATCGTAGTCCACCAAATAATTCAGAAAACTGCGAAAAGCTCGTCCCAGAATCGATTTTTAAGCGATTGCCGTTATTTTAGAGCTTCGAAAATTCAGATGCACTGCACTGTAATGGGTGATTGCTCCCCATACCATTACACCGCCTCATTTGCTGGCCCGATTTTCAAGATATATTTCTTTCTGTCTTATCCATCAGGTTCATTCAAATACATTTTTTTTCATCGGAAAAGACGACGGTATGCCAAGCTTGATTCCACCTACTGTGATTTATTGCAAAATTAAGGCGTTGGCTCTTGTGTGCAGCATTCTATGGTGGTTTTTTCTTAATTTTTTGGTGTCATATATAGTCTGCTTTCTGTATCACCCAAGCAACAGTCAATCTACTAGCGTTTACCTTAAATTTACCAATGGAAAGCCTTGAATTTGAAGCAACTCTCATTATCGCCCGCCTTTCCTAAAATGATGTGGCTTTCTTGACTCTTCCTTTTTGGTTTTTTCCATACCTCTCTTGGTCCTAGAGGCTGTTGTAAACAACATTTGAACTTCTTCTAATTTCCCTGGCTATAAAACGGATGGTTTTGCCGAGATCTCGGTAAGCCTGAATTTGGTCTATTTCCTCCTTGGTAAGCCCCTCACCTCTAACCATACTTCTTGATTCTATCAAATTAATACTCGTACTAAGCTCCCAACCAATCAGATATCCTTTTATCTGATTCAAAACACCCTAATTTAGATCTTGTCCCTATTCATGTGACCCAAAAAGCAGGTACTTTTTATGACATTCTTCGGAAAAAACGCCATAAAACTTGTATTTATCAACTTAATCCAACATATTTTTGCAATACAAACTTTATACATACCTCATTCATTCCACATTTGGGTTTTTCCAAAAGACCTAAGGGTTTGAAAAACAACGTCAAATAAAAAACGACAACGCTTGTCCCTATCCATGTGAGACGAAGTGTGTTTGCATGCAAACAAAAAACATTAATTAGTTTAACTATACCAGAAACACCGAGCCAAACACGACCATTGGCTGCGTTCACTCTCAGATAGATAAAGTATACGGATACCTTCTTGGAAGTTTTTTACGTGAAAGAGAACAGCTGATCCAAAACAGCTTAGATATCAAAAAAGAAATCTATATTGATTTTTACATTTAAACATTTCTTAACAATAATTTTGGACCTCAAAATCCAAATATATGCATCTGAAAGTTGTTTTTGTTTTTTGACAGCTATCTCAATTTAGATATTAAAATCGTTCAATAAGGTATCTAAAAATGCACGTATCCAAAATAGCATATCTAACATGAGTGTATCTCCTTCCCTCAGACCGAGATAAAATGAGTAGACGTCGAAATAAGTCCAACGTGATCACCGTCTTTAAGTGATTTATTCTCAGGAAATTGACATTTGACCGTTAAAAATGTTTCTCTGTGTAAACAGATAAAAAATATTGTTTTTGGAATGAATGCGTTCAGCGAAATATGTGGAAAAGTTATTTTTTATAAACATTATTGTCATGTGAGGTTTAGCAAAATAAGTTCGTATGGTAACAACTTGACATTTTGTCTAAGTTTTCATAAGTAAATGAAAAATACCCAACCTTACCCTTTGAATCACTAACAAATGAAAAAGAACATAGAAATACAACAATCAATAAATTGTTAGTAAATTTTTTGTTGTTTGTTGCTACAATGGGTGTGAATTGAAAAATACAAATACATGTACATGTTTTATTTGAAGTCTATTTTGGATTATTGAATGACTTAAGTTGACCCCAACAAAAGAAGCTTTTAAGAGGCAAAAGACCTTTTTGAATAACATACTTATACCTCACCCGTAAAGTTCTTTAAACCCACCTTCAAACCCATAATAATACCAATGCTACATAATTATTTTTCCGGATGAATTATTTGACATTTAAAAACCTATCAAATATTTTCAATGTCATTCATATATTAAGTTATTATATGAGTATTTAATAGCCTCAAGTGAGTATGGTGGTCCTTCCAATTTCTCTATAACTTACAACTTTGACATGCCGCGCTCATTGAAAACATTGCCACCACCTCAATTAAGTATTCACACAACTGTATCACGATTATTAAAACTACGTGCAACGCATAAGGCTGATCAATATTCCATCCAAAAGGTGTTTGCGATGAACTAATCCGACTATAGTGACATTGCCATAGTGAATTTGTTTACCTATCACAACTAGGCCTGTCTTCCATGAATGTGAATTAGCAGCGAATCATATAGAATCTACCGGAAGTTTTTGTTTTTGTAATTTTAAGTAATGTCAACGCATCAACTAGTAGAAGGTTTCTAATTTATGTATGGAAGATCTTTGGAGCTTAGTGATTGCTATGAGGTGCTTTAGAACATTTCAAATTATTTAAATAAGCAGCGGTTATTTGGAGATTGTATCAGTCAATCGCTGCAAAACAACCAAGCAACAGTTAGGTACTTCTATCGAAAATGGCTAAATTCATTCAAATTGCTCTTTTGGTTGCCTGTGGTGCTGCCCTCTGTTGGGCAGAACCAGCTCGTTTGAGAAATCGCCAATCAAGATTATCAGCTCGTCAGGAAGTTGCCGAGGATGTCCCGGCTCAAACACCTTATCCTCCAGCTGGAATTGTTCCTCCAATCCGTTTTGACCTCCCAACAGAGAATGTAGCCGTTGAGCCTGACAACACATACCTGCCACCAGATGGCACTCCCTCTGGAATACCAGCTAAAACCTACGGTCCTCCAGAAGCTGCTGAGCCAAAAGCAGCCACTGACAACGATGCAACTACAGAAGAACCCGAAGAAGCCACAACAGAGCAACCTGAGGATTTGGAACAACCTGAGGATCAAAACCCAATCGATGATGAAGCCGAACACAACGAAGTTGAAACTGACGCCGTCGATGATGAAGAACTTCTGCTCGTCGTTCCCCTAACGCCAAGATCCAAAACAGCAAGACTACAGGCTCGCCGTCCATTGGCTCCACTGAGATCTCAACGTGTTGTTGCCCAACCAATTCCCTACAGGTCGCAGCGCTTAATTGGCCAGCAACTCTACTTTGCCGATGGTAGGTTCTTCGCTTACACCCCACAATACGTCAGGGTTTAAAATAATTTTGTTGTTACTTAATTTTAAGTTGATTGTATAAATTATTTTCAAAAATGAAGAACTCTTTAATAAATATTAAAAACAAGAAACTACGAACGAAATCCAAAAAACCAATTAATTTATTTTTAGTTACACTTATGCAGTTTTTATTACTCTATCATAATTGTTTGCCTTTGCTTACCGCATACAAAAATTGCCAGAAAAACACGCCACCGAGTAGAGTACGCCCGTCCGTGTACTCACATAAAATTTTTTAGTAGTTTATTTACAGAACTGGGAATATTTAAAAATATAAACACAAAGAACATTCACAATATTGCGTTATACTCGTTTCTTTCGTGCACCAAACATAAATAACGTCGAAATCCGTCTTGTCAAATAAAAAAATACGTCAACTTTATTCAAACACAATATTTTTGATCGTTGTAATAAAACCGGAAGTTCGTTCCCGGGACCGTACTCGTATAACGTGGGAAGTAAGCCAACGGTTGAAAAAAGTTGCTTGACACAAAACCAATCCCGTGTATCAACGTTTCTGAGTGACAATATGCCGTGTTTACCCGCACTTCGAAACTGTTAGACATGATCAACAGCGTTTTACAAACAAAAGATTTTTTGAAAAATATTTTTAAATTCATGAGAGGTTTTCAATCTTGCGAGAGATTAAGTGTTTCTTTTTACATTTTTTCAAAAAATACTTGCGCACTCTTCAGCAAGCAAGGGAAAAAACTTAATGGATGGATTGAATTGGACTGTCGAGAGTGGCGAGTGATTTTAGGAGAACGATTTTGAAAATTACTTATTGTGCTTTCAAACGTGAAGCGTTGATTATTTTTTCCAAATGAAATGAGTTCAAGTTTTTTCTTCGATTTAGCTTGAAAACGTGATGGGGTGCAACAGGAGGGTCATACACCCTCACCCATAATGTGACCATGAAAAACGGGTATGATCTATTTATTTTAAAGACAATTTTTGTTTAGCTGACAAATTTTGATTGAAAGGAATTTTCTCAAAATTACTCGTGACCACGAAATAAATATCAAAACAAAAATGTGTTTTGTTGTTTTTTAAGTTTTTAAAAGGATGTATCTATATAGCTTGTGGAAGTTGAAGGGTAAGAATAATTATGTTGTTAAATATCGTAAAAGCAGTTATTAAAAACAAAAACAGATAAATAATAAATTTTCGAGGTCACTGCTATTTCCTGATAACGAAATAATAAAATATCCTAAAAGAGGCCCTCTTCGGAGTGAGCTTTATTTTTGTAACATCACTTCAAGAGTTAGATGTATCAGCTGCAAAAAGGATACACTCATTATCCACTGGAATTACTTATTTGATGATTTTGTTTTAAAAATAAAAAAATATTTAAATTTTCATTTCCATTCTTTTATGCTAATGAGTTTTTTAATATACATTGAATTCTGTTTTATGATCAATTTGATTTATGAGGATGTCTTCTTTTGCAATAAATGAAATTGTAATTACTTAAAATTCATATAAATATTAATTAAAAGCGTTATACTTATAAATACTTCAAATAATTATGAAAAAACTTACTTAAAAGAATGAAAATCCTAAACATGTCGCATGATGTTGCTTTCAGAAGTTAAAAATGTTAGAATTTAATTTAGAGAAAAGTTTAGGTAAAACACTTTTGACGGGATGCAAAAGTTCTTTAAATAAGAAGATATTAATTTAGGTACATAGATAGAATTACTTTATTTTAAGAAAAAAAATTACAGGACCCATAAATTATTAAATTATTACTATAATTTGACATCTGTCAATTTTTGTTAAACAATTTTTTTTTCAGTTGACATTTACAAAAATGGATCGCTTAACTATCGCACAACGCATACAAATTGTTAATACCTACTACAAAAATGGTGATTCTGCCACAGACACATATCGTGCTTTAAGAGGAGATTATGGTTTACATAATCGTCCAACTACGCAAGCAATTGGCAAAATTGTGAAGAAATTTGAAAAGACTGGATTGGTTACAGATATTATAAGGCCTGTGCATCATCGTTTCCCTCGTACCACTGAAAATATCAGTATTGAAAGTGAAAGTGTTGCCGAAGATCCGAATGTGTCGATTCCTCGTCGTTCTCAGGAACTAGGATTGTCTTACGGCACATTTTGGCCGAAGCCAGCCAACTGTTCACAACGTCGTAGATACGTCGAATAAGTGCTTGAACAACAGGCGGTGGGCGGCGATTTTCCGAACAAAATTTTCTTCAGCGACGAAGCACATTTCTCACTCGGTGGGTATGTTAGTAAACAAAATTGTAGTATTTGGGGTTCTGATTCTCCTCATGTTAATCCACAAAAAGTCACTGTTTGGTGCGCTCTTTGTTCCGGAAGTGTGATTGGGCCTTACTTCTTTGAAAACGACGATAGAACGACTGTCACCGTCAATTCCCTGCGTTATGGTCATATGATAACCGACTTTTTTTTACCTGCTATTGAAGAACACGACTTAAAGAAGATGGTGCCACATGCCACTCAACTCGAGCAAATGTGGCTTTATTGCAAGAGTCATAAGCAAGCCGCTTAATTTCTCGTAAAGGCGATATCAACTGGCCATTAAGATCATGCGATTTGACACCGCTGGATTTGTGGATCTAAGCGAAAGACCGTGTTTATGCAGGTAAACGTTTAACTCTTGAGCACTTAAAAACCAACATTCGTCAAGTTATGGCTGAGATCAGGGATGAGAATGCTAAGCCCGAAAAGTGAAGCATTTTGCCCAAAAAAACGAAGTAGATTTGTAAAATATGTAGCAGATAATGAAAAAAACAAAAAACACAAACAAAACAAATTTATTTTCATTTTATTTTACATCCATATAACGAAAACATACATTGACTAGAACAAGTCTCACAAATTCATAAATTAGGTACATAGTACATACTATGTAGGTAAATTATTACATTGAAATAAATAGGAACATTGTGTTTTAAATTAAATTAGATTCTCCTCTAAGGGAAACATAACACAAATTCATAAAATATTATAAAGTATATGCATATAATAAGGATTTTAATCGGTTCTTAATACGTAGCCCTCCTGAACACATTTAAACTTTGAAAAATATCGTAATAACTTCTTGGGAGGTTCAAAATCTTCCAGCCCAGCCACAAACTCTCTTATTAATAAAATCGTTTTTCGGCTGCTGCACTGCTATGCTGGTAGGTAGTGTAAGCATATAGTCGGGCAACACCCTAAACATATCTTCTTCCAATATATTTTTCTGAGAGTGTAAACGCGTCCAAAACTCAACAACATCTTCGTCGTCGTTCATTTTTATACTTTTAGTAACCATAAGCGTTCTTAATTCGGAGTTCAGAGTTTCTATGTTTGTTACATTATTATCAAAATAAGGAAATTCATTCAAAAGTGGAAGGATTGTCGGATATGTTTCAGTTTATATTACTTTTGGATCCAAAAGTTCTAACAATTTTTACTTTTTGTTAGTTAAATCAAAACGAAGTTTTTTCAGTTAACAACAAATGAATCAATACAACACATCTTAAATGAAATTTTGTGCGTTAGAAAAAATTTTAAAACGAAGTAGAAATAAGTTGCTACGTAGCAGATACATAAAATAAATTAATGAAGTAGATCTGCTACATATGAAGTAAATACTCATCTCTGGCTGAGATACCGCCCAATATGTGTCAAAAAGTGGTCGAAAATAACCCCAACAAAATTTAAATAATGTTGTGTTTCACATATATAATGTCAACGTTCAATCTTTATAATAAAAGAGAAATATCATGAAAAAAATATTTTATATGACGTGTATGACTTTTGAAACCGCAGAATGGATAACCCTGTATATTCAATCCACGAAATATACTAAAGTTTTTATAACTTTTGTTCTTTAACCTTAGGTATGTATAATTTTAAAAACTCTTAATTCCGTATTATTGACCTTCTTAAAAACTAACGGGCGTTTTTAAAGACGTTTGGTTTTCAATCTTCGGGGTGGTCTTTGAGCTGTCACTTGATTTATGCTCGGTTTTGTTTGTCATTTCATATTGAATAGTACTCCTGAAAAACGTTAGCAAATCGTGCAAATAAATAAATAAGGTGGCGCAACAGTCCGTTGAGAACTATGGGCTATTGACTTGCAACTCTCAACCATTCCTAGGTGCAAGAAATGTTATCAGGGATGAAGGGGACCTACAGTTTTAAGCCGAGTCCGAACGGCTAATTTGAGAAAGCAATTGTCATGAAAAGAATTACTCTTGAAGGATTTGTCAATTCCTCGCAAGAGGCAGAACCCGTGAAAAATGTAAATGGCACAGGCAGGGATTGAACCAAAGGCCTCTGGCATGAAAGTCGTACGCACTAACCATCACGACACGGGTGCAATCTTGCAAATGTGTTATTAATATAATGCTTTGGTTTGAGTGACGAATCGAAATAACCAATTTATTGAAGAAAACTTTTGGTGAGTGCATTATCTCGCGTCGATCGTGGGTCTGTGGCGGGCGTTGCCTCTGAGATCGTGCGATTTCAATAATCCCGAGACCTTGAAAGATAATATTCGGCGCATTATTGCTGACATGTGCTGCAAAAAGTGGTCGAAAAGTAGGCCTCTTGGCTGGATTTTACTCGAGACAGCCGTGACTGCCACTTGCCCAAAATGTTTTCAAAACATAATCTAAATTCTTGGCCTTATTTGCGTCATATTTCTTCTTTAAACCACACATCTAAAAAAAACACTCTTTAGTTTTAGGGTGAAACTAGATTTAAAAGGATTTACAATTTAAAGTTTTTTCAAAAAATTGTTAGTGTTTGAATAAAAATAATTTGACTATTATTAAAATCAAATGTCTGAAAAACTCGAAACAACTCTGGAACTATTTTTGCAGTAAGACTAGTTTTAATAAAAACTAATAAAATAAAATGTACGATTGGGCCGTACGGTAAAAAAAATTTGTTTAGAAATAGTGCCTTTGTAAATATACCTACAAAATGAGTTTATCTACAAAATTCCTCAGAATGTTTTTGAACAACAACAACAACTTAAAGGTGCTACCACTCATTGTTTTTGGCTGGAGATATAGCTATTTCGTGCTTTGCCACTTTTGCACTCATCAGTCTCCTTTTTTGTGGTGCTGAGCTTTAATCCAATTTTATTTGAAAAACTTTTTATGCACAACATAGGATTCGAACCCACGCATATCAGATTAGCTCAGTCTTAGAAGTCGTGTGCACTACGCACTCCACTACTTTAGACCACTGACGTCACAGGTCGAGATGTGCTAATTGTTTATCAAATGCATTTGAAGCATCAACAGTTTTATAAGCTCCTTTAAGTATGCTGTTTTGTTCCGCCTCCATTTTTCTCCATACCTTATTTGATAGACTTACAATTCGTAGTACGTATCAAAGGGGGAGAGGTTGGAAGATCGGTAACGAACCAGACTATTTAAGTTATTAAGTGCCTTGCACATGAGCAACGAACTGCGAACTGCGAATGGACGAACAAACGTTATTTTACACATTTCAAAAAGTCAATTCCACACAAAAACACATTTTATTTATAAGAAACCAATTGACACTAATATTAGGATAATAAAATTTGCATTTTGTAAAAACAATTTGGTAGTAACGAATCGCAGTGTGGTTGCTGCGAACTGTCAGACTCTATTCGCGTTCCACATACCATCCACACTGCAACGAATAAATTGTTCGCGCTCAACTTAACCTCAAAATTATACCACTCTTGTTTTGTTTTTGTGTGAAAGATGATGGCTGAGGAAAATATGGAGAAAAGGGTTGACAATTCGTCGCTACCTGCGAATAGAAATAAAAGCTCATGTGAAAGAAAAGTCAAAATATGCGAACATCCACAGTTCGCAGTTCGCAGTTCGTTGCTCATGTGCAAGATGCTTTATTGTTATTATTATTAAATAGCTATATCTCCAGCCAAAAACAATGAGTGGTAGCACCTTTAAGTTATTGTTGTTGTTCAAAAACATTCAATGAAATTAAAAAGGAATGGTCAAGTCTAACAAGCTGACATTCTAGTACGAATAGTACAATAAAAATTCCTCAATTTTGTTTTTGCAAAATTGTTGGAACGTTGTTTTAATTGCTTACATATAAGATTAATAAAAATTGTTTTAGAAACATTTTTGAATGTAGTCAGTTCCTTATAATTATACGTTTTACATTTGAAATTCGGTATGAAATGTTGACCCATTTTTGAGATATCGAATTACAAAAACAATATCTTTAAATTGAAACAAAAAAAGAATTGTTTGACCATCATATATTATTTAGACAATATAATAGCGTGTTAAAATGAAATAATTACATATTAATCGGTTAATTAGTTCCTGGGAAACTACCCCTGAGCAATATGTATTTATATCGAAAGAAGACAAGCTAAGAAACAAAATTTAAAAAAAAAATCACCGATATCTATCGGTCCGTTTTTGAGAAAATTAGAATATATGGTTTTTGACCAACAAATTTGTGTGAGGACTCGTGATATTTTTGGTCTAATAACATTGAACAAGTCGTTTAACATGAATTCACTGGTTCAGGCTGCAGGTGCGAGGACAGATAGACAGACGGACCCACCACTTTTTTCGATTTGTCATGTTTGATTTAAATCTTAAGTTCGAAATTTTGTACGAATACAATACTTACAATGTAATTCCCATATATCAGAAGTATACAAATTTGTTTTACAATTAATGCGAACTATAATGAAAGAAATTATTTTAAATATAACTGGAATTCATTCAGTCAATGAAAAACTTCATTATACAAAACTACATGTTCCTAAAATTTGTGTCAGAGTTCCTAAAAAAAATATTTACCTCATTTAAAATAATGACCTTTGCAATAAAACAAATGAAAATATCATGGATTCTATGAACTTTTACATAAATAACCTAATTATCGTATGAAATGATGAAGTTCATATATTTTGTGGAAGAAGGTTTTAATGATTGCCGATCATTTATTAAAAGTAAAAACTTTTAAGAATCTTTGATACCAGTAGGAACAGTTTCATAAACATAACATTTTAGATTTGATTTTTTTTTGTCAATAAAAACGATTTTTCGATTGTTTTAAATTTGTTTTTATTTGAAAATATACAGTTTTTCATTCATTTTAGTTAAATTTTGTATATTATATTACCTCATGCAAGTTAATTTAAATATGTTTGGGAAAAATTACAAAAGATAATAATAATACTTTATGTTTTCGAAGTAATGATTAAATTTTCCAAGAAAAAAGTAGGAAACCAAATAGAAACCATTCTTATTTTGAGGTTATGTAACAATAAACGAGATTTTATTCTTAATATTCGAAATTCAGCTTTGACCAAACAACGAGCTTCGAAATGCAAATATTTCAAATAAAAATCACATTAAACAAAATATTATCTTAACAATTAATTTATAAACTCAAATAAATTGAAAAAAAAATAATAAAATTATATAACATCAAGATAAAACTTCTTTGTTATCACTTAGATCATAATCTGTGAATTCTACAAAGGTGCAGAATAAACAAATGATCCGTCTTCGAGATAAATTGGTTCTGCCAAAGCTGCCCTTAACTTCTGTGATGCACCTCTTGAATTATCCAATGGCCTAATCCTCTGACCAAATACGAGACGTTGTGGTTCCTGTGGAGCGTCTTGGTTGTCGTATGAAACAGCAACTGAAATGACTGATTCTGTATCATCATCCTCGTCGTCGTCTTCTAGAATTACTTCAGGCTCTTCAGTATCGATTTCGATTGTCTGAGTTGTGGGTGGTTCATAGGTTGTTGGAGCGTATGTAGTTGGAGGACTGTAAGTGCTATCCAGCTGCACGGTACTCGTCTCGGTTGGAATGGAAGCAGTTGTTGTCTCTGTTGGCAAGTCAAATCGTACACTTGGCTTAAAACCAGCTGCAGGATATGGTGCTTTAGAAGGAGCAGTGTTGTCTTTGGGAGCTTCCTCCTGTCTCGCTGAAAACCTATAAATTCTTGAATTCCTGAATCGTTGAGGTTCAGCTGTGCAAGCAGCAATCAGCGCTGCTAAGAAAATAATTTTGATATATCCTTCCATTATTATTGTTCAGGTACTAGTATAGTGATTAAACTGTTGGATTTAATTGACTGATATCAATCTAAGATTGGGCAATCGCTTTTATAGCATGAAAAAAACATTCAGAGACTCTTTGAATTTTCTGTCCAAATTTAAGGCAATCCAATCCAAAACTTTAGAATGACATTCGAGTTGAGTGAACGTGACGCCAGTACCTCAACATACTACTTATTAAACTCGATAGTACTTTGTAGCAGACAAAAATAAATTAATTTGTTAATTACTTTTTGACGACTATAATTTAAAATAGTGAGGATTGTAGGCCAACAGAGGTCAACATTTAAATTTGCTTTTCGTTTATAGCCAGCGAAGGGCCAACATAGCTTGGTTGTCTGTATTGGTATTTTCACAACAAGAACAAACCTATATCTCTTAGTGATACAGAAACAACTTGAGGAAGTTAAATTTGTGAAAATAAAATGATTGTTACACAGACGTGTGAATAAGTATTTTCGACAGAATAATTTCAAGATTGTTAAACCTCATACACAAAATTAAGCTTGTTTAATCTTTCTGAAAAAAGACACAATGTCGGACAAGACATTATGATAAAAATTACTTTTAAAAGATTGTTCACTTCCACTCGAAAATTAAAAAAATTAAAATGCACGACTGGGTCGCACGAACTTCCTCCTGTATGCAAAGAGTCTGTTTAAAAAAGTGCTTATTTAAGATTTAAAAATGTACCTGTAAAATAAGTTTGTCTTCAAAGATATAAATGCCATTTGATTTGTCAAAAACACCTGCATTTTTCAATTTTTTTGTTTGAAAATATAGACGAAGGCATGTAAAATATGTGTGAAACAATCTTATTCTTAAAGAATAATATTTTAAAATCATATATACAATGGTACCAAGATAATACTTTTTGATAGACACTTTAAAATAGATTGTTGATTAAATATGTCATATTCGTTAATCCGATGCAGTGGCGCTACACGGCCATCGTTGGTATTTACAATAGTTAAAGTTATAAAAATACATAAATATGTACCAAATGCATTAATTTAGATAAAAGATAGGAATGTAATTAAAATTTTGTCAAAATAATGCGCTCTTTCGGGCTCATGCACAGGATTTGATCTGGTGGGATGGGAGGGGGTTACATTTAATACAGTTAAAATAATTAAAAAAAAAACTCTTTTAAGATTCAAAATTTTACCTGAAAAATAAGTTTGTCTTCAAAAATTTAAATGCCATTTTATAAATAAAAAAGCCCTTGATTTTTCAAAATTTTTTTTTCGAAAATCGTTAGAGCTGTTTTTTTTTAAATTAATTTTTAATATACATATAAAATTTTTCAATTTTGTTCTAAAAATATTTTTGGTATGCAGTTGTTTAGTGACTGTAAATATACGCTATACATTTGAATTTCGTAAAAAAATGTTGACCCGTTTTTGAGATATAGAATTTTGAAAAAAAAATTCAATATATTTTTAAAAATTGCACTTTTGATAATCAAATATTGTTCAGGCAATATAAGAGCTCGTTCAGAAAAAAAAATTATTGAAATCGGTTCATAAGTTGCTGAGAAAATTAAAAAAACAAAATAACGGTTCTATGAGCGGCACCTTTCCAGAGCAATACAAAAATATGTTTTTCTTACTAAAAGAAGCCACGTTAAAAAATAAAATTTTAGAGAAAATAAAAATAAAACTATCGGTTTGTTTTTGAGAAAATTCGAATTTTCGTTTTTTGTCCCAAAAAAAATGTATGGGGGCCACTGTTAGTTTTGATTTTTAAAAAAATGAAAAAAAAAAAACGATTAACACGAACCTGCTCAAAACCTTAACTTCCAAGTTTGAACTCAATGGACCTAATGGTTTAGGGTGTAGGAGCGTGGACAGACAGACAGGACAGATCGGACGGAATCGTGGGACCCACTTTTTTCTACTTCTCTACCATCGTAATATCATGTTTGATTAAAATCTCGAGTTCGAAATTATGCACGAATGCAAAACTTGCCATGTTTGTAGTTCCTATATGTCGCAAGTAAAAAGTAAGCGAATCATTTTATCGGAAAATGAAAGAAGACATCAGTCATGAAAACAACCCTTTTATTTAAGTAACTATTCTTATATAATTTTAAGATTGATTGTTGTAATGAATTTAAAATACCCAAACAAATACAAATTGACAGCATTTTTCGGATCACTGAGGCGTATACGTAATTTTTAAGCCATAAAAGATAATTTATTTTGCCCTCCCAAATAGCAACCAAACAGACAATTCACGTTGGTCTTAGAGCTTTATTAACTTATTACCTCTCAAGTCTCTCAAGATACAAGCATTTATAAAGACTACCTTTAAAATTCACTTTAAATATAATATTTATATATAATTTTAATTTGATAAATTAATTACGTTAAATATATGATACAGGTTTATGGTTTTTATTTGATTTAATTTCTCTTCATATTAAAATCAATTGCATAATCAAGTTCAATAAAATCAATGCACGCGCTAGTGATTGAGCTGTGCCTAGCATAAATTGTACTATGATATGGAACATATAAGAAATCACCATTTCTTGGTCACAAAATGCAAGCAAACATAATAAACATTGACAACAGCACCGGATAATTGAGGACATCATAAACTAAAAGTACATCCAGCAATTGTCTTACTCTTTTAGAATTTTCAGTGTATAAGGATTCCCAAAACATAAAACCGAACATCGAGCTTTACCTTTGTCGGAAATCACTCCGACATCCTTCTGATAATGTACTCTTTTGTAAAGAGTGGCTATCAAGCTTGTATTCAAAACACAAAGGATTTCGAATCATTTGATTAAGTCACGGTACTAAAATTTCTATTGTTAAAAAAGAATCCATTCAGGTTCGTTCCACCAAAGAAGAATTTTATTTAGATCGGCTTGAACATTATTCGTATCAGATAAAGTTGTATGCAGTTAAAAATGTAGTACCCGTGGCATGATGGTAAATGCGTTGGACTGTCATGCCAGAAGTCTTGGGTTCGATCCCTGCCTATGCCATCTAAAGTTTTTTCCACGGGTACTGCCTCTTGCGAGGAATTGACAAATTCTCAAAGAGTATTTCTTGTCATGAAAAGTGCTTTCTCAAATTAGCCGTTCGGATCCGGCTTTAAACTGTAGGTCCCCTCGATCCCTGACAACATTACTCGCACACAGGAATGGTTGAGAGTTGTAAGTCTCTAGGCCCTAGTTCTCAACGGACTGTTGCGCCACCCAATTTATTTATTAGTTAAAAACCTTAAATCAAGTCGTTAATAAAAATGAACAGTAGCGGTCCAAGGTGACTACCTTGAGGTATAACTTAAAAGTTCTCTATTTATTATAAAAAAAAAAAATTGTAGATGGAATTAATTTGGAAAAGGTTTTTCCTATAATTAAGGCAATGGCTTGCAAAAATGAATAATGTCAATGTCAACCTTTGACTCATAAAACCGTATTGGTTCTAAAATAATGGGTGATTTTTTTGAGGTTAGGATTTTCATGCATTAGTATTTGACAGATCACGCGGGATTTCAGACATGGTGTCAAAGAGAAAGATGCTCAGTATGCTTTGACATTTCATCATGAATAGATTTACTAACGAGCAACGCTTGCAAATCATTGAATTTTATTACCAAAGTCAGTGTTCGGTTCGAAATGTGAAATCCGCTTTTTTATCGACAAATTTTGTTCAGCGA
The DNA here is from genome assembly GCA_951509635.1 of Eupeodes luniger. NCBI lineage: Eukaryota > Metazoa > Arthropoda > Insecta > Diptera > Syrphidae > Eupeodes > Eupeodes luniger. Next base: position 1,841,540 of record OX608073.1, read on the forward strand.
TGAGGCTCATTTCTGGTTGAATGGCTACGTAAATAAGCAAAATTGCCGCATTTGGAGTGAAGAGCAACCAGAAGCCGTTCAAGAACTGCCCATGCATCCCGAAAAATGCACTGTTTGGTGTGGTTTGTACGCTGGTGGAATCATTGGACCGTATTTTTTCAAAGATGCTGTTGGACGCAACGTTACGGTGAATGGCGATCGCTATCGTTCAATGCTAACAAACTTTTTGTTGCCAAAAATGGAAGAACTGAACTTGGTTGACATGTGGTTTCAACAAGATGGCGCTACATGCCACACAGCTCGCGATTCTATGGCCATTTTGAGGGAAAACTTCGGAGAACAATTCATCTCAAGGAATGGACCGGTAAGTTGGCCACCAAGATCATGCGATTTGACGCCTTTAGACTATTTTTTGTGGGGCTACGTCAAGTCTAAAGTCTACACAAATAAGCCAGCAACTATTCCAGCTTTGGAAGACAACATTTCCGAAGAAATTCGGGCTATTCCGGCCGAAATGCTCGAAAAAGTTACCCAAAATTGGACTTTCGGAATGGACCACCTAAGACGCAGCCGCGGTCAACATTTAAATGAAATTATCTTCAAAAAGTAAATGTCATGGACCAATCTAACGTTTTAAATAAAGAATCGATGAGATTTTGCAAATTTTATGCGTTTTTTTTTAAAAAAAAGTTCTCAAGCTCTTAAAAAATCACCCGATATATATTTTGGAACTAAAAAATACAATTTATTTTAGGGCTTATGTCTGTTGAGGTTCTAACATAAAAAGTATACCGATAGCCAACAGAGATCCGTTAAAACTCTTAACTCCTAAATTTTGTACTGAAAATTGGATCAATTGTAACCTAAAGACCATTTCGAAGTTGCATACAATTAATGTCAAGCTTTTGAATGTAGGTACATTTAAAATTTCGGAAACTCTGGATTTGAATTTTCCACTGCTTTAATATGGAAACTAAAAAGAGGCTGGGATGCGACCCACACTGATAACTTCCCATCCCTTGTGTCGATTTGTCCTGCTTAAAAGTTTGTCTATATGTATCAATTTTTACCAAATTTGCGTACTATTTTTTGTAGATTTTATTTTTTTATGAAAAAACCGACTGTTGGATTTTTATAAGAAAATTACTGAATATCGAAAACAATATTTTCTGTGAAATAAAATAAGTTTGAAGCCAATATTTGTAATTTTGAAAAGCTATTTCAGTCGAAAGTAAATTTGTACCAAGTTTTAGTATTGTTTTTTTTTTAGGTTTTTATTTTTTGTAAAAAAACTGTCAAATCGATTTTTCTTAAAATTTTACCGAACGTTAAAAACAATATTTCTTATAAGATAAAATTAGTTTGAAGCCAATGTCTCAAATTTTTGAAAAGATATTTACGTCGAAATTCAATTTTTACCAACTTTGAGTATAATGTTTTTTTTAGGTTTTTATTTTTTATAAAAAAAACTGTCAATGAGGTTTTTCTCAAAATTTTATCAGATGTCAAAAACATTATTTATCGTTGCACAAAACTGTTTTGGAGATGAAATCATATTTTAGTCGTAAAATTTTCGAGGTGACAAATTTTTTTTTCAGTTTTTTTGATTTATAAAAAAAACCGTTAATTGGATTTTTTTTTTTCAAAAATATACTTGTTTTGTATCACGTCACAATATATAATATAAAATTTAATTCAAGTCTCTAGCGTCATTGGTTCGTGAGATATTTAGGGTTAACCAAAATTTTCACCTTTTTTTTAAACTGCTATGGTAAAAAACCACCCACGCAATTTTCTTGAGAGCCCTTTCTGCATCGTTCTGCCTTATTATCTGTATAACAAAATTTATTTGAAGTCGATATCTCTTTTGGTTCTTGAGCTATGGACGACGAAAAAAACACCGCGAACGTACGGACGTACGAACGAACGTACACACGCACGTCTTTTATTTCGACTCTAGGGACCTTGAAACGTCGAGAAATGTCAAAATTTTCAATTCGACAAATCGGACCCATTACAATAACTTCCTATGGGAAGTTAATAACATTTAGACGTGTACGTTAGCGACCTGAGTAATGAGTATGTCCATAAGGGTTTGGAATTTTGCAAAAGAATAGATAGCTTTTTTGGATTTTTAATTTCTAATAAGATTTACCTCCAATTTCTTAACACACCTAACCTAACTTCACATCCTGTACCTTTAAAATTGACCTTATTTCGTTTCCTAACATAAAAAATCTTAAAAAAACAGTGCAACAGCTTGAGAAAAATCATACGTGCTAGAAGCAGTTATGGAAAACATCTTCAATTTTCGGTTTTCTTCCCGACCGATAATTAAATTTCTTTCATTCCGTTTCACTAGAAGAACCTTAAACTTTCATTCATACAAGTCCTTCACACTTTTGTTTTTGTTACTTTAAATGCACTCTCAAACCAGACGACTCGCCTTGAAAACATAGCTTTTAAGTGCTTAACTTAAAAAAAATGAATGGTTTTTCTTCTGCATACAAAGTACTTGAAAATTCTATCAAATAAGAGAGGTGGCTGAATGACTCGTTGATATAGTATGTAGTCATTCATAATTAAATCACTGAGCTTACAGGTCACGTACAACAGTGTAAACATGTTGTATTTATATCCTCCCTAACATGGCTTACGTTACCTTCCTGAGTGCGTGTTCAAAAATTTCTTACCAAATAAACCCAAACAAATCGTTTATATACCTCGGGTGCTGTTAAATTGCTATCAGTTGTCCAACATTTGTGTTTTCACCGAAAACGAATACGAAAACAACAATCGCCGCCGCCACCACCGTAGTAATTTACAATTTTACTCTAAATTCAATAAAAAGATGATGTCGAAGTTCCTTAGCATTGGGGTGTTGCTTGTTTGTTGTGTTCTTGCGAATTCAGCAAATGTTCCTGGGTCGTCGTCAGGTCGTTTCTTGAGGAATAGGAGCAGGTTCTTGGCAAGGCAGGAAGTTGCCGAAGATATTCCGTCTGCGACTCCGTACCCAGCAGCAGGCGATAAGCCAGATGTTGAATTTGACCCATCCTTTGATGACAGCGAAGATGAAGGTTTGACGGAGTTCCAGTCGGAATCCGTCCAGCCTCAGGACAATTCTGGTGGTGTTGACCCTGCCCTCACACGTTTGACTGCTTTGAAAGGCAGTAGTAGACTGGTGCAGCAAAAGCGAAGCGGAAAACTGAGCTCTGTGAAACGAATAGCACCATTGAAATCTGCTGCTTTATTGCAACCACTCCAACAAGTTCAGCCACTACAACTCCAGCAACAGCAGCTTCTTGCTCAGCCAATTCTTCTGGCCGATGGACGAATTGTCTACTCTATTTTTGGCTGATGGGTTCAATACACGTATTAACGGTGACAAAACTAACAAATGAAGTGATAAAATAAAAATCTTTATTTATACGAAATTTCTTGTTTATATTTTACAATATGTAATTGGTTAACATTATTATTTGGTGGCTACATGAAACAAAAATATATTAAGGAATGTCCAATGGAATTTTAAGTTATCTCAAAAAGTATGTCATTGTAATGGACAAACAAAAGCATAAAGTGGGATGATCCTACTCCAACAGTAAACCTCAATGGCGGTGAAAAGTTCACAACAGTTTTCATTGGTCAAATAAATCAGTTTATTTTTGATTTTTATTTGTCAAACACAGATTTTCTACTTTTTCGCTGCATTTGACAAAGTACATGCATTAATCATTTCAAATCATAGTTGATCTGCATTTTTGAAAGATTTACAACTCCTTGTGATTTATTAGTGAAAATCATGTTAAGAATATTTTTCAAATATTGTTTTACTTTGGAGTGACATGGGGAACAAAAATGGAAACAAAATTTGAACTCTACGCCGAATATAGTTCGGTGAAAAAAAAATCAATTTTTTTAATTCAAATTCACAAATGTTAACAGAGCTGGATAAACCACGCAGCAAGAGTAGCGATTGCTACGGGCCCCGCGCGAAAGGTGGCCCCGCATATTCAAACCTCCTCATATCTGCCTGAGCGTACTCCAGATATATCGCATGTAGACAGAGCCGGATTCAGGGCGGGGCAACCGGGGCGGATGCCCTGGGCCTCCACAAACGGGGGGCCCCCACAAAGAGACTTCGGAAAATTTTTGTTTCGATTTCGATTGTCATACGAAATCAACCTCATTGTGACAAGGAGTCAAACGCTAATATTAATAATCGACGCGTGAATCATGATCGAGGAAAGAATGTGTCTGTTTATTGTTTAGGCACGTTTAGGCACGGCTCAAGCTCTCACATTAGAAATTAGAAATAATACTTATAATACAGAATATTGAATAATATAAAATATAAAGCACACAGGATCATATTTCGCCATATCACACCACTTCCAGTCATCAATGTTGATTGTTGTTGTTTTTGTTACTGCTGCTGCAGCTGGGCCGTTGCAGTTGCCCGTTGATATTTGTTTTTCATGGATGAAGTCGTTCTCAGTCGCAAGTACCGCTTATCACGACACTATGAAAAAGGGTGTGGACTTTCGCACTTGTATGTTGATGGTTTGATTTCGATTTGATCGTCAACGAAGTCGATGATGAGGATGCGTAGCGTTAATGTGGTTGTTGTTGCGCTCGTGCCAAAAAATCTGCCGGATGAAGAACAATTTCTTGTCGGCGCCATGCCATTGCTCTTCTCATGGTTATTGTGAAAGTAGAACTTGGACTTGATGATGGTGTGAGGGTGTCCCGTTGGATGTTAGGATGGCTCCTATGTTTGTCACTCAGTGACTACAGTCAGATGTGAATCTCTAACAATGTCCATTCAAGTTTCCGTGCGTAATTTTTTCTTCATGCAGTTGTCTATTCTTTTATATTTTTCCAAAAGAATAATTTTCTTCAACCAACGAGCGAGTGTGAGTTTTTTTTTGCCCTCTGCCTGTCCACGTTAATCCACAGTAGAATAAAAATTGGCAGTTCGGATGGGGAATTTGTAGTATATTCTGCGGATTTTACTAGCCTATTCAGCCCATTTTTCGTATTTGCGTGTCGATACGAGATACGACGGCATCGACGGTACCTGTTTCGCCCGTTTTTTGTCTGTACGAGTGTACGACCCGTCGCAGCGTTGACAAGTGTCCGCTGAGTGGCGTGCTTGTAGCAGAGAATTCCAGAATTTGATACGTTCTCGTGCGTCTGAAAAGCTACGAACTTGCGAACATTGTGCAACAAATGTAAATCATTCCTAATTTTTACGGACAGACCACAGACGTTAAGACGTGAATATTTTCATCGTTATTTTGTAATCTACAATATAAACCAAATGTCATGTTTGATTGTGCAATTACGAAAACGTGTTTTTTCTTAACATACAGGGTGTCCCGTAAGTAATGGATAACCCTGAAATGCCGCATAGTAGACTTTATGACCGTCCTGAAAACTGATTAAAAAAAAGTTCTATCCCAACCACAAGAAAAGTTATATGCATTTTTTTGTGTTCGTCGTAGTCTTAATCTTATGAATTAAGATCAAATTACAAAAACTTTAATTCAAAATTTAAAAAACTTGTGATTTTATGCGTTCTCACTTTCTCAGGATCTTACAATTTACTATTCAAAAAAACCCAATTAAAATTGAATCAGAGAAAATAACAAATAAACTAAAGCAACCAACAAAATATTTGGTGGGTTTGTTAAAGCCCAATAGAACAGGTAAAATTCAAAACAAGCTCGGAAATGTAACCGTTTTTTGCACTTTTTTGACAATTTTATCATTAATGCATTCGGCCCTAGGAGTTGAAAGCTTGGATTTATCATTAGAACAACATCGTAGAAACAGCCAATAAATCAAAAATCTGCTATGTTCAACGCTTGGTATTATTTTCACGTTTACTGTGCTAATTTTGAAAACTTTTGTTTTTGCTAAATTTACTCTAGTATAGCAAATTTTTACCAATAACTTGCTATTGACTCTAGATATAATAATAAGTAATACCATTTTGAAATCTGCATTTAACGCGCATATTTTTAAAATAGTTGGCCACTCAGGTATTCATGCATTTTTTTTATACCAGCTATGATTTAACTTTTTCAAAAATTATTTGTTTTCACATTTTGCATTGAAATTCAATGTTAAATAATTTTTTTCTCTAAGAAGTCCAACAGTTATAATAATTTTCTTCCACTTATGTGTTGGCACAAGTAATGTAAAATATTCCTGCAAAAAAAAATGATGGAACTCATTCACTTGTAGTCGTGGTATTCAAAAATGTAAAGTAAGAAAAAAAATAATGCACTGAACAAAAAAATGCATATAACTTTTCTTGTGTGGTTGGGATAGAACTTTTTTTATCAGTTTTCAGGACGGTCATAAAGTCTACTATGCGGCATTTCAGGGTTATACATTACTTACGGGACACCCTGTATAATAGAATATATGAAATATATGCAGAGAACAAAAGAACATAAAAAAACGGTTACGGAAAGGTTATGATTTATTGTTCATCATGCGTTTCATAGACACACCATATATGGTGTGTCTATGATGCGTTTGCTTAGTTCTGCGTAAGTTAATTATTTTTATTAAGGGAACTGAAATTTCGTGATCACATCCTAATATTTAATAGGTTAATAATTGACGTTTCCTAGTTCAATTTTAAAATAGTTTTTTCTCAATTCACTTCTGTCTCTAATTTTTTGAGTGCATGCACATAACTCGACAGGTTTCAGTACATTGCTTGCGGCTTCTCTATTCTTTTCATTTTCCATGTGTACTGCATGTACATGTTTTGTCTTTGATTGATTCATACAAAAAGAAAAAGGACTATGGAACAGGTCAATCGCCGGAACTATTTTACTACCAAATTCTCGAAAATCAAAATTTCAGAGCTACATTCCCAAACCTCGAAATTGCATTGAGAATATATTTGGTTTTGATGGTGACAAATTGTACTGGAGAGCGCTCATTTTTAAAAATGAAAATTATAAAAAATAGGCTTCGAACCACGATGGGACAAAACCGTCTATCGAAGATTTCTCTTCTAAGCATTGAAAGCGATTTACTCAGAGAACAGGATTTCAACGAAATCATCAACGATTTTTCGGCGAAAAAAGCTCGAAAGGTTCCGTTTGTTAACCCTAAAATTTAATTTTAGGTAATTCTTTTTTCGGTTTATATTTATATGTGTTTGTTCAATACTAAATGAATCTATGTACTTAGTTTCACAATACCTAAATTATTTATTGAAAAAAAATGGTTTACTTTATTTTGAAAATAATTTGGGGCGAGGGGGCCTCCACTCTTTTATTGCCCGAGGCCTCTGGACTTCTAAATCCGGCTCTGCATGTAGACCAACTGACTCTGATAGTGGGCTATGTTTTACCATCTGGGCCAGTTGAGAGATTCGTTAAGTTCTTAGATATGGAAGGCCATACTGCCGAACAACTCGCCAAAAATTTTTTAGATTTCTTAAGTAAGAATGAACCCCCCCCCCCCCCTGGGAGATAATTTGTTTGCTTTTTCGTAGGAATTCCCTTCAATTCAAAACTAATCGTATTGCGTTAATGGATATGATCCCCATTAGGTATATTTTGAATTATTTATTTTTTGTGTATGAAAACAATATTTGTATTTTACTTCCTTAAACTTTGTTGCTAAAAGTATTACTTTTAACTAAGGACTGGACCAAGAACATGATATGAATCGGAAATTCAGCATAATTCATCAACTTTTGACCAACTGACGATCCAGGGGGGGGGGTCATATGAGCCATAAAGCTTATACAGTTAAGTTGTATAAGTAAAGATTTCATCTAAAGATTTATTAGTAATTTAACGACATTCGCCAAAAAGTGGTTTGCTGTCAAAAACAACTAAAATTTTTGTTTTCACTCAATTTAGAAATTGAAAAAAACTTTAGTAATGCTTTTAATTATTTTCATAAAAATTGTTTCTAAGAAAAAGAGACAATATTCAGGTACTTAAGAAGAAACCTTGAATAAGAGATCATCAATTTTATATTAAGTTGCCTTTAAATTACTAGCCTTCAATTTTATTATTAAATTTTTTTGACACACATAAATAGTGAACATTGAAGTGATTTTTACTGGCGACATATAGAAACTATATATGGCAAGTTTTGCTTTAGTAAACAATTTCGAACTAGAGCTTTTAATCAAATACGACATTACGACGGTAGAGAAGTAGAAAAAAGTGGGTACCCCGATTCCGTCCGTCTGTCTCTCTTTCCTGGCTCCTACAGTCCAAACAATTGTGTTGATTGAAATTATAAGGTTTTCAGCCGATTAGCGTAAGGCGTTTTTTTATTTTATTAATACGAAAAATAACAGCAGTCCCCATACAAATTTGCTGGTTAAAACATGTGATTTTTCTTAAACTTTCTCTAAATTTTGTGTTCTTAATTTGGCTTCTTTCTACGAGAAAAACTTATTTTGGTATTGCTCCAGAAGGGTACCCCTCAAAAACCTTTATTTTGTTTTTAAGTTTTCTCAAGAACTAATCGACCGATTTCAATAATCTTCTCTTTCTGTGCTAGCTCTTTTTGATGATCAAATTGATGATGATTTTTATGATATTAATTTTGTTTACAAAACTCGATATCTCAGAAAGAGGTCAACATTTGTTGACGAAATTTAAATGTAAAATCTACATTATATTATAAGCTCTTTATTTAGTGCTTACCAAAAATATTTTTAAGACAAAATTTCAAATTCAAAATGATTTTCGAAAAAAAATAAGTTAATCTAGATTTTTTGACAAATAAAATGGCATTTAAATTTTTGAGAAAAACTTATTTTGCAGGTACATTTTTAAATCTTAAAATATAGGAAATATTTTTAAACAGACTTTTTGCAAGAAATTAGCAAGTTCTAGCGACCCAGTCGTGCATTTTATTTATTTCAAAATTGGTTTTCTGTTGAATACAAAAGATCTTAAAAGATCTTGAAAAATGTAATGAATCTACTTTTGAAGTGAATTTGCTTTGGATGCTCTAGAACTAAAATTTAAACACGAATTTCAATAGGATAAATGTCCCAAAAACAGCAAAAGTGACACTTTTGTTAAACTAATGGCTAATTGAAAAACATAATAAACGGGTCATATCTATTGATATACAAGCTTTGAATCTCTTGAGATTTGAAGTGAAAAGAGATTCTGAAACGTGTAATCTGTGAATGCCACACAAACGTTTCTTCCCAACTTATTTGTTTGCCTTAATTTGTTTTAATTTAATTTTTTAGAGAAATTATGTACTAAAATGTGCCTACTTCCTTAAATTCAAGAACCAAACATTTTTCTCTCTAAAATTTTTAAGTTTTGTTGATTCCTTTAAGATCAAAGTACGAATAAGCAGACTGATAGCGATAGTAATTAAATTATAGACTCCCGAAAATTGAGTTCGAAAAAACTTCGTCAAAAAAAGCCCGACATTTCTTCATATCAGATTCTCTCTCATTTTCTGGATTTTTGAAGCGTTCTTCGCATTAATAGAAATGGAAACAAGAAAAGTGTATTTTATTTTTGGAAAAATCAGCGTTTCAAAACAATTTCCTACATTTCTGCGCGAAATGCACCAAAAACCCTCTAAACTATTGTGTTTTAGCTCTTAAATATGGCATATTAAGAAAACTGTTAGAATCTTGGAATGCTTTCATATGTAGGGAGTCATCCAAATTAAATAGTTAGACCATACCTTGCTGGACAACAGTGTTCTAAAATAATTTGATAACTAAAGTTGTCATTTTAGCAATTTAAATGTGCAAAGGTTAGGTTAATATACTCGTACACATTATGTTATTTAAATTTTGTTAGCCTCCTTAACAAAACATTAAAGAACATTTTTAAGCGGTGAGCAAAAACTCATCTAAGTGTCTGACCCCACCCCCTGATGAAAAGTCTGGATCCGCCCTTGGTGGCTGATGCGTTTGACAGTACGAAAAACGAAGCTTTGGAAATTCAATATTATAAATTCCTAATGGACAATTCATAAGAATCATGTTTCCCTATTTTAGAAATTACTTTGCGCATTTATTTATCTCCAATGCAGCGGCGAACGTACATTTTCGACATTAAAGCGCATACAAAATGAGTTAAGGAACACTATGAGTCAAGAACGTCTGAATTATCTCGCTTTGATGAATATAGAACATGATTTGCTCAGAGAAATTGTTACGAATAGTGTTATTTCTAAATTTGCCCACATGAAATCTAGAAAAGTTAGTTTGTAAAAGTTTAAAAAATAATAAGGAAACAGATAAATAAAATATAAACATTATTTAAAGTACTTTATTGATGAAATATAACATGAGCTATTCCTAACAATGTAATATACTTTGTATTAAATGTAAACTTTAAAATATGTATTGAAAAAAATAAAAAAAAATCATCAGTTCTCGATTGTAAGTTTCCTATCAAAATATGTAATTCTAAAATGCCAGAAAATCTCATCTCAGTCTTTTTGTACTTGCCAGAGCCTAAAAGCGCCTATAGTCATTTCCTTCACAATTAATTAACCACAAAATTGTAACCTATAGATAGCAAATAGACGTTTTGAGTATTGAGTATTGAATTGTTTTTTTAGCACTTTATACTTCCGAACCTATAGCAGATCAAGGGCTCTTTGAAAGAATTTGCTACGGGCCCCTCGCTTGCTTAATCTGGCACCGTATGTTAATGGATCGTAACAGACTAAGCATTAATCACCGAAATAAAGAATTACTCTGATTATCGGGTGAAAACATGTTACTTAAGTTAATTTTGTATTCTAAAACTGCATAGAATTGAAAATAGCTATATTTTACCTCAAAAAAGCTCAAAAGGATACAAGTTCAATTATAGCTATCATTGGTTTCCATTATTTAAAACCAATCATTGGTAATCAGCCCTATCATGAATTCCATCGTAATCGGAAATTTTTACGAATCCCGAAAAACTGTATCATGAAATCCGTTCGTAGTGGAAAATCTCATATAATTTTGCATTACGAACGGATTTCATGATACAGTTTTTCGGGATTCGTAAAAATTTCCGATTACGATGGAATTCATAATAGGGCTGAATATTTTGACAGGTCGATTATAACGATCATTGAAAATGAATTATGAATTATAAACAACCAGTAAACTTACACCATTAAATTAGAGGTATTAAATAACCAGGAGCTTTGCAACTATTTTTTAGGGGCCGTTTATAGCTATCAGTAAAATTTTTGAACGATTTCTAATGTCAAGTAACAATAAGAAATAATAACAATAAGAAACAATGCATTTGAAGCTAAATTTATTTCATAATACAATTTCAAAATTTGAATGATGAAATTTAATTTTTACTGAACTGATGGTGTTCCTATTTTGTATTGTACATTCTAGTACTTTAATGAACTGTAAAATTTTGAATGTGAATTTTGTAAATAATGAAATATAAATTGTAAAATTTTTGATGGGAAATGGGTTACGCTGAAAAAAAAATATTAAAAGATTCTGTTGCGTGAAATTGTCAAATATATTTTTATAAGCTTATTGAAACGTCATTGTCACATTGTGACTTTTAGAATAAGATATTTTCAGAAATATGGTACATTGGGTTGAGGTCCAAATACTGTATGGATCATAATACTGTATTTAAAATACTTTATCTCAAAATAATGTATTTCAAAATACTGTATCTACAAAATACTGTATGATCAAAATACTGCACCTCAAAATTCTGTATTTCAAAATTCTGTATTTCAAAATGCTGTAAATAAGGCTAAAAAATAAAAATCGTTTTGATAATGTAAAAAAGTGCGTATGTACTTTACTATATTAGCATAATGTTCTAATATACTTCCCTTGATAACATATGTACCTATGCTAATTCATAAGTCTTTGAAATCATAAAAACAAAAGCAATATCAATGGTATCTTCTTCTTATTTTCTTTTTAGCATTTTCTTCTTCTTAATTATTTGTATTTCTCTCACATTTTTACATGAATTATTCCTATCATAATCAACAATTGCATAAACAATTGCACCAAACTAATTGATCTGTTAAAACTTCCAGTATTATACAGTATTATGAAATACAGTATTTTGACAATACAGCATTTTGAGACAGTATTTTTAATTTACAGTATTTTGAAAAACAGAATATTAATCATACAGTATTATGACCATACAGTATCGTACAGTATCATGCAGAATTTTGACCATACCGTATTTTAAAATACAGCATTTCGACCCGCTCCCTGGTACATTCATACTTGATATCGCAGGAAACTAAGGAAATAAAAATTGTGTATTTTATAATTCCGCCAAAAAAAGCGACTTACGCTTATCCGTTTTAAAATAACACTGAAATCTGACGTTTAATCTGTCACACAACTAACCTGCCAACATTTTTTTTTTTCAAAAGAAGAACGTCCAAAACTAAGACGATCAACGAAAAGCTGATTTAATTCAACAATTTAAACTTATATTTTTAAACAATCAGTAGTTTTGCCAAAATGTACAGTTCTTACAGTGCAGAGCATAATTATGTTTGTAACTGTTCCCAAACGTTTTAAAGCAAATTTCTATTTATACTCGGAGAGCTGAGAAGCTTTGACCCTTTGCCGTAAATTCCATTTACATTGAGATTATTATTTATGCAATTTAAATTTCTGAATCAATAAGAATTAGACAAAAAAAAGTAAAATAATATTTGCTTTTATAAACTCGTATATTTATATAGATTTTTACAAACAACAATTTAAAATTATAAAACAAGTAAGATGGTCACTCCAACGCATATGTCGATCTCTAAAAACTCTTATATTGCACAGAGTAATGAATGACTGGTCGGGATCTTATAATCTCTACAGGTTCTAACTGAATTCTGGCTGCTCTCAATGGCTGGGATCGAATTCTTTGTGGTCTTTGCTGGATAAGCGATGCTTTCTGGTTTCGTTGGCGTACAATGATTCTTTGACTGCGGGGATCAATGTCCAAGGATTGTTCCTCGGCAGCTGGTGCTGATGGTGCCTCTGGTGGTCCATATTGATTGTCTGGCTGAGGTGGGGCAGGTGGTCCATAAGTTTCTGCTGGTGGGCCATAAGTGTTATCAGGTGTTGGAGCTGGTGCCGGAGGAAGGTAGGTGTTATCCGGTTGAACAGTTGTTGGTTCATTGGGAAGTTCGAATGGAATTGAAGGTGTAATGCCAGCTGCCGGGTAAGGAGCGTCTTCTGGAGCAGGTGCAGGGGCAGGAGAACTAGGCGCCACTTCTTGACGAGCAAAGAATCTACTACCACGAGAATTTTGCCTGAATCTCGCTGGTTCTGCCATAGCAGATGTGGCTGCCAAAACCAATAATACAATTTTGAAAAGACTTGCCATTCTGGTTAACGCCGTTGTTTGTTGTTTTGGAGACAGATGTTAATCAACTGATAATGACAACTTGTTGGACAACACATTTTATATGAATTCACTTGTCTTTGACGGACTCCAAAAACGGTCGGAAGACCCATATGCGAAGTCGGACGTGCTTATGTTGCGGTGCTGCGTGTGTGAAGGTTTTCTTAGCCATTCATTTAGTAATTAATTGGACAAAGTCAATAGTCATAGGTAATTTAAAATTTTATTTGAAGACTATAACAGTGAATTCGGATGGGGTTGAGGTTGAAGGCATTTTGGGCTTTTGGATTTTCCACATAAACTTGGACACGTTAAATTTTGGTGGGCCAAATTTCGATTACCCATTTAACAAAAATTAAATATGCTTGGAAGAAGGTTACTTGGACACTATAAAAGCCTTAGACATCGATCCTAACACCATCAGTTGTCTAACATAACTTCATAAGTAATTTATTACAATGGCAAAATTCTTTCAAATCGTTCTGGTAGTTGGTCTCATTGCGGCATGTGCAGCAGAACCACCTCGTCGATTTAACCAACGCTTTCAAAATCGCAATCGTTTCTTCGCCCGACAGGAAGTTGCACCCAATGCCGATCCAGGTGTAGGAGTAACACCATATCCTTCGGCGGCGGAAGAAAAACCCGACATTCCATTCGATCTTCCCAATCAAGAGGCAGCTCCATTCCCTGAACCAACATTCGCTACTCCCGATCAGACTTATGGACCACCTGACCAAACCTATGGTCCCCCACAACCTGAAGAAGCCTTGCCAGAACCAGAAGATTATGATGAACAGGCAACTGATGATGATGAACCCGAAGCTGAGAGGCTAGTTTTCGTTTCAAGACGTCCAGGCCAACGTCAATCATCTCGTTTGGTACTGCAAAAAGGTGGTCAGAGGAGCAGACCACAAGCAGCAGCAGCAGCACAACTCAGACGACCAGCTGCATTCTCAAAGTCAGCTAAATTAAGGCAGCCAGCTAGACTTCAAGTACAAAGGCAGAATTTAATAGCACAACCAATTCTTTTGCAAGATGGCACTCTCCTTTACTCTATTCCCGTTTAGAGATATTGGTAGAGATATTTTTGTTTTCCGCATAGGATACATTTGATGAATTGTGTTACCATTTTTATAAACGAAAAATAAAAGTTGTTGAAAAACGAAAAAATACTCCATTTATTTATTTGCTGTTTTTAGAGAGGAAAAGCTTTTTTGGAAAACGTGGGTCTTTGTTTTTGCTTTAAATGACGTATTTTGAGCTATACCTACCGTTTGTTTAAATTAATGCAAAAAAAACATTGATATTAATTTCGCATACTAATAATTCAATTTAGAAAAAAGAAGACCAAGGCTCAAAAACCGTTGTGACTTTTACGAACTTTTTTCAAATTCACCATTTTGGAATTTGAAATTGACATCTATTCATAAAGTATATATATATTTTATCAATTCCAAGGAGCATTTTTAATATCATTAGTGAAAACAATGGATATTCGGCCCCAGCGAGGTATCCGTTCAAATCGGAAAATTCTACGAGGACGACGTTTTATTTTGAATAACTTCCTTTTAAAGCTGTTATCTTTTGAAATTTGAAAAGTAAAAGCACTTGAAAAACAAGGGTTATGTCAATGCTCCACAATCGATTATAGACCTTAAATATTGAATTCATTAAGCCTGAAAATGTGCAAATTGAAAAACCCTACATTACTCCCACATTTTTTAACACAATCCATCTGTCAGGAACATGACATGAATACATTTCTTTCAAAAAAAAAAAAAAAAACAAAACAAAACAAAATTTAGTTGAAATTAGATTTGAAGGAGGGAATATAAAATTAGAAATGTTATTTTAAAACAATTTTTGAAGTTGAAATCAAGATGTGATTTTTTGCGAGCATCTAAAAATAATTTTTAATTTTTGACAGCTGACATAATTTTGATACTCAACTCGTTTAATAAGGTATCACCCATCAGAATAGCCGATCCAAAACGAGATTAAAAGCAGCAACATTACTTTGACTTAAAAATTGAGATGACAAGACTTTTCCTTAACCTGTAATTTCCAAGTCTGTACAAATTAAATTTTTCACTGTATACAAGCCATAAGGGATTCGAGGTAATGACAAGTTTTTAAAAACAACGATTTTTGGAAAGTTATTAGAAAGAAATAATTTCAAGTCTACATTACCCGTGTTTTTTTGGCATTCTATAAATAGTATAGTAGGAAATTCCCAAGAAACGCCATCGGCAGTAGCAAGATTTTTGTATTTAAAAATTGGTACAACTGAAAGAAGACCTGTCAGAATAATAATAAAAAAAAAACACAAATAGAAGAAAGTTTTGTTAAAATCAAAAGTTAAAAATAACTTCAGCAAAAAAAAACTAACTAAAACTAATAAAATGGACAATTTTCAAGAAGAAATGGTAAGAAAACATCTGGAAATTGAGATTCTATAAAAAAAAATTCATTTAACAATTGCAGCTTTTGCGTGAATTGATCGAGTCATATGCCAGAAGGGGGTTTGTTCGTAGACTACTAAATTAAGATGTGGTGTTGAAGTGAACTTGAAGTTCGCCTCAATTCTTTATATACCTGAATCGAGTTGAAATGGGCTTGATTCGACTTGATTCCTGTCGGGGGTTGGAGTCGAGTCAAAATTTGTGAAGAAAAACCTGTGTGGAAGAGTTGGTTTTACTGATAATGCATTATGGTCTGTTTATTCACATGTTTGTGTACAAAAAATATAGTTTTGTTTTAATCAAATTGTTAAAATGTCAGCGGATCATATTTTTGTATTTGAGTGAATATAGAGAAGGGTAGAGCGAACAAGAGCCAAAACGTCTGTCAAAAAATAGACAATTAGACATTTTTAACAATAAACTTAAAAAATAAATAAAATTGGTGTCTCAGGGCCTAGTAACTTGCAAATCTCAAACATTTTTGTGTGCAAGGAGATTTATGGTGCCCACAATTTGTAGGCCGAATCTGAACATGAATATAACTATATTTTGTGTCTTTATTTTGTACCGTGCTTAAATAAATGAATATTGAAGAGTCTTTCAAAGCCGACAAAAAGAAATACATAAGGAAATACGAAAAAAGAAATTTGAATTCTGACGAGAAAAAGAATTGGGCGATGGTCATTAATTTGGAAATTGGGGGACAGTTTCCACAAGAACAAGTGAATTTTCTACACTACGTCTTTCTGTCAAAATTTAGCTAAGGTTTTAGCTGAAGTTTGGAGAAAAAACGTGAACTTTATTTTAGCTCAAGCTGCGTACTACCTTTAAAATATGATAAACAGGGATTGAACCCAATCCTCTTTTGCATCCCTGCACTTAAATATTCATTAATTTATTAATTGTACCACTTTGTCCATTAAAAAAATCCTGACTTATTTTTCTTACAAGTGCACTGCTTGACACCTTTCTCTGAAATTTAATTTTTTTAAAAATTGGAACACATGCATCACATCAGTAAAATTAGTGTAAATCATTACGTAACATTTGGCATTTTTTATTTTTTAAGGTCTGAGCTGATTATATTCACAGTTCTCTGATTTAATAATGAAATACACTCAGCTTCGAACATTCATTTAAAATTTTCTGACAAGCTTTCAAACCAAAAAATCGGAAATCAGCTCAAAAATTAAAAATAAAAAAGCCAATTAATAATTAGAAAAACCTTTTTTGAATACACAAGCAAATGTGTAACCCATTCTTGTAAAATACCATTGTGACCTTACCACATTCCATTCACAACAAAAAGAACAAAATAATAAATAAATATTGATAATTTACTTCTAAAACATCAACAGTCGTATATACATATTAGATTTCTGTCAACATAGACACTGCCTAACTATTTTTAAATTGGTGGAAATATGGTTTATATAATAAAAATAAATATCACGTTATTCACGGTTAATTTAGGCAGCTATAAACCAGGTTTTTGAACACATTTTCCAAAGTTGGACAGTTGTCTAAAGTTAGACAACGTTTATAAACAAGACCACAAATATTTTACTTTTTTTCTGCTGCCATTGCCAGCCGCTCAAATATTTCATTTCCTTTTCTTTCGATCTCCTATCTTTCCTTCAAATTTGACATTTCTCGCACTAAAACTTGGTCAAATGTCAAATTTGAGGAGTGGGAAAGAAATGCTTTCTGAGATAGAGCAACTGTCAAAATGTCTGGAACGGTTTTCGCACCAAATTGCACGATTTTGGACACTTAACAATTATATATATTTTTTGTACTACAAATTACTTCTTCAGTAACAGTTTTATAAAAGATAAAAATGATATGAAAATTATTTAATTAATTAAAGGAAATAGAAAATATGGACAGTATTAGCATTTACCAAAATGCATTTACTAAAATGGAAATAAAAGAATTACTTGGGCAACCCTTTGTCAATAGACCACACACGTTTTTTGTAATTTCTTGCCATGAACGTCAAATCGAATTTTTACAGCCAGCCCAAAAATCGCTAGAAGAAATTGCTCGGACTAAATCTGCCAAAAAGGGGAAATGTTTTACTCTCTTTTGCGCGCTCTCTTTTCTAAGAATTAGCACAACTTTTGAAGTGTGGAACGACTTCGGATTAAAAATGACTTTCAGTCTGAAACTGTTTGAGACTAGGTCTGGAACACAGCTACTTAATAACAACATGGCATCTCTGGAATGTTGACATATGTGTCACAGAACCCAACCAGCTGTCATAATAAGCAAAAGAAAAGTCATAATTTTTCTTGATTCGTATTCGTAATTGAAAAATAATTGATTATCGTGAAATTTTCCAAATATTTTCTTAAATTTCCTTAATGTTCGCTAAATAAATGAAAAATAAAGTGTTTTTGAAACCCTGCAGAATGTATTCTTAACCTAATTTGCCCTAAAAAAAGTGAAAAAAACCATTCATACGTTAGTTTCTCCATTCCACTCCTACGCAATAAGAAATGGACAACAAAAATGAAAACAAAAGAACTTGGAACTCGAACTAAACAACAAACCTTGCATAAGAAAAAATATATATAACAAAAACTAAAAAGAACGAAAAAACAAAACAATTTCAAGGTTGAACGATGCATCCATTTATAATCTGCCACAATGGCAGAGATCTGCGAATTAGATGCCTCGCCGACCAGGAATTGGGTGCTGTAAGTCGCATTTGTGCGACACAGAGTGAGATCTATCTGCTGAGTCATGGAATTATCTACCAAGGACCGATTCCGACTGCAACGGGTGATGACGAACTCAGACTTGACGTGATGTTTCGGAGCATAGTCGACATGGATATGTTTGAAGATAGATTTTACATTGTCGACACTTCCGGGATGGTCCGTTCGAGGAATCTAGATGGTAGCTGGACAGAAATCTCCTTCGACCCTCTTGAGATCGCCGAGGAACGTATCAGGATCTCCCGAGTGAAGTGCAACTCGCTGGGTGCAGTTTTCATCACCGATAAACGCGAGGTGTATGCAATGGGCGCGTGTGGGGAGCTCTTTAACTGCCAACTACCAATTCGCCTAAAATGCTTCGACAAACCCGTCTTGGATGTAAGTTCCGGAGACGATTTTTTCATAGTCATTGTAGAAAATGAGTATTGCGACAAGGAGGGCGAACATTTTGGCAGGAACTCGCAGAGAGCTGCCTCGAATCGTCCGGGAAACTCCTCGCGGATGGAACGCTGCTCCGAGAATTCGCTAAGTAGTAGAGAGAGCGATGCAGCGATGTGCCTCGAAGACAACATTCAGGACATCCTTCGCTGCGGCTATGCCCTCCTCCACACGACAGTGTGCTCGTTCGGGGCCTCAAACAACGGAGTTCTCGGGACTGGGGACCATATCAAGCGACCTGGGGTCAATCATGTCCTGAATCTGTGTGAAATCGGAGTGTGTGCGATTTCCGCCGGCAGGGAGCACTCAATTGCGCGGACTATCGATGGTCGCCTTTTCCACTGGGGCCTCAACTCTCGACAACAGCTTCAGAATGGTAAAACAGAACTAAGTTCTCCGGCAGAGCTGCGCCTGGACACTGTGTCCGTTGATTCGATGGAGTCGCACGTTCTGGAAGCATGTTGCGGAGATTACCGAACTGTCATGCTGAAATTGAATGGCGAGCGTTTGGAAAAGGACAATGGAGATGTCATGAAGCGTCATCTGTTGGCAATGCACGTCTCGAACGTTCCTCAGAACATTCCACTAATCCTCACAGCCAGAGAATTCACGCTCTACAACAACTTCAAATTCCAGCAAGCTTACTATCCATTCCTTCTGTCCCTCCAGCAGTGTCTGCATCTCTGCCAGCGCGGTAGGACAGTGGCTCGGTCGCTACAAATGCTCCAACGAACACAATCTCAATTCGTACAGATCCGCCATTGCTATCTGCAGCTTCTCTACACTCTCTTTGCCTGCTGCAAGTCTCTGGAGAGTTTCTATCGTGGGGACAGTCCCTCGTTTAAGGAGCTCCTTTGGCTGCGGAACACCAAAGAGGTTATCAAAATCTTCGAGGACTACACGAAGGCCTTCTGTGACCTGAAATCGGTAAACGGCTTTAGTCAGTCGAGTCATTCCAACGCTGCTGGTGTCGATTCACCACCCAAGGAGATGTTGGAGCAGATATTCACACATCCTTTTGGTCAGATATCAAACTTCGTTAAAATCCTGGAGACTCTGGCTCAGAACCAATCCGAGGAGCCGGCTTCGAATGAATTGAATGAGAAGCTGCTCCTATGGCAGGAATTCTCTCGACAGAGTCGGATAGACATCGAACTCGCCGAACACACCTACGACTTTTGGCTAAGGAATGAGAAAAACTTGAAGATTCGTCCGTTTATGAAGAAACATCGTCGAGTCATCCTTGCGCCCAGCACTGTTCCATTGAAGTGGTACAGCGGAGTGACCGCCTTGGGCACGAATTGCTTCATCCTCTTCTCAGATTGTCTCTGTCAGTATGGAGGAACCAATTTGCACACATATCCTCTGGTAGCCGTTTGGGTAAAGAAGGAGACCGAGTCAAGGTTGAAGATCATCACGCCCGAGAAGACATTCAGTTTGGAGGCGAAAAACCATGAGGACAAAGTTCTGTGGTATGATCAACTAGAAAGAAGTATTATGGCCGCGTTGGGACGTCCCGGTGGCAAGTTATCGAATGTCAGAACAACGGCGTACGTCTTCAGTAGCAAGCACCCAAAATATGCCAAGGTTCAAGCCTACGGCCGCTGGAAGAATGGAATAATGCACGGCAAGTGTTATCTAGAGTATCCTGATGGAAAGTTCTACTTTGGAGACGTTCGCAATGGTGAAATCGAAGGTAAGTCTGCCAAAATATGTTTGTAACTCGATAATTTTGATTCTACAAAATGTTCTTCCATCCCAGGTCATGGTAAAATGGCAATTCCGTCCGTTGGCGTTTATGAGGGAAGCTTCAAAGCTGGCAAATTTCATGGTCACGGCTGCTTCGAAATGAACAACAACGAAGTTTATGAGGGTAACTTCAGAGATGGCCTCTTCCATGGACACGGTTTACTGCGAACGAATACGTACACCTATGTGGGAGACTATCAGTTGAACGTTAAGTGCGGATATGGCATCCTGGACGACATGGTCAGTGGAGACAAGTATATGGGAATGTTTGTCGATAATAAACGTGTGGGAGCAGGGACCTGCATCACAATGACTGGCGATTATTTTGAGGGTATTTTTGTGAATGACGAGTTGATGGGCCAGGGAATTGCTGTCTTTGAAAACGACTATTACTTTGAAGGAGAGCTCACAATGCGTGGCCCAGCTGGGAAGGGGACGTACTATATGCCGAACGGAACAATAGATGAAGTGAGTTGAATTGAACAGGAATTAACTTTTCTTTCTAACCGATGGAAATCATCAAAAGAACTTTATAGATATAATACTTTCCCATAGCTTGGCTTGTCTTAATCTCCGAACATTGTCTGATACAGTGAGCTTTACAACCACTTCGGTAACTAAAGACTTTGTTTTGGATTGTCCGATTACTTGCTTATGCAACATTAGTTTGTTCTGGAAAGAAAATAGGCCAGAGTTTTTTCTCAGTAACCAGTACATTCTTCTGTACTTTGACTCAAGCTTAGCTCTTCTCTTTTAATTTTGATGTGCTCTTTCCATTTAAGCTTCGCAAGGAATTTTGCAGGTACTGTACTATAATGTTTTAGGAATTGGAGCATTGGGCAGATTCAGGCGAAATAAGGGACTTGAAAGTAAGTCAAGTTTCTAGTATCTGATTGGCCAGCAGTGCGAGCTTTAGGAAAATAGGGAAGGATTAAAGAGGAGATACCGATGCACTTGTTGGTCTTAAAATTTTAAATATCAAAATGATAGGGAAAAACAGAGTTGTGTAAAGCATTGACAGTACGTCCGAAATTGAGCTGCAACTGGCTAATTCGACAGAACACTGTTTATAAAAATATCTGTAGAACAACGAAAGGCATGAAAAATTGGGGTGGTGTTCATGTGACGTGATTGTTTCGGTTATAGTTCAGTCAACTGGTTTCTTTGAACATAAATTTTGACAAAGGCAGTTTTTAAAGTGTCATAAACTTCAAATTAGGAACTTTACTTCAAAAGTTCATTTCGACTTGTATTTTAAATAAATATTACTTATTCCTTTACCAATTTGACAAGGAACCCTTTTACATAAAACCTTTAGTGGAATTGTATAAAAAATAAATAAATCACAGAGTAATAAAGTTCAGCTTTTAATCGTCATTTTGACATACATAAATGGAACTGACTTGATAGTTAGGGAGATTTTTCTTGACTAAGTTTGCAGTCTACTTTCCAATAAAGTTGCCTTAAATGGAAGGCAATGTTTTGGCAGCTGGAAAATCAGATACTAAAAACTTGCCTTTTGTCGCCCGAACCAGCCCAATCAGATACCAGAAACTTGCCTTTCTTTTAAGTCCCTTATGTCATCTGAACCTGCCCAAAAACTTATAAAAGGTGGTTATCAGGTTAAAAACCGAATATTTAATTAACATAATGTGAGCCGATTAAAAAAAAAAAAAACAAAAATTAGCTCAGAATTTGAGAGCGATATTTAAGTGCGGATTTTAAGAACTGATATAGATAGATAATAGCATTGAGCGTTTAAGTAATCAAGGAACTGGAATCTGGTTAACTGATAGCTTCAGAGAAATTGCTTCCTATACCCTAGAATTTGGGATAAACACAAACGAAGTTGTATGTATTCTCGGATTTATCGAAGTTAAACTTGGCACATAGTCGAATGGTGTGATTTTGGAAGGCTCTTGCATTCAAAATGAGCAGTTTCTGTATACATTATGAAGCTGCGATTACTGTGCGTTGCTTAGTAACATGCTTCAGTGTTTCTCTCTAAGCTTACATACCATGACGTATTGTGATTTACGTATCTCCAATATAATAGAAGAAAATGAATGTGCAATTAACGCTTCTGAAAAAAGAACCATCCATTCATTAGTCCAGTAGATGTTCTTTCGAATTATAATTTCCGATAGGATTTTGTATTTTAGTTAACAGGAAACACCTTTTCAGATAGAAACGTTTCATCTTCTCCGCCTGGATATGCTTCTTGTAGACCCAAACTTTAGCACAATTAAGCATTATTTTTCTTAAACCGTTATTGAGGATGAAAATAACCCCAACATATTTTATTGGTTTGTAACTGCTATCTCCACAGCAATGAAAAGCCATTTTTCTTGAGCAGCTCTTCGGTCTCCATTGCAAAAGATAATTATTTCCTATTTTTCAAGATTGGCTGTTAACTTCGGTTTGGTGCAGTAGTCAATGAAGCTGTCAATAAAGACTTGCAGATTAAAAGCACTACAAGAGAGTATAAAAATGTCATCAGCACTAAAAAAGAACGTTAAATCTTTGACCTTCCAGGATGAAATATGTTGAGAGCTCACAGCACATCCTTTTTTGACACCTTTGTTTATTGGAAAATAGTCAAATCTACTCTTTCTATTCCATACGGCGGCGGCTGTGATATCTTTATTAATCAACTTTAAGATACTTATCATTTTTGTCCTTAGATATATACCTTTTATGAAAGGGGTACAAGGTTCGTTCTAGGACACATCCTTGTGGTACACTGGCTACCATTGTCTTTACTTCCAAGTAAATAAAAAAAAAATACCATGAGCTGGCTTATTAAAAAATTAAAAGATTCGTCTCCGTTTTGTGAGTTTCAAACTTGGGCTTCCAGCAAGCTATTTCAATTCTGCTTCAATCTAGCCTAGACATGTTCTGAAACTTCTGCTTCAATATCCGCCCGACGAGTATAGTAGATATATCCAACATGTTTCTAATGATCAAGGAATAGGCGTGAAATTACACATAAACAATTTCTTTGTATACTTGTTAAGTTTAACATTGGTGATATTGATTTTTAAAAACATTGTTAATGAAGTCATAAAATGTTAAATCTTTAACTATCTAGAAGTCGCTTAAGCTTCCATGGTTTAATAAAAGGGTACAAAATTTAGAGAATCCTAAAAATAAAGCATTTTACCGTTTTAAAGTAACAAATCTTTAGAAAGCTAGTGCAGTATTTTTTCTGAATGAAATATAATTCAAAATATTTCTGAGTATTTTTGAATTCTAAAAGAAGGTGTTCATATTTTCCTCAATGCATGCAATACGAAGATCTTAAAACCAACGAAAGTTTAACAATTTTTCATAGCTTGTACGCTGATATCACTCTTTTGTTAGATTTCAAACTATGTACAAAGTTTTTCGGAACAGGATGTTTTGAAAAGCTTAAAAAAAATTGCTCTTTAAAATATTTATGGTTATGATTGATTCCTCAAAGATGTCGAGTCTTTCAATAGGAAGTCATTTGGGTCAACTTCTTTTTATATTGTTTACCAATGATTTAACTTATATTTAAGATGTAAAAGTATTAGCAGCCACATCTTCACTTGAAAATTGCTTGTAATGTAGTTAAGAATAAATAAATAAATAAATTAATAACTATCCAGTCTTTATTTATTGGTGCAGTTACAATCATCTTCACATGAACCAGAATTTTTAGTGTTCATCTTTAATTTATTTTGAATATGATTTCATTATTTCTAAGTACTTTGCTGAGCTTTTTCAGTTGCAGTTTTTAAAAGACTTTTGCCATGTTTTGTATAAGAGATATGTAGGGCTGTAAGAGAATACTTCTGGTGGTAGTTTACCTTTCT
The DNA here is from genome assembly GCA_951509635.1 of Eupeodes luniger. Classification (NCBI taxonomy): domain Eukaryota; kingdom Metazoa; phylum Arthropoda; class Insecta; order Diptera; family Syrphidae; genus Eupeodes; species Eupeodes luniger. The sequence goes on from OX608073.1 coordinate 1,866,139, forward strand.
TAATAAATACCTAAGTAATTCTACAATGATGTGGTACATGTCTTAGTTAAGGGCATGTATTTGTTATATATTAGAGTTATTTGAAGGCTATTAAAGGTTATTGAAAGTTATTGAGCAGTTATAAGATCGTACCCTGGTGATTTTATATTTGATAACTTGTTTGATAACACATGGTTCCTACTTTATTGAGCGTGAAAAAAGAAATTTTACATTTATCGTTTCTATCACCAAACTGTAAACTCGCGATGTATTCAGCAAAAAAATCAGCTTTTTGTTTCGAGTTTCCAATGGATTCTTTTACCACCTTCGGATTTTATTAGCGGCTTTTGTGTCTAGGATATTTTTATTCTCTTTGCTAGTTTCCATAAAGACAATGCGGTAAAAGAATTTGTCGTCAGATTTCAATTCGTTGTTAAAAGTGGCTTATCATCTGGGGATCTTTCCTTCAAATTCTTCTTTTTTCCAAAATGAATAGTTTTGTGTATGCCCAAAGAATTGGTTCAACAATGAAATTGAGCATAAATACAGGTTGCCTTTTTTTCTCTCGTTAGTTTCCCAGGAGTCCTTTTGATTATCTTGTTTTTTAATAAGATATATTCAGGCATGCAGAGCTTGGAAGCCTTTTTCTATAAGGTAGTCTACAATTTCTTTGCAACAGATGAAGTGACTCTTGCGACTACCTTTATCGATCTTGTAGCTTTATTTTCGTATGAAATGCCCTTATATACTTTTTGTAAATTATTCAACTTTTGAAAATATCGAAATTATAATAAAGTTCCCCAAAAATCTAAACAAACTTTTATTTTAAGGACGAGGAGGAAAACGTCAGTTGTAATATGATTGGAAATGTAATTAGTGGCCATCTAAGTGGGACATGGAACGATGTTCGTGTTATATCTGGATCGGTTGCAATCAACCGAAAGTTTCCAAAGTTTCCAAAGTAAGTTTTAACTATCCACTTTTGATCTCAGCTATTTTAGATCGTCTCTCTTTAAAAAAAAAATACTAGGTCAATAGGTGAACTGGTTGTGGATAATTCCCGAAAATGGCGCAGTCTCTTCGATAATTTCGAGGAGCACGTCTTTGGGCCGAGTGATGCTTCCACCTCTCCCAAATATCTTTGGAATCGCATAGCAGTATTCATGACAAATGAGAAGAACCGCGAGAAAAATAAGGATTTGGATAATATCCCCTCTTCGACGCATTACTTTGCAAAAAACATATCAATGGGTTATTCCTCAAGTCTAGATAAGATAAGCCTCAAGTCCATGAACAGTTTGTTGGTGCCGTCGCGCAAAGCCAGTTACCTTGATCTCACTGACGAATCACAACCAAAGAAGTATCACAGCCAGGAGACTCTGAACGATAGCTGGGATTATCTTCCGAATGAGGTCTCATTCAACGAGGAGAACATCCTCAGCAGCAGTTTGCTGAATGCCCAACTCGAGTGCTGGGCCACTGATTCAATCAATTCAACGAGTACACGCAGTTCCATCGATAGCACTGTTAATTCGGGGTTGAATCTATCGAATGGCTTGGAATTTGTTCCCAGTTTTGGTGTGAATTCGCTGACAGAAGAGGATGTGACTTCGATGAAGGAGTACTTGGGTCAAGCGTTCAAGGATCCACATCATCCATTGCATTTCTTGAACCAGAAGATTGCTAATTGTTTTTACACTTCGTACGGCTGCTGGAAGGTGAAACCCACACCGATTCTGGCGAAGCAAGCGATGCAAGAATGGGAAACAATCTCGAAGCGGGTGTACGGCATCGTGAGGAGACTGTTCCCAGCTTTGCCGGAGGATTATTGTTCCATTGAAGGATCTAGAGAGGTTATTTCTCATATCAGCTTGCTCTATCCAATTGTCCTGTCCGAGGGAATCCACTCGACGTTGTTTGTCCTCTATGCAAATAAATACAGCCGCAAGGACGAACAATATCGACAAAATTTGACTTTTGTCGATAAACTTTCCGATAAGGAACTTGCAAGGATTTTGTCGTTAGATGAGTAAGTTTAATCGATCAAATGAGCTAAGACTCTTAACTCTTTATTTCAACCAATTCTAGGTCAAATCTTGTTGTTGTATCAAATACATACTTCCACGATGCTATTGCTATGCTCAAACAAGTACAAGAAAAGTACAGTCCTAAAGCCATGTTAAATGTTATAGAACGGGCTTTTGAACTTATAACAGAAGCCCACAAGTGCGCTGCGATGGAAAACTCTGTGATATTAGGGGCAGACAGTATGATGCCGTTGGCATTGTTTTTGGTCCTTCGAGCGGGAGTGCCTCATTTGGGAGCAGAACTGGCGCTATTAGATGATCTAACTGGGGGTTCAAATTTCGAATCAGAAATGTCTGGTTTAGCAGGATACTGCTACACAACAATTAAGGTATGCTTCATATTTATAAATTATTCATTTTGAAGGTTGGTAATGATTTGTTTAAAATATTTTTCAAGGCGGCATATGAACACATCACATCGAACCTCCTGTCAAAGTCGTAGTAACAATAACAAATGCAAAGATTGCCCAACCAAATGAATGTTTTGCGGACACATTTAATAGCAAACGATCTTCAACATTCCTGTTGCTTATTTTCTAAGAAAGAGAGAAATCTATACAAATAATTAATATATTTTGAAAAGACAGAAATATTTATATGTATTGTAAATAAAGTTATTATTGTTGGTATTCGTGATAAGTGCAAAAATTATGTTAATAATATTATTTTCAAATTTTATTTTATTTTCTTTTAACTCTGGGCGACAAAAAAACGCATAGAGTTTAGTGGCAATAAAAAAAATTATTATATTAAAGTATTTACGATAAAGCGTAAACAAAATCGTAGTTAAAATAATTTTGCTGTTTTTTTATTGGTTTGTTTTTTAAGCTGAAAATATGGATTTAACAAAGAAGTGTTATATACAAAAAACGAAGTGCTTACCTTACAATATGTATATGCCCAACCATATGCAAGCAGTAATTATTGTTAAACATAAATGTGAGCTAAATTCACATAGGCCGGAAACAGTCTAATTTACGTTTCACAAAATGTTGATAAACTAATATTGGTTTGAGTCGGACAAACTATAATACCTAATGTCTACATTCGATCGGCATACCTCTAAAGCAGGATTCTATATCCTGGAATTTTATTATTTTCTTAGAAATATTGTTTTGTTAAATCAAATTTAATTAAAAGTGGGCACAGAACCAACTGCATTCTCTTGATAACTAAAGCACTTGTTTCATCCACCGTACTTTGACAAAACAGTGCAGCCGCAACTTGTCGTTGATAGCCACCACCTCTAAGGAGATTTAAGGTGTAGCTGGTTGCAGCATGGGTGGAATATTATTTAGTTAGACCTTAATTTTAATGGTAAATCAAGCAATCGCAAAACATTTATAACCGTTTCTTTGTTTATTCGAAAATTTTTCAAGATCGAAATTTATAATTTTTGTTGAAAATAACTTACTTACAAATGTGCCTAGAATGTCTCATAAATACTTAAGTGGTTAGAAAGTTCCAAGATATAAGCTTTTTTTGTCCTAATTGATCCTTAATAATTGAAATTTTTAGTGATATCTCTTCTTGAAATCGCTTGTTTGTAATTAACTTTTTTTATACTTACTTCCATATATATTTCACCTTTTCACAACCTATCTTTTTCAAAAATCAAGAAATATTTGTGAAAGTGATCCCTTAAAAGCTATCATCACCAAGCTATAGCAGAAAAGTGATAGGCAATTTAATCTTTCCTGAAGAAAAACCAATAATTTTGAAAATCAACATTTAACTATTGCCTTACGCAATGTTTGGGGGAGAGTACGATAACTTTGGCGACAAAGTTTAATGACGGATTTGTATAGAACAGTTAAAAACGGGGGGTCTATCTCCCCCCGTTAGGCGGTAGGGGCAGTTTAAAAAAATATGTACATTAAATGGAAAAAAAAAATAATTAAAAAATAACGGTAATACCCTCAATTAAGTATTATACCTTTTTTTAAAGCCAACACTTTTTTCTATTAGCTTGTTTTTAAATCAAGTCAAAACTATGCATAGTTTTTGAAAAAAATTGTTTTAAAGTCAAAATTTGTGCAAAAAAAAGTTAAAAAAAAGGTTTAAAGTGTAATTTTTCAAAACTTTCAGATTATCTACTATTTTTTTTTTAGAATTCATTGCTCTTATTTGTTTTCGATCAAAAACTGAAAACTAGATGACTTTATGTCTTCAAGTTCTTGAGAAAATTTATAATTACCAACAAAATATTTTAATTAAATTACTTTTTCATTGCTTAAGTATTAACGTAGTCTTATTTTGATAGTAATAATCGAATATGGATTAAGATATACCTAGGGTAAATTAATTTTTCTTAAATCCAGCTTATTTAAATGCAAAAGAAACTTTGCATGCACCCCATCTTGCACCCACCGCACCTTGCACCCTCCCCACCTTGCACACACACCAACTTGCACCCACCCCAAATCCTATAGTGTGCCCAAGCAGGGGGGTTGCAGATGCCACTGTTGCATACACCCAAACACGCATTACGCATACGCAAATACCATTATTACTATCAAAATAAGACCACTCAAGGAAAAAAAAAGAATTAAATTAAAATAGTAGTTGTGGTTATTTTCAATTTTTTCAAAAACTAAGACATAAAATCATCTAGTTTTCAGTTTTTGATTAAAAACAAATAAAAGCAATAAATTCTGAAATAAAAACAATGGTAGATAATCTTGAAGAATTGAAAAAGTTACACTCTAATGCCCATGTTCTGCATTTCACTTATTGTGAATGCACTTTGCGAAAGTGAATTTAACGGGTGATTTTTTAAGAGCTTGAGAACTTTTAAAAAAAAAAAACGCATAAAATTTGCAAAATCTCATCGATTCTTTATTTGAAACGTTAGATTGGTCCATGACATTTACTTTTTGAAGATAATTTCATTTAAATGTTGACCGCGGCTGCGTCTTAGGTGGTCCATTCGGAAAGTCCAATTTTGGGTAACTTTTTCGAGCATTTCGGCCGGAATAGCCCGAATTTCTTCGGAAATGTTGTCTTCCAAAGCTGGGATAGTTGCTGGCTTATTTGTGTAGACTTTAGACTTGACGTAGCCCCACAAAAAATAGTCTAAAGGCGTCAAATCGCATGATCTTGGTGGCCAACTTACCGGTCCATTCCTTGAGATGAATTGTTCTCCGAAGTTTTCCCTCAAAATGGCCATAGAATCGCGAGCTGTGTGGCATGTAGCGCCATCTTGTTGAAACCACATGTCAACCAAGTTCAGTTCTTCCATTTTTGGCAACAAAAGTTTGTTAGCATTGAACGATAGCGATCGCCATTCACCGTAACGTTGCGTCCAACAGCATCTTTGAAAAAATACGGTCCAATGATTCCACCAGCGTACAAACCGCACCAAACAGTGCATTTTTCGGGATGCATGGGCAGTTCTTGAACGGCTTCTGGTTGCTCTTCACTCCAAATGCGGCAATTTTGCTTATTTACATAGCCATTCAACCAGAAATGAGCCTCATCGCTGAACAAAATTTGTCGGACGTAAAGTGCGAAACACATTTCGAACCGAACACTGATTTTGGTAATAAAATTCAATGATTTGCAAGCGTTGCTCGTTAGTAAGTCTATTCATGATGAAATGTCAAAGCATACTGAGCATCTTTCTCTTTGACACCATGTCTGAAATCCCGCGTGATCTGTCAAATACTAATGCATGAAAATCCTAACCTCAAAAAAACCACCCATTAGGTGTTCCACAATTCGTTATAGTGAATTGGATTTTCGAACATGCAAATGGATGTTCTGTATTTCTGTTTGTTACGTTTTTTGAACGCATTCAAATCACATTTTTTATTTCTGTGAATTAATCTTTGATAGCTTTCTTCTGCTAGGAAGCGGAGGGTTACAGCAAGTTTTTGAATTGAAGGAATCGATGAAGGTATTATAAAAGGTTCTATTTCCCTTAGAACATATAAAAAAGCGTCTTTGCTTAATCTAAAATAACGATGAAAGCTTAAAAGAGGAAATCAAGAATTTACTTTATTTATCAGAACAATTCTACATAATTTTCACACACTTATATTGTGTCAGGTAAATCCAATATATTTGATTTGTCTCGCAAAATTCGTCTTCTTATTTTTTCTCTTGCATTCTGCTTCCTTTTTTCACTTAAAATTGCCAATAGTATTGCATCCATCTTCAAAACAGCAACAATTTTACTTTAGAAACAAAATAAAAATGGATGATCCTTCAGTTCTGACAGTTCGAAGCAATTTCGAAGTTTTCGAAATCGATCGAATTGAAGAACATGCAATTTCGTTTCACGTGAAATTGAAAAGTGATTTCAACTCACTTTCGATCGAAATTTGGAACATGGGCGTAAACCTTTTTTTTACTTTTCTTACTGAAATTTTGAGTTTAAAATTAAATTTTTATTTTCAATTTTCTCAAAAACTAGAAGACATAAAATCATCTAGTTTTCAGTTTTTGATTAAAAACAAATAAGAGCAATAAATTCTGAAATAAAAACAATGGTAGATAATCTTGAAGAATTGAAAAAGTTACACTCTAAACCTTTTTTTAACTTTTCTTACTGAAATTTTGAGTTTAAAATTAAATTTTTATTTTCAATTTTCTCAAAAACTAAAAGAAATAAAATCATCTAGTTTTCAGTTTTCGATCAAAAACAAATAAGAGCAATAAATTCTGAAATAAAAACAAATGGTAGATAATCTTGAAGTATTGAAGTATTGAAAAAGTTACACTTTAAACCTTTTTTTACTCAAATTTTGAGTTTAAAATTAAATTTTTATTTTCAATTTTCTCAAAAACTAGAAGACATAAAATCATCTAGTTTTCAGTTTTTGATTAAAAACAAATAAGAGCAATACATTCTGAAATAAAAACAATGGTAGATAATCTTGAAGAATTGAAAAAGTTACACTCTAAACCTTTTTTTAACTTTTCTTACTGAAATTTTGAGTTTAAAATTGAATTTTTTTTTTCAATTTTCTCAAAAACTAAAAGACATACAATCATCTAGTTTTCAGTTTTTGATCAAAAACAAATAAGAGCAATAAATTCTGAAATAAAAACAATGGTAGATCATCTTGAAGAATTGAAAAAGTTACACTCTAAACCTTTTTTTTACTTTTCTTACTGAAATTTTGAGTTTAAAATTAAATTTTTATTTTCAATTTTCTCAAAAACTAGAAGACATAAAATCATCTAGTTTTCAGTTTTTGATTAAAAACAAATAAGAGCAATAAATTCTGAAATAAAAACAATGGTAGATAATCTTGAAGAATTGAAAAAGTTACACTCTAAACCTTTTTTTAACTTTTCTTACTGAAATTTTGAGTTTAAAATTAAATTTTTATTTTCAATTTTCTCAAAAACTAAAAGAAATAAAATCATCTAGTTTTCAGTTTTCGATCAAAAACAAATAAGAGCAATAAATTCTGAAATAAAAACAAATGGTAGATAATCTTGAAGTATTGAAGTATTGAAAAAGTTACACTTTAAACCTTTTTTTACTCAAATTTTGAGTTTAAAATTAAATTTTTATTTTCAATTTTCTCAAAAACTAGAAGACATAAAATCATCTAGTTTTCAGTTTTCGATCAAAAACAAATAAGAGCAATAAATTCTGAAATAAAAAAGATGGTAGATAATTTTGAAGTATTGAAGTATTGAAAAAGTTACACTTTAAACCTTTTTTTAACTTTTTTTACTCAAATTTTGAGTTTAAAATTAAATTTTTCAAAAACTACGCATAGTTTTGACTTGATTTAAAAACTGGCTAATAGAACAGAGTGTTGGCTTTAAAAAAATGTATACAACTTAATTGTAAGTATCACCGTTATTTTTTAATTATTTTTTCCATTTTAAATAATAACTTTTTTAAATTGCCCCTCCCGCCTGAACGGGGGGAGATAGACCCCCCCTTCCCATGGTAAAAAATGCTTGTATTAAGCCCCTCTACCAAAAACCGTTATTATATCTTGGCGCCAAAGTTATCGTACTCGTGCCAATGTTTGAAAGCATTTTAATCATTCCTCGTGGGATACCTTAAAAAATGTTTTTAGCTTAACGTTTTTGATGTTTGGGGATAAGAAAAAGTCGTTCAGTTGATTCAACTAGTTTGCATTTCGTAATTTTCTAAACGATAATCACATAACTCTTCCCTTCTATCGTATTTTTTGTTAGCTTTGTGTCTATTTTTAAATGTAAGTTGTTTTTTGTTATATTTTTACAAATGTATATAAATTCATAACATTAGCCACGCAATTTTGCGATTTTAACTTTCCCTATGAATGATTATCCCAATTCGGCCAGAAGCCAAAATCAAAGGTAAACAAAAATTTGTTGGCAAGGCAAAAGACGGGAGCTTGACCTTTTGAACAAAAGATAAGACGAAGAAAAAATAAAGAGGTATTAGGGAGATATTTACCATTATACCATTAGTTTGTTTTTACATTTTTACTTTCAAAAATTAGAAAACTGGTTCTCCGAATCAATTCAAACTCAATATGTCAACTCAAAAAATATGTCAATTTGTCCTACAGAACTTCAAATTTAATACAACACGATACCAATTTAGCTATCGTCCAAATGCTATCGATTAAACAACTAGTGCGTTCAAAAAAGACATTTCTATCACTCAAATATTTTCAAAAACGAATATTTTGTACTCTCTATTTCTAATGCGGATAAGAAATCTACATAGTACTTACGAAATGACAAATCCGCGTTCGAATTTTTCGTACCTGGGGCCCTACTCTGTAATGCGTTTCGAAAGCAAATATTTTCCAAAACGAATATTTTGTACTCTCTATTTCTAATGCGGATAAGAAATCTAGTACTTACGGAATGACAAATCCGCATTCGGATTTTTCGTACCTGGCAATGCGTTTCCGAATGTCATTAGCGTTCGAAAACGGAAATTTTCTTTCTACACCAAGAGAGGTAACGAATTGCAATTCGAAGGTCGTTTTTAAAGGACACAAAAGGAAAATTTTGTTGAGTTGTGTGAAATGGATAAAATAAAAGTAAGGAAATAATAATTTTATTCAAAATTTAAGCAAATAAATCCCATTACAGGGAATCATCAGCGAAAAATGTGCATACCAAACAAAAGCAATTTGAAATTGTGGTGGAATTCGTATGACTCGAAGGAAAAAAGTATACCTTAGCAAAAGACAAATTTCAACACAAAAAACGAAATGGCTATGAAAAAAATCAGCTTAAACTCTCTAAGCTGAAATTAAAAAGAGAGTTGTGGCAATTGCAAAGCAGTGAAGTGTAAAAAAAAGTCATTAATATAACTTTCAAGTGATAATAATGACTGAATTTTAATTTTTTCCTCGTCTTTGTGATTTGTTTTGATTTTTTTTTGTATTTTTGCTTTGACAAATCTCATAAGAAATACTTCGAGACTCGGAAAATCTATTCGATAAATAGAAAAAGTACTAGATGATTGTTTTATTCGATTCGAACATTTTACAGAGTACGAATTCATAAACGAATCGAATATCAGATTCGAATCGGATTGGCTTTCGAAACGCATTACAGAGTAGGGCCCCTGGCAATGCGTTTCCGAATATCACTAGCGTTCGAAAACGGAAATTTCGTTTCTTCACCAAGAGAGGTAACGGATTGCAATTCGAAGTTTGTTTTTAAAGGACACAAACGAAAATTGTGTTAAGTTGTGTGAAATAGATAAAATGTAAGTAAGAAAATAATAATTTTATTCAAAATTGAAGCACATAAATTTCATTACAGGGAATCATCAGTGAAAAATGTGCATACCAAATAAAAGCAATTTGAAATTATGATGGAATTCATGTCCAAGGGACGCTTGAACGGAAACACTTTAAACAATTTGTGGGAAAGACTATCGTCATCTTTAAATGCAGAAGGACCACCACTCGTTCTTCTCTATTTTCTTCATCTATCCACATCGCAACCGAATCCACTTTATTAACTTTTTATTGAATTTTATATTTTCTCTTTAAAAACTAATTTCAACTTCCTCGTCTTGTTTGTGATTTTGTTTGTATTTTTGTTTTGACAAATCTCATGAGAAATACTTCGAGACTCGGCAAATCTATTCTAAAAAAAAAGTCCTAGATGATTGTTTTGTTCGATTCGAACATTTTACAGAGTACGAATTCATAAACGAATCGAAAATCAGATTCGAATCGGATTGGCTTTCGAAACGCATTACAGAGTAGGGCCCCAGAAATATAAAAAACAGTCTTCGTATACGAATAACTACAGAAAACAAAATCTAATGCCCATTTTTTCATAATGTCCTTTTTTTCAAAATCCATAAAATTGTAATAACCGAGTCTTCATTTTTGTAATAATTTATACAACCTAAAGTGTCTCGTACTCCCGAACTTTAAGTCTCAGATCTTCTACGAGTATATTGCCGTTGTTTTATCGAAATTTCAACAAAAGAAAAGCAACTAATTTTTCTTTTCCAAATGGTTCATGCCTTAGAAAATAATTTATTTAAGTATTTCATTTTATATAGATTTTTTGTTTTAATTATTTCTTACAAATATATATGTTTTAAAAATATATAATTAGATTTTTTATTTTATTATATTATGATAAATTGTTTTCCCTTTACATTTGTCTGTATTTTTTTTTGTTGTTTTTTTTTTAAATATTTTTCTTTTTGTTTAATTTAATATTACATACATAGATTTAATTTATTATTTTTTTTGTTTTTCTTATAAAAGCGTTATAATTGTTTTTTTTTTTTTAATTGATAAAAATGATATAAATAAGCACGTAGCTATTCGCGGATATTTTTGTTGTTGTTTTGTTTAATTTTTTACTATTTGTTTATAAATTAATTTAATAATTTATTAAGGATCTGCATTCATCTGTTTTATTCTGTATGATTAATAATATAATATGTGTAATTATAATAATATGTATATAACGTTTTAATTTTCTTATTAATTTTTGCATCGCTCTTAGTTTTTTGTTTCAATGTTGTTCTTCTTTTATTTTTTCTTTAAATAACAATTTTCTTTTGTTTTTTGAGTAAAATTAACTAACTTATATTTCAACAAATTAAAAATTAAAATGCATAATTTGTTTTCTTATGGCAGAGTGTATGATCTGTGGGTTTTTTTAATTTTAACAAAAATTTAAAAATTTTAATAATCAGATTCTCGTTTTGTAAATAAACGAAAATATATACTTTGTAAACGTAGCTTTACTTTCTTTCATAAGTTCCCTCTCGGCTGAATATTCTAAAAAACAGCACTCTTTTCATTCCTTAAAAAACCCCGTGTAAAAATATCTAATTTCTTTTCTTTTCTTATGTTGTTTTGTTTTATTTTATTTTGTTTTATTTTATTTTGCTTGAAGAGAGATTGAGAAAAAGGCGGCGAAATATCAGGAGTGTTAGGTAAGTGTTTTAGTATTTTACACAGAAACATTTGATGTACCAATTGTGTGTATTTTTTTAAAAATGGTGAATGGAATTCGAAATGGAAAATAAAATATTTTAAAAAAACACTGATATAAAATTTCTTTTTTTTTTAGTTAAATGTTGATAAGCTATAATTGGTACTTGTTTTGTTTTTGTTGTGTATAATATACTTGTATATTTTTTTAGTATAAGTATAAATATAAATATTTTATTCCCATTGTGTCCTTAATTAATATAATATATATATTTTTTTTTCTTTTTTTTTTATTTGTTTAATTACAATTTCCCTTTGTTTGTGGTCGGTAAAAAAAAGTTATTTATATATATATATATATTTAATACAAGACTATTTCGATATATTTATATAAATTTTAATGTTTTTTTGTTTCTTTCTTTTAACTTATGGATTATGTTATTATTTACATTCATAACAAAAAGTAAAAGAAAAACAAAAGGAAAACCGAACATACATAATATATATAGATTACTACATAAATATTTACAATAAATTAAGTTTATCTGTTTTGTTTTTATGAATGAATGTAATACATTGTTTTGCATAATGTTCACATTTTAGTAAAAATTATTACATGCTACTTTATTATTTTTCAATACATATTTTTGTTTTGTTATGTTTCTAAAGGTTTTCTTTGTAGAAAAAGAAAAATATTGAAAACATGTTACAACGTCGATTAGTTTTTTTTTTTTTTTTTAATTTAAAAGTTTTATCGCTTCGCTCGTTAAATTATTATTCTTATTTTTTTAAAATATTATTTGAATTGTTTGTTTTGAACAGCAATTGCAATTTTGTTTTGATATATATGTAGATATATTTATGTATTTTTAGTTGTTTTCTTTTGTGAGATTTTTTCTTAAAGGAAAAATCACACAATATATAAATTTGATATTTAAATAATTTTATATGTAGTGTATTAGAAATAAAACAAAAGTAAAATTAAAAATGTATAATTAAGAGTACGTTTTGTTTTTATATAATCATTTTTTGAATGCAGTTAGTTTAGTCACTTTTTGAATGGACTTACATTTATCATTTTTTTTTTATATTTTTCAGTTTCTTTTTTTGTTTTGTATTCCTCTTGCTATTGTCTTATATTTCTAAAACATACATTTAAAACAAAAATAAACAATTAAGCTTTAAAACTTAAATATTAATAAACATATATTCCCACTGTTACGTTTTATTACTTAGATCGTTTAAACTGGGCGGACTTCCGATTTGTTGTTGTTGCTGTAGCTGTTGCTGCTGCTGCGACTGAACTCCTTGGGTTGGTTGTTGTGGTTGTTGGGGTTGTTGTTGTTGCTGTTGAGTGATAATAGATGTCGTTGATGATGCTGGTTGCACCATCTGCATTTGATGTGATTGTGTTAAATGAGTCTGCTGGAGAATTTGCTGCTGTTGCTGTTGTTGTTGCTGTTGCTGCTGAAGATGGTTGTTGAGGGGATTATTTGAATTGCACAATACACTATATACAGAATCGACTTTGCTGAGTTTCTCAAACAGAGGAATCAGCTCAAGGAGTTCACAGTCAGTGACATCGTCGAACCACGACTTTACAGGAACCTTTAAAAAAAGAAAGAAATATATTAATTTAAAATTAAACTCCTTAATATTGTAAATGTTAAAGACAACCAAAACGGTGCTTTTAAGACTAAGCTGGGATACGACATAGTTCATAACATTAAATGATGATTTTGCAAATAAAGTTTAAACTATTTTAGTATCTTACTTAGTTTCTGGAAATTCTTACTACTCAAAAGTCTTTATTTTTATTTGTATATGAAGTTTTGAGAAATTTTGCATTAAATGCTTTCATGGAACTTCGAACTTCGATTTAAAATTTAAAAAATACCCATTTTCAACATCATGTTAATATTTTTTCAATATGCATATTTAGATCCTTGCTTAGAGGACGGATTTCGTATAGAAACAAAAATTACTTTTAAACCATTTTTAATTTTCTGTTAAAAACAGTTTGAGCATAAATGGTTCAGCGTTTCTTAAGACAGGTGAAATTTAATCGGAAATTTTATGAAATACTAAAAATATTTAAACTGAATATTGAAGTTATTGATTATAGATTTGAAAAACCATCCGAACCAAACCGAATTTTTTGTATTATTAAAAGTAATATCTCAAAAACCTGACGTAATAGTAATTTTGCAGTCTGATATATGAAAAAATGAAATTTGATTACCAGAAACAAAACCTTGTCCACCAAATTTATTAATATAGAGATTTGAAGCTTAAAAAAAACATTTATATTTATTTCGAGTTCAATGAAAATCTGTGTTCTTAAGGATTTGACGTTTTTAAAAGGTAAGGCCACCCTAAGGTATATACAGAAGTGACCAAAACAAAAACAAAAATAATTTCTTACTTTTGAGTTTTATTTTTTGTTCACTTAGGTAAAGCTAAGACGTCAGGAAAAAGTTATTTTAGTTAATATGTTGTCAAACTGTTACTGTAGGATTTTAAACGAATAACAAAAACAATATCCGCAGTATGAATACTACCCATAAAAGTTAAAGTAGAATCTTACTACGGATGGGTTTTTGACATTTATACGAGTCTCGAATGGATGTTATGTGATTTCGTTCTCAAAAGTTGGTACGATTGATGTTGCATTTGTATCTCGATGGCTATGTTCGTTGAGTAGTTGTGCATTTGGAATCATGTGTTTTCCATTGGGGAAAAAAAATTAATCTGTTACTGTTGATATTATTTAGTTTTGTTAATGAAAATGGACTAACTGGGCTGATTTTGCAAGAGAAAACAATAGAAAAGATAATTTAGTTTTGCTGTGTTTCCACCAAAGGTTTATCTCAGTTTAGATTAAATAAATCTTTTTAGTTTTTCCACCGCACAAGAAGATTTAAAAATGACTAATTTTGACAGCACTTTCTAAATGGTGTTTCGATGTTTCTTATGAAGTGCAAGTGAGATAGTTTGATTCGTGTTAAACAATGAAAAACTAAATAGTTCAGCACCATATAAGAATATGCTACCTACTCCATGTGCATTTTTTTTTTAATTTGATTAAAAATTAGTAGTCTACGAACAAACCCCCTTCTTGAAGTTTTTATTTTATGTCAAATTCTTTGGTTAAATCTTTGAAATCGACTATCACATTACACAGACGTATTTTCTTGATTTTGATAGTCAACTATCAAAAATTAGCTTACACGATTTCACCCCTGGTCGGTCGCTATTCTTTTTGGAATTTTTTGATAAATTATTCTAGGAAATATTCAATTGTACCAACTTCCAAATATAAAAACCGGACTACTGCGGATCGTTTTTTTGGCAATTTCTCACTGTACTATTTATGGAATACCAAAAAAAACAAGGCTATTAAGAATTGTATAAGTACACAAATGATATATATAATACAGTATCCTTAGTTTACAGATTTGAAATTTAGCTGGAACACTTGATGTAAAATCTCATACAAAAGACCTGTTTTGGTTAAAAAGTTACATTTTTGGTAGGATTTCCAATAGGTGGAGCGAAAAATTTCACTAAATAGCATCTTTAAGTAATTTTAGCACTGAATATAGAGTTTTGTATATCAATTTGAGATTGTGGATATAGACCCAAGTTCTGCAAAAATGTTACTTTTCTTAAATAAAAAGAAACCAAGAGACATCCAGTTCAAACTTTGAGGTGACAGCTTAATTTTTAAGAGTTACTACTTTTCGGTGACGATTTTTCCAATTTTTGTTAGGAATGTTGACATGCTATGAAATGTTGCCTATTAGATGCCTTAGATGACGTTTTTGTAATGTTAACCATATTTTGATTTAATAAAATGTGTTTTTGAATGGATGTTTTTTAGTAACTGGGCTTTAATATCAGTGAGAATAATTGTATCTAGCAAAAAATTAAAGAAGGCAAACACATGCACTTTTAACAAAACGAATCTTTGGAGAATTGTCACTGAAATGTGGTACTTAACTCCTCAAGGAAAATGTCAATACCTAGTTGGCTCTATGAATAATAAGAATGGAGAACAGAGACTTAAGTCGTTGAAAAGAAAAAGGAAAATAGTCACTTTTAAAGAAAAAAAAGACGCCCAGATAAAGGCACAATAGCCAATAATACTAAATATAATAATGGTTGGCAAATACTTCGCTTAACAATATGATTTTATATTTCGTGTTAGTAAATGGAACTAATGAAAATAATTGTGTGCCTTTCTAGTATCCACGAATATGATATACAAAACTCTAAGATTTAGTACAAAGCATCATTTTTGACTTTGGACATAGAATTCTAAACTGGATTCCACAGATTCTTTTTTTAAACAGTGTAAAAGTTTTCTTTGTTTTTCTAGTTAAGCGATTGTTTTTGTTCGTTTTGAAGTTAATTTCGAACATCTCAAGGATTATGAAATAAAACAAATTGTCAATCGGTCATCAAATCCATCTACTAACTTCTTTTAAAAATGATTTTGGTATTAAGTGGCAACAAAACAACCCATTGTATGTTTTGATCAACAAAAAGATGAAGAAGATCCATGTGGTATCTATGTTAGGCCCGATATAAAAGATGTTCTGTTCATACCCCATATTACAATGTGAACAGTATAATTCTTCAATGTGTTTTTCTTATTTGTTGGTTGCTTATTGTTACCATTGTTTAGGATACAAAAAAATGCTCACACGTTGGTACACTCCATAGTATCTTCTAATCATTTTAATAGGTCTCGTTTTTGGGCACTAGGTACACCAGGTTCCTAATATTTTTGTCCATTCTCCTTTAAATAAGGATTTTCAACATCATATGAAACTAATAATATATGTATTAACAAATGCAATTAATTGACATTTTTGTCGAAATGTATTGGTTTTTGAGTTTATTAAGCCTGCAGCAAATTTTGACGACCAATATTACTTTTTAAAAATCACAAATTAAAAAAAATTATGTTTTCTTTCTATTATTTTGGCCATATCTGTACTGTACATATGATTGAATATACTCAAAATATTAATTGATAAGGAATCGAAATATATTTTGGTCTTTTGAAGGCCTTATCTACCGTAAAAAGATAAAACTTAATAATATATTATACTCCACAAAGCCATCTGGAGTGAACTACGATAAATATTTTCATTTACTCCAAACTTACCGCATTATCTGGATGAAATATATAACTAGCTGGTGAGTTATCAACTATAACAATCTTTTGTAAATCACGTCCTAGTCGATTAAGATCCTTAATATAATTTCCTCGATAATAAACACATGATTCCCTAAACAGTCTTGCACGAAACACATTCCATCTGTGAAATAGAACAAAAATAAATTAAAATTAAATTTAGAAAATATGAAGAATATTTGTATTTTAACACTTACTTATCTAACAGATCTGCAACAGGATCTGCATATTTGGCTAGTGATGCTGTGAACAATACACACTCGTAAAGTTCACCCATTTTCCGAAGGAATTCATCGACATGGGGGCGTTTTAAAACGTACACCTGGTGGATAGTTCCATCTATTTCTACCGGTACTATGAAATCTGCATTGGGAATTGGCTATAAAAGAGAAAGAAAGGGGAGAGAAAATGTTAGAATGTTAACCTGAGTTATTTATTAAAGTGATGTTTAAAGGATTCTATTACGAGCACGAGAAGCAGTCAAAACCTGGAAAATCCATACTATAGGTGGACGATGTCCTTTTGATGGTTCGTGTGGCAGGAAATTATGACTAATTTTAGATGGAAATCATAATGGAAAATCATTCATGAGGGAGAGATTCAAAAGGTCCAGCAGATGCCTTTTAAGCTCATAAAAAAGGAAACGTTTGGGTAATGGGTTAGGTTGGGTCGAACTGAAACAAGGAGGAAATTCTCAACAACGTTTTTCCCAACATACACGCACCTTTCAAAGGAATGTACTCATTTTATATTTTTTCACATAAAGGTAAACGCAACATAATAGGTATCAGCACCTTCATAAATTTATTCTAACCAACTTTGAGTTTAAAATGATAATATTTTATGGTGGAAATGGTTGGTTCGTTGGATGGTTGGAACTTGGAATGAAAGAAAGGAAGACAAATATTTGTATTTCCTCTGGACACTCCATATCATAAGGGTTAATATAATGGTGAATTAATTTTAAATTACCTGCTGTTTTTCTTTTTTAATTTTTTTTGTCGATTGAATGAAACGATACGAGGATAATTAGAGCTTTTATGGGTCATGAATAATTTATTTTTCTATTGAATAAATGAAAAGTATATAATATGAAGGTTTATATTGAATTTTGTTTGTTTGTTTTCTCTCAATTATTTACAATTAAATGAATTGAAAGGAGTTTCTATACTTTGTGCGAAAAATATAATTAAAAAAATTGTGAAAAAGATTATTATTGAAATCGACCCCAGAAAATAACCTTTTTAATTCAAATCATTGAAATATAGTCGAATTATAATTGGTGTTGAAAAGAAAATACTGTTCAAATAATTTGTATGGAATACAAAACTGAAGGATTTTAATCATCCGAACCGATTATTAAAGTGGAGAGTTTTGTTTAAACCAAAAAGCGAGTTAAGAGAGAAAATAGGTAAACGCCATCCGGACGTTCCCTATTTCAACATTATTGGCACTTCTTACTTTTTTAATGTGAGTATTAGGGACAAAATGGAGGGATTGTAAAGAAGGTTTAAGTGTGCATAGATGTTAAATCCTTGAACATTGCATTGCAATGATAGGGAACGATAGAGCGTGGTAAAGAATTCCACATTCGCGTTGTACGGCTAAAGAACGAATCTCTTTATTTCATGGTACGGCCAAGATGTGCTCTAGGATAAACTGATGGGCATTACTAGAAGTGCAATTATTACAGTCAAACTATTTAAGGGGAGGAATGCAACTGGCCACTTCCCTAGAGCATCCTTGAACATTGCAATGATAGGGAACGATAGAGCGTGGTAAAGCCTTCCACATTCACATTGTACGACTAAAGAACGAATCTCTGTATTCCATGGTACGGCCATGATGTGCTCTAGGATAAACTGATGGGCATTACTAGAAGTACAATTATTACAGTCAAACTATTTAAGGGGAGGAATGCTACTGGCTATTTCCCTAGAGCATATAGTCCGTTAAAATAACGGTAAAAAAGGCTGAGGCAAGAAACATTAATTGTGTTAGTTATGTTAGTATCCCCAACCAAGCGGCTTAAGTAATTGGAGCACAAGACCAGATCTGCAGAAGGAGAGATACATTTCTTGCACCGTCTCAAGAAATCTAAATAATTTTTTACTTTTGAGTAATATTGTCAGCGAAACAATTCATGGTATTACATTTTATAGAGAGAAGATAATTAATAAAAATGCGGAAGAAAGTTGGTAAAAAAACGGAGCCTTGGGGCACACCTGCATTTATATTGTGGGTTTCAGACTTGAATCATTCACATAGGACTTGTTTTAAAAGGTTTGAAAGTAAATTTCTAACCCAATGAAGAAAGATTTCATCGATGCGAAAGTACATTAATGGAACAAGACGACAGACTCTTCCTGAAGCTTTTTAAGTAGCTTCTCGTTCTTCCAGATATTTTTTAAGATGATTATTAATCAGTTTTTCTATGATCTTGGATAAAGGAAGTGTTGTACAGTCGGCCGATAATTTGAGGGAGAAGAGATTCGTCTCTTAATCGATATTGGCTAAACAAATGTTGTTTTCCAACTACTCAGAAAGAGCAGACCCGAGAGTAAGATTGGATGGAAGAACACCTCTTCAGAATAGTAGCAGGGATATCATCCAGAGCATTCGGACTCTCACCAAAGCATGAGTACGGAAATAGATTGTTCCCATAGAACTATTAACGCGCTCGAGAACTTGGAGAGCGGTGAAATTTGTGGCGAACTGTCTTACAAACAAGTTAGCTTTCTCAATAAAGCTAACAAAAGGACTGTTACTTTCAAAAAGCTTAAGGATCGAAGAAGAAGAAGAAGATTTCCTCATATTTTTACGAACGACCAACAATTCATACTGCTTTTGGAATAGACCTTTAATCTTTTGGATAGCAAAAATGTGCTCCTTCGAATATAGGCCTTACAGGCATTCCTGTCATTATTTCTAAATTGCAAGGAAGAATTTTTTGACAAATTCTTAGAAGAGAAGGTTCAAGGGTATTCCACAATATTTAATTCCAAAATTCCAAAGTATAGTAAAAGTTAAATAAAATATTTGTTCTTTTATTTTAATAATGTTCAGATCAGGATTTCAAAGATTTATCAAAAATAAATAACGACCGCAGAAAAGCAACTTAATGATGTAAAGTAGTTCCAGTTCACCTGAGTTCACTTGGCTTGTCTAATGAAAGACTTAAGTAAAATTCATCTACATTATTTATATAATGTTTACATCGATCCAAGATGGACTTGGTGACTCCAAGTTTTTACTTTGGAAGAATGTGCGTTTTGTTTTATCATTTAATGACTTCCTACCAAAACCCTAAGTGTTTTCGTTTCGATTAAGATCCCAAGAGCTGACACCGACCGACGACGACGACTACGCGGCGGGATACTTAAAAAAGAAAATATAAAAGAGTATCACCATCGGTAATGTATGTAAAAACCACGAAAGGATTAAAAGGGGTACAATATCGTATCGTGGCTGCCTCAGATGTATATAATTAGCCTTGAGTGTAGAGGGGTGATCCGAAGAAGAAAAATCAATTTAACCAAAGCAAAATGCGGAGACAAACAAATATCATGAAACCCAACTTTTTGGGGGAACTTATTGCCAACAAACGGTGCGTCCTTCGTCGTCGCTTCGCCCAGTCGCCGTCTTGGTGGTGCTCTTTGGTATCATTTTCAAATGGAAGAAGTTATTAGATGTTTCTTTAAATTTCAAATCACTCTTCAGCAGCTATTCGGATTCGCCATTGCCATATTTCGATTTCCATTTGTAGATTTCTTATATCTTCTTTAAATGGGAAGTGAACTCAAGCTTAATGAATACACGTGCATGAGACTATTTAATCTAACAATAATACAAAAAATGTGTTCCATAAAGGTACATGATAGAAATTTTTATTTAATAATAAAAACAAAGCACGCACTAGAAAGAAGCCAAATGAGAAGGCCACCGCCCGCTAGGCTAACTTGCCTGCCAATTGCAGAGTCAATGCGAATGTGAATATGTTAGGAAAACGAAACTAACTATCGATTGATATTTAATAGAGGTTATTACATATCATTTTATTTTTTCATTTTTATTTTGATATCTAATAAAATCGATTCATAATAGTATAAAAAAGTTGTAGCTTAGATATATGCGATTTTTATTAGTACTTACCTTAAAACTACTATGAACTAAGGTTTCGTCCAAATCGATGACCATGCATTTTTTATGCATATCCGAATGCCTAACTTGAGGTAGTAGGTACCTTTGTTGGTCCGGTAATGGTGGCGGTGTTGTTGATCCATCGATCGGTGTGCCATTTTGATTGGTTTTCGTTCGATTGCGTCGCCAACAGCACAATATTGATTGGAAGAATCCACGCTTAGGAGGTTTTAATCGGTCAACGTCATCTAAAAGTTATAAAAAAAGATAATAATGTTAAGATTGTTTTATACATTTGATAAATATTTTATTGGATTTAAGAAAAGTTAGCAAATTTAAATTGTTTTTCAAAAACAAATCAAAGTGTTTACACATTTCATATTTTCTTAAAAACAAATAGAGATAAATGCCTGAAGTTTTTTCGTTTTTAAATTGATAAAGTTATAAAACCATTACATAAATGTGGAAATATTACAAGCAGTTAAAATAGAAAACTTCATGTTTTTTGCTTTTCTCGAATATCAATCAGGTTCAGGAGTTATCAAAAATCTTTTGGTTTTAAAATTAAGTTTTCAGGTTTGTACAAACAAATCATTTTAACATTAATACACATTTGTGTCAAGTTATGCTCTGAATTCTTATAGCCGTTGTCGAAAGCTGGTTTAAACTTTGAAATTTCATATACTTGGAAAACTTCTCTTCTTTCCATTCTGATATCAATTGATTTGAGTACGTTGAGCAGTAATATGTATTTAATGGTGAAGTACAAGTACCAATACAATACTTTTGTGCTTCTTTTTGAAAACAGTACCAGAACTTATACTTAAAGATTTCTATTTGTACTTTAAATATTGAATTTTTTTTGAACTTCAAATACTTTTAAATTCCTTTTGTGTCTTAGTATAAAATTGGGGGAAAAAATAATTTAAAAAAATTAATTACAATTACTTGTAATTTAAATGTACACTTTTTCAATGTTATGTTATGTAATTGAAGACTTTTAATTGTTTATTACATCTTATTGAAAACCGTCAATTACTTGTAATGATAAAAAAGCAGTGATGATTTCAATTACCTTGAATGTAATTTAAAAGTGCTTGCACGAAGAGCTTGAACAAACTCATTATTAATTTCAATAACATGTAATTAGTAAGTGAATTGTTTTAATTACAATTACAAATAAATTGTATTTATATTTGTTTAATTACAATTAAAACTTATGAAAATGTGATTTTAAAAATTACAATTACTTATAATTATAATGGAAAAAAGTTTAGTAACTAATTGTAATTGAAATAAAAGTTGAAATTAATTACGAAAAGTACTAACTCTACCCAGTACGTACTCAATTACTTAAAAAGGATTTAAGTAAGAAATTGAAATCCCTTGGAAAAATGGAAAGGTATTAAAGTATAAACAGAATTAAGAGGCAAAATTAAGGCAACAGTACAACTCTTTTGGTACTGGTTCTTAGAACGTTCAAGTATAGGGTCCGCTATCTAACTTTTTTTTTCAACTTCGTAAATGGTAACACTTAGCTCATGTCTGATTTGACAGATAATTAGTTTTATCCTTCCGCTGAACGAATATGGTTGTGTATACGCTTGAACAACGCTTAGAGAAAAAGCCGATTTTGCAAAAAAAAAATCATCTTTTCAGATGAAGCTCATTTTGATCTTGGCGGGTATGAAAACAAGCAAAATTGTCGTAATTGGGGCACAGAAAACCCCCAAGCATACATTGAAAAGTCGATACACCCAAAACAAGTCACTGTTTGGTGCGGATTTTGGTCCAGAGACATTTTTCTTCGAAAATGAGAAAGGAGTTATCGGGCCATGTTGAACGAATTTTTGTTCACAAAAATTGAAGAGGAGGACATTGGCAACATTTGGTGTCTACAGGACGGCCGGCGGTACGTGCTACACAGCCGAAGCTACACTCGATGTTCTCATAGCGTTTTCAAAAAAAAAGTAATTTGGCGGACCCTTTACAAGAACATAGGTATAGTAGTGGTTTTAAAAAAGTCTAGTGCTTGAAAATTTTACTTGATTTGTACTTAAGAACTAATATACTTTATAGCTTTACAGGAATGACGTATCAGACTTCCGAGGATTAAGGGTTCAAATAACACCAGCGACAAATTGTCTTTTCGTTAGTTTTGAAAACTGGGTTTTATGACGGTTTAGATGTTCTTGAAAGCATAAGTAGGATCAGGCCCGTAGCCAGGATTTCGGTTCGGGGGAGGGGGGGGGGGTAATTCTATATACAAAAATTTAAAAAAAAACTACATTATGTAAATGTTTTATTTTTGTTTGTATTTTTTTTTTTATTTAATTAAATAAATAGTTTGCATTTTTACAGCAATAAACGCCTTGTCTTTTTTTTAGACATAATGTCGATTACTTCATCTGGATCCACATCAATACTGGTAGTGTGGCCAAAATTGTAAGCAAGTAGCTTATGCTCCTGAAGTATGTCTTGTCACATACATATATATAGCAGTTTCAGAACATCGGAAGAGAGATCCATCGATGACATTTTTTCGCACCAGAGTATGTACTCCGCTTTAACAGCTGACAAGGATATTGCGTTATCGAAGTAGAGTGTTAGATTTTCCATTTCATTTACTCGATTGGCGGCAGCAAGACCTGGAAGCAGAGCTTGAAACGATAGTAAAACGTCCTCGTTGACCATAAATCTGTCAGTAAGATTTTGTATAAGAGAATCTAGACAGAGAATAAGTATAGAAACTCTAAAATAGTCTTCTGGACATGATGTTTCTGGATAAGAGCGCGTTGTTTGTTTCAAAGAAAGCCTTGGAATTGTTATGCTGACTTCAAATAAATCGCTGGCAAGTTGTGATGCGGATTAAAAAGCGTCTCTGAAAAAGTCTCTGGCAGTTTCTCTTATGTTCTTAAGAGAACTTAAGACTTGTTTCGTGTGATTTATTGCAGACACGAAATTTAAAGATTCATTTTGAAGGAAAATTGATAAGGGTAGCGTTAAACTAAAAAGTTTTTCGCATACCATGAGGCTTACCAGAAAATCACTTCTTTGAATTGCTGCTAACAGAGTTGATGCTTTTGAAGACATTGCCCACGTCTTGGTGGATATTTCTTCAAGACTAATAGCAATACATTTGAAGAGCTCTACCAATGAAAGAATGCTGTCATGCCTTTCAATAAACCTTGTTTCACAAAGGCGCAAAAGTCGTTTTTTTCTGCTTTCTGGTGCGTATTTTTGTATGGCGATTTGGAAAGTCTTATTTGCATTTGAATGGTTTCGGAAGAAATTAGCTATTTCGCTTACTACACCAAGACAATTGCGAATCGAGGGTGTTGACATGGCATTAGACAGAGCCAGGGTCAAGCGATGACTTGCACAGTGAACATATCTGGCATTTGGATACTGTTGCCTTATCCTACTCTGTAGTACTCCACTTAAGTGGCCTGACATATTTGCCGCTCCGTCATAACCTTGGCCAACACACTTGTTCATATATAGATGTAGTTCCTGACATCGCTGAAATATGGTTTTAGTCAGGTTTTCAGAAGTTTGGTCATCAACAGGAATAAAACCTACAAAATCTTCCCGAAGCATACTTTTTGTGGGCTCTGTACAGCAGTCAACATATCGGACACATATTGAAAGTTGCTCAGTGCCAGAAACATCCATTGTTTCATCAGCCAGAATGCTAAAACAACTCGATCTTATAACCCGGTTAGATATTTTTCTGGTGACAATATCAGAGCATATATCCAAGATTTCGTTTTGGATATCTGGGCTTATATAGGTTGCATTTTTTGAACTGGTTACGATGTGGTGTTTTAAATTCGTATCCCCAGACTCAATTCTAAAACGCAGAAGTGCTTTTAATTTTCCATCCTTTTTTGTAGGCCGAGTTAAGGATAGAGCCCCACTATCTGCTTTTCTGATGTGGAATTAATAAATATTCTTTTTAAAAATCATTTCGGGGGGGGGGGGGGGGTTGCGCTTGAGCCCTCTAGCCCCCCCTGGCTACGTGCCTGAGTAGGATTATGATAAAATCAGTGGGGTTCTAATAACAAAATAATAATATTTAAAATTAATACTAATACAATACTACTAAGACAATAATATTGTTGAAATTATTTTTAATTATTGTAGTCTGGTAGATAATTCCATAACATAATGTCCTCCAGGTCAACGAGTTACAGAACCAATTTAATTGGATGAAATTGTGATTCGTTAATGGTTCAAGGATTTTCTCAGCTCTATATACCGCAATTTTGGTAATTGACGAAGCCATGTAACTAGAAATGGGCTTTATCACTAAATACAATTCTGATCTATTAACTACGCAAACAGATTTATTTTTGTTAAAAAATTACTACAATTTGGAGGCGTTATTCTGACGTTTAACGAGTCATGATGAGTTGCCAAATCTTACTAACCAAAACTTGACAAAAACCATCTCAAACACCCTATACAATATTGTTTGTAATTTTCTTATTCGAATACGTTTTATGGAAACCAATCTTCAAAGTTTTCACACAAGCTTATGTTTCAAAAACGACTGTACACAGTTTTTGCGAACTGGAAATATACAAAAACGGCGTGATGGTTAGTACGTAGGACTGTCATGCCAGAGGTTTTGGGTTCAGTCCTTTCCTGTACCATCTGGGGTTTTTTCTTCACGGGTACTGCTTCTTGCTAGGAATTGACAAGTCCTACAAGAGTGATTCTTGTCATAAAAAGTGCTTTCTCAAATTGGCCATTCGGATTTAGCTTAAAACTGTAGGTTCCCTCCATCCCTGACAACATAACTCGCACACAGAAGTTGTTGAGAGTTGTAAGACACTAGGCCATGGTTCTCAACGGACTGTCGCGCCCCTAACTTATTTTATTTTTATGATGGATTCTTTTCTTAGCGATTCTCTTTAAGAACTATTTTTCAATTGCTTTCCAAAAAACGTTTCATGAGGCAAGGAATAAGCCCTTATTACGAGAAGCGAATTGAACGTTCGACTTAAGCGAACGTTTGAGAAATTCAATATAGAGCAAAATTAAGATGGGTGAATTTCGATCTTCAAATGGGTTAACACCATTTTTTTTTTTTTTTTTTTTTTTTTTCAAAAAAGTTGGCTTTTGAAGTGAATACTGAAATGGTATTTACGAGATGAGTGATTTCAAAAACGTTCGATTCGCTTCTCGTAATAAGAGGGCCATAATCTTTTTCGGGAGTGTTTTTTGAATTTAGTGTAATTTGTCCTGACAACACACACCACACAAAATATTTATTTTATCTACTGTTAATTTAATAATAGTAGAGAGAAGGTATTTACTAATTTGTGTGCCTCCAATTTATAAGCAACAATCTTTTTTGATAAATTTCATTCAAAGATGACAAGTGGAATTTGATTACTTTCCCCTCAATTTTAAACGCATACACACTATAACTCAAGTGTACGTAACGTGCACGTAACACGTAACAATATAAACAATCAACTTACACTATCACTATTTTTCTGGTTTTCTGGTGCAAAGAGAGGGCAACTCAACTCGAGTCAAAACGAGAGTGGGTCATGCTATAATTAAGTGTTTCTCGCACAGCAGCGGTCGGTACCTCATGCCCTGGATTTGTTCAGTTTTTTTTTTTTAAATAAATTCTCTTGTACACAACGCGACACCCCTCCGTCTTACCCTGCTCTTGATACAGCCAAATTCCGCGGATGCAATTTTATTATGACAGAAAATGGTGCGCGCCACCGACCTCCACACCGGAGCTCGGGGGCAGAGAGGGGCTTGACGAAACATCAACACACTGCCTGCCTGTTGCTTATTTCAGTTTCGTTTCTGTTTTGTTTCTTTTTGCGGTGTTTTATTTTTTGAAATTTTAAAACAACAACTGTTCACCCGAGCGATTCGAATTTGCATGTTGTAAAAATGTATTTCATTCGGTTCGTCATCATCACAGCCAGCCAGGAGGGCAGTGGTGGCGCAGCGCGGTGCTGTTCGGTGCGGTGGCAGTCAGCCGCGAGGTGCCAAAATTTATATAGGAGACCCCCCAAAACATATTTTATATCAGAGAAGGAGTGTATTCTGGCGAAATTTTATGAATTTAGAATTTTTGTTTACATTTGAACCTTGTAAATGTAGTACGTGCCTCTTTTTAATTTTGTTTATATTTGCAATTTATACAAATATACAAAACACACATGATGAACACAACATGTATGTAATGTTTATATATATATCACACCTATTTTTAAGGTCATGTAAAAGATTTGACAAAATAAAACTCATAGAGGCAAAGCGAAGTGAGTTTTGCTCCTTATAATAATTTTTTTTTTTTAGATATTATTGAAATGTTATAATTATACTTTTAAGCTTCTTTAAATGTTGAAAGTCTTACAAAAAATACGCTGATAGAAAAAATTAAAAGACCACTAATATTTTCGAAATTTTTAGTGATTTTTCAAAAATCAAAACAGTCAAAGCCTCGATATGATATTTGAATCTCAATAAAAAAGTATCGCCAAGTGTGTAACTCCCAAGCCTTTCTACTCTCCCGAACCTTTTCGCGGCTCAGTCATTTTTTAGAATTAAATGATAATTCGTCTGATATTTATGATAAAGGGCTCATTTGAAAGGTTGTTAAGAGACCTACAAGAAATATTATGAGCATTTTACAAAAAAGCAAAGGCATCTGAAAAACCATAAAAAAACAAGCTTTATTCAACCCCCAGCAAAATGATGACACCAAAATAATGTTTTAGGACTTCGTTGTCCTAAATTAGAATATCAAATTATAATTTCTCTATTAGGTCTGCTTTTTGAAATATACCTCTTTAAAAATGTAAAAGAAAAACATAATATGATATTTTTGAGGATAAGCTTAAAAACAACATAAGCGTTTTTTATTGGTAAATTTATACGCAGTGCAGCAAAATCTTACACACTAAACAACAACAAAGAAATAGTGCGGATAAATAAGGCAGCAAAAATAGTGCATATAAATAGTTCAGATAAAGTTTTGGAATGCTTGGAATAGAATGACACTTCATCCAGTTCCAGTAATATTTTTTACTTAAAGGTTGGCAGGATTTTATTATTTGGGATGCGTTCGTATTTTTCGTGTGCTCTGTTTTCACTTGAATAAAAATAAATTGGTTTGAAATATTAATCTACGATTAGACTGTCAACGTAAATATGCAATGCGTTGACTACTTGACATCACCCAAAAATCATCAATAATCACAGTGCTATTTCTAAATTTATTGACGTGTGATGTGTGTTAGGACTCGCCCAAAACCAAAGCGCAACATTTGATGCGAAAACAAAACTTTCGTCATTGGCCGGGTTTAAAGGCTCTCCCAAACCAACTCGAAAGTCGCACATTCGCCGACGCGGCATTGTTTATTCGTCATTTTTGTTATCATTGTGAATGATTCGCCCTGATTCGCTTCGCGTCAGTTATCACAGTGTAAGTTTATTTTGAGAAGAGAAAGTTTAATTGTGGCGCTGAATGTTTCGCGTTGATTTGTCCCCTTTCACCCAGGAAAACTGAGTTGCCAGCAACTGATAGCTTGTAGGCAAGACGGGCTTACGTGGAAGGACAAAATCTCCCCTTACACCCTTCTTTTGGCTTTTAGTGCAAGTCTACATTGGATTTTTAATGCTGGGTTTTATTATGTTCGTTGTGTCCATACGATGAAGAGAAAATCAATCTGCACATCCCTATCTCACACCCTTGAAATCTATCTATCTTTCACTCATACAATACAAAATCTTTCATGTTGAATCCAAGAATATTGTTTGCATTTGGGCTGTAATCTACCCATATCTCTCTTTTCCACTCACATATAATCTACCTGTCTCACTGCTTGCACCTAACATTAAAAATTTAATGTGGACAGGCACTCTTATGTCATTTCAATCTTTCGATTCATACTCAACTCTATTCTGACTGGATCTGCATGTACACATTAACTTTAACTCTTATTCAACTTTACATAAAAACAACAATACTTTTTCAACACATCCCTTGAGTACGTATTTTCAAAACTGGTTGACAGCTGATTTTGACATAAGTATGATTGCACAGATACCAACTTGGATTTAAAATAAGAGTGCATATAATAGTGGACATACATATGTTTTATTCACACTTTCCATTACTGCACTTACTTTCCATTACTGCACTAGCTAATAATTTACCAATAAAATACGGCTATTGTTCCTAACAAAAAATTATTATGATTTTGCAGAGTAAAAAGCTATATCTTCAGAAACAGTGAAAATCATTTTTGTATGTTAGTTAGTTTTCGGAAATTCTCATAAGTTATGAGAAGTCAGTCTTCATTTAGCTTTAAATGTTATGCTTTCATGACTTGGAAATATAACTTTTAGAGCTGGTTTTTGTTGCTAATGCCGAATTCTAACTCCGATCTTAGCTTTGCTATATGATCAAATTTAAAAATCAACGCTTTCGAGATAATTTGTATATTTGTTTTAATATATTTTAAAAACTTAATTACGTATTTTTCTATTAAAACCCTTTTCAACCAAAATGTTTCAGCGTTATTTATTGGTTTATTTAGGACAGGTGAAGCTCAACAACTACGAGGTGTGTTCAAAAAGTACCCGGAATTTTTAAATTCCGCGGGTCTGGAGAGTCCGAAGGTCAAAATTATTTTTTTATTGTGTTGGTATACATGCCCCTAAAGTATGATGCAATTTTTAGCTATATTACTGTTTACTTTGTCTGTGGTAGTTGCTAAGGTTCCACGTGTTTTTATGAGCTCGGCGATTTTTGCTGAAACTGCTGAATTTTGACCAAAAAAAACAATCGCATGAACATCGCTCAAGAGCTGTTAAATGACGTCAACGACGATCCAATTTTGCTTGAAAGGGTCATAACTGGTTATGAAACATGGGTGTACGGTTATGATGTCGAAACCAAAGCACAATCGTACAACTGGAAGCATCCAACGTCAAGAACGAAAAAAGCGCTTCAAGTTCGATCAAATGTGAAGGTTTTGCTTACTGTTTTCTTCGATTGTAATGGTATAGTGCATCAAGAGTTCTTACCACAAGGTCGTACGGTTAATAAGGAGTATTACCTTGAAGTTATGCGACGTTTGCGTGAAGCAATCCGAAAAAAACGCTCAGATTTATGGAAAAACAGTTAAAGGCTTTTGCACCACGATAACGCACCTGCTCACTCGTCGTTGCTTGTTCGTAATTTTTTGGCCAAAAACAATACCGTAGTCATGCCCCAACCTCCATATTCACCAGATATGGCTCCGTGTGACTTTTTCCTGTTTCCAAAGTTGAAGAGACTAGTGAAAGGACGGCGTTTTACCTCGCTAAGAAAGCTCAAGGACATATCAAAAAGTGAATATCAAGAGTCCTTCCAAGATTGGAAAAACTGCTGACATAAGTGTATTATATCTGGGAGGGACCACATTGATGTAAACGAATAAATAAATATTTTTTTGAAAAAACGAAAATTCCGGGTACTTTTTGAACACACCTCGTATATAGGATTTTGTGAAAAGTAAATAAGATAAGATACTGAATATGTTAAAACGGAATATGGAAGATTGCGATTTGAGATTTGGAAAATCAACAAGAATTTCATTGAAAAACACTTTTTTATGAATTTACATAGCCTCAAAAAGAGTGACTTAAGTTTTCGGAATTTTCATTGATTTTGTTGTAAAGTACGTACATATGTATGTATCTTTGTCAAAAAACAATGCCGAGTTTTAAAAAAGGTAATTGAAGCTTTATAAACCAGCTTTCCGGTGCAGACCATGTCTTGATTGTGATTTTTTTTTCAGTTCCTTTGATTTAAAAAAAAATTCAAAAACAAATTATTACATTTTTTTCTCATGATACTTTCCAAAACTGCATGGAAAATGTGTTTTTTTTTTTTTATTATTCTTTAAAGATTTTAAAACTACTTTAAAACCACTATTTTGTTTAGTTCTTGATACGGCCATTTTTAAAATTCAATACAAAATTCCTAAAATTTGTTTGATTTCTTTATTTCTGTCACTACTTTACTAATGGTTAAGTGTGTTCAGTGAAGCTGTGCTGGACTGTTCTAGACAGAAAAGTACAGCTTTTTGCTGTTCATTGAGGTTTTTTCTGTGCTGAACTGTTCTACTTTCCTGTTCATTGACAAACCTAGAACAGTTAAGAACAGGATTTTCTGTTCTTGCTTTTGAGTCAAATCAGGTTAGAACAGACTTGTGAGAAATGTCAAAATCGAAGTTGTCATTTTTTTTGTTTACGTTTTGATTTGGCTGTGCTTTGTGTTTTTTTTTCTCGTGATTTAAAAAAATTTAAATAAAGTTATTTTGCCAATTTGTTTAATTTTAATTAAATAATTATAAAATTAATTGAAAAAAAAAAATGCATCAAATTGAATTGACATCCGAGGAAGGAAAGACTGTGGTTGTGCAGTGTTCACCAAATACGCGGTTGAATATCGACGAAAAATCACTATCGGTGAAAATGTTAGTGGTTCAGTAACATTTTCATTTAGTATTATCTTAGCAATCACTTAATTTTCCATTTCAATAATTTTTAATAATATTTTTCACAGTAAAAACAGAAAAAATGAAAAAAAATAAGCGAGAAACGAAAAATTCACACAATTTGCAATTTTTTTTTGTTTTTTGACAACTGACGTTTAACTGACTGTTCTAACTTGATCTGACGTTTCTCACGAAACTGTGCTGTCCTGTGCTGTTCTGATCTAGACAAAACCTCGTTGAACACAACTGTTATTTCAGAAGATTAGTTTGCTTTCAATTTTGAAGTTTCTAAGAAAATTGTATTTTTTTCAACATCTATTACTATTTATTATTTACGCCGGGAAATTCTTTAAGAAATTCTACACTTAACTAGCATCAAAACATGATTTTTAGTATATATTAAAAACCAAAGTGCTATTTCTTGAAACCCCGGAGGGAATTGAAGGGAAGGAACGAATTCAGGACGCTCTGAAGCTAAGGTACTTAAAACTTCGAAATTTGTGTATTGCTTAACTGAGCCTTTTACGTCTACATTTTCACCCTTGGAAAACTAACCTCATTACGAACGAGAACTTGAATTTTGTACCTGTGGCAGTAGTTCCCGCGGGCTATATAAGGTATCAGTATATTCGCGCGACCAACCAACTGTATTCAGTTCGAGTTCATTGAGAACCAAAAAAAAAAACCCTTTCCCAGTATTTAGCAATAGAAGATGTTCATAAATAATTGATTTTTATAACATGCGTGAATTTTTCATATACCAGTTGAAAATATGAAAATATTGAGAAATTAGGCTGGTTTTTGGCAACCACCTATAAAAGGGTGAATAAAAATTCAAGTTTATTTCATTTTATCAACGAATGTTACACATTTTTTTTTCTGACACACAATTGACACAATACTACGTGTTTTCTTGTCACATTGGAATAAGAATTGGAATTGGAAATGTTTGCGTTTATAAATTCATCCCCAACTTTGAAAAACTGTGACATGACTTTTATGCTAAATTTGCTCTATATCTTCTTCCTACGTCTGTTTATTTTTTACTGTGAAGACTTAAAACATACATATTTCGAACGTGACTGGAATGTCATAGATTGGAGTTTGAAAAAAAAAAAGAAAAGAAAATTTTAACCCAGAATTTTATTGGACTTATTTTGCGAGTTGTTGCTTTATTAAATGTCTGACATCATCAACTTTATAGACCATCAATTGCTTCATTAATTTGCTTGCCATACAAACTTGCCACTTCATATAGTCTCCGTATAATGATTTCGTTTCGATTATTATCATCTGTCGAATATTGCTTCCACAATGAGAATGCAATACAATTATAAAATATACCTCGTTTGCTTGCAGCCTCGTTAAAATCTACTGACTTGGCTGGCTATAGAATTCCTACCAGACGCTACATCATCATCTTGAATCACTCGTTCAAAAATGCATCGAGTTGCTAATTTTATTAGAAAATAACAACAAAACTATGCAATGACAATATTTAACATACTAAGGGGCTTGGTGCCAATCGGCTCTGTCCGACTTCAGAAGAAAGAGAGTGGGCGGTCTTCACATAAGTATATATGTATACTTGTTTGTATAGTATAGAAATATGCAGATGCAAATAATGCTTCCCCTGCACAATGCAATATGTGTGATTTGATATTGCAATTATTCCGAAAGTTTTGTGTCGCGGTAAGCGGCAGGCGACGAACGGACGCAATATTGCCATGGAATGTGGGTGCTGAAAAACCAATTAATAAAGTCAAATAATAGTCATGATGTCGTGTCGGTTTTGTTTTTGAAAAACAAAAAACAAAAATTAGTTTCAACGCCAGCAATATATGAGAAAATATGATGAGAGGTTTTTTGTGTTCATGCTTCACATTATTATGCATGCAGTTATAAGAGGGCGCTAGTTTGACTAGGTAAGGTAAACTAGCTGAGATGCTTTTAGATATTCGATTTATTTGTTCAAATTCTTCGGAATGTTGCAATTATGGACATTGGAATTTTTGGATTATGGGGGCGCCTGTGATTTGGTGAGATAAATATTGAAGGTCGAATTTGTAAGCTAATAAACGGTAGACACATTGTATTTTTGAAGACCGCAATCAGAGAAAGGTGTTTATAGTTAGTAATGGGTGTAAGCTATGAATCTTTGAACAAAACCTTTGAATCTTTTTTCAGTTTTCTTCTATCTTGATCACTCCAATATTTTTTCAATGGTGGTTTTGAAACTTATTTTAATCTGGATTCAGAGAAAGGGGCTCAAGTTAGGTACTATAAGAATAAATTCCTCACTTGAGCCATGAAATCGGTGAATTCAATTCTTGGAAAAAGATAAATTCCTTTGCATATCAACTTTAGCCGTTATTCTTTTTTTTAATCTAAATACAGAATAAACTGTCAACCGGAAAATTGGTTTTCTTTTTCTGGGAAATCTGTTCGAAGCTTTAAAGTTGTTTTACTTTTTTAAATCAAGGTACGGTTTCTGAGTGTTCACAGCCAGCGTGGCCAACAAGCTCAAAAATACCGAGCGTTATGATTAAAACGCTGAACACAATAAATTTCAAGCGTGTGAGATGAGAGAAAATACATTCTCAAAACTACTGAAATGGCGAAGAAGGCAGGCTGTTCTGGCAGAGTAAATTTTGTGATAAATAATTTTATTAATTATAAATTATTTAATAATTTATTACCATGTTCTTAATTTCAAAAACTGTAATCATTATAAATACATTAGGTGGCGCAACAGTCCGTGGAGAACTAGGGCCTAGTGACTTACAACTCTCAACCATTCCTGTGTGTGAGCATTGTTGTCAGGGATGAAGAGGACTTACAGTTTTAAGACGCCAGTTATAGCTATCATTGGTTTTCATCATTGAAAACAAACATTGGAATTTTTTTGACAGGTCGTTTATAGCCATCATTAGTTGTGTTCAGCGAGAATTTTTATAGATCAGAACAGCACAGGACAGCACAGTTTCGTGAGAAACGTCAGATCAAGTTAGAACAGTCAGTTAAATGTCAGTTGTCAAAAAAAAAAAAAAAAAAAAACAAATTGCAAATTGTGTGAATTTTTCGTTTCTCCCTTTTTTTTTCATTTTTTGTGTTTTTACTGTGAAAAATATTATTAAAAATTATTGAAATGGAAAATCAAGTGATTGCTAAGATAATACTAAATGAAAATGTTAGTCGTTCAGACACCGATAGTGATTTTTCGTCGGATTCCTCTTCAGATGATTGGAATGAAAGTGTGACGAATGTTATTACCTTTTCTTTGATGAAATGTAAAAGATTTATTTATGTAAAATGTAAAAAAAATGCATTTTATAATTATTTTATTAAACAAATTAAACAAATTGGCAAAATAACTTATTTTAATTTTTTTAAATCACGAGAAAAAAAAACACAAAGCACAACCAAATCAAAACGTAAACAAAAAAATGACAACTTCGATTTTGACATTTCTCACGAATCTGTTCTAACCTGATCTGACTCAAAAGCAAGAACAGAAAATCCTGTTCTTAACTGTTCTAGGTTTGTCAATGAACAGGAAAGTAGAACAGTTCAGCACAGAAAAAACCTCAATGAACAGCAAAAAGCTGTACTTTTCTGTCTAGAACAGTCCAGCACAGCGTCATTAAACAGACTTATTACAAATTTCTGCCATTGAAAAAAATGTCCACCGAAAAATGTTTACTGACAGAAATTTCTCATTGGAATTGTGTGAAATTGGAACACAAATCAGTGGAATGATTTGTTTCACTTTTGAACATAAAGTATCAGCTGTTCGGGAAAATGAATTTCCGTCCGGAAAATAGAAAAATAAATGTTTAGAGAAAAATAAATGCGTATTTACACTTTTTTTCCTCAAAAAAATTCTTTGTGTGATTTCCGATTGATCAGTACATAATTTTTATTTCTAATCAAAGGGAAACACCATCAAATATCGATTAAAATTTTTTTCCGGATCGATTTCAATGAAAGCTATAACTGGCCCCTAAGCCGAATCAGAACGGCTAATTTGAGAGAGCACTTTTCATGACAAGAATTAATCTTGGAGGATTTGTCAATTCCTCGCTAGAGGCAGTACCCGTAAAAAAAAATTGAGGATTATTAATTTCCAACTCGAATAAAACATTCGTTTATTTTTTTAAGTTTTCAAAAATAACAAATGCTAATTCCTAATATTTAAATGCTCAAGCATTTAAAACCGAAATCGGAGTGTTTAGAAAATATTCAGAGCAGATTTTGTTTTGAGCGTACTTTTAAGCCTCTTGAGTATTAATCCAAAATTCTGCAAAGCCTAAAATGGTGGAAAGATGTTCAGCAATACTGAAAAATTTTATACTTTTTATAAACCGTCTTAATTTCTCTTAGCATAACTCTGCAATTCTGCCAAGCCGTAAGCATCGGGTGTGGTGCAAGTTCCTCTTCAGAGAGGGGAAATCCAAAAATGGATTTTGGAAATTTTGATTGTATAGGGTTGAATGTGGAATAGTACGTTTTGCTAAACATTATAAAGTAAAGCCAAAAAGTGTATACTTTAAAAATCATGCAATCAATTATATAATAATGAACAGTTCATAAAAGCTTTTGTAAAACCTATGTAAAGAAATATAGATAGTTAAGTAAATAATCAATCGAAAAGTAATCGTCAAGAAGTTAAGTTTAAAACCGTAAAGTGTAAAGTTAATAAAAGTCAATCAGTTATTTTTTTTTTTCTAGTTATAATTTTTATTGTTTAATGATTAAATTTATCTAATTAAAATTGAATTAATTTTGTATACAAATTAAATGAAGTTTTTTTATTTAAGAACGGACGGACGGAAAAGAAAATTTTAAAACTTTTGGTACTTTCTTGATTTAATAAGCTAAATCCTAAAAGCGTTAGGAAGTGGTTTGTTGCAGCGGTTCCCAAAGATTGAACATTTAAAACCATTTTGTTAAAAAATTCAATCTATACGAATTTTGTTCTCTCTTTAGACCCTAACCGTAGAAAGCGTATTTGTATCCAATTTGAGCGATGTAAATATGTATATTATACCGCCAGACGAAATTTTCGAAATAGAAATTTTTGAAAACTAAATCAAAAATATTATACATAATGACGAAAAGTGAACAAATTGTTCAAAACTTTATAAAAATTCAATCTCATTAAAAAGTCTTATTATTCCATTTTTTTTTAAATTGAAATACAATTTTTGCACACATAAATCATGTTTGGTAAAACATTCCGTTTTGTCAAGGGCTTTGAAAAAATAAATATTTCTCGGGTATTTCTTCAGTCGACACTTTAGTCTGTTTCTTTTTTTTTTCCTTGAGGCATCAATGTCACGGTGAATACCACTTAATATTTCGCAAATGAAAACAGCAACAAAATAAGACGAGAAATACATTAATGAAACAATATTGCCTGGCGTCTGGCAATTTCTTTTTTTAGCTCTTTGTATCGCATAAATATAACCCAGGCACCTCAAGACGTCATCGCACAACTTTTAAACGTGTCCGTAGTATTTAAACATGTATAGTTAAACAAATCACCATCCCCAAAGAGTTTTAAAGAAGGCAAATTTATTCCCAATGTAGTAGCATTTTTCATGCAAATAAAAAACCCCAATCTGCTGAAGGCGGGAACAAAAAAGTAATAAATCAATTCATGTTTAACTAAAAGCTTCAATAAAATCATTTTCTGTAAGGATTTAATTGGAATTTTCTCATTGTTTTGTTTTGTTGTCTATACATAAGTTTAAGAGTGAAAAACTTGGAATTTAAATGTTTGTTTCGATTATTTCGGGGTCGTGAAAGCAGAGCTGTCGAAATTACTACTTAGGGAGTTTTTAAATATCAATGTGTATTATTCATAGTAAAACTGCCTAGTCGATGTTTTTACAAAATAGTTTCTGAAAAATTACATATCGAAATTCTTTGATCATCAGATAAAAGACTTAGTTCAAAACTTTTCAAATTTATTAACAAGTTTGAAATTCCAAATCGACAACTCTGACGGCTTAAATTGTTTTGTTTTCCACGGTTTTTTAAATTATGTACATACTCTTCTCTACTTTTTTGTATCCGCATTCTGCTTGGATAATTACTTGGGGTACAAAAAAGGCAGAAGCACCTAAAGCTGCAGGAATATACGAGTACATGCCTGTGCGGCACAACAACAGAAAAAAAAAAACAGTGTTCACTGTTGTGCATGCCACACTACTATTCTATCCAAACAAAAAGGAGTAAAAACCAAACGAATAATTCATTGGGAAATAAACAAAGGATGCCTTCTAGCGAAACGAGTGAATTCGACAGAACAAGAATGCGAGGGAAATCCTGACGAAGAAAATTCTATACCCATAGTAGACCTACGAAGGATGTAAGCCGGGTGGGTTTGGGTATGTATGATGTGCCACTAGAGGTACAAGCCTCACCATCCACCAGTCATCATAGCAGGAGCACCCAACATAGCACAGCACAGCACCAGCAAAGCAAAAGCAGCTGCTGTGGGAAATAATCCATCGACACTTGTTGAGCTATGAGTCCTTGTGCTTGTGCTGTGTTTCCTTTTTGGTTTTTCACTCCGCCCGCACCCGTACCCGCATACTCGCCTGAATGCCGATTTTGGTTTGAGGCTTAAATATATATTTGTTGCTCTGCAGCCACAAAACTAAGTTTCAAAGATGTGTAGCTTCGAGTGCAGTGCAGAAAGTGATAATAAGAGTTGGGTTGGGGTGGGTTTGGTTTGGTTTGGTTTGGTTTGGTTTGGATAGGGACTTGGGAGTCTGCACGATGAACATTACCTTTTATTGTTGAACACAAGATGGATTTTGGAAAACAAAAACGAAGCAAGGAAAAGAAATAAAATTCAATCCAAGCGAGAAATATAAGTACAACACTAGTAGTAAGAACTGGGGTGAAAGTTCATGCGGTGGGCCCTTCTCTCGAAAGAAATTTTTCCTTATGTTATGTTGAAGCCACCATGAGGTCGATGGGTGTGATGGGTGAAGGTTCAAGTTCACTTACAGAACTATTTTCGAATGAATATTCCAAAACAACTTTGTTTCAAAAATATACATAAATGTAAAAAGAACACTTTCAAGACCGACACAAAAAAAAAACCACTAGTTATATTTATAGCAAAGGCCAATGGCAAAACAAGCCATCAAAAGCCCATATTATGCTCTTGAAAAGGCAAAAGGAAGAAAAGTACCCATACCCGTTTTACTTCTTGAGGCACTAAGATGATGATGATGGTGTGTTGTGTATATGGATCGAGAAATATTACTTTTATATAAATTAAAAACTTATGTTCATAAACATTGTAAATATATAAGCATAATAATGCAGATGTGCTGTTGATTGTTTGGATGGATTCGCCATAGTTTGGTAACGTTTTTCCATTCAAATTTAAATGTTTTATAACATTTTGAAAGATTGGATTTTTGGATTTGAATGATTAACTTTAGTTTTAGCTTTCTTTCCAACATATTAAGTATGCACAGTTTTTCTAAGCTGAAAATTATCTATCTATAGGGTGTTTTTCTGTCAGTGGTTTGGCAGTTGTGAATGTCAAACTGACATTTCTGTTAAATAAAATTTGACAATTCACCTTGAATCGTTTCAATTCCAGAACAATGCATCCAATTTTGTGGAAATATTTGGAATTCTGTGGAAATATATTGGAATGCTTCCAATTTGTGTACAAAATTAAATCGAAGTGTTGTGTTTATTGATGGAGCACATTTTTAAACTGATGGAACGGACTACCAAACTTGAAGCAGCAGCGGTGAAGTTTCGAAAATCGAGTGTGTTTTTTTTTTTCATATTTTTCAACTTTTTTAGAAAAACTTTTGGTATGCAGTTATTAAGTGTTTATAGATACACGTTTTACATTTGAATTTTGTTGAAAAATTTTGACCCGTTTTGGAAATATCGAATTTTGAAAACAAACAATGTTTATGTTTTTTTTTTTTTTATTTAAAAAAATTGGTATTCTTGATCATCAAATATTATTTAGGCAACATATGTACATAATATTAAAGCTAAACAAAAAATATTTAAGTTGATAACGGTTCTATGGGGGACGCACGTGAAGCAATTCAGAAATATATTTTTTGAGTTGAAAGAATCCAAATAAAGCCAACAAAAATAGAGAAAGTTTCACACTTATCTATCAACCCGTTTTTGAGAAAATTTTTGACAGACAAATTTGTATAAGGACTGCTGTTGTTTTTGGTCTTAAAAAATTTAAAAAAAAAACGTGAATCTGCCTGGACTTATTACACCCAATGGTTTAGGCTAAAGGGGAGGACAGAAGGTGGAAGGAATCGCCGGACCCACTTTTTTTCGGATTTTCTGCCATTGTTATATCATGTTTGATTAAAATCTCCAGTTTGAAATTTTACGAATGAAATATTTGCAAAATTTCAGTCTTGTAAAATTATTAAAAGTTCTTAGGCTCATACAATAAAAACACCCGATATAAATTCAAAACATTTTGCAAACGGTTTTGCAGAACTAAGGTAAATTTTTACTCAACAAAAAGTATATTTAGGATGAAGGAAAGGAACCAAAAATTCATAGAAATTAAAAATATTACTGAAAATTAAATATTTGATGAACCCTGCAAATATTTAAACAGTACAAAAGTCCATATTGAAAGCAATATTTCAAAAGTTTATTTTTATCACTTTTTTTTGCAAAACATGTGTATGCTTTTTGCCAAGCCCTATATGATAGAAAATTAAAAAAGATACCATCCGACACATATTTTTGCCGGCTAAAAATATCATCAAAATATATTTATCTTTTTTGTTCGGCTTCTTTTTTCTTTTGAAATATTTTTGTTAGAGCATTAAAATAAGAATGCCTAAATATTTGAACGGAAAAAAAAAATGGTTTTAGCCTGGGAAATTAATAAGAAAAAATTAGAGATGTTCTATAGTAAAATTTAAAAAAAAAAGAGAAAATTGGAAGCATTATTAACGTACACAGTTTCTGGCAAATGCAAACTCACAACAACAACAACAAAAAATGTATCTATAAAATCATCATCATGGTTAGATATGAATGTAGGTACGTACATATATCTTGTATATTATGTTCATTTGGAACAAAGCCAATTTTTGTTGCTTGTCGATTTTTTTTCCTTGGCAAATTTTTCAGTTCTTTTGTGCCTACTTAAAATCAAATAGTTTACGAATAATGAGAATTTA
This sequence comes from Eupeodes luniger, assembly GCA_951509635.1. NCBI lineage: Eukaryota > Metazoa > Arthropoda > Insecta > Diptera > Syrphidae > Eupeodes > Eupeodes luniger. Next base: position 1,906,684 of record OX608073.1, read on the forward strand.
CTTTTAGGGTAGATTACGAGTATTTTGTGTGTTTAGAAGCATAATATTGGCAGGCATTGGGTGTGTGCTTTAATGTTAGGATCTATGTTTTATCGTTTTAATTATTATCTTTAAAATTGTTAAATTTGTTTATGATTGTGTATTGTTGAGTTATTTTGAGACTGTGCTGCCTTCGTAGTTTGTTTTTTCCTTTTTCCGTACTTAAAATTGAAAAATTCTCATAACCATCAACAATTGGCCTGCCTAAGTTTTAAAATGCGAATAGATACAATTCTCTGCTTACAATTTTTGTATGATACAAAAATTCGAAAAAGAAATGATTATTACGATTATTTATATTCACATAATACCTTATATATATTCTACTTGTGATCACGGTGAAATTGTACTACATTTAATTATAGTAAAATTACCCACAGATATCTTAACATTTTAAACCAAATTGCAGTCACAAATTACTTTTTTTTTGTAATCAAACAAATTTCTAAATTGAAATTTCAACAAAACTAATTATTTCTCAAGTTTAATTGGAAGAATTGAAATATTTTGTTGCATTTAATTGTTGATCAATTTTCGGTTGAAAGACAAAAAAAAATAAAAATTCTTTCTTTAAAGCTGGAAAATATTCAATTATAGTCTAAGAAGAAGCATTTAATATAAATACATGTTTTCAGCTGAAATGTTTTTTTTTAAATACAGCATGCTTCTGCTAAAAGTCACTTTAAAATCATAAAACTTTAATGGCTGAATCACAAACACGCTTCAGCTTCTGCTTCGCCTGACGTTTACGAGTTCAGCCATAGGAATTCAATGCATGTTATCACAATGGAGCTTCGACCTCACGTTTCGTTTGACAATCGTAAGGAAAAGAACGTAATGTAACGTAATGTGACTCCAAACGGAAGCTCTAGTTCAATTATCTGAACATTTGCTTTGTCTGACAGCTCAACAGCTGTAAAAAAATGTCAACAAACAAAATATTTGCTCTTTGGAGGGATGAAATAATAGAAATGTCATTCAAAGCAACCTCGAAGCAGGCCCACCGTAACGCAGACGAAGCCGAAGCTGAAGCGTGTTTGTGATTCAGCCATAATTCACCACAGGGATATGATGGCTCCAAATGTTCCCCTTTTTTGATCCGATATTTTTTAAATTGTATTTTCTTTTGAAGATCTATTTTTGTAATATTTTTTTCCAATCTGGTCACTTTTTTATAATCATTATTTTAATTTCAAAGATCTTCTTAAACCTGATGAATTTAAAGTGGTTTGATACCATTGACTTATATGGGAGAGCGTTTACTTGTCAAGTCAGTAAAGTCAGGCCCTAGTTCACACAGGACTGTAGCGCCACCTTAATTAAGTTTACTAGTCAAATAAATTTCTTGAAGTTTTGTTTTTATGTTATAGATTTAGGGCGTATTAGCATTGTATATGTATATATTTACAATGGTATTAGAAACTATTTTTGAAATATTTGTTTATTTTTTTTTATTTCCTCTTTTTACTTGCGACATATAGGAACTATATGGCAAGTTTTGCATTCGTGCAGAATTTTGTCTGTCTGTCCACGCTCCTACAGCCTAAACCATTGGGTCGATTGAGTTCAAACTTGGAAGTTAAGGTTCTGAGCAGATTTGCGTTAGGCGTTTTCTTCATTTTTTTTTTTAAGATCAAAACTAACAGTGGCCCCCATACAATTTTTTTGGTCAAAAAACGAAAATTCGAATTTTCTCAAAAACAAACCGATAGATTTTTTTTAAATTTTCTCTAAAATTTTATTTTTTAACTTGGCTTCTTTCAATAAGAAAAACATATTTTTGTATTGCTCAGGAAAGGTACCGCTCATAGAACCGTTTTTTTGTTTTTTAATTTTCTCAGCAACTTTTGAACCGATTTCAATAATTTTTTTTTCTGAACGAGCTCTTATATTGCCTTAACAATATTTGATTATCAAAAGTGCAATTTTTTATTGTTTGGATTTTTAAAAAAATATTGAAATTTTTTTTTTCAAAATTCTATATCTCAAAAACGGGTGAAAATTTTTTTACGAAATTGAAATATAGAGCGTATATTTACAATCACTAAACAACTGCATACCAAAAATATTTTTAGAACAAAATTGAAAAATTTTATATATAAAAAATTAATTTAAAAAAAAACCGCTCTAACGATTTTCGAAATTTTTTTTGAAAAATCAAGGGCTTTTTTATTTATAAAATGGTATTTAAATTTTTGAAGACAAACTTATTTTTCAGGTAAAATTTTGAATCTTAAATTAGTTTTTTTTTTAAATTATTTTAACTGTATTGAATGTAACCCCCTCCCAAAAAAATTGAAAAAATGGAGGTTTTTTCGACGAATCAAATGACATTTATATCTTTGAAGACAAACTTATTTTACAGGTATATTTTTAAATCTTATATACATAGATACTTTTTTAAACAGACTCTTTGAATACAGGAGCAAGTTCGTGCGACCCAGTCGTGCATTTTATTTAACTATGAATTGAAAATGTTGACTATTTTCGACGTTTCAAGATCCCTAGAACATAAATCTTTCGACCAGCAAAGAAATCGACTTTAAATAAATTAAATTTTGCAGATTGGGTGTTTTTTTTACAATTAGAAAAAAGTTAAGAATTGGGTTGTCCCCAATAAGGTTAAGGTTGTTACACGTTGTGACAATCAACAGATAGTTTCTTACGATAATTTAAAACAAAACGAAATGAAAAGGTATTTGTCACCTCACTTTTATCAAAAACAATTCATATTACCTCCTGTATTTTTTTTTTCAACGAAGTACAACTTTTATGACATGAACTAAAATTTAAAGGAAAATCAAATTGACAGTTTTTTGTAAAAAAAAAAAAAAAAAAAATAAACCCTATAGCTAAAAATTGATTTTGAATCGAACATCTTCATAAAAATTAAAGATGTTGACTTAAAACTTATTTCATCAAAAGGAAAATATTGTTGTTAATTTTTGCGCTAAATTTGCTTAGCATCCAGACTTTTCTTGGGTAATAACGCCTTAAAGTTCGTTATCTATAGCATACTTTTTTAAGTTGCTTGAATTATTTAAAAAAATTAATATTTCAAATGACAGCAATGATAACTTATCAGCCTCTTTTTCTGTTGTATGTTCTTGTCCAAAAATGTCTCTTTTCTTATGGTTTTTCGGGTAAATGTTCCAAGAACAGTCTTTTCCAAAATTGCAAAGATAATATTTTTCACCAAATACATATGACCAGATTTTCATGAGAATTAAAATTTCAAAAAAAGTATCATAACAAAAAACAAAAATTAAATATTTCCTTTCCTGCTTAAAAAATTTTAGCTTTTTAGCGACTTATCGAGACACTTAACCATTATTTACAACATTATCTCCCAAACTATCCAACAAAATGACAAAATACCAAACCATGAACTCATCGCAGAAAAAGCTGAAACACAATAAAAAACATTTAGCAATTTACACATTCACGTGTATAACCGCGTAATGTTAACGACAGTAAAATTGTCGCCGATCAAAAACGTGAGTTGTTTGCTTACGTGTTTCCCTGTCCGAATGTTCGCATTCTTCTTTCATGTTCATCTTTTAATTTTAGCTTCACTTACAAATCAAACAACACCCAATTTTGTCAACGAATATAAAGAAAACAGAGAGCAAAATATAAAAGAATGTTAAGGTCTAACACGAGTCAAGTTAAACGTTTTAAAGTGATTTTGAAATAGCGGGCAGAAGAAGGCGAGGATGACGTATGAGAGACCGAAGGTACAATTATGATTTACCGTATGTATTAACGGTACCCATGCTATTTCAAATACTATTTTCGAACACGAAGGAAAGAAATTATGATCAAAAAAACAGCACGGATAAAAAAAGGTGCGGCCAAGACAATGGCACAATTATGAAATTATATTGTAGCTCTTGAAAAAAATTATTCTAATGGGAATATAGGAACTGAAGAAAAAACGGCACAATAAAGCGAAGCAGCGAATAGACAATCTTACAAAGATTGACTAAGGTTCGTCATAATATGCAGCTATGATCAACGCATGATACCTAAAGTAACAAAAAACATTAAAGAACCATCTTAAAACACATGAAAGTGAACTAAATAGAGAAAATAACCAAAACGCATTGACAGGATAATTTTGTCAGAAATATAATAACCTTGAAAAAAGTCATAATCTCGAAAAAAATGTGTTTTAACTGAAAGATTACAAAAAATGTTAACACTTTTTATTTTATTAAGGGGTTATCGATCCCTTCCCGTCAAATTTATCGTAAGCGACATTTTCAATAAAAAAGACAACTTACTTATTAAAATTTTCTAGTAACACACAGAGCCTGAAGGCTATTGTCATGTCTTAACTTAAGCATAATTAATAATTTCGAATACTGATTATGGGTACAAGTTGTTTCAAGGACCAGCAGGAAGCTTTTGATTTGTCGTTTACGATAAAATGTATTTTGGCGCTTACGATAAATTGGCGGGAAGGGAAGGGCTCGATATACTTAGAAGTTACAAGAAATCGATTTTTTTATTACATTTGTGGAACGTGCATAAACATATTTGTGAAGGGTTAACAATATAGAACTGGAATTAGATGACTGCATTTAAAGTTGAATACAAAATTTTACATAAGCGTAAACGACTCTTGAAACTCTTAAAGCTTTTTTTCTAAAGTCCGTGATAACGCTTATCAATAAATTCTTCAGATAATGACCAAATTAATTAGATTTCTAATTATAAATAACTGTTTTTTTCACCAAATAAAAGAACAAATATTGGTTCTTTTCGAGCCACCATTTCGTCAAAAATTCAAATGTCGACTATTCCTTCCATCAATACCTGGTAATTATCTACTCACTAAAAGAATCTTTTTGATTTTTAATTTTAGATTATTTAAAAAATGCCAATATACTGCCTTGTACTTTCCCAAAACAAAATTTTTGTTCAGAAACAATTCGTTAACAAAACAAGTGTTTGCCTTAACGGTAACCCAAATAGATATTTGATTGTTATAATTGAACACTTTTTCTCCGTAATTTTGAGTTCAACCACCGAAAAATTACCTCATTTCCTGCCATATTATAAACAGTAATTACAATAATTAACAAATATGTGGGCAATAATAAGCTACCAGATATTTAACACTCCATATAATGTTGATGATTCTAAAAAGTAGTTAAAACATTTTTTCAAGGTCACTTAATTATTATAAAAGTCAATTAGTTTCAACTGACCGAAACTGAGAAATGAAAATATTTTTCGATAAAGACTATTAGTCTAAAATTGTTTGATATTCACTTCGAAAAAATTGAAAAAAGCTGGATTTTGGTGGAGAACTTTATTTAAACCTTCTTAATACTATCGAAGAAGTACTCTTGGTTTTGAAATGGAGCAAACAATATTAAAGGGGTGAAGATGAAAACAACGAAGTTTACGTAGAACTTTTTTCAAACAAAAAAAAAAAAACCTTAGTAATTTGCAAAAATGTGTACTTGACCCTCCTTTTACCTGCCCCCTAATTTGTTTTGCTCAGGTAATAAATAAGATAACTTTTACGGGAAGTTAAGAAAGTGACCCTAAATTCATACGAATTTAAGAAGATGGTCTTTTGGAAGCGAGATATGAAATATTAAACCGATGATGTATTGGGACTCGTACAAATATCTAAGTGCAGCGTCGCAAGTAGTTTTTCAGAAAAAATTAAAGCACATGAAGCTTTTTTTTGATATTTCCTCAAAATCGTATATTGTGTCCAATCTCGTATAATCTCTTGTAAATGTAAAATAGGCTTTCAATGTCAGTTCGATCGAATGAAAGGGTAACATTTATTTTAGAAATAATTTCGTGTCAGTAAATGTGATTTAAATCGGTCTTTAGAAGTGTCTACACCAAAGGAACATTAAGGGAAACATTGTTTAAAAAACATTTCTGAAATGTTTTTCATTTGTTTAGAAAACATTTCAGAAACATTACAGAAATATTTCTAAAATGTTTCTTTGTTTCACATTATGTATCCAGTTTTGTACTTGAAATTGGACTGTTAAAGAAGAAGCACTGAGAGTGTCGGGTTTTATCATCAGGAATTTTTTTCTACATCATTTTTTTTACAATTTATAGTTTCGGAAATTTCAGACAAACAATGTATAATATAAAGATAATACAAATTTAAGAAATGTTTAGCAAACGTCCAGATCAAAGAATACATTTCAGAAACATTTAAGGAATATTTTAAAAACATTTCAGCAACATTTCAAAAATGTTTCTCTGCTTTTGAATGTTTCAAATATGTTTCTATGGTCTTTACAGTTTTTTAAATGTTTCCAATATGTTTCTTTGATCTGGACAGAACGCAACGCACGCTTCGTACACAAAAAAAAAAGTTGTCATATTAACAATCGTCGATAGTCAACCTGAAATTTGGACAAATTGTCGCATTGACTACCAAAATAGTCAATTTGACTACCTTATTTTTAAAAATTGAATACTGGATAGTCAATAGAACAATTTTCGATTGTCAATTTTGGGTAGTCAATATAACAACAAAAGTAGTCAATAGAACAACTTCGGTAGTCAATATGACAATTTGGTGGTCATATTGACTACTAAAATTGACTATCGAGGATTGTTATATTGACTACCAAGTAGTCAAATTAGATTTCGGTTTTCAACAAAAATTGTCATATTGACTACCGCAGTTGTCATATTGACTACCGCAGTTGTCATATTGACTACCGCAGTTGTCATATTGACTACTGAAGTTTTCATATTGACTACCGCAGTTGTCATATTGACTACCGCAGTTGTCATATTGACAACCGCTGTTGCTATATTGACTACAGCAGTTGTCGTATTGACTACCGAATTGTAAAAAAAATTCGGATCCCTAAATTGACAACCGAAAAATATTCTATTGACTATAGCGGCTATCGGCTGCAAATTGACTACCAAATAGTCATATTGACAACCAAAATTGTCAATAGGATGACTTTTTTCGTTCTGTGTAGGAGTTTTAAGTTTCATTCGAAGAAAACACAAATTAAAGAATAACTACACGAATTTACTCATTTAAACACATGTTTCCAAAAAATTTATTAAAAATATTTAATTTGTTCCGTCAAGAGTTTGTGTGGGGGAAAACTCGAAAAAGCAATTGCATTTAGCTAGGAAAAGTTTCATTAAAAGAGCACTTCATCGCAACCCAACAAAATTAGTCGAAGGTATTGAAGAAATGTCGGAAATAAATTCTATTCAGCTGTTCGTTAGGAAATCTCAAAATAAAAATCCTCCGAATCGTATAAAATCGGAGAGTTCTCTGCTCCGAAAAGATACCTCGGTAGTGCCAAATATTTTGTAGAGTTCAATATTAACCTTTTGTTAAAAAAGTTCAACTTAGCACTCGATGTTTTTAGCCCGAAACGAAAAAAAAATGGTCGGGTAAACATTTTCAGTTTTTTCCGAAAAAGGGACACTCTAATAAACGATAATTTGTTTTTGTTTTGATATTCATGGTTCTTCAAACGTCTTTTTTTATGCCAATATTAAATATGAAAACAAAAATACAAAACTTATAAAGCCAATGCCGATTGTATTTTATGTTATTGAATTTTATGATTTCGATAAAACTTCTGACATGACAATAAGTACTCAAGGTGTTCTTATCGATTTCGGAATAGAGTCTTTTGATTATACATAAGTGTCTCTTATCGAATATTAAATGGCACAAGTACCTAGTGCTAATTTACAACTCTAACAAATTAGAACAAATATCAATATGAAGAAAATTCGCAATGAAATACAAGTTTATATTTTTTCCTTTTCAAGAATAATTTCTTTTAATCAGGAAATGGAGACAAATCGTTATTATTGAATTCAAGACGCCCCAAAAATTTCCATCGATATTGCTCAAACTCTTTTTTCAAAAGAAATGTACATATTTCAAACTATCACACCATCAGTGTCAGTGCCATTAGTGAAAGCCTGAAGCATTTCTTTCGCGCCGTCATTGGTTTGTAAAATAAAAGTAGGACGACGACGACGATGCGCGACGTCAAAAATGAGGATGAGGATGATGGTAGAGATAATGATGACGACTTCGTCTATACAGTTCATTTGCATCGGATAATTGTACACTTAAGAATTGCATTGCACTCTCTGTCATCAATTTATTGTCGGATACAACTTAGCTTCACTTAATGCTCTTGCAATTAAATATAAAGTCAAATGGTTCCGAGTGATGATGATGGCAATGGAAAACGGCAAACGGAAAACGTTAACAAAAGGACAACAAAGTAAACGCGCGCACAAAGAAGGTCAAAAGCAACCGGAAAGCCCTCTTCAAGCTACATACTATAATATACGGATACAAAGTAACTACTTCTAAGTCATTTGAAACATGATTTTTCAATTTTCAAAATGTGGGTCGAATTTTCAAACATTGTCGTCTTTTTTCTTTTTCTTTGTATCCTTGAATAAATTTTCTTTTTTCTTAAATAACATATTAACCCCCTTCAGCCTTTACCCTTTTCAGCATTGTACAATGTAAAAGTAGGGGGTAGGTATATAGTTAAATTGTTCGACTTCTCGCCATTTTAAACTGCCATTATGTATATTTAAAGGATGTCCTAGTTTAAGTGGTCATTTGCCTACATACAAACATAAACTCACTCGTATGTACATAAACTTGGGACTCTTACATATATTTATTTAATATACTTTATCCTTTCAACGGATATCATATAATTTCCTGACCTTTTGAGTACCTACCATCACCATCACCATTTCCATCGCCGCCTCTATTAGCCTCCTCTTAATGTTCCGTCATATATTGCATTGATGGTCATCGCGCGGACGAATGAATGAAGGCTGTGAAGGATTGGCCAGGGGGGTAAGGGGATGAAATAAAATCGATTCCTTTAAATATTAATGACGTCATGAAGCATATTTTGTCCTCGAAAAACGAAAAACGACGACCAACCGACCAACCGACCGACAGCGACGATCGGAGAAAAAGAAACGTTGGGCGGAAGGAATTGGAATGTAAATTTATTTACCACCCTTCCCAACACCACCCCCCTTGCAATATGGGCAAGTGTAACATTATAAAGTTTATTTTTTTTTTTGTAATCGTGTTTGTACTCATGTTCGTGTTCGTGAATGCTGAATGGAGAGCTTTTAAGGTCTAAATTTGCATTCAATAACACATTGTAGCCTGTAATAGCGAAGGTTTTACGTTGTAAGGGACCATCGAGTTGAGTCTTAACAGCTAAAAAAAAAAAAAAACAATTCCTTCCTTTCGCTTTTTCTTCAATGTTTGTAATTTTTTTTTTATTTTTTTGGTTTGAAGAGGTGTGCTCTTGAGAATGTTCGAGCTCCTTTAAATGAAGGATGTTTTTGATTTCGTATTTTATATATGTACATATAAAAAAGCGGAATCGGAGGTGGAGTTGTTAAAAAATAAAATCAACATATGGGCCTTAATAAAAAAAAAAACAAATTTTAAAAGCGGATTATGTTGGGAAAGAGTTTGTTATTTCAATTTCCGTTTTCAAAATTAATCAAACGGATTACAAAGTTCAAGATTTTCGTTTAGCAAAGCTTCCCACACAAATTGCTACGGGTTTTGTCAGAGATTAAAGGATCCATTACCATTATGTTATTTTGATAACTTCCCATCCCGTCTGTCGATTTGTCTTGCTTAAAAGTTTGTCTATATGTATCAATTTTTACCAAATTTGTGTACTATTTTTTGTAGATTTTATTTTTGTATGAAAAAATGGACTGTTGAATTTTTATAAAAAAATTACTGAATATCGAAAACAATATTTTCTGTGAAATAAAATAAGTTTGAAGCCAATATTTGTAATTTTGAAAAGCTATTTCAGTCGAAAGTAAATTTTTACGAAGTTTTAGTATTGTTTTTTTAGGTTTTTATTAAAAAAAAAAAAAAAACTGTCAATTCGATTTTGCTCAAAATTTTATCGAATGTTGAAAACAATATTTCTTATAAGTTAAAATTAGCTAGAAGATATTATCTCAAATTTTTGAAAAGATATTTGAGTCGAAAATCAATTTTTACCAACTTTTGTTAATTTTTTTTTCGGTTTTTAATTTTTTGTAAAAAAACTGTCAAAAAGATTTTTTTCAAAATTTTGCTGAATGTTGACAACAATATTTTTTGAAAGATAAAAGTAGTTTAAAGCCAATATCTCAAAGTTTTGAAAAGATATTTGAGTCGAAAATCAATTTTTACCGACTTTTATTAATTTTTTTTTAGGTTTTTATTTTAAGTAAAAAAAACTGTCAATTCGATTTTTCTTAACATTTTTCAGAATGTTGAAAACAATATTTCTTATAAGATAAAATAAGTTTGAAGCCTTAGTCTCAAATTTTTAAAAAGATATTTGAGTCGAAATTCAATTTTCAACTTTGAGTAATTTTTTTTTTTAGGTTTTTTTTTTATAAAAAAAACTGTCAATTAGATTTTTCTCAAAATTTTATCAGATGTCAAAAACATTATTCTTCGTTGCACAAAATTGTTTTGGAGATGAAATCATATTGTAGTCGTAAAATTTTCGAGGTGACAAATTTTTTTTTCAGTTTTTTTTTGATTTATAAAAAAAAACCGTTAATTCGATTTTTTCCAAAAATATAATTGTTTTGTATCACGTTACAATATATAATATAAAATTTAATTCAAGTCTCTACCGTCATTGGTTCATGAGATATTTAGGTTTAACGAAAATTTTCACCTTTTTTTAAACTGCTTTGGTAAAAAAAAACCACCCACGCAATTTTCTTGAGGGCCCTTTCTGCATCTTTCTGCCTTATTATCTGTATAACAAAATTTATTTGAAGTCAATATCTCTTCTGGTTCTTGAGGTATGGACAACGAAAAAACGTCGCGAACGTACAGACGTACGAACGTAGGTACGCAAGCACAGACATCTTTCGAAAAATCTTTTATTTCGACTCTAGGGACCTTGAAACGTCGAGAAATGTCAAAATTTTCAATTCGACAAATCGGACCCATTACAATAACTTCCTATGGGAAGTTAAAAATATTTGTCTTTAATTTAAAAAAAAATCCAAAATACCTAAACCCAACTAAATGTCATGACAGAAAATTGGGGCATATATAGGAACGTAAAGAAGACTGTCAGGAATACAATTTCCAACGGATTTTTTGCCATCGACGAAATTTGGAAATTAAATTTATTATTTTCTACTTATCTCTCAAAAACTGAATTCTAAAAATATAGTTTTGACATTATAGACGTTTCCAATATTTTATGATGGGAAAAGTTCCGTACGATATCGCTTTACAATAAGATGTTTCATTTTGAATAGCCCGCTATCCGTCAAGTTGACACTTTTAAAAATGACATCTTTTGAAATTTCAAAAGTAAAAACTACGCCCTTAATAAATATAAAATGATACACTCTTCAACACCGCTTTGTAATTATTAAAATTCATTACAATAATAGTTGACATTTTGCAGCTATCACGGTTTACAATTTTGCAAGAAAAGTTTTCTAATCGTGTCATTTCTCGAGGATATGATTATGACGATGATAATGATATATGACTTCAAACCTTAAAGATGAAATTCGTAAAGTTATCGAAGATATACAGCACAATTTGGTTATTGCAACCGTAGCTGTGGCTGGCGTCTTGTATTATTAATGTTATATTGATTTTGCTTAATTGCTAAAGCTACTGTTGATTTTTCGAAAAATATTTTTTTTTTAATTTGAATAGTCCTCTAAGACCTCAAAAATGTTGTTAGAAAATATTATGGGCAGGAAAAACCTTTTAAAACTTGCTTTTTAAATTTAAGTATTAAAGGTGTTGCAAAATAGTTTCTGATGTTTTCCTACTACGCAAGACTTCGAAAGCGTTTATCTCAATACTACAATTTTTTAGTTGGCTAGACCCAAGGGGCTTCGTTTTGAATTCGACCAATTAACGAATTCGAAGGCGAATTTTGAATGTCATGATGTTTGTTGACGAGTTGAAATCCGATAGCTTTTTTTTGGCGGATTCGCAGACGAAACAGTGTTCATTATTATTCACTGTTCGATTTCGTGGATTCTTTCTTGATTGTAATTATATAAAAATGTGAGTTAGCTTTATTTTAATTTTCTATATATAATTTATCCACAATTCACAATAAAATATAAAATTTTGAATAAATCACCGCAAATTTCACAAATTCAATCAAAACAAAACAAATTTTTTTTGGAAAACTGTCAAATCACTGGAATATAGGAAGAAAAAGTCAAACCAAAAGTGTCAAATCACTGGAGTATAGGAAGAACTATTTTCGCTTCGCCGCGATTTCGTTAATAAGGAAATACGACGCGAGTCGAATTTGAAAGGTCGAATTGAAAACGATCCGCCACGAACCTCATAATCATGCCCCAGAACTCAGACAATTTTCAACCGATTGGCTAGAAATTTTGAATGCTTGTCTTGAAACTTCGAAGATTGAACAAGAATAATTCCAAATGGTCAAACTTATTAAACTATTTTATGAAAATTGAAAATTAAATTTAAAATAATAAAACGTTAATATTTCAAAAGAAAGATCATTAAAACTGGATATGAAAATGTAGCAAAGTGTCGAAACAGTACGAGAGATCTCGCAAAAGTAAAACTTAAACTGTAATTACGGAAAACCTTGGAAAAATTACAACTTTCAATCATACTGTAATGTGTATACACTCTTTATCTCTTGTAATATCGGAGTAATAGGAGAACTCGCTTCTTTAAGCATCGAGAAACATCTAGTGGATAAGAGGGGAACTCATTCAGCGCATACAAGAACCTCGAAAGGGACAACATCTAGGGATAAAGAGGAGAACTAGCTTCGTTAAGCATCTAGTGGTAAAGAGTAGAACTTCGTTAAGCATCGAGAACAACCTCGTAGATTCTCGAACCGATTTGAGGTATATAAATAGGCGCTCGGAAGCTAAGCGGTTCATTATTGATTATTGATTGTGAACTGCGATAAGTAAAGACTGTGTATGAAGAGTAATAATTATTAAATAAAGACTGTGTTCGAAAAGTAATAATTGAAAGTGGTGAATAAATAAGTTTAGAGCGATTTACATAAAGAAAATTTGTGTTTTATTTACAAATGTGAATAAGTTTTAATTTTCGGACCAAGCCGAATATTACAATACTTTAGTGTACGAATTGAAGTCTGTCTTATCCAAAGGCCCCCGAATTGTAAGATACTATTTCATGACAAAAGGTGCTCCTGGAGGCCGGGGTATTAAACAAATCATTTTTCCGTCTTCCTTTATTAAATATCTTACATTTCGGATACACAACAGACATCAAAGCTCACCTCTGATGTAAAAAAAAAAATCTTATTCTATGAGAATGAGAAAATAAAAATTCCGTAGCATATTCAAAATGATGCTTCAGGCTTTACGGACAATTATTGCTATTTACATACGGATTTCTCATATTTTTTTTTTCGTTTTTAGATTGATGTAGGATGTTAAGGCCTATGAACATAAATTTGATTCAATTTATTACTTTTTCTTTGCATTAGACTCATAATGGATGTAACAATAATTTAATTTAACAGATTCATTATTTGTATATGAGTCTATAAACGAGACCTCTTACTGCCGACACATTGTTTGTTAACGTTCTATAGAAATATGAGTCTCTGTTTATTAGATCTTCTTTTTTGGGGAGTGAAGAAATTCTGTAACAGAGAAAATCATCATTTCTTGGCACAGGGTATACAATTTTTCTACAATTGGCAATTTCAATATTTCTTGATGTATCATAGAAACATGAGTTTCTAATAGAACTTCAACAATTCTTAAAGCAATCTCATAAACAAATTTATAAGCTGCCTCAAAGTCTTCAGTGGGTAGAAGTATCGTGGGTATTTGTTTATAGTATTTTATTATTTCAAATTTAGTATTAAATTGTCCTATTCTTTTTTTAAGTTTCTTTAACCTTAAAAAAAATACAATTAAACCGAAATATCCTCTTGCAACATTGCCAATTAAAAATCTTCTTAGTCCAGTGTCAGGAAGTGTGTCCTTTCTTTGTCTGCCAATATTATAGTGACCAATCTCTATCGCCTTTGCAGAATTGAAGTTGCATTAAGTAAAGGAGCTGTGTAGTGTATCCTCGTATGTACACTTGAATGATTTTAATCTTATTAAAGAAATCGAAGTTGTAAGACACTAATGATGCACAAAGTCACTAAGCCCTGATATAGAACAATATAGCTTTGGTTCTGCCTCCATCTTGGATAGACTTAGTATGGCGGTCTTAAAAAAGTATACATACATACTCGTACATATAAATAGGTGTAGTAGAAAAGGGCAGAGAAGGAGGAGGCGTGAATGATTCCTCCAGGCCGAAGCTTCCCCAAGTTGAATGGATTCTTGGTAATCTCAATTAATTGAATTGTTCTATTGGAAAGAAATATAGTATTTTGATGAGAATATACTCGTATACTCTTCGTCCACATTATAGGAATTTATTTTTCTATAGGAACCAACAGAAAAATGCCTTGGAAATGACCCAGATATTGTTAATTTTTGTTTTCTTCGTTTTCTTTTTTATTTCATATAGATCTAATTTGTTAGAGGGTGTTTTTTTTTGTTTCATTTATTTCAATCCATATTATGCTGGATTTTGTTGTGTTCTCTTTGGGTGGTGTTGTTATCTAGAGAAGACAAAAGGTAGATATTGTTTTATCTCTCAGTGATGAAATAGTTTTTCTGATTAGTTTACCTTGTGTTATTGTTTTCGATTTATACTTCCTGAATATCTATACCTATTTCGTTATGATTTCTGTATGGTGTTTCTCCTTTTTCCAAATAAACAATTTGTTTTTGTTTAAATAAGGTGTCATAGTTTCTATTCATTTAAACAAAAGATTTTAAAACCAAGGATGTTTTTAAGGAAAATAACAAATTGAAGTTATAAAATATTCTGTGGGTAAACAATATTTGGGAATTCATTGTTGATTTCAAACAAGAGTAGGGTTCCATTTCAGGGGATAATTCTGGTTCTGTGAAATGAAAATTGTGTCACTCTTTCACATAAAATCTGATTTCTGTACCTTGACAAAACTGAAAGAAAGCACCAAAAACTTTGAAATGAATATTTATGTTTCAAGGTTTTAATCCATCGTGTAGATATGAACATTTAGGCCTTAGGCCAAAAACCTTTAAGTACTGAGTTTTTGAACTTTAGTATTAAAGGTATTGTAAAGTTACTCATGAATTTAGAAAGAATTTATCTAAATATAAAATATGTGTGTTGACCGGATTTATAACTCAGATAACTTTTGAACTGATTTTTTTTTTTATATATTGAGCGCGCACTAAAGGGGTTATGAATACCCTTACAATGATTAAATAAGGTAAAGAGGATAGGATTAGAAAGGAGAAACCGATGCACATTAGTTTTGAATGTCTGCACATTGTAATGAGTGGGAAATATTGAGCCTGGTAAAGCATTCCACATTCGTGTAGTGCGGCTAAAGAAAGAATCTCTGTACTTAACATTACGTCCGAAATTGGGCTCAAGGGTTAACTGATGGTCATTCCTAGCAGTACGGGTATTACGGTTGAATTGTTTAAGGGGAGAAATGTAACTGGCTATTTCAATAGAGCATTGTTTATAAAAATAACGATAAAACAATGACAGGCACGAGACCTTACGGCGGTGTTCAAGAGAAGCAAATGTGTCGGTAAGAGAACGACCTCCAATAATTTTTAAAGCTCTTTTTCCAATTCTATCCAGAAGACTTAAGTACGTTATTGGAGCACCAGCCCAAATATGAGAGTTATCCTCGAGATTAGGACAAATAAAAGCTTTGTAAATTATAGCCAGATCAGAAGGGGTAAAAAACTTCATGCATCGTCGGAGAAAACCTAAACACTTAGAATCATTTTTGGCGATGTCAAATATGTGATCACTCCACAACAAGTGGTTTGTGATGCACATACCTAGGACTGATAGTTGTTTAGTCTCCTCGATGCAAGTACCACTCATGGAAAGTGGCATTGGGGGAGGGTTACGCCTTTGCGACTTAAAACTTTAAATAAACCTTGAAAAATGTAATCAAAAACCTTACTTACTTTAGTAGTTTTTTTTACAATCTTAAAAAATCTCATTGGATAAGTTATGTACATTAAAAAATGACAGGATTCTTAAAATTTAGATGTCATCGCCTGAACGCGCCGCCGTCAGCTGCATCAAGTTTTAGGGTGGCCTAAGGCTTTAAAATAGATTTGTAACACGTTTTTTTTTTTTGAACGAGCGTCACCAATATTGAAAAAGGTTTTCTGCTAAGCTTTTTTTAGTTTCATTTAGAAAATAAGCCTGAAATGCAAATTAATATAAGTTTCGGTCTAATAAGGTAATGTTCATAAATTGAATGCGAATAGATGTTAACATGTGAATAATATTTCCCTGAGTTTGTTAAGTTCACAGATAAAAGTGGAACATTAAGGCAAAAATTTCGAGTAAACTTTTATTCGCGAAACAAAATTAAAATTTGTTTGAATGTTTGACACTTAGTATTTAAAAACTATTTAACATAGCGAATGTTAGTGAATCCACTACTACTTTTTCTTTCACTGAACAAGAATTGCTTTTTCGTTCTTAGTGAATCAAATAGAGAATCGCTTTTTATGCCAAGTGAGTCGAAATTTATAAAGGGTAGAATGCAATACCTTCATAAAACCGAAAGTGTATAAAAATTTGCTATTATACACTTTTTCAGAAAAATGAAATTGGCTTCTAGATGTGATTTTGTTTTTAATAAAATATTTAATTGTGCAACGGTAATGCGTTTCTTAAAAAAAAAATGGTCAAAATTCCTCAATATCAAACTTTCGATACAGGGTGGCCCATATTAATGGCTGAATCACAAACACGCTTCAGCTTCGGCTTCGCCTGACGTTTACGAGTTCAGACATACAGCCTTATTACGGTTGTCAAAGATCAATTAATTGACAATTGAAACATTTTGTCAATTAATTGATACATTGGTATTATGAGCGCGAGTTGATCATTTTTTGATCCATTGTGAACAAAGATCAAAAATCTATTGTGAATAGTGCAAATTTTAGTATGTTTGGGATGGATTGTTGTCTTTTCGTTGGTTTTAACTTGTCGTTGATATCTAAAAATACATTAAGGAAAACTTCTTTCGAAAGTCTAATGTTTTGAATGAATCTAAAAGCGAGCCAAATTAGTTTTTGTAATGTAACTAAAAAAGATCTTTTATCTACTATGTTCAGCCAAATCCATGGGATTTGAAGCATCGCGTAGTTTTCTTCGAATCTTTGCTTGCTCCAAAGTATTTTCTTCTTTAATTTCATTTTCACCGAAAAATAGTTCAATAGTAGACATGCTTTTGGCTTTCGCGATCCGTAAAATATTTTATCAACAAGGAATTTGTGATTGACTGAAAATTTGATAATCCACAAATATTTTGACAACCATAATACCAAGTCTGTCAATTTGAATCATTCACAATAGATCTAATTTCTGAAGAGCGTTCACAGTTTATCAAAAAATTTGATTGCTGACAACGATAATACCAATTCATCAATTTCATTGAAAAATGTCAACTACCGTATTGATAATTGACAACCGTAATAGGGCTGATAGGAATTCAATGCATGCTATCACAATGGAGCTTCGACCTCACGTTTCGTTTGACAATCGTAAGGAAAAGAACGTAATGTAACGTAATGTGACTCCAATCGGAAGCTCTAGTGCTATTATCTGAACATTTGCTTTGTCTGACAGCTCAACAGCTGTAAAAAAATGTCAACAAACAAAATATTTGCTCTTTGGAGGGATGAAATAATAGAAATGTCATTCAAAGCTACCTCGAAGCAGGCCCATCGTAACGCAGACGAAGCCGAAGCTGAAGCGTGTTTGTGATTCAGCCATAAACGTCCTAATCTCACCTCAGGAATTTAAAATACATTGCAAATAAAAATTTTATTGAAACCTATCACAACTATATTTTCCAGTGGTTTTAAAAACAGGCACCTTCTGCACGTTCAATCTTGGTCGCCAAATATCATTCATGTCAAGTACTGACCGGATCGTAAATAGTCTATAGCTTTAGAAATCGGGAGTACATCTTACAGGAAAATCATCAACTTGAGTTAGCAACTGTGTACATTCGTGGCGATGTTTTGAGGGAGGGTTATCTCCCGAAACTGTGACTTCGCTTGGGCTACACGGAATCCCGACTTAATCCCACTAGATTTTTGTATGGGATCATCTTAAAACCAAGAGATATTGCAGAAAAATTTGATGAGAATTTTTCAAATTTTAATAATAAAGTTCATCTAAATGACATAGTTTGACTTTTTTGTAATTCAATCTTCTACGGTTAATAATTTTCATTTGGGAAACGTTTGAAATAAAAGAATTTAATAGGGCACACTCTGTACTTTTTAATAATTTAAATTGTTACTAAAGCCATACAAATTAACTTAAAAAGCTTCTCAACAACTTTGGTAACAAAAAGGTTCACAAGAATATCAAAGGTAAAGGTCAAGTGATAGTTGATGAATTTAAAAGTTTAACATTTAACGAGCCAATTGATAAGACTTGTGATAATAGAGAATGTTCCTGATTGTTATTAATCACAATGAAAATTTTTCAATTGAAAATTACTCAATTTCTTAATAACTATATGTAGTTTTGAAAGTTTGAATTTCAATATTTTTTATAAACAATCAATTGATAATTGATAATCACACAAGGGTTGTAACCTTTATCAAATTGACTTTATCGACTTTTTAAAATATATACTGCACATAAAAATAAGTACATTAGGAGTATAATGCCATTTTGCACTCGTCACTTAATGACGCACACATTATTTTCGTTTTCATATTCGGGGTGAAAATATTATAAATAAATGCTTAAGCGTCATTTAATTGACGAATGCAATCACAGGCAAAATATCCACGTTTTATCATTAAAGTTAAACAGGCATGACAATTTTGACATCATATAAATATTTTTATACACTGTCAACTATATCATTATAACCCTAAGCTAGCTTCATTGCTCTTTTGCGAGTTTATTCGTTATATTTTTAGACTTTTAACAACTCACCTACCCACACATTTTTTACCATGCATTCGATATGGAATGTAAATATAACAAAAATATATACATATATACATTATAGAGATATAGGAATAAGAGAAAGCAACAAAAACCGTCAATTAAATTAAGTATGCTTCCTACCCCCCGCAGCGCCACCACCATCACCGACGAGATTTGAGATTTTCAATGCCTGCAAATCCGTCAATTAACACTACTTTTTGCTTTTGCCACCTCGGTTATCTAATCTTCAAGCAGTACGAGGGTATAGCTAGCAGAGCAGTAGCTCAAGTTGGGCGTTTCGTGCTAATCCTGTTCAGAATTTAAAGCCCATGGTATAACCGGATGACTGCGAATTAAAATGAGATTTAAGGAAATTTCACAAAAACCCCTTGGAAGTCTATTTTCGTGATATAAATTTATTTGTTATCAAGATTTTAACCTTGATTGTAATCGATTGTTTTTTTATGTTTTGTTATGAAAGATATTTCAAGCTATTTCCATCGAAGCTATTTGTATACACTTAATTTGTTCATCAGCCATTAAAAAATATGTCAATAAATTATTTTTATATCCTTTTGTTATCCAAGAGCCACCAAGAGCTTAAGATGGCAAAATCGTGTGGCCCTTTTTGTCACTATATACATATGCGGGGGATAAACGACCTCAAACGGTTCTATATTTAACCTGATGAAGAGCCTTTTTGTTCACAAGTTTTAAAAAAGCGCTTATATGGTAGCATACATGTCGTACAAAATATAGGGTGTTTTCTTTTAAAGGTATACATTTTTGAAGTAATAAAACTAGGACTTTTTTTTTAATTGACATGAAATCTAAAATTCTTCTGCCAATATAATTTAAATATGATTTCTGACATATGACCGCCACGGCTGGCTAAAACGTAGTCTGATCTAAAGGCGGTCCAATTTTCTATTACTCCAAGTCACAATCTTTTCGATCTTATCGGCGTAGACTAGCGACTTTACATATCTTCGCAGAAAATATTCAAGTGACGGTGGCGTTAAATCGAACGACCCTATTTACGGGTCCACTTCCGTAACGTGAAAATATGCGTCTACCAAACGTTTCCTTCAATAAATCAATTTTGACCCGAGCTGTGTGACATACATACATATGTGACACTTTGTCATCTTGTTGAATCCACAGCTCCTGCAAATCATGTTTGTTCAATTAATAAACGAAAAAGTCAGTAATCATGACTCTTTGGCAGTCAACATTGACAATAACGTCCTGGCCAGCATAGTCTTTAAAGAAGTAGGGACCAATTATTCTACGAACCCATAAAGAACACCAAACATTCAGTTTTACCGGCGGGCGTCTCAACATACACCTGAGGGTTATCATCATTTCGAATGCGACAGTTTTGTTTTTGACCTATCCATTCAACCAAAAATGAACTTCATTTGCGAAACAAAATTCGTTTTTTTCGTATTTTTGAATGGACTTTGATTTTTAAAATAAGTTTTCAATTGTTCAAGCATCAGTCTTTAAATGTTGAAATGTCAAACCAAACTTAAAATAAACCACTTTCACTTGACAGCTGACAAAATGGCCGCCAAACTTAAAATAAACCACTTTCATTTGACAGCTGACAAAATGGCCGCCAGTTAAAAAAGTGTTACCAACTTTAAGTTTTACACCTCCTGAAAGAAACACCCGTTATATGTGTTTTGCAGGGATGAAAGAATTATGGAAATATTATAATTCATTACATTGTCCTAGGAATTGAATTTTCCTATAAAAATAGATCACCATCCTGCGATGTAATTTTTTTTATTTTTCAGTATTATTTTAATACTGATACTGACATCGGTCACCTGGGTTGATGATGATGATGATGCCGATGGGTGGTTTTGCAGGCTTACAGGCTTGCGGGCTTGACAATATGTACGATGTGGTGATGGTTTAAGTGAGAACAAATCGATAGGACGACAAAGGACACATCCTTTATTATTTTATAGATTTTGTATTACATTCCATTGTCTATATTATATCCTTTTCTATAGAGTGTAGAGTTTGAGTGCTGCATTATATTATTATAAAATGCTAAAAGGAGGAAATTAAATTATCCGCAACTAATGGCATTGTCCCTCTTCACAAATTGACACTCTTAATAACTGACTGATATGATGGTGGATGTGGATGATGATGAAGAAAAGGAAGGACGACGCGAAAGCAAACGGAAGGAAGGATGAGCAATGAATGAATTCGCAGAGAAATGGAAATGGTTTTTGATAAATTATTATAAGTGCGTGTGAATGCTGATGGCTATAACTTGCTTCATAAGAAATTTAACACGATTCCATCGGGATCTAAGCCGAATGAAGTAGTTTCCGTTCCGTTGATATTTAAGCTATAAACTTGTATATGTATATATTTTATATTACTTCGCCATCGTAGCTAGAGAGAAAGCTGAAAATATAATTATTGTAGGTAGGTCAGACGTCGTAGTCGTCGTCGTCGTCGAGATATATTCACACGAAAAAACGCAACTAATTTATCATTTATAAATTAGCTTGTTCTTAGGTATATGATGTATAAAATACGCAATAGCTTTATGGAGTCACACATTATAATGCTGACCTTGATTTCGTGACACCACATTTACACGATGGCGATATGGCGATATGGCGCTGGTGCTGGTTCTGGTTCTGGGGTTGGTTTTCTTTGATAAATGTCAAACGAACGTCTGATTATAGATTGAGACATTTAGAAGTTGACTAATGGAATTGAATGGCATGAAGTTAATTGAGGAAACTATTTTGGATTTTTAAAAATTCCATAATTGCATGTGCGAAGTTTGTGATGAATTTTCTAAGGAAAAATAATTAACGACATACAAAATTCACATTTTATGTCGTTAGTTATTTTCTAAGTAGTTAATTTTTAATCTAGTATAGTTGACTTCACACACGTAACTAAAGAATGAAGTTTTTATGAATTTACCAACAATTTATTTTTTTAAAGGCCTAGTGACTTACAACTCTCAACCATTCCTGTGTGCGAGTAATGTTGTCAAGGATGGAGGGGACCTATAGTTCAAATCCGAATCCGAACGGCTAATTTTGGAAAGCACTTTTCATGACAAGAATTACTGTTGGAAGATTTGTAAGATGGCACATGCAGGGATCGAACCCAAGACCTCTAGCATGACAGTCTTACGCACTTTTTTGTTTCCAAATTCATTTTTATTAATTCATTCTTAAGACTATCTTAAAGCTAGACAGAAATTCATAAAACTAGCCTAATTATCCATAACTTATTACTAACTTACTGGTCCCATACGGACACTCTAAGTTAAACTATAATACTTAATACTAATGCCTTTCGGCCCTAAGATCTATTTTACTTCAGTTAAATTTTATTTATTTTGTATTTATTAGAAAATTTGAAAAAACTAATATTAATATCCTTTTTTATTTTTACTTAAAACTACTTAAAATAAGGTCCTTAAAAAAAAACTTAAACTAACTTAAACTACCTTTTCTACCTATAAACTACTTAAAACTAGAACAACCACAGCAGCAAATCTAACTATCTAACATTTTTTTGTTTTTCATATTTTGGTCTTTTTTTTTTTCTTATTCCATGTATTTTTTTTTTATTTATTTTTTTTTATTTTTTTTTTTTGTCCTTTTTTTGTATTTTTTTTTTGTATTGTCTTTTTTTTTTTTTTTTTTTGTGCCACCATGCCTATTCTACTTAAAACTAAACCCTAAAACTATAAAACAAGTATGTAAGCCGGCCAAGGCTTAAAACCCCATCCCGACTACCCACTATCCAGTGCCGATTGAAGCCACCAAAACTGGTTCTCCTGCTTCACCCTATCAGTTCGGTCCCGTTCGGACACAGCCCTACTGAACCGAAGGAGCTCTGCTCCGCCTTGTGCCATGACGTCCCGATTGTACAGGAGTCGCCTATCCACGGTTCGTCGTCTGACGTGGTAGATTAACGGAACTGCCAATCTATCCTGTATCAGACCGCATCTATCTAAAAAGAGGAATGCCTCTGGTGGAATGAAGCCGCTCAAGCGTGCACTTTCAAAATACTCGTCGTTCGGATAGAACGCCCCGAAAATTAAATTGTTGGTTGAAGACATAGCTCTTGCAATGTGACCTCGAACGAGTTTTATCACGAAATTGTCAATTCTGTTGATTCGAGCCCCATTGTATAGGACCTCGTTGGAATAGTAATGCACGTAAGAAGATTCGGCTGTTCGATATAAGCCGGTACAGCGTCGTAAACACTGCCGCTCGAACACCCGAAACTTTTCCATCTGGGAAGGGGCAACGTTGAACCACACAGGACAACCATAAACGATCATCGGCCGTATGAGGGCCATGTAGCAAATTACCTTCACTCTGGAGTCAAGCCGATTGCTAAAAAACAGCCGTTTCGTCAGAGCGAAGGCTCCTCAGGCCCTGGTCAGAGCAGCATTTATATGTCTATCGAAATATAAATACTGATCTAACCAGATACCGAGGTACTTCACTACACTTTTGCTCGCTAATCGCTGCCCGTGAAGATCAACGATGACCATCTTGCGCTAATTCTTGCACGTATCCCTCGTGGCCCTAGCCAACGGAGTCCGGAACAGAATTGTCTCCGACTTCTGGACATTTATTTTCAGTTTCCAGTCGTCGCAATATCGCTGAATCTTGTCGAAATCACGCTGCAAGAGAATTCTAATAACCTCAACCTTTCGGGCCGTTCTGTACGCAATAAGATCGTCGGCGTACGCAATTGCCTTTGTAAGACTACCTATCAGATCTCTGGTGTAAATGCTGAAGAGAATCGGCGAATTCACCGCTCTCTGTTGAAGACCATTTTTAATTTAGAATGTTGTGGTAGAAGTTACATTGCCACTTTTGACAACAAACTTTCTACCGTTAAGCATATAATAAAGTATATATACAACAATGGCTTGCTTATGCCAAGCCTGCTCAGTTTTAGGTAAAGACCCTCTAACCATACGGTGTCAAAGACCTTTTCCAAATCAACCAGAACAGCACCTGTGCATTGTTGTTTTGTTTTATTCCATTGGATATCAGAAACGAGTTTAGACGCAGCATGAATTGTGTCATGACCCGCCTTGAACCCGAACTGTTTATCCGGAATTATTTTGTTGTCCGCAGCCCACTTAGTCAGAGCCCTATTGATTATTTTTTCAAAAACTTTGCTGATGCTCGGAAGAAGACTTATCGACCGAAGATTTGACGGGTTGGAGTTGTCCTTTCCCTTTTTCGGGAGAGGATGAACCACAGCGGTCTTCCAATGCACTGGATAATATGCATTATTCAGTGCATTATTGAAGAGTGTGGTGTAAATGTCAATTGCCTCCATCGGTAAATGTCTTAGTACAACGTTGGATATACCATCGACACCTGCTGACTTTTTATTTTTTATTGAGTTGAAGATGAGCTGAAGCTCAACCTTCGTCACTAACAAGGGACTTGGTCCCGTTTGCTCGGCGATTATGGCATTTGCCAAGGAATCGTCATCGAACCGCATAAAACTGCGGTTCTCAGATCGCCAATGTGTCATATCATTTCGGAGGTAAAAGTGATTAAGTAGGGCTAGGGGTACTGCTTTAACTAAGTTTAGTAATTTTTAATTTTTTTAGTTTAAGAAAATCGAATAAAATTACAATAAGATCACGCTCTAGGGATTTTGATAACCCTTATTATGCCAAAGATCAATAAGCGAGCCTTTGGAAAGAGAGTTTTTAAAGGAGTAAAAAAAGCAGACATTGAATGGCATTCCACATTCATGTAGTACGACAAATAAAATTTACAATATAACCGAAGTTGAGCTCTAGGGTATACTGGGGTGCCAGCACGTAACTTGATACAACCGAGTTTAGTCGATACAATCGAGCATTGGCAGCACACATTTTGGTTCAATCTAGTGTCCTCGATTGTTTCGCCAGATTTGGCAGTACACAAACTTCAAATTGACGTTTGAAACAAAAGTTTTCACTCGACAGAAATTAGTTATCGTCGGCAGTGATTTTTGTATGAGAAAACTGGAAAAACAAAATAATATGTCAATAAATAAAAAACAGACTGAGGTTTTGACCAATTTTATGAGTTCTCACGTTGATTTAGCGAGGGGAATTCTTAAGACTGCCCAAGGGAGGAAAAATAGCAATATACTGTGGGGAAAACTGATTGAATCCCTAAACACAGAGGGACCTCCACAAAAGATCTTAAAGATTGGAAAAAAGTAGGTTGATGTTATATATTATGTATGTGCATATTTACAGATCATTTTTTTTAGACCTGAAGTGGAACTGATGTTCTTCTTCTCTCTTCTGGAAGATTTAACGAGCTGAGTATCGTGTGAAAACATTTCTTGTTGCCTCTAAACTGCTGCACAAAGCTAAAAAAAATTGTTTTAGAAATGTTATACATGATCTTTCTTTTCTTTTTGAATATTTACTCATTTTCACTCAATTCGAATGGGTTGCTTTTATCTCTCAAATATCTTCTTTTGATTTTAGCACATGACACTTCTTCGCCTTCACTTTCACTCTCCGAATCAAAGAAAAACATTTCGAAAAGAACTTAACATTGAAACTTTAATGAAATAATTTCAAAGAAAACTAATTTGACATTTTATTTTATAGTTCACAATGACTTTTTTAAGTAAAAGTCACAATGAAACTCGTCTCAAATTACGTGCTGTCAAAAATAATTTGTTTCGAGTTGATCGACAATCCTCGATTGTATCAAGTTACGTGCTGGCACCCCTGATCCTAGAGGCACGAAAATTACGGAGCTGAAGCATAATTTGTTAAAATAACTTAAAAAAAATAAATGAGACTAGGTACATAACGACGAACCGTGTTCAAGCGACTACGCAAATGAATCAACGATTTCATAAACAAATATCAATTTGAATCTATTTTTAAGGTATTAAATCGAATGGAACTTATGGCTGAATCACAAACACGCTCCAGCTTCGGCTGCTTTGAATGACATTTCTATTATTTCATCCCTCCAAAGAGCAAATATTTTGTTTGTTGACATTTTTTTTAAAGCTGTTGAGCTGTCAAACAAAGCAAATGTTCAGATAATTGAACTAGAGCTTCCGTTTGGAGTCACATTACGTTACATTACGTTCTTTTCCTTACGATTGTCAAACGAAACGTGAGGTCGAAGCTCCATTGTGATAGCATGAATTGAATTCGTATGGCTGAACTCGTAAACGTGAGGCGAAGCAGAAGCGTGTTTGTGATTCAGCCATTATCTATCGCATAGTTCCAAAGAAAGTTGTATAAAGTTGTTAAATCGCAAGATTTTGGTGATCAAATGTGTGATCACTTCTTCCAGAAATAACACGGTTTATCATTCATTTTTGTAATGAATTTTAACAGTTAATTTTTTTTATTTTAAGAAATGGTGTAATTCTTAATTGTCAAATGTCAAAAACTGACAATTTCAAATTGATAAATCTCTTATTGAAAAACTCTGAATTGATACACAAAATTGTTTGCGTCAAACAGCACAGTTTTTGAAAACACTTCAAAAAACAACAATTAATTCAATTAAAATGTTCTTTCATTATAAACGTATGTAGATATGAGTTGGTTTATTTTGTTTGACCTTATTTATTTATTTAATAGTGTTTTAAATGTGCGTTGAGAACTAAATGACCTGTGGAATGTTTTTCCGCTGATTTATTTTCCAATAATAATTTAAACAAGACATGATTTAATACTAGAAAGTGAATGTTTCTCCTTTAAGGCAAATAAATGGAAACCAACATGTGATACTAAAAATTCGACTTCTAGAAAATGATAAATGTCGAGAGTTTGTTTTTAATTTAAGCAGAAAAGTAAAATCAAGTAAATTTAAGTGTGCTAAATAAATTTTACTAACAATTCAGCTATTGTGAAGAGTCTGAAATAGTCCGCCTTGAAATCGACCGTAGCCTAAGTTATTTGAGCCGAATTTGTTATTTTTTCGACGAAATAAAAATATTTCTTTAAAATGTTAATTTATATTTTGTTTTGACAGACTTAAAAATATCATTTTCTAAGTACATATAAACAATGTTGTAAATTTGACAACCTACGAATAATGTACACATATTTTTTAAGGTTTTTTATTAAACTTAAATCTACGAAACTTTTGATATGCATAAAAAGTTTTACTTTCCAACAGCCACAAAATGAACATATTTATATCAACTCAAAAGAACCAATAGATCATAAAAAAGTCACCACCCGCATCAGGTGCACAATATGTATTATGAACTCACATATCTATGAATAAGGGGTTGTTTTTTTTTTTCAATTTAAAATATTACCACCCTTTAAAGGGGCTTTTTTATATCTTCATCCCTTAGATAAAAGAGTATGTTACTTAAACTCTAGGCCACCAGCAACAGGAGATAAATATGTAAAAAAGAAAACAAAATATATAAAAATAGATAAAAGAAACTTCATAAAAAAAAAACAACCGAAAGATACAAACGTAGGTTAGGTATACCTTAAAGGATTTTATACCGCTCTGGGATCAGCCATAAAATGATTTTATTTTATCATTAGGTTTAGTCATGTTACTTATGAAAAAGTTCAAAAGTTCTTTTATGTTCCAATTGTTGTTTAAGAATTCTCCAATTTAAGCGTTTAATCAAATTGAAAGGAAAATATAAACTTAGCAAAATTACAGCATTTATTTGAAACAACTTTTTCCAACTTAATCTTTAGTTAGGAGAAAATAGTTATTTAGTTCTGATATTGATGCATTCATCTTACTTTAAGTTTACTAAAGACTAAATTAATAACACTGAAATTTCTTCCATTCTCAATGCAACAAACTTCAGAGCTTGGTGAAATAGTACTTCTGTCCAATTCAGCTTTTTAGAATGATATAAATTGGTAACTTTTGGCTTTTTTGCTTCTTCGTTTTATAACACTTAAAAACATGTACATTTAAAACATGGCCAAGACTTTTTCTTAAATGAATTTGAATTGCCTTTAAAAAAGGTCTTGACATATTTTCTAATTAATGGACTCCTTTAAAAGTTTATAATGGTTTAGTTGAAATTCCTGGCTGATTCCACTGTTTTTTAGACCATCTGTCGAAATTATCAGCTTTAAATACAACATCATGAGATCAATATTATTTATTAAAAGGCAGTTCTAGCTTTTAGGTGTAATAACCTATTAACCTATAATTTATCACATTACAGGCGAAAATTCATTTGAATAAAATGTTAAAATTCTCGACCATTAAATTCGTGTTCACGGCGGCGGCGAAGGCTTTTCTAAAATGTTTTTTCTAAATCAATCTTCTAACAAACTAACTGAATATTTCATCAGGAAAGACATTTCTGAAAAGAAGAATTCTTGAACATTTCAATGGCAGGGAAAGACAGAGTATAGCAGGCATTTCACATTCACGTAGTACGGCTAAAGAACGAATCTCTGTAGTTCGCAGTACGTCTTGTATTATGGTTAAATTGTTTAAGTGGAGTAATGAAACTGGCTATTTCACTAGTTAATTTCGTTAAAATAACGGTAAAAAAGGATGAGTCAAGAAACATTTTGACGATTTTCAAGATACGTAAATGAGTGAATAATGTAACTGTAACCAAAGGCTTAACTAACTTTCTAAAGCGCCAGCTCTGAGGTGGGACTAATACTCCAGCTTTAGACGTATATAGGTTTTGTAGAATATAAACAAATCAGAAAGAGACAAACATTTCTTGCATCATCGTCTTAGAAAATCCAAATATCTTGCTGAATTTTTAGGGACACCGTCAAATCGTCAAACAAGAGCTGGTTGGTGATGCGAATATAGGATATGGAGATTTTCGATTTCATTAATGCAAGTCAGATTCATAGACAGTGGCAAGAAGGCTAAATCGCACTTTAACGGTAAAACACTTTACTGCGTTTTGGAAGCAATAAATTCCACGCGTTTTTTTATTCCACATTGTACAAAACTCTTTAGGCATGTAAACCTAACACTATTATATCGTGACCAAAACAATAGAATCAGAAGTTGCAGAAAGGAGATCATTCATGAAAATGAGGAAGAGGATTGGGGAGAAAACGGAGCCCTGAGGCACACCATAATTTATGTTATGGTTTTCAAACTTAAATCTGCCCAATACAAACAGCATTAAACGGTTTAGAAAATATTTCTAATCCAACGAAGAAGAGATTCGTAAACATCGAAATCACGCATTTTTGACAAGAGACTTCATCAAATGCTTTGAAATATCAAGTGCATCAATCTTATTGTCTCCAAAGCGATGTTCAAGGAGAAGAAGATTCCAATTTTACGATTTTTTTAAGAACCAACATTATTTCTTAATTTAATTTCATATTGATTTTAAAATATTTTGCTGCTATATTCAATTGGCGAAACTTACATTTTTGATTTAAATTTAGATAAAATTCACAACTAACTGTGTGCAAAACTGACATTTTAAATACAATCCTTTCCCACAAAGCTCATTGTACCATGATGATGATGATGATGACTCAATGAACATAGAGGACCACACAAAACTATGGAAATTATCTTCAACTTTTCTAATATGTTGGTTGGTCGTGGTCTTGGTCTTGGTATTCTTCAGCATAGTGTATGGAGACAATAAAATCATACAATTGTAGCCCACAACTGCCCACACAATATATAATAATGTCGTCTGGGCAACGTCTGATGTCTGATGGTATGGTGGAATGTTATGGATAGAAGTCCCACAAGCATTTTCCTATGCCACCATCTGACTATCTAGGAACAAGGCATACGACATATAAACACAAAGGAAACAAAAAAACTTCATATCTGTCAACTCATGGAATAAAGTTTTTCCCTATACAGTCCTTTTTTTTTTGTTCCTGTTTGCTTTTTGACTGTAATCAGATATTCTGGGTTGATTGTCCTTTGCAGGAAAAGGGATGAAAAAACAAAAAAAAAAAAAGAATCGAAGGGAAATAACCCAACGATACTGTCATTTAAGCCATACAAAAGGGATGAAGTTTTCATATGTAAGTCTCCTTTCCCGTCACCCACTCCAACTCTCCAACTCCAAGTCAAACTTTAAAAGTTTGTCTAATTGATGTGTAATGTTTTTCGTTAGTTTCCGACATTTTGTCGAACACGATTAATGTCAAAAAGAACCTTTTGTTTATTGGCACAGCACAACCTACAACCGCATATGAAACAACAAACTAGACAAAGTGGTTACAAAGAACTTCTACAACTCGGTGATGATAAAAATAAAATAAAAATATCGAATTCAATTCTCAACTTGTTGAAAGGTTAAACATTTAAGTCGTGTTCATGTACATGCATTAGGGCGCTTTTTTGCGACAATTTTTTTTTTTGGTCCTATAGTGAAAATTTATTTGAAATCTAATAAATATCTGAAAATTTGAGCTCTTAATATTAATATTTAGTTCTCGTCCACAGCACTTAAACTTTGCTTGTTTTTGTTTTTGTTTTTGTAAATTTCTCATTTTTTGACAATATCTCGAAAATTGCAAGGCCTACAGAAAATAAGTGCAGTAAAGTTTTATAGGAAATTGAATTTCCTACAAAAAAGTCCTCAGCACTATACCGCTAAAATATATAGTTTTGGAGATATTAGTTGTTGAAGTTAACGATATTTTCTTAAAATTGGTTCGAAAATGTTTGGAAATTCAATGCTACTTAAACTTCAAAGACTAATATTTCAAAAACTATAAATCTTAGCGGAATGGTGTTAGGGACTTTTTTGTAGGATATTGAATTTTCTATACAATAACATTGCGCATTTTTTCTGTGAGTTCTGTCATTTTCGAGATAATGGCTAAAAAATGAGAATTTTATGAAAAAATGGTTCAGTGACCACTAGTGAGAGTTTAGGATAACCGCAATGAACACTCTTGTAGATCGTTCAATTGTACGTGTGTTTCATATTGTAAAACTTAAAATATCGTGGACGAGTACTAAATATTAATATTAAGAGATCCAAATTTCAGGGAATTGTATTTTGATATTTCCAACAAATTTCGGAAAAAACAAATAGAAGCCAAAAAAAACACCCTAATGTAAATATTTAAGTAGTAGTTATATTTTTGCCATTAAAAAAGTACATATGAACATATTTTTTTAATGTTAATTGTGTAATATAGTAAAGCTATGGGGCATGCACATGCGATAAGGTCTTGAAGCTAAAATTAAGAATGCAAAGCACGATTGCTGTAAAGGGAATAATTTTTTAAATTGCTTCGTTTATTGTTCATATATAATTCTTGCTACTGACCTTAGCAATAAGTAATTAAAAGGTTTGTTTACAACAATCTGCAGGGAATAAATTAACTTTTATATATAGGAATACATTTTTATATGCTGTAGGGAACATTTTTACATATTTTATATGGACTTATTTTTTTACGGGTATATTGATATGACTTTTTTTTTTTTTTTTTTTTTTTTGAGGAAAATGAAAGTGGTCATCAAAATTCTTAAGTGAATATTTTTGAATTTGACTTGAACAAGGGTTAACCCCTGAAATATGTATTTATTTTGAATTGATATTTCATTTTCAGCAGAAATTATTTATTCCAAAAACGTTTCTTGCATTCTTAGTTTCGCAATTTATCGTTTAAAAAATTATGAATTCATTATTGATTTATCTTCCTGGAGAGAGTTCGGTTCATACAGCAATGACTGGAATATATACGAAGGAAATGCCTATGTTACGGAATATCAATGTAAAGTTATGAAAGAATACCATTTTGACAAGTTAGTTGGTAAAGTTAGGAATGTGTCATTATAGATGATTTGAGAATAAAGGTTGTATGATTATTTAAAAGAACTCTATTTTCAATTTAGGGGACATACCTAAGTAGGTGCTATCTAAAGGGTGTTTTTTAGCAGAATCATAAGTTTCGATAGTTGTTTTCTTTGGTTTGACAATTGAGAATTTCAAATTGTGTTGTTTTCTAAGGATTGGCAACTCATCATGAATCGTTTAAAGTCAGAACAACGCTTCTAAATTGAAGAAACTAACTTTGCTAGCTTAATGAATCCATTCGCAAAGTTTATAAAGCTCATTTCTAATCAAATGTCTTTGTTGAAATTGACAAATATTGAGCCAAGAATATCTTTAAGCCATTGGTGCGGCATCTTCTACCCTTATTTATTGAAAAAACTATCGAACAATTTAACGGACTGTACCCAAAATAATGGGTGATTTTTTTGAGGTTAGGATTTTCATGCATTAGTATTTGACAGATCACGCGGGATTTCAGACATGGTGTCAAAGAGAAAGATGCTCAGTATGCTTTGACATTTCATCATGAATAGACTTACTAACGAGCAACGCTTGCAAATCATTGAATTTTATTACCAAAATCAGTGTTCGGTTCGAAATGTGTTTCGCGCTTTACGTCCGATTTATGGTCTACATAATCGACCAAGTGAGCAAACAATTAATGCGATTGTGACCAAGTTTCGCACTCAGTTTACTTTATTGGACATTGAACCAACCACACGAATGCGTACAGTGCGTACAGAAGAGAATATTGCGTCTGTTTCTGAGAGTGTTGCTGAAGACCGTGAAATGTCGATTCGTCGCCGTTCGCAGCAATTGGGTTTGTGTTATTCGACCACATGGAAGATTTTACGCAAAGATCTTGGTGTAAAACCGTATAAAATACAGCTCGTGCAAGAACTGAAGCCGAACGATCTGCCACAACGTCGAATTTTCAGTGAATGGGCCCTAGAAAAGTTGGCAGAAAATCCGCTTTTTTATCGACAAATTTTGTTCAGCGATGAGGCTCATTTCTGGTTGAATGGCTACGTAAATAAGCAAAATTGCCGCATTTGGAGTGAAGAGCAACCAGAAGCCGTTCAAGAACTGCCCATGCATCACGAAAAATGCACTGTTTGGTGTGGTTTGTACGCTGGTGGAATCATTGGACCGTATTTTTTCAAAGATGCTGTTGGACGCAACGTTACGGTGAATGGCGATCGCTATCGTTCAATGCTAACAAACTTTTTGTTGCCAAAAATGGAAGAACTGAACTTGGTTGACATGTGGTCATTTTGAGGGAAAACTTCGGAGAACAATTCATCTCAAGGAATGGACCGGTAAGTTGGCCACCAAGATCATGCGATTTGACGCCTTTAGACTATTTTTTGTTTGGCTACGTCAAGTCTAAAGTCTACACAAATAAGCCAGCAACTATTCCAGCTTTGGAAGACAACATTTCCGAAGAAATTCGGGCTATTCCGGCCGAAATGCTCGAAAAAGTTACCCAAAATTGGACTTTCCGAATGGACCACCTAAGACGCAGCCGCGGTCAACATTTAAATGAAATTATCTTCAAAAAGTAAATGTCATGGACCAATCTAACGTTTCAAATAAAGAATCGATGAGATTTTGCAAATTTTATGCGTTTTTTTTTTTTTAAAGTTTTCAAGCTCTTAAAAAATCACCCGTTAGTTTTAAAAGAACGGCTGAGATGCGACTCACACTGATAAATTCCCAATCGTGCCCGTCTGTCGATATTTCTAATAGTTTTACCAAATATTTATAGCAAATTCTTTTTGGATAAAATGCAATAATTTAAAAGTCAACAACATTTCAATTCATTCTCGAGATACAAAATAAAATAAATTAGGTGGCGCAACAGTCCGTTGAGAACTAGGGCTTAGTGACTTACAACTCTCAACCATTCATGTGTGCGAGTAATGTTTTCAAGGATTGAGGGGGCCTACAGTTTTAAGACGAATTCGAACGGCTTATTTGAGAAAGCACTTTTCATGACAAGAATTACTCTTGGAGGATTTGTCAATTTCTCGCAAGAGGCAATACCAGTGAAAAAAACTTTAGATGGCACGGGCAGGGATTAAACCCAAGACCTCTGGCATGACAGTCCAACGCACTAACCATCATGACACGGGTACTTCCATTCTCGAGATATTCGGGTTAAAATTTTGCATTCTCAACCGATCTCACAATTTTCTGAAGTTTGTTTTGGAGGAATTACACAAGTTTGTGTTGGAGGAAGTACTCAAGTTTGTTTTGGAGGACCTAAGCTGTCAGGTTTCCAATTAGGACTTTACAACTTTGCTTTAAATTGTCAATCGGTTTCAATGCTTGAGCAAAATACGCCATAGCGTGGTTTGAGCGATGCATAATTCTGGAGAACTTCGTGGAATTGACTGATTTGGATCGTTTGCTATGGACCGGACGTCCGAAAATTGGAGTTAACGCTCTAACAGTTGCAGTTACTGTCTCCGAATTTCAGAAGAAATTTTGTATAATTTGCAGAAGTTGATGCTCGTTCATGTATCATACCATCACAAAAGTGAATTTACTGAGTAAGTTGACAATGACAGTTCGAAGATTACTGAAAGGATGCGTTTACAAAATAGATTCAAAGCTGTCAAGCCCCTATTGGAAAACCCGATAATGTCCATAAGACTTTTCTCGTCACGCGACATCTGTTGATATTTCAAAAAAAAAAAATGATATACTTCCAAAAATAACGCGGACCCTACCTATTTTTATCATATGCATGATCAAAGAAATAAATGGCAGAACTTATTTGCAGGTTGTCTATCAGAAAAGTAATTTTATAGCTCGCGTTTCCCTTGATTTACGACGAAACAAGATTTATTGCATAATTTGCCAGTTTCTTATAATTTTTGTTTCTATTCCGATGCTCTAGTTTCACTGAAGTACTATTGGAACTTAAATCTCACCCAATTGTATATTCATCACTGTTTTATTCTTCTTCCCTCAAATGGCATCTACTTTATCTCTAGGTGGGTTTAAATCCAACCTAAATTCCTATTCCTGCTAATACATCTTCTTCAAAATCGTTGAGCTATAAGGAACACATCTCAAGTTTATCTCTTTACCTACTTCCAATCCATTTAAACCCTCAAAGAACTGCAAAAATCAAGAATAAAGGAATAAAAGAAGAAGTAACCGCAATCCATCCACGTAGCAGCATCAGAATGAAAAGTTTTTTCTTTCTTGTTTCCAGTTCAAGAGTCACAGAATAGGTGCATTGACATTTCTCAAGTCCTTCTATGCGGCGCTCGTCTCCTCACCTCTCACGTCTTCATAGTCAAGGGAAAAATCAAAGTGCACATTCTGCAGTTACAAGACGCATTGTTTGTCTGCTTCCGACAGAATTTCAATTTCAAAATGTCGTCGTTGTCGTCTTGGTCTACGTCGTCGTTGGCTTCGGTCGTTCGTCAGCTTCAATGTCGTCGTCGGGTATGTATATGTATAGTTGTCGTTGTCGTCTGGTGTCTCAAATGTGATCGAGGCTTTTGGGCCTTCTTTGCATGTCTCCTCCATATAATTTTAATACCGTTGTTTATTCGCTTGCGAACAAATTGAGTTTAACTCGCGAACCACTACGTTTGCGGATGCAAATAAATAAATTGAATAAAATTTAAATAAAAACTAAATCAGCAAAAGAAACAAAATAAATCAAAGGAAGACTTAATCTTGCGTGTAGGACGATAAGTGTTTGACGCGACAACACGATTCGGATCAAACAAAAATAAAAACAATAACAATAGTTATTCAATTCAATATGGTATCGAACTGAATCTCAATGACTCTGGAAATCACTTTAGTGTATTTTTATGTTTCAGCTGCCGGGCTTCAAAGTTGACAACATTTTAAGAAATTGTTGGAAAAATTCTGCGAGAAGAGAAATAGGCTTCGGTTTTACTGTTCGAGTCGGATAGTGAAGTAACTTAAAACGTCGGTAGTGCAGTCACTTAAAATGACGCACGGTGGTTTAAGGATTGTAAATGGGGTGTGTTTCTTAAGAAGGGGGATTGTACATGTGCATGTTCTTAAATCGTTACTATCAGCATACTGACTGTTAAAACTAAACTATATTATCAAACTCTATATTTAAAAAAAAAATCGAAAAAGTTAAATCCCTTACTGACATATTTAACTAAAGTCGAGCAACAGAATCTTGAATCCTCAAGTTAATAGTGAATAGTGATACTGTTTTTGTTCTCCATTTATTTAATCATTGTGCACTTGGGAGTATGAGCAATTTATCAATATGCCATGGAAAGTTTATTTTAAGTGTCTCCATTGTTCAGGAAATTATTCAGCAACATCGCGACTACGCATACGGCTGCAGCAGAATATCCTTTTCATGGAATTTTCCATGATCAATTTGCACATTTTCTGTTGTATGGTCTCGAAAACTTCAAGAATTACAATTCTAAGGTCTTGAATAAATCATATTCTTCACATGACCAAACATAAAACACATCTAAAGGTGTTTAATGGCAAGATCACGGTGACAAAAGGTTATACCTTCTTCGCCAAATAAGATCAGGAAACTTTTCTTACTGCAAAATGGTGGTAGTGAATTTTAACAATTTAAACGCTTGTTGAAGCGTTTATCGTTCTAGTTTTTTTTCTAAATATTTTCCAGCCATGATCTTGTTTTTTTTTTTTTTATAATAAGCGCACACTCAAGGGGATAATACTTCCCTTATTATGTAGACACAGTGTGAGCACTAGGAAAGGGAGAGAGGGGTTGAAAGGAGATGTCGGTGCATATTGGTTTTGAATTCCTGAATATTTCAATGGCTGGGAAAGACAGAGTGTGGCAAGGCATTCCACATTCGCGTAGTACGGCTAAAGAACAAATCTCTATAGTTGACAGTACGGCCGAAGTTGCAGGGCTCGAGGGTATATTGATGAGCATTCCTAGAAGAGGTAGCATTACGGCTGAACTGTTTAAGGGGAGGAATGCAACTGGCTATTTCTCTAGAGCTTAAACTGTTAAAATAACGGTAAATGAGGGTGAGACAAGAAACATTACGACGATGTTCAAGCGACGTAAATGATCTTATGATGGTAATATTGCTATAATTGGCCTTTTGTTCAAAAGTTCAATATATCGTTAGTGAACAATACTGTCCATTTTAATGGCACAATATTGCAATTGCCAAAACCTTATGGTTTATAATTTATGTGCAAACAAAATTATGTAATAGATCTAAGCTTTCTAACAACATATACCTATATCAATTATGGCCAATATGTAGATTAAATTGCCTATTCTCCTTTCATGCTTAAATATTTTTAAAATATGTTCAAAAATTGGGTGTTTCAACCAAAATTTTACACATTTAAGTTTTCCTCTATGATATTAATATCATTCTAACAAAAGAAAGTCAGTAGCCAGTTAGTTATACGACCAACAATAATCAAAAGGAACGCATCGTTAAGTTTTAAATTTAACCTTTTCATTTGACAGTGGAAAAACCATGTTTGTAAATAGCCCGATGAAACCTTCATCAAATAAACAGCACCACATTGTGATTGCTTCGGGATGAAATAAAGTTTAAATAGTATCATGAAAGTTCAATTCTCCTTTTTAACCGTTAAGCCAGAATAAGCCCCATCACTGACTTGGCGAAGTATAAATTTCCAAGTCTTGTAAAACATTTTCTTGGTGATAAGCTTCTGTTACACCGTCAATGTTATTGACCGACGCGTTGCCCTTCTGACTAGAAATTACGGCAAAATATGTCCCAAAAGGTTCAAATCGTCAGACATCAAGGAAAAATGATGACAAAGCGTTTTTTTTTTTATCAACGAGTGGTCAATTTTTCGTGGCCGAGTAATGTCTTAATCAATGCTATTCGTACTTTTTGACTACTAGTCATTACAATGATCATGTCCTAACAGGGCATAATTAAATAACTTTTTTTGAAAATTATTAATGATTTCAAATGTCACGTTGAATCACTTGTCGAATTGTGTGATCGTAAAAGTTTTGCGAGTCATTGCATTGACAAGTTCTGACTGTCACGTTAGTTCCCTTACGTGTCAACGCATTTTGGACAAACATGAACAAAAGACCCTGATTACACGGGATGTTTTTTCGTTCGTTTTTGTCTTTCGTCTTTTTGACAGGTACCTACCCTCGTGATTACACCTTTCCTTTTTTCGTTCCTTTCGTTATTCGTCTTTTTGACGTTTGTGACCGAATTGTTTTTATTTTACTTTTTATATCCGAAATTGTAACACCCGGTTTGATTTTTAAAAGCTCTTTTCGAATAATTTCAAGTGCCTCAATTCTTTTATTTCTATTTTTATAATTTTTGTTCAGCTTGTTATACAAATTGGGCCAACTTTGAAACAGTGTTAATAATACTTCCGTTTGAGTTTTTGTCCACATTTCTTAAATCGTTTAAATAAATAATTAAATTTACATTATTTCACGTTTATATTTGCCTTTACTACACCGTACTCTGGAAAACTGAACTTATAGCTGTAAATTATGCATTTTGTTTTTTTTTTATTGGTTGTCAAAGCATAAACGTCAAAGTTCAACCAAAAAAAGTCCATACATTTTCAGGACTCTTTTCACGACTTCTTTCCCCCTACGTTTCTACACCCCTCACCCGATCTGTCAAAAAGACGAAAGAGGAAACAACCGAAAAAACATCTCGTGTAATCGGGCACAAAGTGTGTAATTCGTACGAAGATGAACGTTTTCTGCATTGACACCGTGAACGTTGTCAAAAAGAAATTTTGCAGACGTTCGAGAGAGTCAACGGTTTGACATTTTATGTTGACCGTGTAATTGTAGCTTTAGTATTTGCATGGTGTTTAGCTTAAGTATACTAAATAAGTATGACAGCTTGTTTGACAGTTAGCTCAAAAAACAAAACATCTTTTAGTTTATCTGTCAGTTGATAGTAAGGACTTAGAATTAAACACAAAAATATTTTTCATTACATTGACTTCTTATCTTATTGACATTTTATCGTGTATAAAGTAAAATATTTATAGTAACTGTCTTTAGAATATTCTTCAACACATACATTAATTTAAGGAAAAGATATCTCGTTTGAAGAAAACTCGCTGCTCATAAAATGTAGATTATGTATATAGGTATAGAACAGAAAGCAAGAAAAATAACTCCCTCTCGTCGAAAAAAAGTTAAGTTTGTAATGTTAGTTCTTCAAAGTTTTTTTTTACAATACTTTTGTCACGTAAATCGCCATCACATCGAGTCACTGCCACCATTCGTCGCCAGCGCCACCGCCGCGCGCTGCCAACGTAGATGAGTTCACTTGAGTTCATCACTTTTCAATTCCACTTGAGTTTTCCCTTCTCTTTGCCAAACTAAACACACCACCACCAACACCAGCCACCACTTGTTCTATACTTCATCGACTTTGCCATCGCCATACAAAAAGCCTGAACTATTGCAGCAACTCA
Source organism: Eupeodes luniger (assembly GCA_951509635.1). Classification (NCBI taxonomy): domain Eukaryota; kingdom Metazoa; phylum Arthropoda; class Insecta; order Diptera; family Syrphidae; genus Eupeodes; species Eupeodes luniger. The sequence goes on from OX608073.1 coordinate 1,946,102, forward strand.
TTGTCGCTGATTTTCTTGAATTTAATGCCAGTTACGAGCCAAGTTTTATTTTATTTTTCGCTTGATGGGCGAGAAACATGTTCGACCGACTGACTTACCCTCCCGCTATAAATTTGAACACGCCGCCGGCCGCCGGGTTATATCTACTTACATATGTCTATGATTAGCAATGCCCTTAATTTATATATGAAAACATATAATGTGTAATGCACTTTCTATTTACCCCCACGCCATCTACCGCCACGCCGGTTAATTTATGCACGGAATAAAGAAAATATGACAAGAATGTCATTCCTAAGGCTTCATCTTATAAAGCATAATATATGATGTTGTATGGTAGCAGCAAATGAGGGGAAATAATATTCAAAAGCAAACAACAAATTGAACGGATTGATAAATCGAGGGTGGTCGTTAGTGGCACATACTGATTTTAAATATATAAATATAATGACATTAGAAAGACAACAATACAGTAATATTTCCACTTGTCAGTTTTTGCAATGAAACTGTTTGACAGTTCTTGAAATAAACTACAATCGACACATTAACAACCTTTTGTTTTATCCATTACATATTGTAGGCAGTAAATCTGACATTTGTCAAGGAGTTAGTGGCATAGTTTCAACTAAACTGTACTTGTCCACTTTTCACTGCTTACAAAAATATTATTTGACAGTTCTTTAAATTAACTGTTATCGAAACATTAACCATTTATTTTACATATTAAAGAATTTTGACAGTTAATCTGACAGTTGTCAAAGAGTCAGCGGCTTAGTTTAAACTTAACTCTACATACATATTTACAAATTCAATGGTTCTATTTAACATTTGAGACAGTTTACTCAAAAACGAATGTTATTTGTTAATGTACCTCATTAAGAATAAATAATTCAATGCACGAGTACCGCAATTTGTGGTTTCTTTGTAAATAAACCATTAAGAGGCATTCAAAAGAAAAGTCAGTCTATTAAAGCAAAAATATAAAATCAAACAAACCTAAGAAGAAAAGTTTTTATTTGAAAAAAAAAAACGTAAACATAATTTTATATTTAATTTGAATTCTTGTATTTATCACTTTAGAAAAGGTTAAGTTGTTTTTCGCTTTGATTATGATTTCATTTCAATGCCTGAGAATTTTACATAAACTGATGTATCTACGAGTATTTCTTCATTTTATAGAAATCTAAAAATATAAATATAAAGCATCAAGTTCTGCAAATGTCAAAAATTCTGCAATTGACACATGACCTTAAAACGTATTCTAAAGAAAACATGAAACAAAAAAAAACTATAAAAACTTTTTTTCAAATGCCAACTATTGTGCAGTTTTATTTCATTGCACTCAGCATGACACGCCTAAGTTCTGATGTCAATTTAACACAACTCAGAGGAGTATATTTTTGTCGGGTTTGTTTTTGACATAATTACGAACGCTTAATCACCTCCATATGAATATGCATAGTTGGTGTTTGTTTTGATTTCTAACAAATTTGAGTGTCAAATATATAGACAAATAATTGATAGACGAATTATAACATTACGTCAATGTCACGACCAAACTGTCAAAAACTTGAACCCCTTATCAAGTTATGACCTATTTTTGGGGTAATTTTCAAATGTTATGAACGACTTTGTACAAAATTCAATGTTTAATTGTAATTAACTTCTTGAATCATATGATGCGAATATTAACATTTTTTTTTTTTGCAAATTGCAACCACTTATTTCCATCTGTCAATAGAGTCAGTCAATTAAAAAGTGCTACCACTCCAGCGCAGCGCAGCGTCGCAGATGGCAGCACTTGAAACATAATCGTGTGTATACTGAGGGTGCATTGTGCATCATTCATATCATATCTATGCGTATTGAGTAATCCCCACATCGTTCATGCTAAAAGCAAATGCCATTGCAATATTTTTATTTTTCGCAACTCCACATGTAAATGTGTATATTATAGATATTAGGTAAAAATCAAATATAAGGATTGGTAAAAATTAAATTTTGTTAAGATTTGTTCAGTATTTGAGTTGGGCTGCTTTAAGTGGTAATAATTTTGACAACAGTGTCAACGCAGTGGTCAGTTCTCTTTGGTGGAATTTAAAATCATATAGAAACATTGTTAGAAATTGTTCACCTGTCAAATTACCAGTATCAACAATTGGGGTTTTTCTTTTTTAGTTCAGAGCAGAGCTCGAACTGTCAAAAAAATAATTGTGTTTCTTTTTGAGCTCTGGTCGTTCAGAGCTCCAAATTCGTGTTTCTTTTTTTGTTCTGAACATGTTCAGAGCGCGCTCTGTGAGCTCAGAATAAAATAACAGAGTAAACGGAGTAAAATGCTGAACACTCTACTCTACTCTGTTCGCTCAGACTCTGCTTAGTGCTCAGCTCTGAACTAAAAAAGAAAAACGCCAAATTATAAAACGTGTCGCTGCGTTTAGCTAGTTTGATGATGACACAAATATTATAATTATGTTTTATTGTTTCACATTCACTTTGACAGTAAAACCCTTTCAATTCATCTCCTAGAGCCAATTTTCGGATAACCTAACTATTTGACACTTCAACAATGAGTTAAGAAACGACGCACGTGGTCTGTTCTTTTTCTTACTATGGTTAACTATCGTTGTTATTTCAAACAAAAATTGATCAATTGTCATTGTTACAGATTGTTGACATTAGTTAAAATCATTCAGTAACAACTACTGTGAGAAATTATTAATTTCTCAAATCACCAGTATACACAATTTGATAAAGTCACTGAATTTAGTTTGCTTATGAAATTAAATAACAAAATTGATGAGATAAATAATGTATAGGTACTTTATTTCATGTTTTTAAACAAACCATTCACTTTAACAGTTTAACACTTTCAACTAATCTCCTAGAGCTATGTTGACACTTCGCATTTGATACTTCAATAATGAGTTAAGGAACGACATAATATCTTCATATTATTACAAATTTCCAACCTTAGAAATAGCAAAAGATAGCGACTGTTAACAATTATTGAAAATCATGAGAAAAAGAACGAATCACCTCATAAAAGTATTGCCCGAAGCACCAGTTGACAGCTGACAGTTCAGTTGAAGTTAACACTTGGCGTTAGTGTGAAGACAGCTTAAATTATGAACGCAAGTCTATCCGACATCATTGTTGACTTTAATTTGAAATCTTTTTCATTTCATTCAAACATTATTAGAAATCAATGACACATCGAGCTTATAGTATGGAATGGACGGGGTTCAACGTCTTATTGACAACAAACACAAATATTATGCTATAAGCTCCATCAAGAGTTTCATAAAGAAGAAAAAAACACATAACATAATGGACTGAAATTGAAACTGAAACTATTTTGTTGTTGGATAAAATGACATAATTCGATGCTGCGTCTTTTGTTTTTGTTTTTGTTTTCTTATTTTTGTTCTCCTTTAATGGAACAATTTCGCATTGAATTTCATTTAGATTTATATGGAAAGATATATGAGAGTGTTACAATTTTTATCGCTTCGGTATTTATTTCATTCATTTGCCTCTTTTTGTTGGTGTTTTTTTTGCTGGCGTTGTTGTTGTTATTATTATTTTTGTTAAGTGGTTAACGTGGATTTGTGGTTTGCAAACACGCTTCCAACAACAACATTTCCCCAAGTTATTTGTTTTGATTTCTTTTCTTGTGTATGTCCTTTAGTATATGGCCGGTAAAAGTTTATTATTGTTTGTTCTGTGTTCTGTTCTTTAACTACGAATATTTGCGATACATTACAGCTATGGTCAAAATAATAGGAACACTTAAAGAAAAATCTCACATAATTGCATTGCTTGGTTTTAAAAGCCAAATTTTTGGTAATAATTTTAATCTGGGATTGATTTCAAAATTATGTCTGAGTTTTTTTGAATATGCCACATAGCAATAGATGCAGCAAAAACTGCCCTAAAAACAACATGAAGCCATTTTAGTACTTCATAACAGAGACATATAAATAAATAAGATCGCTGAAGAAGATCGAAGTTCTGCAAGAATGTCACTTATTACTTATGTGCGCGCCACCTGATTCGCGGTCTTCCTCTACTGCGCTGTCCTGTGTGTGTGGATTCGAAGACTTTCCGGGCTGGAGCATTGGTTTCCATGCGCTCTACGTGACCTAGCCATCTTAGTCGTTGGACTTTTACCCTTCTGGCTAAGTCTACGTCGCTGTACAGCCCCGTACAGCTCGTCGTTCCATCTTCTCCTCCACTCCCCTTCGATGCATACGGGACCGTAGATCACACGAAGAACTTTTCTCTCGAAACGACCCAAGGTGCTTTCATCCGCTTTTGTCATAGTTCATGCTTCTGCACAGTATAGCAGGACGGGGATGATGAGGGTCTTATATAGCGACACTTTGGTCCTTCGAGAGAGGGCTTTGCCACTCAATTGCTTTCTAAGTCCAAAGAAACAGCGGTTAGCAAGAGTTATTCTTCGTTTAATCTCACCGCTGGTGTTGTTTATAGCGGAGCATGGGTAGACGAAGTCCTTGACTACTTCTGTCGATGGTGACGTTTTGAACGAGACGTCGGTGTTGTAGGTCCTTTCTTAACGACAGCATGTACTTTGTTTTGCCCTCATTAACCGTTAAACCCATTTTTGCCGCCTCCGCCTCAATACTCACAAAAGCCGCATTGACATCACGCTGAGTTCTTCCGATTATGTCCATATAATCAGCATATGATAGTAATTGGACAGACATTTAAAAGATAGTGCCTCTAGTGTTGTCGTGTGAGCTCTGCACTATTCTGAAAAATCAACTAAATAAGTTGATATCCGTTTAAAATGTCTTTAATTAGAAAACCTGAAGCTTATCTACTTATGTCATTAACAAATCTGCTGCGAAATTTTGACACGCAAGTCAGTTTTATGACGGTTCTTCGAATCCTGCAGGAGGGCAACCTTAACGTAGTCTCCATGACAGCATAAGACTAAAGGGCTACTTCTATTGGAAGACCGTGATTTATAATAAATAGATCGAATAATTACATTACTATTAATATGTTACCTATACGAACATGCGTTTTCAGCAAAATACTCTAATTTTAACGAAGCTCTTATTTCAATGCAACAAGATTTACTTAAATTGAGTTCAAGATTAAAGATAGAAGACATATAATCCGTTTAACATGTTCCTTGTATCAAAATGTTTTGATTTTGTAGACTTCCTATTTTTTGGGCATCCTTTTATAAATTCTGCAAAAAATGGGCTAACAAAACAAAACAACAAATATCACTCTTAAAAAATCACAATTTAAAAAGCATAAACAAATTTATTTAAGACTAAAATTAAATAAGACTAAAATTAAATAAGACTAAAATTAAATAATTAAACTTTTAATTTGTTGCCTTAATTTAAAGACATAATTACCAAAAATTAATTTATGTTTCTAATATTCTGGCCATAACTGTATAGTATGTACTCCTAAGTTCTTTCCGGCCAATAACAAATAAACTCTAAGATATACAAACTAATTTAAGTATTATGTTTGAAAATAGATTAGAAAAGTTGATTTTCGAAGAAGGTTTCTTTTTTTTTGTGATAAGCAGCTTATGGACATTAGACAGTAACAATAATAGCAATCTTTATAAATTGCACTTACATAATAAATCACCTTGTTTATTTATTGCGGTCGATATAAAAGGATCATATGTACATACCTGAAATGAAATAGAAAATATAAGTACATTAGTGTGATTTAATTTCAAGAAGTCAAGAAAATAATACAAAATAATTAATAACACTGAGACATAATGTCACAAGCGAAATTACAGTCATGCTACCGCATCATTTAAGATGCCAGGAACCGATTTGACTGGTTTGACGAGGTTTTATCTGAGTAAAAGTTCAAACCTCAAATTAATTAATAATAATTGTTAAATATAGAGTAAAAAAAGTAGCAAAACACCATTAAGCACACCGGTTTTATTTTTCAAAACAACTCACTTCATAGCCTTTAATGTCATATATTCCAACCAAAGTGACTATATTCTCGATTATAGACTTTTTTTATTGATTGGAATGCATTTTAATACCAGAACGACATCAAAACAATCAAGACAATTGATCAAGAATTAAGTTACACGTTTCGCATTTTAAATTATTAAAAAAAAAATATATATTTTAACTTTGAGTAACTTTATGCTGGTCCAAGTATTGGATTCATGAGAAAAAAGTAAAACTTATAATTTCACTTAGAAAAACAAAGGAACAACAGAATTCCAAGAAATTGTATTTAGTATAAAATACTTAGAATACATTTACATATGTATATGCACATCGATTTCATTCAAGTAAAATTAAATGGATTGTGGATATTCCTGCATCGTTTAAAAATAAACAACCAAGGGGTGTTATTTTCACGGAAGAATTCATTTTTATTTTGTGAATTACCTTCGGATATTTGAATTAGCTTTCGATAGCAAAATGAATGAAAGTTTAGAAGAATTCGTTTAGATTTTAAAGATTAGATATGATTAAGAGTTCATTTGAATTTCCTTCAAAATGTCAATATATGGTCAAATAAGTTGATATATTTAACATTAAAATTATTAAATAATTTATAAATGCTATTCAGAGGAGAACATTGTTCATAGTAAACCCAACAGTTTAAAATACGTATACAATCGTTTAAATTTCTCAGGTTTCTTTGGGGAATATTAAAGTTGATACGAAACAGAAAGTAAGTCAATATTTTCATTTATTAATTTAACACTAAACACAAAACATAAAACACAAATAAAACTCTCTGATCTCAAGTTTGGGCAAACCAACAAGTTTTAGTAGGATCGTAGGGATTAACCAATAATAGTCAGGAACCTTTTTTGGACAAGCTAAGGTCTGGATTTATGGCAAACACGTTTTAGGATTGATGCTTTATAACAAGGGGATCAACAAGTAGTTTTGAATCCTTCTAAATTCAACCTTGAATTGAATTAGCCTTATACATATAAGAGTTATTGAGTTTATGTGCTATGAGTATTTAAGTTTTCAATAAAATAAAACACCAAACCAAGCCTTTCATTTACACGAGATGATGATACGTAGGTTGCTACTTATATTTCTAGCCTAGGTAACAGTTATTGTTGCCAGGCGCAAACTGACATTTTCAACGGAAAGTTTGACATTTTTAACCGTAACCTTCTACAGAACATGTTTCATTTGAGTGCGATTTGTGTTGTTGACAGTTACTTGAAAAATTAATCTCGGGCAAATAATGGAATTAACTCGTGAACATTTTCGTGCGATTATTTTTCATAACTTTCGACGTGGATTATCAAGACAAGAGTGCAGCGATGAACTTAATTCTTGCTACAGCGATAAAGCACCATCCTAAAGCACTGTAAAAAACTGGTACATATAACGAATTCAATAATGGTGCGTCGTTTGCTCCAGGACGAATTCCGTGAAGGTCGTCCAAAATCAGTTGTTGTGCCACAAAATATCGATGCTGTGCATGAACTGATAAAGCAAGATCGACATGTTACATATCGTGAGATAGAGGCATCTTTGGGCTTTAGTATGATTAGCATCAATAAGATATTACATGAAAAAGATTTGTTCGCGTTGGATCCCGCATAATCTGACAAACGCTCAAAAGAAGGCTCGTGTCGATTGTTGCAAGGAAATGGTGAAAAAATACGGTCAAGGTGCATCAAAGGCTTGGTATAATATCTACACAGGTGACGAATCATGGATCTATGCGTATGAGCCCGAAACAAAACAGCAATCGACTGTATGGGTCTTTCAAGATGAGCCAAATCCAACAAAAGTTGTTCGCGGAAGAAGAACATCGAAGCAAATGGTTGCATGTTTCTTCGGCAAGTCGGTCAATTTTGAATTGTATACGACCATTTGTTTGCCAGAAGTCATCGGAGAAATTCTTCATCATGACAATGCAAGCTCTCACACATCGGCTTAAACAAAAGAATTTTTGACCAGCCAAAACATCGAATTAATGGGTCATCCACCGTACAGTCCTGATTTAGCACCCAATGACTTCTTTTTATTCCTGCACATTAAAAAAAAATGCGTGGACAACGTTTTTCGACCCCTGAAGAAGCCGTTAATGCATTCAAAAACTATGTTTTGGAGGTATCTCAATCGGAGTGAAAAAAGTACTACGAAAATTGGTTCAAAAGCATGCAAAAGTGTATTGCTCTTCATGGAGAATATTTTGAAAAACAATAAAAACTAATTTTAATCGTAATTCTTTGTTTTTTCATTATTAGGCCAGAAATATAAGTAGCAACCTACGTACTCCGTCAAACAAATAATTATTAAAAGAAATTACACAAAACTTTCTCGTAAAGCTCATAATTTTCATTTATCATCTTTAAAAAGCAGATAATTACGAACACACCAATTAAAAAAGGAGTAAAGATCATAGTGAAATTCTTTACAATCACAAGTACTTGAAACTGTTTTCAAAAATCTAATGTCGGCATTAGTGATACTCTTACGAGTGCTTTAACACGGACGAAAAATCGTTTATAAAAAAAAAAATAAAGAGAATAGGGCCTAAATGGCTACCTTATGGAATTCCAGACTTTAAACTTGTTTGATTCGCAACCATTGAAAAGAAACCAATGCAGAGAACTGATTGGAGGCTATGCAGAAAAAGGAGCAACATCTTTTAAATATTGAAAAAAAAAAAACTGTTAGAAGTGTATTGCATCACGAGGGGGGGGGGGGGAGGGTTCTACTTTGAGGGATATGAAAATAGTTTAGAAGAATAAATAAATATAATATTTTTTGATTTATTATAGAATCCCCGGTATTTTTTGCCCAAAGTATATTCTAATTAATAATGAATGTATGTTATTGTTTTATAAGTTTGAGAACTTTAGGTAATAATACAAGATTGAAATATTTTGGAAATTATTTTGTATTACTATAATCCAATGGATAATTTCATGACATTTATTTTTTAAATATAAATTCAAATGACCGCCGAGTCTACGAATTACATCGATCAGTCCAATTTGTCAATACTCTTTCTAATGAACTTGGCGCTAATGTTGTCTTTAAATCTTTCCAGAGCTGATGGTTTCTGGGTATAAAACAATGACTTAAAATAGACTCATAAAATGTAATCAAGCGGCGTTAATTCGCAGAAGCGAGGGGTCTGGTAAACACGACCACGCCTGCAAATAAAATTACACCATATTGATTTTGAAATAAATTGATAGTTAGTGCAGTCTTACTGGATGTTTAGCAGATTCTAATTCTTCATTTCTTGAAATAAATAAGAACCGATGATGTAAACTGTACTGAGCAATCAAGTTTAATGGATAAAATTGTGATTCGTTAAAGGCTTGAGGATATTTTTCGCTCCATATACGGAATTTTGCTTATTGACGCAGCTATTTAACCAGATTTTTTCGGACAAAGTGCTCTGTGGACTTCGGAAACAGATTTATTTTTTCAGGAGTAAATTTCAGCAATTCGGAAGCGTTATTCTGACGATAGATAATTAACGATGAATTGCTAAAACTTATTGAACAGAAATGTCAACCCAGTTTGACATTCTCAACTGTCAAACCGTGGACAACAACAATCGATACTTCTCATGCTGCTAAAATGATAAACTCTACACTATTGTTTTTCTCCATTAAATCAAGAACAAATTTTGTTTTAAATAATTATCATCGAATTGTTAATCATAAAATAGCAATACACAAATATTATGTTATAAGTAAATTCTTTCCATTTCATGTCTTTATTTGATTATGCAATTGGAGGCCTATATTTCAATATTTGTTATCTGTTTCCATACAAAAATTTTAGAACAGATTAAAAATAATTTTTTCTTAGATTCGTTCCTTCGTTCGCAATACAATACAGACTATAAATTATTAACAATGGCTACATTTCTCTCAATTAGTTTCACAAAGCTATAAATCAGTTTACTTTTACTTGTTTCTTTCTAAGAAAAATATATATACAATGTTCTTCTATTTAATTGAGGTATCTTCTTCAATTGTTCGATTTAAAAAACGTTACAACCTTCCCATGACAAAAACTATTAAAATACTTATAAAATTATACAATATTTCACACCAATTAAAATCTTATCATAAAACCAAATTAAACAACTACAAACTAAAAAAAGAAATGTGTAATTTACAATTTTTTATCAATAAAAAATAAATCTTCATTATTTGTTATAAAAACAGAAGAGATTATCTTTAATCACAAGCACGTGCGACTCAGCCATGCACTTTAATTCAAACGTTGTCGTTCGACTTGTTGATCAATTTTGTTTTATTTATTCTTATATTGTTATTAAACAATCGCATTTTAGTTTATGTTTTTTTTTTCTGTAAGAATATAAGAGTGTGTGCGTTTTGATGCATGCTATCTACAATTAACCGCAGTTATGCAAATAACTGTCATTTGCTAATATACTCGCTTATATGAAATGTCTAACTATATTTAATTTTTTTTTAATTTGTTATAAATAAACACGAACACCAATATGCGGATATACCAGCTATCGTTTTCTCTCAGTGAATTACCTTGAAAATAAAAATTATTTTATATAACCAACAACAACAATCTGGATTAAAAAGAAAAATAAAACAATAATAATATTAACAAAAAAAAAGATGGCCTTGTATTTGTCAAATAAAAATTATAATGTGCTGCATACAACAACGACCGATGTCAAATGCGATAAGATAATGATTTGTGAGTTCTAAGTGTTTCTGTTTGTCGAGAGAATAAACAGAGAACTCAAAGTAGTCGGTCTCGAAATCGCAACAAACAGGGCACAGGCTTACCATATTGAGCTATTTATCGCTAATTGGGCTAATTTTTCCAAAAATCCCGACAGTAATTGTAGTTCGACAGTTCAATCATATTTTTGCTATAAATAGCCCAAATCTAATCTGGGCGATTTTTTCACTCGTACAGATAAATCATATATTTAAACAAAACACAGGTGAAATATTTGACTGTTAACAGTCGAATTGTTTTCTTCTGAACACCGTTTATTTTAATAAATATGATTTAAAATCACGAAAATAAATATAAACCAGCATAAAAGTGTTCATATATGCGTTTCGCCCCGATGATGTAATGGTTGGGCTCATCAGAAGATGAACATTACACCTTGTCTTGACGCATATTTTCCCGAATAAATCGAGCAACTGTATATTTCGCAGTTGCTCTATGTAACTCGGATTATATGGAATCTCGATTTATTCGGGAAAACATGCGTCAAGACAAGGTGTAATGTTCATCTTCTGATGAGCCCAACCATTACATCGGGGCGAAACGCATATATGAACATTTTTATGCTGGTTTATATTTATTTTCGTGATTTTAGATCATATTTATTAAAACACAGGTGCTTAAACGTAAGAAATGCTCCTTTTTTAATCAAACTAAATTGTGATTATGATTAAAGTTTTTTACAATTTTGTTAAATAAAATTGGGCAACTTTTTTGGGCTCCAATTATATATTTAAACTGGGCTCTTAAACTAGTTTAAGACATGGCAACCCTTTCAACAAATACAAAATTGATGAAGTCATTTAAAAAAAAAAACTCAACTTACTTCTTTCCCCGCAAAGCGACTCGGCGTACAAAAATATTTGTCGACTTTATTTTTATTTTATTTTTTGGGCGTGGGTTGTGACTTTTGAGAAGTGAGAAGTGATGAATATTTTTTTAATTTCAAGTGGCTAAATGTGATTATTTGTTGCTCTTGAATTAATCTGGTACTGGTATACGTGAACTTCCTCTCTCTTGTCTGTGTCTTATATTTTATTCGGAGATAAGCATTTTAAATACACATATGCACAATAAATATTTTATAGAGACACACACAAAATAGATAGAAGAATGCTAAGATTCTTTTTGCTTATGGCACGTATAGAGAATTTGATCTTTAGATCAGCCTCTAGTCTAATAGATACGAGATGATGAAGTCATACATTCAATTGATGTCTAGACCAGTGTTGCTTTAAGTAATTATTTTTTTTAAGAGATAAATAGATTGCAGCGGATTGTTTTATTTTGTTTTTGTTCACTTGAATTTTGCATAAGGAGGTGTAAGATTTTGATATTATATCATTCTGTCAGAGAGTTCAAGTTCAGACTGCCTACGTGCATGGATTTCAAGTAAAACAACAAGTTTGTCGTACACCAAGGTGACTGGTGAAAATTTGTTTTTTTCTTTTTTCAATGAAACATCTCAAAGATATAAACAAAATAGCCTCATTTAGAAAATAGCCATTTCACTTTGAAAAACGCATTCAATTTTTGGAATGCATGAAAACGAACACACCTAGTTCACTTGCAGATTGTCAAATCAACTCAATTTGACTGTCACTTTTCATTATCATTCCATTCGCTTAAGTTCAGATTAGAATTCATTCCCATCAACAAAATATGATGCTTCAACTTTTAAAAATTAAAACTAAAATATGCTCGAAGCCTTCAATTCTAATAAGTACGAGTAATTCTCAATTGAAGTTGAAGGAGTTACATAGTACATTGTAACATTTGCTAACAATAAATTAAATATTACAACTTTTTACTTGTGCGCAATAAAATGTATTGTATTGCCTTTATTAATTTATAAACCTTTCTTTAAAAATTGTTTATTAAAAATTGAATTCCTTGCATTTGACTTGCGGTTTTTGCAATATTTTTTTTTGTTAAGATAAAAATAAATAAATTTCAATTGCAGCACACAAAGTCTTGCATCTCTGTTTGTAGTATTTAACGTCGACTTTACCATGAAAATTAAAAAAGTTAACCAAAACACCCAACTTCGAAGTGAATTTTTCTAGGAAAAAAAAGTACTCTGTCATTCCCATTTTCAGGAATTTTTAAGCGAGTACTATTTTTCTTTTGACTAACATCACTGTACACAGAGTTTCCCACTGCTGCGTAGACTTGTAACCCTAACCAACCCCATCAGTAACTATTCTTCAAAATGATTGATGCAGTGTTCTTAAAATATAATTTTTCAAAGGAACGTGACAATTCTTTTTTCGTTCTTTTTTTCTAACGTGACATTTTTAAATATTATTTTAAAATTTATTTTTATTGCTACCATATCGCACCTCCGGTGGAATAATGACGTAAATGCAAAAAATTCGGTTCTTCGAAAAACACGATTTAACATTTTGAAAACAGGTTTTATTAAAAAAAAAAGCATACATTTTTTTTTATAAAAAAAAAAAAACAATTTATTCAGGGTAATCAAACACAGTTTTTGAAAGTTCAATCATTTTTGTCTGCTTCTAGCAGTGTTAATAATAATTTTAGTACAAATAAACAAAATAGTGATTTGTTATAAATAAATTTAACACTTGTGTCGATGTTTCACTGAAGTATTAGGAAAATATTTAAAAACTTCAACAGAAAACTGCCATAACGTGCACTTACGACTTTGTTCGACCGAAAATAATAAAATAATTATACAAAAAGTTTTGGAACTCATACAAATAGGTCGTTGTCTGACTAAACAAAGCGTTGTTCGTTGCAGATTTGAAACACAAGTGACAGATAAGTCAATGTACTTGCGATACTTTAGTTTGAAAACATTGTAACGGTACAAAGACACATCTGTCCTCTGGTCACAAATAGAACAATTTCAATTAGGTCTTTGTTTTATTGGAAGCAAATACCTTTTTTAAGAGTTGTGACATACTTAACTCAGAAAATTCAAAATTTGCACTTACGTCGTTGTACCACCGGAGGTGCGATATGTTATTAAGAAGGGTCAACAAGTTTTTGTAACAGAATCAAATAAAAATCACGGTATCACCTCAGGTTTTTTAGATATAAGCTATTTTAATTTAAAAATGAAATTATGTTAGTTTTTTTTTTTACAAAATCTAATCTTCAATATTCAGTGAAATATTTTCTGTTTTTAATTAAATTGTCTCACCTTTCCTACATCGTCATGAAACAAATACTGTTTGAACGGTTTAAAAAAAAGAAAAAAGGGTTAAGGTTTTTTGTTTTGATAAGAATTTTGTTTTCCAAACTAGACAAACACATCAAATTTTTGAAACAACGGGTTATTCATTTTGCGCCTTCAAAAGTATAGGGCTGGAATTCTACATCTGTCCAAACTAAACAAAGGGTTATTCATTTTGCGGTTTCCAAAGTATAGGGCTGGAATTCGACATCTGTCAAACTGAGTTGTTAAACAATTTTTTTTTTCAGTTGAAAGTCTGAAATGGATCGTTTAACTATAGCACAAAATTGTTAAAACCTACTACAAAAATGGTGATACTGCCACAGCTACATATCACGGTTTAAGAGAAGATTATGGTTTACATAATCGTCTAAATACACAAGCAGTTCCCAAAATTGTGAAGAAATTTGAAGAGACTGGATTGGTTACAGATATTGTAAGGCCTGTGCAACATCATTTCGCTCGTACCACTGAAAATATCGCTGCTGTGAGTGTTGTTGAAGAATACGACTAAGAGAATATGTGGTTTCAACAAGAGTCACATGTCACACAACTCGAGCGAATATGGCTTTATTTCAAGAGACATTTCCTGGCCGCGTAATTTCTAGTCTGGACGATACCAAAAGTTAAAAACGGGGATTTTTTTTCAATTTGGGCACAAAGCTCAGTTTCAAAATTCTCACCAAAAACTAAGTCTAAAATTAATTTTTTAAAACATTGAAGCATAAGATTCAAATCCTTATAATAGAACCACATGAAGACTTATTAGTAATGAGCAGGGATAGGATTTTACTAACTTTGCCTTTTTTTTGGTTAAACGGGAGAAATATGTTTCAAGCCCTGGTGATTGCAAATATGTATATGTATTTTATTCTGCCTTTTTTTTTTTTTTTTTTTTTTTTTTTTTAATTCATTTTTTTTATTCATTTAAACTTAACTATACTTACATGCTAGACAAAATGGGAAACTAGCCTAATTAATTCTACTTAAATATAACTTACTGGCCCTAATCGGGCGCTCTAAGAAATTCATGATTCTTACAATTAATGCCTTTCGGCCTACGAACTAAGATTGTTTTATTTATTTCAATTTATGTTTTTTTTTTAGAAAATTTTAAAAACTAAAATCTTTATCATTTTTTGGGGTTTTTACTTACATACTAAAGTCCTTAAAATAAAACTTAAAATTACCTAATCTACCTACAAACTACTTAAAACTAGAACAACCACAGCGGCAAAACAACTATGTCCCTCTATTTGTAATTCCATCGAGGATTTTTATAATATTGTCTGTGATATGCGTTTGCATTTTTTTTTTTTTTAATTTCTTTGTTTTGTTTTGTATTTTATGAGATTTTGTTTTTTTTATTCTTTTTTTATTTTTTTTTATTTTATTGTGCCACCATTCCTGCTCTACTTAAACCTAAAACTTAAGACTAAAAGAAGTATGTAAGCCGGCCAAGGCAAAAATACCCCACCCCGGATTACCCATTATCAGTTGAAGTTTGAAGCCACCAAAACTGGTTCTCCTGCTTCACCCTATCAATGCGGTTTATTCTGCCTTTTTATACCATAATTGCCCTTTTTTGCCTTTCTTCGCCATTGTTGCCTTTTTCTACCTTTTTTGCTTTTTTATTAAATTTTGTTAAGAAATATCTAATAATTGGTTTAGCATTAAAAGAAATGCGAACATTTTCTCATATCGGTGAGAACCTTTAGTTAAAAATTTTGTACAGTTTCAAGCATACACAAAAATGATGGAAAATGTTCGAATGTATATGCGTTTATCTGCAAAATGCAAAAGTGCTTGGTACTTTTTTCTCGCCCGCGTAAAATGCATACCTGCTGGCGTACATTAGAGTCAATTTTGGGTTTTTAGTCGATCCAAAAAAACATATTTTCAAAGGCCTACAAAAAACAGGTATATTTGAGAGTCTGTACCAACTTATAATTTAAGCTCACAATATTCTCATCAGGGAACATCAATTGGCGAAGTGCTGCCTGTTTTGAAAAAACATTGAAGAAAATTTAAAATAAGCAAAAGGGCGCATTGCAGAGGAAGTCTTGAAGAAGTTTACTGCCGTTTTCAATGGAAACACAGGGCTAAAAACGATTGAGCAGATAAATTCTGTAATAAACGGCGATTCAAAACTTCCAGGAAACACTGAAATGAATAATGTTGAAAGTTTTAGATGGGCTCCACTCGTTTGAGCTGAAGAGAGATCATTTAACTCCTTCAGAGCCCTTCTAAGGGACAACCGAAGAAGATTGTTGATTGTGTTTGACCAATTCTTTGAACTTGTTTTATTGATTGTGTTAAAAAATAGAAAGAAGATTGCTACCTCAGAGTTTTAAAAAACTCTTGGTAGTCCAATGCTACTATAATTAAATGTATTTTTGTTTATTTTCCTAGTATTTTTTAATAAATGCCTTTTCTTTGCCTTTTTAAGTAATTTGTTTTGCCTTTTTTTAATTTTTTAGGTCAACAAAATCCTAGCCCTGGTAATGAGAATTTACGAGTACTAAGTGGGATGCTAAAAATATTTATTCAAATTATATTTGTAACATTATACTTTCCAAAATCATCATAAAATTTGTTAACAATTTTTAACTTCCCATAGGAAGTTATTGTAATGGGTCCGATTTGTCAAATTGAAAATTTTGACATTTCTCGACGTTTCAAGGTCCCTAGAGTCGAAATAAAATATTTTTAGAAAGATGGCTGTGTGTGCGTGTGTACGTACGTTCCCGACGTTTTTTTCGTCGTCCATAGCTGAAGAACCAGAAGAGATATCGACTTCAAAAACCATAGCAGTTTAAAAAAAAAGGTGAAAATTTTGGTTAACCCTGAATATCTCACGAACCAATGACGCTAGAGACTTGAATTAAATTTTAAATTATATATTTTAACGTGATACCAAACAAGTATATTTTTGGAAAAAATCCAATTAACGGGTTTTTTTATAAATCAAAAAAACTGAAAAAAATGTGTCACCTCCAAAATTTTACAAATAAGAAATAATTTCATCTCCAAAATAATTTTGTGCAACGAAAAATAACGTTTTTAACATCTGGTAAAATTTTGAGAAAAATCGGATTAACAGTTTTATTACAAAAAATAAAAACCTAAAAAAAAAATTAGTGAAAGTTGGTAAAAATTGATTTTTGACTCAAATATCTTTTCAAAACATTGAGAAAATTTCTTTAATTTACTTTTATCTTTAAAAAAATATTGTTGTCAACATTCAGTCAAATTTTGAAAAAAATTGAAATGACCGTTTTTTTACAAAAAATTAAAAACGGGAAAAATTTTAACAAAAGTTGGTAAAAATTGTTTTTCGACGTAAATATCTTTTCAAAAATTTAAGACATTGGCTTCAAACTAATTTTATCTTATAAGAAATATTGTTTTTCGATAAAATTTTGAGAAAAATCGAATTGACATTTTTTTTTAACAAAAAATAAAAAACCTAAAAAAAAACAATACTTAAACTTGGTCAAAATTTACTTTCGACTCAAATAGCTTTTCAAAAATTAAAAATATTGGCTTCAAACTTTTTTTATTTCACAGAAAATATTGTTTTCGATATTCAGTAATTTTTTTATAAAAATCCAACACTCCGTTTCTTCGTAAAAAAATAAAATCTACAAAAAATAGTACTGAAATTTTGTAAAAATTGATACATATAGACAAACTTTTAAGCAAGACAAATCGACAGACGGGATGGGAAGTTATCAGTATGGGTCGCATCCCAGCCTTTTTTTTTTTTTTTTTTTTTAATTTTTGAAAGAGGTACATTTCAAACATTTGACCTCACGATGGAGAAATTGTGTTTTCAAATTATAATTCAGAGCAACGTAGTCTTTCGGAAAAATATTATTTCATGTTTGCATCAGACAACAAGCTTAATTTTGTTGACCAGTGTAATTTTTCTACAAATTCAGCAATCAAAAAGTTTAAAGGTTTTTATCTAAACATAGTTTCATAACGATGTATCTGACATTTAAAAACCCTACTTTCTATGCATGCGAACTAAATATTCGTCAAACTACACTCCACTCCCTCCCTCCGTTAAGAATAACATTACCATGAATATATGAATATATTCTGTTTTATGTAAATCAACTGACAATTCAAGTGTAAGCGTTCCTAAGCAAATATTATCCTGAATACTACTTAATGAATATTTTAGAATTAGATATATGAACATACTCTTATATACATATGTACATATGTGTGTATATTTTGTAATTATTTTTACCAATTTCTAGTGTTTACTATAAATAAAAGAGGTTTATCTTTAAAAACAATTTACAGAAACCAACACGCAAATTACAATTTAAATAAATTTCACTCTCGAGGCATTCTTAAAACAGGTTACATTAATAGGTACTATACTCTACAAGCCTATATATGTATACTATAGATATATATCCCTACTTATATTCAAAAAAACAAACACACAATATAATTTTGTTCTAGATATTTTCACAAAATAAAAGAGGGTTCAAATCACAATCTCAAACATTTAGTTCATTTGAAAATATCAGCAACCCCTAAGTGGCGCCTCGCCGCGCAGTGCCACACCGACATGGTTACGATATAATTAATGTCAACCTTTACACCTTAGCTTCAAATAGAAATAAAGCTAAAGCTAAAGCAACAACAACAACAAATAGAAAGTATACAAATTAATTTCAGTTCCTCGCAAATAAAAACGCTGCAAAAACCTACCTACCTTACAACAATACGAAAACAATATTAACGCTTCGGATTTGTGAGAAACATGTATAAATTAATATCGTCGGTTGACCACAATTCACATCATTAAACTTTCTGCCATCGAAATTACTTTGGAAAATAAAACAAAAAGCAAAAATGACACACACCAAAAAAAGTTACGTATACGCCACAGTGTATACAAATGAGCTTTCTAATTATTATGATTTTCAATTTTACGCCTGTAACCATATTCGCAAGGACAAGGCTAATCTCGGAAACAGTGAATAATATTAATTTACATACATACATACATTTATACAAATTTTGGCAGAGAGAATGCCGAAAAAATACAAACAATTAAATTATACACATCCGTTATTAACTCGGTATAGGAACAATTATTTTTGTTTTCAATTTTATCTAATCAGTATTTCTTGTCGTTTTTGTCAAACATTGGTTATTTTAATTACCCAAAGTTGCCGCCTTGTGTTTTGTGTGTTTAGTGCTAAGTTTTTAGAAAAATAAATTAAAAATAAAAAAAATCATAAAAATGGAACTATAAAATAGCAAATTAAGTTGATAGAAAAAAAGCAATATTATTATCTCAACAAATATTATTTCACTATTCTAATTATTGCTATAGATGAAAATTTTATTTTATCGTTTTGTTGCTTTGGACTTTTATTTTGTGGGAATATTAATTATTAGATAAAAACTTAAAATAGCTTGTTGCTGCTATTAAATCGACACACGATACCACATACGAGTGGAACAATAAAATAATCATCGATCCAGCTGAGATGAACTTCTCTTTTTTGTTTGTTAGTTAGTGTTTTGAATAAAATATCAATAATTAAATATTATCAGATTGGACTTGGTGCGGATTCAAATAAATTTGTTTAAATTTCGATACCAAGCAGTCTGATACGACGATTTCCATTCCCCCATAATTTTAGCTGTGTTTATTTTTTTTTTTTTTAATTTTATTATTCTTACGTAAGATATAAATAAATAAAAAAACAAGAAAAACAGTTTGTGAATAAATTTAGATAGGGTTCTTCGATGATGAAATGAGATCATCTGAAGAAGATAAGTTGCACAATTTCAATTCGTTTATGTGATCAACTTTTTAATGTCAAACCAGCTATTCACGTAATCAACGTGCAGTATCGAGTCGTTAAGACTTAAGATAATGGTTTTTTTTTTTTTAAGTAGATACAAGCGTTTATTCTAAATATTAAATATTTTTTATTAATGAGAATTTTGGATCTAGTGAGCGCGGTGAAAGCAGCTTTTATAGTTTTCACAATTCCGTAGATCAACATTTGACATTTTGACACTTTTTATAAAATAAATTTTCCGCCTTATTACGATTGTCAATTATTATCAATACGTTATTTGACTTTTTTTTTTAAATAAATGATACATTTTTACTATCGTTTTCTACAAACAATCAAAATGTTTGATAAAATGTGAACGTGCTTCAGGTTTGTGATCTATTGTGAATAGGTCTAACTGACATTATATTGGTATTTTGATTGTCAAAATTATTGTTTGTTATCAAATTTTCAGTGAACCGCAAATTTCTTGTATTATTAACTTCCCATAGGAAGTTATTGTAATGGGTCCCATTTGTCAAATTGAAAATTTTGACATTTCTCGACGTTTCAAGGTCCCTACAGTCGAAATAAAAGATTTTTAGAAAGATGTCTGTGCGTGCGTGTGTACGTACGTTCGTACGTCCGTACGTCCGTATGTCCGTATGTCCGTATGTCCGTATGTCCGTATGTCCGTACGTCCGTACGTTTGTACGTTCGCGACGTTTTTTTCGTTGTCCATAGCTCAAGAACCAGAAGAGATATCGACTTCAAATAAATTTTGTTATACAGATAAAAAGGCAGAAAGAGGGCTCTCAAGAAAATTGCGTGGGTGGATTTTTTACCATAGCAGTTTTAAAAAAAGGTGAACATTTTGGTTAACCCTAAATATCTCATGAACCAATGACCCTAGAGTGATACAAAACAAGTATATTTTTAGAAAAAAATCCAATTAACGGTTTTTTTATAAATCAAAAAAACTGAAAAAAAAAATTTGTCACCTCGAAATTTTTAAGACTAAAATATGATTTCATCTCCAAAACTATTTTGTGCAACGAAGAATAATGTTTTTGACATCCGATAAAATTTTGAGAAAAATCCAATTGACAGTTTTTTAACAAAAAATTAAAAACCGAAAAAAAAATTTAACAAAAGTTGGTATAAATTGATTTTGACTCAAATATCTTTTCAAAACTTTGAGATAATAGCTTCTTACTACTTTAAACTTATATGAAATATTGTTTTCAACATTAGGAAACATTTGGATAAAAATCGAATTGACAGTTTTTTTTACAAAAAATAAAAACCTAAAATGAAAATTTTAGAAAAGTTTGTAAAAATTGATTTTCGACTCAAATATCTTTTCAAAAATTTGAGATTATGGCTTCTTACTAATTTTAACTTATAAGAAATATTGTTTTCAACATTAGGAAAAATTTTGAGAAAAATAGAATTGACAGTTTTTTACAAAAAATAAAAACCTAAAAAAAAACTTTATAAAAGTTGGTAAAAATTGTTTTTCGACGTAAATATCTTTTCAAAAATTTGAGACATTGGCTTCAAACTAATTTTATCTTATAAGAAATATTGTTTTCAACATTCTATAAAATTTTGAGAAAAATCGAATTGACAGTTTTTTTACAAAAAATAAAAACCTAAAAAAAAACAATACTAAAACTTGGTAAACATTTACTTTCTACTCAAATAGCTTTTCAAAAATTTAAAATATTGGCTTCAAACTTATTTTATTTCACAGAAAATATTGTTTTTGATATTCAGTAATTTTTTTTTATAAAAATCCAACAGTCCTTTTTTTCATAAAAAAATAAAACCTACAAAAAATAGTACGCAAATTTGGTAAAAATTGATACATATAGACAAACTTTTAAGCAAGACCAATCGACAGACGGGATGGGAAGTTATCAGTGTGGGTCGCATCCCAGCCTCTTTTATATTGTTTTTAAATGAGGACAACTTGCCAAACGGAGAACGTGCGTCATTTCAAATCGTTCACCACCTTCAATTCTCGAGTCTGCTTGATCATATATGGGTGCCAAAAAAGATCCTTACGGAAAATAGGCCAAAAAGTGTTCTGAGCTGTGCTCAATTCTTGAGAACACCGTGGGATTGACTGATTCAGGTCTTTTGCTAGGGCCGACAGAAAATCAGCGAAATTGTCGACATTTTGACGACAACATTACACAACGAATATGCAGACTGAATTTTTGCACTGAACTTGATATTGCCCGTCTACTAGGACGAAAATTTCGACCAAAACCTGGAGTTGAAAGCTCTTACAGACGTTGTTCGTTCGTGTTCTTTACCATGATGAAAATGTTGAGTTTACTGAACAAATTGACAAAAACATAACATGTTCGATAAATTCGTGAAAGGATGCGTTCACAAATTAAATTCAAAGTTGTGAAGGCCCTATTAGAAAACCTGATATGTTTTAACGCACCACAAGAACCAAAAATTTGTCTACTATACATATATAAAAAAATGGCATCCAAATTAATGCAGTCTAAGCGTCTGATTCGAAAGTTGCCTGGTGAAAACTTTATTTATGAAATTAAAACTTCATATGCCAAGAGAAACTATTCACAATAGATGTTTGTTCGATACTCACAATTAGTCAAAAATGTATCAAATTGTGATTCATAACACCGATTCATCCGTTTATTTATAAACTTTATCAATCGTCTTAGGGGCCAGTTATAGCCATCATTGAAATCGATCCGGAAAAATTTTTGAATTGATATTTGACGGTGTTTGCCTTTGACTAGAAATGAAAATTATATACTGATTGATCGGAAATCACAAAAAGAATTTTTTTTAAGAATAAAGTGTAATTGCGCATTTATTTTTCTCTAAAAATTTATTTTTCTATTTTCCGGACGGAAATTCATTTTCCTGAACAGCTAATACTTTTATATCCAAGAGTGAAACGAAGCGTTCCAATGATTTGTGTTCCAATTTCACACAATTTCAATGACAGATTTCTGTCAGTAAAAAAATTTCGATCGATTTCAATCAGGAAATTTTTTTCAATGACAGAAATTTTTAATGATAGCTATAAACGACCTTTCAAAAAAATTCCAATGTTTGTTTTCAATGATGAAAACCAATGATACCTATAACTGGCGCCTTAATCTTTGACAACCATAATGGGCCTCTTGAAAGTATAAACTTGTCGGAAATAACGCAAGGATAAGGAACAACTTAACGTCATGCAAGTTGCGTATTTTTAATACTTTAACTGCTTTTTTAAAATTTTCAAACATAAAAATGACTTAGAGCATTTAAGTCTGTAATAAAGAGTAGAAGCCTCAGAAGCCTAGCTCCAAATCCCTATTCGATATGTAGGTAAATCTACGTTTATTACTAAACTATTCCTGTACTTTCAGTATATCATTTATTTCAAATACATTTGAACTTTTTCTTTTCTCAAGTACATTTTCTTTAATATTATAATTAAAAATCTCACAGTGTTCTTCTTTTTCATGCCATTAGTACAAAGTAACCAATCGTATTTTTTCTAAGAAAACTGGGACGTCAAAGTCTACAAGAAAAAAAACAAGAATCAAATACATACATAATTGCATTACCATTTCCACTATGATGATGATGATGACGAACGGTTAAAGTACGCAAGAGGATTTCATGTGATTTTTTTTCTTTTTAAAACTACATTCAGAGGCGTACTTGCACAGAAATTCATAAACAATTCAATATTGGGCCCATTGGACTGAAGAAAACAAGGTCTTTAACAAATCTACGGATCATTAATTTTTCGGTTTCGAAAGTCAAAACAGCGATACAATTTTGTTGGAAATTATATTTCATTATATTTGAAAAACTAAATCATTTAAGGGCCGCCTCTGAAAATTTCGTAACATTCGATTCTTTTGAGGTAATTTTGAACCACTTTATCGCACATTAAGAAGGTATTTCGCCCATAACTTGAGTAATGGTAGTTTTTAATGTTTGGGGATTATTTGAGTAATATAGACTTTTAACTTAACTCTACAGAAAATCTAACAGTGTCGAAACGCATGATCTTGGTGATCAATTGATATCGCCTTGACGTAAGACTACACGCGACTAGGAAACTTCTCACACAACAAAGTTATAATTTTTTGTGTTTTCGTGCATTGCACTTGCAGCACCAATATTTTCAACTAATCAATGTATTACGATATGATGCACATTCCTTGCGACACCAATACACTTTTATTTTCTTAAAATTTATTTAAAATTATGACGACCATAATCATTGCGTAGTGTGCGAAAAATGCTAACATTTAAATCACCTGCAATTGTGTCGTAAGTTTTGATAATTGTAACTTTTAAATTGAACAAATACTTTGACACTTCAATTGACAGCTGAGTCTGATAGGCGCCAGATGCCAGCGCTACCATCTTGAAACTACGAAATGAATGACCTTAAAATGGCAAACATTCAACTAGTTTTATGACACCTCAAATAAAAACTCAGTTTGGCAACTGTCAAATACCGTCGCTGGCAACTTGAAATCATCAAATGAATAAAGAAATTACCCTTAAATTCCAAACATAAAACTAATACTATGACACTTCAAATGACATCTGAGTATGACAACTGTCAAATCCCAGAGCTGCCAACTTGAAATTACGAAATGAATGACACTTAAAAGGCAAACATTCAACTAATATTATGACAGCTCAGTTTGACAGGTGCCAATTATTACCGCTTCCATTTTGAATAACCCAATATATGTAATAGTTAATTTAACACATAAAATCACAGACTTCTTAAATGTAAACATTATATGGGCATGATTTCTTATTCCTAGATTTACTGTATAGGCCCCTTTGCGTTGAAGTTAAATTACACCCCTGATTTTTTCCTTTTATTGTCTTCCCATCACTTGCACTTAGCGCAAACGGCAACAGAAATAGCAACAACAACAATAACAAGAAAAAAGTCGACAAAAGCAACTAAGCTGAGATACTTTCGCTAAAACAACAATTGAATCGGATATACTTTTTATTCAATATTTCGAGTGCCCCAACAACTACTTCCCTTGGGATAAAGGAAGAACTTTTGCTATTTTTATTTGTATTCTTATTTCGTATTCGAATCAAGTATCTTCATATATGCACCAGTAGATATAAAACCAAATACAAGATACAACAACTTACAACGACTATAGCAGCAGATACATCTTCTAAAACACAATATGAAGAAGAAGCCGGGTATTCCGTTCCCATGCTACAGATTCTGTTGTTACTGCCGCTGCTGTTCACTTTGCACGCATCAATTCATTGTGGTGCTTCTTCCGCCATGGCCACATGAATGTACACAAAAAGTACCTACATGCATAGTTGTTTTTAAGTTTCTTGATGTTCTATTTTTATTTTTAGACCAATACCTAACCATAGCCATTGAGCGAGCCCGGCTGCTAACTGTCAGACCAAGAGACTACTGTCAGAATTCACAACCAGCACGTATTCGAAAAATAAAAATAAAAAAAACAAGAAAACACAAAAATATTGTTGGAAAGGTTAAAAATAGAAAACTCGTAAAAGAACAAGACTTTCTGTGATTAAGATTGTAGTAGATGTGTATTTCTAGGGTAGGTTATAACGCAAAATAGTTTTTGGGTAGGACATTTCGCTTTTGCCATTTGGTTAAGTAATTATTTATTTTGTTTTTTTTTAGAGCTGACTGCGGTGATCTCATTGATTTGATGAATTTGTTTTATTAGACATTTAATTTTTGTATTTTTGTTTAGTGGAAGAGGTTGAATTTTGAAACGACAAGATAATTTTTATCAATATTTATGACACACACAATACTTTGTTGTTTATCGATTGCTTTATTGAAATTGGTTGCTCAGATTATATTCAAAACGGAGAAAACAACAAATTTTAAGATTTATAAAAAGGTGTTTTTAAAACTTAAGATCCAAAATACGTTGTTTTTAAGACTAAGGTAATAAATATCTATAATGGGATGTAAAACAAGACATATGTATAATTCGCGTACCCACTAATTGAATTATGTTTTTTGGAAAGAATAAATGTTAACCTTCTGCATAAAGTTAAAGTCTGTGTCTGTGATAACCAGCATGGTTTTGTTAAAAAGCGTTCAACTGTTACTAATCTGTTTCACTTTACGTCCTTTTGTTTAGATGTTTTTGAAAAACGTGAAGAAGTAGATTGTATCTTTACTGATTTCAGCAAGGCCTTTGACAAAATGTGTCATAAAACATTACTTTTAAAACTATCACAGCAAGGTTTTAACGACTATTTCATAAACTGGATCTCATCATATTTGCAAGATCGACGTTATAGTGTTAAATTTCGTAATGAGTGTTCAACTTCATTTGTTGTGAATTCTGGTGTCCCCCAGGGTAGTCACCTTGGTCCTATTCTATTTGTTTTATTTATAAATGACTTGGTTTCTATCATACAAAATTCGTCTGTCCTAATATATGCTGATGAGTGATGACATTCAAATTTTTAAGAAAATGTACTCTACATCTGACTGTCTTCTCTTGCAATAAGGCTTAATATTATTCAGGGAATGATGCAATAATAATCGTCTTGTTTTAAATGTTGGCAAATGTAAAACCATGAGTTTTACACGCAAAAAAGTTCCAATCGTTTTTAGTTACATGTTTGATTCTTGTCCTTTAAGTAGAGTATATGTGTTTTCTGACTTGGGTGTTGTCTTAGATCCTAAACTAACATTTAATGAACATATTAACTCCATAGTTAAAAAAGCAAATAGAGTTCTGGGTTTTATTAAGAGATTTGGCCGTGATTTCCGTGATCCATATGTTTTAAAATAACTTTTTGTTTGATTTGTGACACCAGTCCTGGAATATGCTTGAACAGTATGGTCACCTTACTACTCGCGCCACCACCGTACACGTCACAAGACTCGAAGACATTCAGAAAAGATTTTTGCGTTTTTGTCTACGATCCCTTCCGTGGTTTCATGATATTCATACATTACCGCCTTATTCACAAAGACTTTCTCTCATAAATCTTCCTTCTTTGACAAATCATAGGATGTACTTGCTGTTTTGTTTTATTGTTGGAATAATAAACGGACAAATTTCATCACTATCAGTTCTTGGTAGTTTAAACTTTAGTTTTAGTCCTTCAAGTATAAAACTCCAGAAACCATTGAATACTAATTTTAGCATATCAAACTATGGTGTACATAGCCCCTTAAATCAATTAATTGAAATCTATAATAAATTTCACTCTTGTATTTATTCGCCAAATGATAATATAAAAAGTATACATTGCAAATTAATATTTTGCAACAGTCTAGTTTAAGATTTTAGATTTTAAGTATATATTAAGAATTGTTAACATTAGTATTTCACAAATTATGAATAGATAAATAAAGTCCTTTTAATTTGATACTTATTTTTCAGAAATTCTCATTAGTTTTGAAACTTTATTGGGCTCTGTATGAGGTTTTAAAAATCCTTGTGTCATAATATGATATATTATATTTGTATGATTTTGGAAAAATGCGTTTTAGGTCTTAATTTTGGTACTAATATCAAATCTGAACTTCGTTTTTAAATATTTCCCTAGATTAAAAAAAAAAAACCTTTTACACCATTTTAAAAAACTTAATTGTGAGTAGATCCTTGTTTGAAAGATTGATTCGTTTTCAGGAAAAAAATACATTTAGACCGTTTTTGGCCTTTTTTGTCAAATAGAGTATAATAACACAGTTAAGTGTTTCTTTTAGGACATTGTAGAATAGGTTTGCCCAAAACCTAATGAATATATTTCAAATATTTTATGAAAAACCAAAAACATTTGAAATTAATATTGAAGATGGGATTATGGATTTAAAAAACCACCACACATTATATTGAAACAAATAAACCGTCCATGAATTTAAATTGCTTTAAAAAAAGAACCCAATATGATGGTTTTGTCGAATCTTAAAAGACGATATCTCAAAAACATGACACGATAGTGAGTTTTTTAGACTTAAGGAGACAGTCCCCAAAAAATTCTCAAAAAATCATCTTTTTTGCTTAATCGATTAGGCAACTATTCAAGATTATGTGTGTAAAGTTTAAGCTCGAAACTCGAAGTATTTCGGGAGAGACACGGATATTCAGTCGGAAACACAAGGCGCAAGATAAGAATGCGAATGAATTTAACGATTACAATGGGGCTGCTAAGACTTATCAGGCTTTTTTGAAACTTTTTGCATGTCATAGTTTTAGAAACCTATTTGAAGTTATATGTGTGTTCGTGTGTCCGAGTGCACATGTTTTTGGAGACTAGTAGTTTTCCAACTTTCAGAGCTTACTAGTTAATCATGTTTTAACACTTTGCGGGAGAGATAATTAAAAACAACTAAAAATGTTGTATACAATATAAAATGCTACTCTGTATGAACAACAGATTTTTAATATTTGCGATTTTTACTACCATTTTTTATTTTTAAATTTTTTATTTATTTTACTTTTATTTAGTTTATTTTTTTTTAAATCATAATTTGTTATCCAAATTTTCGAATTTTCGCAAAAATCAGGAAATAATACTTTTTCGTCGGGCTTTTGAGAAGACTATCCCCTTAAGAGCCCCCGCAGACTGCAGACTTTTAATCGGCCGATAGTTTGGTCGGCTTCTTAATCAGTAGGGAGAGGAATGCATATGCGCACACTACAGCGATTCAGTATCGGCCGATAAAAAAGTTTAATAGGCTACCCGATTACATTCAAACTAATCTGTCGGCCAACTATCGGCCGACTGTTTAATCAGTATTGGCTCATACACGCCTGCGCATTCATGACGATTGTTTAGTCTGCCGATAGTTCAGTTCGCTCTGTGATTTTGCGTCGTGTGCGTGTATTTTGAATATGGTTTCGCCCAAATAACAATTGTTGATTCGAGAATAGTCGACCGACTGTTGGATAGTCTGCGCCCTGTTCACCAACCAAACTGTTTAGTTGGCTCGGTGTGCGCACTTTCAGCCCAACCCGACCAAACTATCGGCCGATAAAAAGTCTGCAGTGTGCGGGGGCTCTAAAGCACCAAAAATCTTCGTTAAAGTAGAATTTGATTATTGATACAAAACCTTCTTGGAAATAATGTATTTGGACATATTTTTGAAGGTTAAACGTCCTTAATAACAAATTATAGTTGAAAATCTTCATCTGACGAACCGTTTTTATGTAATCAAATCTTAAACATTGATATGATTTCTTTTCTATTTCACTGTATAACTCTGAAGTGATGTGAATTATGAACAAGACAACGTACAAAACCTGAAAAAAACTGACTTTGAAAGAAAATATAATTCCTTAAAAAAGGAAGTTAAACATTTTTGCACAATTTGAATAAAATTATTAAATTTAATTTTAATATTTTCTGACCTAATTTTTTTTGTAGAACAAATAGAAAATTTGCTCAATTAAGTCATTAAAAAGTACCGAAATATCACTCAGATTCATAATTATTTCAAAATTCTCAGATTCTATTAAGAAATATTTCTCCAGAAGCGAAAAAAATACCACCAACAACGATTCTTAAAATAGAACGTCCTAATAGATTTATATTCAATAGTGAAACAATAAACAATCCTGGCAATGAAAAATAATTATGTTCCTATATTTTTTCCCATTAAATACATCAACACGGCATACATAATAGCTGCTAAAAAGTTACAGATTATATTCATTTCAAAAACTTCCCAATATATACCATTCATAAAAATAAAACAAAAACAAAACAAGGACAGACATTAAAAGTATACAACAACAAAACTTTCACCCAGCACAGGGTTTTTAGGGCAGTACATATCCATAAAACCGTGTCGACCTTGCTTAGCCGGAGTCCGGAAAACTTAGCAATATTTTGCACTGGAAAAAATATACGAATATTAAAAGATATAATTCTATATGTATATATTTATGACCTGTCGGCTTTAAAGAAAAACTAAAAGCAAACAAATTATTTATATTTATTTCATTCAAATTTATAGAGAAAAGTTAAAAGAAAAAGAATATAAAAAACATAAAAATAAAAATAAAAAAGAGTTGATGTTCAAGGAGATTAAAGCACAGCACTGAAAGGCATCCTGTTTATATTTAGAAATAATATTTTTCAATTCAAATTTAGTTAAAAAGGGAATTGTATCTTTTTTTTTTCAATATGTATACAAAACTTTTTACCACATATGTTTCCAGACAATTGGGGTATGTTCGTACCTAAAGATATAGGCATAGGTCTACATGAGTCGAGTAAGTGCTTTGGGCTTTGGGAAAATGAAGAAACTTTTCTCCCATCGTTCTACGTCGTTGTCGTTGTCGAAGTCGTTTTCTGTGTATTTTTTTTTAATGGCATATATCTAAGCTTTCCAAGGAAAATGAATGTAAGTGTGGTTGTACTCATGCCTATAGTGTAATAAGAAGAAAAAGCAACAACATATCCTTTCCGGTGTAGGGATGATTTTAGTTTTCTTTTCTTAATACATTTGGAGCACGTAACAGGTATAAACAGAATTCTAGAGGAAAGAGGTTTTATGATATCGACAGATGTTTAATGTTTCTCAAAGAAAAAAGGTTATGACTTACATATTTGGGTACTAATGTGGCTGAGGGGGGGGGTTAAGTCAAACAGAGTTGACTTCATTTAATTTCTGAGTTAATGGTTGGAAAAGCACTCACCTCACATACAAACTGGCGCAGAAGCCAATTTGGGATGGCTTAAAAGTTTCACAATGACAATTTAGAAAAAAATGTATAAATAAATAAATTAGTTGGCGCAACAGTCCGTTGAGAACTAGGGCCTAGTGACTTACAACTCTCAACCATTTCTGTGTGCGAGTACTGTTGTCAGGGATGGAGGGGACCTACAGTTTTATGCCGAATCCGAACGGCTAATTTTGAGAAAGCACTTTTTCATGACAAGCATTACTCTTGGAGAATTTGTCAATTTCTCGCAAGAGGCAGTACCCGTTTCTTTTTTTTAATTAAGGTGGCACAGGCAGGGATCGAACCCAAGACCTCTCGCATGACAGTCCAACGCACTAACCATCATGCCACGGGTACTACAAAATGTATGCATGACCAAAAACGAAGACAAAAATACTGCAAATTCGCAAGGCAGTAAGAATTTTCGGTAATTCGTTAGAAATATGAAGAATTCTTCCTCTTCCTCCGTCCCTTCAAAATGTTGTCAATGAATCTCCTAATGTTATAGCTTCATTGAAAAAATTTACCTAGCGGATTGTGTCATGACTGGTCTAATGGTATACCCGCTATTTTACTAAGGGAAGTTCTTCCACACTGGCAAAACCCCTGCCTAAGCTAGATTTTTCATCTTTGTCATTCTTCTGGACACATTCCGAGCGAGTAGTTGGGAAACAGCATTTTTTTTCAGCCAATTCCAAATTATCGCCCGATTCAACTTACGTCTCTTTTCTATAAGGTCATTGAAACGCTGATTAATTATCAGGTTAAGAAATATCTTTCAACACAAAATGCTTCTTAATGACCAGCCGGCAGTACGTCTTTTGTAGCAACAATAGGTCCACTGGTCATCTTAGATTGAAGTAGCCTGTCGTCTTGTTCTCTTATCGAAAAAAAGTGCTTTAGCATCG
Source organism: Eupeodes luniger (assembly GCA_951509635.1). Classification (NCBI taxonomy): domain Eukaryota; kingdom Metazoa; phylum Arthropoda; class Insecta; order Diptera; family Syrphidae; genus Eupeodes; species Eupeodes luniger. Next base: position 1,977,524 of record OX608073.1, read on the forward strand.
ACGAATTTTTCCTTCATTGGGTTAAAAATTGTCTTTCGAATCTTTCAATACAAGTTTTATTTAACAGGTTTAATTCAGTAAGCTAGAACAAAAAAAACAATGCTGGTGTGCCCCAGGGCTCCGTTTTGTCTCCGACTTTCTTACTCAATTTTATAAATGATCTCCTGTCTACGGGTTTCTTGAGACGATGTAAGAAATTTGTGGCTCTTTTTGATTTCGCTGCAATCTAAGCTCCTGATCTTGAGTATAACTCCCTCCTTAGACAGTATTAAAAGAAAAGCTTTTAAAATGATTGGTGGCAGTAACTTCATTTACTCATTTACGTCACTCGAATAGTGTCGTAATGTCCCTTGCCTTATTCTTTTGAAACTTTATTTAAATGGACTTTGATTTTGTGAATTCCTTTGTGTAACAGTGTTACTTTAATACCCGCGGTTGTACGGTTCACCCTTGATCCTAACTTCGGACGAACTATAAAGAACAGAGATTTGTTTTCAGCCGTACTACGCGAATGTGAAATGCGCGTTATCATAATCTGTTTTTGCCGGTCATTGCAAAGTTTAAGAATTTAAAACCAATGTACAACGACATCTCATTTAAAAATTATCAATTACTTACTCAATAATTATCCGATTATCCGATACTCTCTCATTTTCACTTTTAAATATTTGATTTTTAGAATCATAAAGTTGAAATTTTGGTGTATTTTTAACACCAAACAGAATTCACTGAAATAAAGGAACACAGATGGCCAGGTAGATAGGCAGGTTTCTTTTAGAATTATTTACTTGTAGTCTTCTCGCAGTTTCTAATTTATTAATGACCTCGTGGGCCTTAATTGTATCGATTTGCTTAACAAAAATTTATCGAAGTTTATAAATTTTCATTTGTCGCTTAAGATTTTTAAAAGCCGTGTAGGTATGTCTATTTTCAGAAACTAAGTATTTCCACGCAATATTGACAACACCACTCTTCTGTCCATCTAACCCAAATCGATTTAAAAACAAATTAAAGCCAAGAAAGTAGAAAAAAAAAATTAAACAAAGGATCAATACTATGCCAAAAAGAATCTGCCAAGCTTAAATCAGGACCGTCTTCAATATTTATTTAACCTAATAATTAAATTCCTTCTTTCAACAAGGATTTTATCTCTATTTTTATAGGTAAAAGTTACCTATTTTTTGATTCTCTTGTCCATGTACTTTCAAAGAGAGATTAATTGAAAATGTTTTCCACCTCATAATGGCCTTCTTTATTTGCTTCTGTTTTCTTTTTTTTTTACTCTGTTAGCTTTAAATCGTAATTCAGTGGCCCATTGGCATTCTACAAAACAAAGTAAATACTTCGATGGTCGACTGGATACAACCTACTACTTACGATACACACAGTGGGTAAAAACTCCTCAAAATTGAACTTATTTACCTTTTTTAATTTCTACACTTATAACAAAAAATCTTTTTAACTTAAAACGTTTAAAAAAGGATAAACTTTTTTACAAAAACAAGCATTCAAAAGTTCTGAGATTCTGTTTTTCAGTCGCACATCACGAATGTGGAATGTTTAATATATCTCTGCTTTTCCGCCCATTTTGATATGTAAAATTGTATGACAAATGTGCACCGGCGACTCCTCTTAAATTCATGTTAAGGCAAGTTATTTACTTGTAAATTCTACAGCAAAAAAGGGTTCGAATTCTTGGCTTCATTTTCATTGGAAAATATTTTTTAATGTCAATTGTAACAAAACTGAAACTAATTTGATTCGTTTGAGCTTAAAAGTTGTTCTTTATATAGTTTTGTTTAGTTTTTCACATGTATGACCCCACTGTCACCGGGGTGAAAACATGATACACTGTAACTTGATCGATTTCTGTCAAAAATATGTTTGCTTGATTGTGGACAATTCCCTGAACTGCTATACTACCTACCTACATCTTCTTTTTCGTCGCAGTGTCTACATTTTGTTTTTCACCATTTAAAGACCGAAACCACTATCTCGACCTCTACCACCCCCACATTAACAACCCCAACCACCCCACAAATGAGTTCAACCTATAGGTAGGTATACTGTTAAACACATAAAACCCCAAAACCGCGACCTGGGACTTTATTTGAACACACAAAAAGATGTATTTAAAAAAACAGAAAAAACGAGGTCAAAACTCTTGTGTCGGCAAATATTGTGTCCCGGATTACCATGGTAGCGCAAGTGCTCAAGCGGAAAAAAAGTTTTTCATTAAAATATAAGCACCTACCCACATAAGGTATGATAGGTAGATGGGTATAGGTATTCCTTGTAGACGAAAGACGACTACTTTTTTTTTTTGGGGGGGGGGGGTACACTCTTTCATTCATAATATTTTTGTGCTGCAGACGGTGCTGTTTTTCGAAACAATTTTATTTATATTTGGAAAAAGGAATTCGTGACTGTTGGTGGTTTTTGTGGATGTGAAAAATGGAAGTGGCATTTCATAACTTAATCATTGTGGTTTTCTTTCTGTTTTGTTTTTGTTCTTGTTTCTTTTTGTTTTTAATATAAGCTTCGAGAGATGGATTGGTCTTCATTTTCAGTGGTAGTCAGCATTTACATTATTGGGATATTTTAAGTGGTCTTTGGAAGAGAAATCTAATATTTGTTAAAACGAGTCTGTGATGTCATGTATTACAGTGTCTCATATTAAAAGTTCGTTGTTTCATCAAATCTAAAGTACAACATCAAGTCTTAGTGTGTGAGAGCGAACCTCCTTAACATAATAATTGCCAGTCTGGGGTTATAGTATGTTTTAAGCCAAAATTCGCAGAAACCTGGAAAACCATCGCATGAAAAGAAATCTTTAGCCTTTAAAAGAATTTATTCAGCGCACTCAGCTAAAAATAGGACCTGTTGTTCAGTTCAGAATCACAGATGTAATTGAGAAAGCTCCCAAAGATAGACATTTTTTCAATGCCCTATTTCGATGTTGCACATGTTTTGAGAAAGTATATGGCACGAAAGCCTTAAATCAAATTAAGACAAGTCCTGCACTAAGGATTTCGGTGTAAGTCACGGAAACGAGAATTTAGATTTCAAAGAGATAGTGAGTGGGGTACCACAACGCATTGTTCTTGGTCCGATTTTGTTTACACTCAAATACTTCAAAAAGGAGACACCATAACTTTTACTCATGAAAATGCAATACTTCGGGTAAAACTGGGTAAATTCACAAACGTCAAATTTTTTGGTAGTGATTAGGCATCACTGCTTTTTTGCGATGCTGATCGTTGCTCAGCCGATTACGATGCGATGCTGATTGACAAAAAGTTGTACGTTTAAAAACAACTTTTGCTTTATGATGGATGTGATAGTAATAAAAACTCTCATTGTAATTAAAATCTGGAACCACACATTTTATCTCCTCTAAAACTTTTTCCACAATACTGACTTTGATTTTCTGCTGGCAATAAATTCACCTTCTTATTTTTACCTGGTTTCTATTAATAGTTTAATTTGTGCGTTGGTAAAATAAACTCTTAAATACATCAAATTAATTATTTTATAAACAATTTAGAATTTGATTAAATGCTTTTCATTGTCTTTTTCCGCTATTTTTGCTCCAAATCGCGTCCGCATCAACAACTTATCAAGAAAATTCGTGATGCCTTTTTTCTTTATATTTGCGCATCGGTTTATCAAACTTTGCAATAATGAACAATTGACATTTTAAGTGATGCCAATTATTTGCGTTTATGAACGTGCTAAAGGGATGATCGCAAATCATCTCTGCAGTGATGCGTTTGTGAATTTACACACTATTAACACACCTGGTTGTATCAACAAGCCTTACCAAACTGAAATCAACCCACGAGTTAGAAGAGGCATTTTTTTTTAATTTTTGATAAAGCGTTTTCTTGAAACAAATGCATATAATACAAATACAACACATATTTAAACAAAACCGAATTAGTTAATTTAAAAGTATGGTGACGCTACAACTTGTGGATAACCAGTGCCTAGCGACTTGCAACCGTAATTAACAAAGACTACATTCGCATTCGCCCAATACTTGAACATTACTCGCATATTTAAGCAGATACTCTTATAATAAGTTTAAGTCTTATTGATAGGTGATAGTATTGTAACAGAAAGGTTTACATTGCTTGAACACCACCGTTATATTTTATGTCTTTCGTTGTTTTACCAATATTTTTACTGACAAATTTCTGTTGACAATTTCCTTCCAAGAATTTAAAATTCTGGGTTTTTTCCATTCATGATAGTTTGGTATTGCGTTTTGGAAATGTTACATTTTTAAACATTTAAATTTTGTAAAAACGTTAATAAATTATATTAGGAATCGCATACAAAATTACAGATTTAAAATTAATTATTTATCGAGCCCTTTCCGCCAAATTATCGTAAGTGCCAAAAATAATTTTATTTATAATATAACAAGTTTATTTGGATAACAAGTTTATTTGATTTATAATTTAGTTTTTTTTACAAATATATATTAATGGCGTCAATGGCCGTTGGTTTCTCGAATTTGAATGCCTTCGTCTTCGTTCTTTTACATGAAGTTGGCTGCGGTTATTTTTATATTTCCAATGAAGTTGGCAACAATTCTATAAAATAAGGTGTAGCTGCCATTGTTGAAGTGCAAACCAAGTATAATGGTCTTCTTACACTTGGTCTCTTCAATTTATTATACTACATATTTTATAATTTGTATTTTATTATTGTACTTCAATAAAACTGAATTAAGGCCAATTTTCAGCAGTAGGTCATATTGCACTTTAACAAATTGAGGCCAAAATATATCAAGAAATAAGACCAACTTATTTCTACGTTATGCATAAGCAGTTAGTAACAAGAGTGAAATAAGGTAAATTATTGAAAGTTAGCCTTATTTCACTTTGTTGGAAATCCTTCAATGATTTTTTTTTAATTATTATATTTTTAAAATACAATATTTTTTCTTAAAACCTTGCAGAGTTGATATTTTTCCATACTCCTCTAAAAAAAAACAGCGTAAACTGTCATATAAGTTGCAGATCGCTTCTATTATTGTTTGCATCACTTTAGGTATTCAAATATTTAAATGAAATTATGTCAGGTCCATTACCTGGATGGCGTATGGCATTTATTTAAGGATTATATACATACATAGCACCCCTCACTCAATATTTTAAATACACAAAATTTCAATTTACAAAAACCTACGCTCTGTATAATTGTTTTTAACACAAAATTGTATTCGGAATCATTCAAAAACTTCTCAACAATCGTTCAAAAATTCGCAGCCATTTTTTTGTTTTTGCTTTTTGCATTTCATTCTCCAGTTTTTAATGTCATCTGAAGTTTGTCAAAATTCAGGACATTTTTAAGCATCAAAAAATAAAACAAAAATACAAGACAAGTCATTAGGAAACAAGACGACATTTTACATACTCGTATACCGTCGTGTTCGTTTTCGTTATCGTTGGAATTGAAAGTTGGAGCAAACCGCGAGGCACGTGCTCTTCTCCTAATAGCATAAGCAAACAAGGTTCCCTCAGTCATCATCCATTCCCTTCCCTTCTCTTCCCAAAGATATAACTCTATATTTTCGCTCGTTGATGTTGTTGATGTTTTTATTTTTCTTGTTTTTGTTTTTATTTTATTCCCTGTTTCCATTAAGGATATACGTCGTATTAATTTAGTCAGTTGTTTTTCCACCATTTTTGTTTTTCCCTTTTCTTTCCAAGAACAACTTCAAAAATATTCCTTCTCATCTCTCTCGTCTTTCACTCTGTTTCTGGCCTCTGGGCTGTTGTCTCAAATGAACTTTGTGAGCTCATTTAACTTGAAATGCGTAAAGTGAATGATAAAAGGAATCTGGCTGTCCCTAATTACGTTTATGGACTACATACGAGAAGAGATTGAGGACATCTGGTAGTTGATGCTAGAACAATCATATTCTTACTGCACTTTCAGGGATATACTCGTACATCACTGATGAATAGAGATGACAGAGGATACTCGTCTACAGCATAGAGTTGGATAAGACAGAAGACACAAGACACTAGACACATGACCTGCAACTTAAACCTCTTTATGGTTAGAATAGATTGAATGGCAGAAAAAGGTCTGTTGAAGGATATATGGTGGCTTAAACTTTGTTAATTTTTAATCTAATGATATTTCTTTAACATCTCATATAGCGTCTTATTTAAACAACTAGAAGAGACCACAACGTAAGGATGCCAATGCTTTAAGGAAAGGCCTTGGACAAAGTTGCAAGCTTAGAAGGTATGTGTTTTAGCATGATCCTAATTTGTAGGTTGTTTGTATGATTATAATTTACTGCATTAGAAACAAGGAGGACACACACAAAAAAGCAATAGATGCAAGGATATGCGCAAGGTTTGTAACTTTTTGAAATGTCAAAAATAGAAAAATATTATTGTAATAGTCCTCTCTCTAATGGTACCTACATATGTGTGTCGCTGTCGGCTTTTACAGCTTATACATCACATTAATTGTTTGACATTAGGTTTTGTCCTAGTTTCGGATCATGTTATTAATGCACCGCACTTAAGTAAACAACCTCAGCTAAAATGGAGGGAGGTAGGGCCTGTCCTTTTGGTTTCATTGTGCGAAACTTTTAAATGAGTTGTTGGTTTATTTAATTATTATTGGACAGTATAATGTAATGATTGAATTATGTGCGTTAATGGATGTTGGTTGTATTTAGTAATTGTGTTAAAATAAATCAAAATATGATATCACTCTGGCGGTGCATGTATAAGTTAATGACAATGTGGTAATTAATGAATTATAAGTTGACAGGATATGTCTGACCTTTTTATAGAGGAAATGTGTAAGATTTTAGAATTAGCAGCATTATTGAGGCAAAAGTAAGGAGTTTAACATTTCTTAACCACATTAAAACTCTTTTTCCCAAGCCTAATTGTGTGAAAATATTGGCTTAAATTATTCGAGCAAAACATACCGGAATTTTTCGTAAAATTCCAAAAATCGTTGATTATTTTTCGAAATTTTTTTTATCACCTAAAATTATTTATTCATTTTTGTTTCTATTTCTTCTTCTTTTCAAAACTTTATTTTAAGATTATAGAATAGCCAGATGACACATGGTGTTAGACGAATATGATGACCAAGTTTTTGGCAAATTGATCAAAAAATACAAGTCTAGAAATACTGGTAAAAATATCTTTATTTTTTAAGGTAGAAATGGTCATCAAAAATGATCCTTCTGATATTCCAAATATATTTGTATGGCTAAAATTTTGGCGCATTAATTCTCTGATTTTTTTGACGAGTAGCTCATCGGATTGATGCTGGTCGACTTTCTGGCTGTAAATGAGTTCTGAATCACCTTAAGCAAACACTTTTAAAAATTCTAAAAAGGTAACACACAAATATCTGTGATATTTTAGATAGTGTTTTAGAACTAAGAGCTTGAGAACTTAAAATAATAATGTAAGACAAAAGTATAGTTGGAACGCATTTGTTTACTATAAATATGATTTTCCCGTTATATGTTTGACGCGGCTACGAGTCGTTTGGAACAGTCTTATTTATCTACACTTTTTCCAATTAATACCCACTTCCAATTCTTCAAAAATGGCTCTTTTTGGGACATAAACCTGACTTAACATGACCCCACAAAAAGTAATCAAAAGAAGTTAAGACGTGCGAACGAATGGACTAGTTATCAGGACCACTTCTGCAAACAAGCGAAATTTTCGCTAAACTGATTTTGCAATAAATTGATGGTTAAACGCAATACCCGTGTTTTGTTGGAAAATCTATCAATAGTATAGTAGGATTTTACACGAACAACAAAAACAATATCCGTAGTATGAATACTACCGATAAAAGTTAAAGTAGAATCTTACTACGGATGGGTTTTTGACATTTATACGAGTCTCGAATGGATCTTATGTGATTTCGTTCTCAAATGTTGGTACGATTGATATTGCATTTGCATCTCGATGGCTGTGTTCGTTGAGTAGTTGTGCATTTGGAATCATGTGTTTTCCATTGGGGAAAAAAATCAATCTGTTACTGTTGATATTATGGACTAACTGGGCTTATTTTGCAAGAGAAAACAATAGAAAAGATAATTAAGTTTTGCTATGTTTCCACCAAAGGTTTATCTTAGTTTAGATTAAATAAATATTTTTGGTGTTTCCACCACACAAGAAGATTTAAAAATAATTAAGTTTGACAGTACTTTCTAAAATGCAAATGGTGTTTCGATGTTTCTTATGAAGTGCAAGTGAGATAGTTTGGTTCGTGTTAAACAATGAAGAACTGAATAGTTCAGCACCAAATAAGAATATGCTACCTATCTGTAAAACCAACTCCTCCACACAGGTTTTTCTCCACAAATTTTGACTCGACTCTGATCCCCGACCGGAATCGAGGCGAATCAAGCTCATTTCAACTCGGTTCAGGTATATAAAGAATTTAGGCGAGCTTCAAGCTCGCTTCAACACCACATGTTAATGTAGTAGTCTACGAACAAACCCCCTTCTTGAAGTTTTTATTTTATGTAAAATTGTTTGGTTAAAACTTTGAAATCGACTATCACATTACACAGACGTATTTTCTTGATTTTGTTAGTCAACTATCAAAAATCAAATTATTCTGGCAAATATTCAACTGTATCAACTTTCAAATATAAAACCGCACTACTGCGGATCGTTTTTTTGGCAATTTCTCACTGTACTATATATGGAATACCAAAAAAACACGGCTAATGTATGTCAAGTTGCACTATCTTGTAGGATTCAAATGTCAATTTTAAGCTATCCATCAATCGCAACAACAGCTCCTTATTCATTTCGAAAGTAGTACGGACCGATGATGAAAAGTATATATTTTCAAGGATGCAATTCTGATTCTTCAATGGTTGGCTTCGTTCCAAATACGGCAATTTTGTTTTTTGATTAAGGTCGTAAAATAGACGAAGTTATCTATGATCTTCGCGAACAGATTTTTGTTTTTTAAGTAAATTTTCACAATTTGTAAGCATTTTTCTGACACTAAACGATAAATGATAAATTGCCAAACCTTACTGGACCAAAATGTCAACGCAGTTTGCCATTCTTAACTGTCAAACCCTAAACAACAACTATAAAGACTTCACATGATATTAAAAAAAAAAAAACACCCTATGCTTAGAAAAAATGCAGAATATAAATTTTCATATTTTATAACTTGTGTCAACTTAACCAAAATTTGTCTATATAAATGACAAATAATGATCGATGTGTCATGTTGTCTTTTGTGCGACAAATCATTTGAACAAACAAACTAAACGAAAAAGTTGTATTCAGGAATGTGACAGAAAATATCAATATGCGTATGAATATTGAAAATGACAAGTTAACACCAAACCTCTTGTCTATACAGTTCAAATAAGGTAAACCTATTCGTTAATTTTCACAAGTTTTAAACAAATATGTATATAAATTAATTTGAACAAAATTAAAGTCTGACATTTATCATAAAGTTATCATTTATGTTAACTTCCTAATCACGTGAGAATTTAACATAATATCTCTAATAATAAGGGAAAAATGTGTTGTCTAGCTTTCTAAATAAATAAAACGTATTTTTAATTAAATAATTCAATTTAAATAAATATCAATAAAATATAGGTATCATAATATCAGTTATTTGTCAATCTATAAATATCGTTAGCCTTATGAAAGTTGATACACATCAAAATACGTCATTTGTGAGGTTAGGTATACCTTCTTTCATCAGCTCTGACCATCATGCAATATATTCATTTCATCCAACAGTTGTCGTCATCATCATCTCTGTGGTGCAATAAACATTTAGCATTTATTGATATTTTATCTCAATTTATATTCAACAAAGTATCAACACCAACTGACTTTTCCAAAATAAAAATTCCAGTCAATCAAAATCTGCCCACTTACAAAATAATGCACTTCATGTGTCATTTAAATGCAAATATGTATGTATAGATGACGTTGAGGCGGAAAAAAACAACGAAATCAACATTTAAAAAAAGCCATAAAAATACTAAAATTATCGGGTATTCGTTTAAACTCCCGTACATACATTTATTTAAAAGCGGAAAATCAAATCCGTCGGCGCGGCGGCAGCCAAAAGTATTAAACCACAAACAACACCGGATAGAAATGTACTACTTTTCCGCACCTTCTTTTTAGTTGCGGTACACAAACTCGTAAGAACTGTTAAGGCAAGTTATGGATTCAAATAAAATATACGATGTATGGCATACCTCGGAAAGGAATGCATAAGTTCTAAGGGTTTAGTTCTTAATAGAAAATTGTGGTTTGGCTGCCAGATGAACTTGCTCAGGCGAATAAACTTGTAGACCGCAATGTTTTAATTATTGGCTAGCTATGCAAAGTCTCAGAGAAACAAGACATCTTTTTTAAAACAAAACTTTTAGGTGGAAGTTCAAACAAACCAGATACTTTGATAGTTATTTTATTTACTATATTACAACTTGCCGGAAGCTCTCAAGGTGGCCAACTCTAGAGTTGACACAAACTTGAAAGTTGAGAATTTGAGAAGTTGAAATTTGTTTTCCTTTACTGTTCTAAATGTCATTTCGAGAATTGAATCCTAAATTCAAATAAATTTTGTTTTCGAAAAATTCCCCAGGATATTTATGACAGATACGGTATTTTAACTTTAGATTTGAATTTACTCTGTGTGATTGTTTCAAATTAAAGTCCATGTTGTTTGTGTTAATGAGTCATGGCCAAAAAAAACAAGATGTTGTCAAAAGTGTTATATTTCGCAAAAGGGGAATTCTGACTTGTTGTAAAAGCTCTACAGTATAACCCTATTATTGAAAACACACTAATGCCCAATTTCACAGTGAAAGTTTAAACTTAAGATCAGGTGAACCTGAACTTAAGTTTAAATTTGAAGTTCAACTCCTCTAGTTTCACAGTGTGCTCTGAACTTCAGTTCAATTGAACGTAGTTTAATTAAATTGTATGAAAAGAGTTTGGTAGCATTGTAGTAAGTCATGTGACGTAATGTAAGCAATACGTAGCTGTTCATCGTTTTTTCTTTCTCTCTCTGAAGCGAGGAACACGTGAAACAGCAACAGATATTTTGTGTTTTGTTGACAATCGGGGAAAATTTGTATTGTTTTAAAGTACCGTTGTGAGTTGTGATTTCTGTGAGCTTAAACGAAAAAATAAAAATAAAAATGGAAAACATTGTGAAAATTAATAGCAACAAAAAAAGAAGCAACAACTTTTCATCAGCTGATATAGATTTGCTGATGGTGTTGATTATGAAAAACAAACACATCATTGAAATTAATTCAATATATAATATGAAAATGGCAGCTATTCTGACAACTGTTGTAGTGCCTAAACGTTGAACTGAGGTTAAACGGCAAAATAGAATACTGGCGTTTAACTTAAACTACAGAATGAACTCAGTTCAAGGTTTAAACGAAAGTGTGAAACCGAATAAATTGTTGAACTGAAGTTTAAACCAAAACCGAAGTTTAAACTTCTACTGTGAAACTGAGGGTAACTTATCCTTTTTTTCGATCGAAAACAATTGTTCTTCTTTATGTTTGCTTCAAGAAGTAGGCGATGGATGATATTTCCTGCAATATTTTCTCGGAAAAGTAATTTTGAAAATATTTGCATCCAATAATTTAAATTTGACAGAGAATTCTCCATTTTTCCGATTAGTTTTTTTTACATTTTTCGGAACATAGAAAAATTGGAAATTGGTCAAACGGAGAGTTGCAAATAGAAAGTTAAAATTGTCAACTTTGGGTGAAGAATAAAAATTCCAAAATTGAATTCAACTTATGGTGAAGTAATTCATCAAAATCTACCAAGAACCAGAGTCCAATGACTCATCGAGCTAGGTTTCCCGATAATAATGGGAAACGATCAATTTATGTCTGTTTAAACGACTAATATGAGAATATTAAATTTATATATATTTATAAATATAAATTAAAAGATACTCTTGGAAAATGACGAAAAGACCTGATGAAAAAATACCACTAGATTGTCTTTACAAAACTGTTTAGAGTTTCCTACTTCATATTTTTCAGACAGAAAATTTATAGAATAGTTGAGAATGTGTCACAATCAGTTCACAAAGTTTATAGAGTACTTCGTGAGAAGAGTTGTGTTAAGTGATGAAGCTCATTTTTGGTTAAATGGTTTCGTCAATTAGCAAAGTTATGGTATATAAAGCGAAGACAATCCTCAAACCATTTCCGAATGGCCATTTCATCCATTAAACATGATTGTTTAGTGCAGTTTCCCGCTGAAGACATCAACGATCCAAATTGCTCTTAAGAAAGGAGTCAACCCTAGGGTAAAAGGGAGCTCTATTCCACCTAGCTGGTCACTTTATTTGAAAAAAAAAGTAAAAAATTAGACTGATCGAATGACGGAAATCGAAAATTCAAGAGTCTTACGCTCTTTAAAAAAAAAAACACTCATTTCAAAAACCACAAGTGTCAAATTTAAGGATTTTAAACTTTTTGAGGTTCAAAAAAGAATTCCTTAAAAGAAAACACCTACATACGTATGATTTTTTTTTAAATATACTCGTATGTAGAACAGCAAATTCTTGCAATCTTATCGTGCACTTAATGTTGGCCATAATATAAGAACCAGTCTTTTGCAATGAAAGAAAACGGAGCATGAACAAAGTATGTAATCTTTAATACATTAAAACAACATCAGAAAAATATTCCAGGCAAAAACCACTAAAGCGGGAAAATCATTTCATTTTGGAATCGACGGCGACGACGATGATGAAGACGGTGAATGAGGATGAGGACGAAGATGAAGACGAAGACGAAGACGAAGACGAAGACGAAGACGAAGACGAAGACGAAGACGAAGACGAAATCGGCAGAGATATAGAGCCGAGCCGACCAACTTTGAAAGTCTGGTATATGTAGGTATAATTTCATTTCTTGTTTGTGCCTCCTTCTCCAGCTTTTTTATTGACATAACATGGCATGAGACGGTATCGAGTTCGAGTCGAGTCGAGATGAGTGCGTAAAGCGCAAGGTCTAATGAGAAATTAAATGGGTTGTGTGATGTGACGTCGATGTGAGTGATACATATGGCATTTTTTGTTTCCTTTGACATCCGCATTTAAGAGACAAAAAAAAGAACTATCCCGTAATATAGACCCAACAACCACAAGGTACCTAACCTAGCCTATAATACACCATCCAGGTCTAAGAACTCTTCTTCTAAGGAGGTTTATTTATCTTGGATGTTTAAACGAGGGATTGACATCTATTTTCGTCGCATTAAAATGGAGGAAGTGATATTTGATGTAGAATTTAAGAGACACCAACACCATAAATACATAAGTGATTTCAGATGTAACTCTTCCTTCTATATGCCGGTACTAGTAATATGGTAGGTTATATGCAAATGACAGAAGTCATATATAAGAAGAAGACTAATTCTATTTTAAGAATTTCAATTTGTTTATTTTATTCCCTTGAGGGCAAGCTACTACGTAGACAATATTGCATATAAAACAAAAATAAATTGCTTGATTATATTCTTCTCTATGGCATCAAAATATTATTCAACCAATTTCTATACGTCAATGGCAAAAAGTTTTATAGATCAAATTTGTTACGAGGGAGTTGGTATTGTCATTGAGTTTCCATCGCCATCACTAACTAAGAGCAATAACAATGTTTGCATAAACGTTATGTATAGATCAGCCATATAACTATAACATAACAAGTGGTTATGAATTATTATTATTTTACATTTAATCAAAATCCTCAGAGCAATTTTAATATAGAATTCACTTGCATACATCAGATGGAAATAAATTTAAAAATAATAACGTAAACAAAACAAAAATTAAATAGATACCTATCAAACGTATATCAACAATGATAAATGTCACTCCCATAGTAGTACCGACTATATATTCATTGTGGTATTCCAAGAATATAAAGAACTTTTCCTATTGTCAACAATTCTGCCTATAGTAAAAGTAATTGAAAATGACAAGTTACGAGTAAATGTACATACATTGCACATACCTACACATGATGTACTTATATGGAATTGTTGACGGTGAAAGAACTGAGCATTTGACATTTGAAAAATACTTTTTATACAAGTGCCTGTCAGATAACATTATTGTATTTTTGTTGCAACTTTTAACTGCGATGTGAATAATTTCGTAGTCTTCTTCATCAGCATCGGCTTAGATTCATCTTTAACTATAAATTATGTTGTGATTGTCAAAAGAAAGTTTTCAATTTTGACTTGAAATTTATTCATATTTTGACATAAGGTATGTATATTAAATGTGACAGTGACAGTTGACCGCTGCAATTCATCTTTTCCATTTAATTTCAGTTAAAAGAGTGTTCATGAAGGGTTGAAAGATAATTTACATTTTAAATTAGCGAAAAGTCGGTTTGAGTAGAGTCAAGTCTATGAATGCAAATTAGCTTATTTCGGGTGTCATTAATTTCACTGTTAATATTTAGTGCCTGAGGCGTGATGGCGTTAGAAAAGTTTTTGTTTTAATTTATATCGGAAGGAATTGTCAAACCTTCAGTGCATAATATGATATAAGACGTTTGGGTTTCACATGAAATTTAATACCTCTTCGTAATGGTTCGGAGTTTTTATCCACTAGTCAAAACTTTTTTAAGCGATTTTATAACAGCGGCTTAGTGGTTCATTCAATACAAAATTTGTAACGCTAAATGCAAATCAAATATACATACATGTAAATATATTTGCGTACATGTGTTTCAATATCAATGAGGCATTATTGAGGTTCAATTTCGTCAATGTGCCGATTTTAATGTCGCTGCGGCATTATTGATTTTCAATATCGTAAATGTGCCGATTTATCTCATCCTTTAGCTCTTCAACTATTATTGTCTTCTATCAAGTTAGCACTATTTTTACTTGCGACATATAGGAACTATATGGCAAGTTTTGCATTCGTGCAAAATTTTGTCTGTCTGTCCACGCTCCTACAGCCTAAACCATTGGGTCGATTGAGTTCAAACTTGGAAGTTAAGGTTTAGAGCAGATTCGCGTTAGGCGTTTTTTTCATTTTTTTTTTAACATCAAAACTAACAGTGGCACCCATACAATTTTTTTGGTCAAAAAACGATAATTCGAATTTTCTCAAAAACGAACCGATAGATTTTTTTAAAATTTTCTTTAAAATTTTCTTTTTTAACTTTGCTTCTTTTAATAAGAAAAACATATTTTTGTATTGCTCAGGAAAGGTACCGGTCATAGAACCGTTTTTTTGTTTTTTAATTTTCTCAGTAACTTATGAACCGATTTCAATAATTTTTTTTTTGAACGAGCTCTTATACTGTCTTAACAATATTTGATTATCAAAAGTGCAATTTTTTTTTGATTGGGTTTTTAAAAAAATATTGAATTTTTTTTTTTCAAAATTCTATATCTCAAAAACGGGTCAACATTTTTTTACGAAATTCAAATATAGAGTGTATATTTATAATCATTAAACAACTGCATATCAAAAATATTTTTAGAACAAAATTGAAAAATTTTATATATAAAAAATTAATTTAAAAAAAAACCGCTCTAACGATTTCCGAAAAAAAAATTTGAAAAATCAAGGGTTTTTCGATTTATAAAATGGCATTTAAATTTTTGAAGACAAACTTATTTTTCAGGTAAAATTTTGAATCTTAAAATAGTTTTTTTTTTTAATTATTTTAACTGTATTAAATGTAACCTCCTCCCATCTCACCAGATCAAATCCTATGCATGAGCCCGAAAGAGCGCATTATTTTGACAAAATTTTAATTACATTCCTATCTTTTATCTAAATTAATGCATTTGGTACATATTTATGTATTTTATACTATAACTATTGTAAATACCAACGATGGCCGTGTAGCGCCACTGCATCGGATTAACGAATATGATATATTTAATCAACAATCTATTTTAAAGTGTCTATGAAGAAGTAATATCTTGGTACCTTTGTATATATGATTTTAAAATATTATTCTTTTACTTGCCTTCGACTAAATAGAAGAATAAATACTTAGTAGTTAGTACAAGTTAAAGAAACGGGGCAGAAAGAGTATATGTATTTTTTAAACAGACTCTTTGCATACAGGAGCAAGTTCGTGCGACCCAGTCGTGCATTTTATTTAATTAAAAGAGAGACTATGCAATTATTTGTCGTGATTTGGCCATAAATCAATGGTAGAAAATAAATTGTCGAGTCCTAAATTAAAAAACCGAACGTAGCATTTTTAATTTTTTCCTTTTACAATCATTTTGTTACAAATTCACGACAGTTAATTCCACACAAAGATCTGAATTTGAGCTTATTTTAACCATTTTTGAGGGGTGGAAGTGCTCACTTGCATTACCAATGGTTAATGTTGAAATTAGTTTCCTAAAATGTTCAAGTGCTAACTTCACACACATTTGTTTTTGGATTGTTGACGTTCACTTTTATATCAGAAAAAGAAGTCCAAAGATTTCAAGTTACATGATCGTGGCGGAGAATTGACATCACAACGATGAGGACGTAAGATAACACTGCTGTGTGGCAAGTAGCACCGTTCTGTTGGAACAACATATTGCACAGCTCCACATTACTAATTTCTTGTCACAAAAAGTGAGTTTTTATCTCTCGATAGCAAACACCATCCACACCAACTTAGACCGACCTCATTTTCAAAGAAAACTCTCAGTCACTCTGTGTAGAACTCTTTGTGCAGAACAATATGGGTAAGCATGCATAGGTGTTTTCACATCTCCATAACACCCGTAAAATTCGCACGATTTTAAATATTTAGTCGATTGCGTTGATCACGAAGTGTACGAAATGGATTTTAATTTCAAAGTCCATTGAATATTCTAAATAATTGAATAATGCAAAGACTAAAATAAAGAAATTTTAAATAAAGTTCTGTAAAAAACTTGACGTAAAGGTGTGAATTAATATAAATATCGTGCGTTATGTTTGAACCACCCTTTAATTGATGAATCATTAATCAAATCTTACATTAAATGACTGTCAAAATTGAATGACATGACAAAAATTTGGCACCATAAATCCCTTCTATTCATAAATACATGTTTATGTATACCTAAAGTCCATTTCATTCATCAGTTACTTTAAGTGACTTCAAAAAACACCACCACGATTTTGTTTTCTGGATTCATTGACTCCAGAATTGTTATCTCTTCTTAACAAAAGAACTTTTCTATCCAACGCTATTACATTCCATTGACCTTTTTTAATATTTGCAAAATTAGCAAAAGTCTACCAAACGCAAACAACGTTCCGTTCCGAATCATGCTACTGCTGCTTCTTTTACAACGCTGGTTCTAGGCTGCTTCGGCTTCTGCAGCACTACTCCAGATTTATTTTTTTGTGTGTGTACTTATCACAAAGCCTCCTTCCATTCACCGCTCGCTCATTCGCTCACTCGCTACTTGCTACTATGTTGAACACTGCACAGTACATGCAGATGGGAAATATTACACTTTCCTGCATGAAAATCCACAAAAGGTACTTGAACTGTATTTTACCCAATTGTTGGCAATGTTCAGAGGAGTAACACAACACTACAACAACAATAATAACAACAACAAAAACACAAAAAAGAAATATATTATACAAAGTTATGGAAGGATGATGCTTAGCAAAAGAGAGTGCACAAAACCCAACATAAAAAGAAAATTCTGCAAACTATGGAAAGAAGCTTATAGCTTCATATACAAATTGCTCTAGAGCATGATAAGGGACGACGGGTTGCAGTGTCGAAATGTCAGCCAGGATGTGGTTGGATTCGAGCTCTTTAAAGGTACCTACCTACCTATAGAAGGAGAATGAAATAAGAAAGTGTCAGAGGCAGTAGCGGGATGAAGTGCACACAAAACAAAAACAAAATTGAAGAACAACCATTGAATAACAACAACAACAACGACACAAAATACAGTAGCAGTAGAGGAAAAATGTTTAAAATGAAGTACAAACAAACGTCGCACATTGTGACACATCCAAGCTTTTATACATTTCTATTTGTCACACAAAAGTCAGGTAATTCTTTATCTGAGATGATGCCATCCAACCAACCAACCAACCCGCCAGCCAGATCAGACCAGACCATACAAAGCAATAAACCATGTTGGAAGGACATTCCACTTTTTATCTTCTGATTATTATTATTATTATCCTTCATATAATCTCTCTTTCTCTCTCTTTTAAGTAGATGACATTTTTTTACTTTGTTTTGTTCTTCTTTTTCTTTATTTAATTAAAAATAGATAATAAATTATTCTTTGTTTACATTTTTAATTTTCTCAAACTTAAGGACATTAAATAATTTGTTCGGGAAGAAGAAATGGCTTAATACCATACAAAATGTATGTACGTTTGTATAAAGCGGGTAGAAATAAAAAAAGGTGAAACTTTTGTTGAGATTTAATTCAAGTAGAACATAAAGTTATTTAATTTTTGTTTAATTTTTATTTTTTTTCTTACAATTGTCATTGAAATCAACAATGTCAACAAAATTCTCCTTAGAATACAATTCTCTACCTTTTTTTTAAACGTCGAACCGTTTTCGAGAGTTTAATATACAGGTAAACGATCCTACTTGTTTTGATTATTAAGTACCTATATGAGTTAAATAATTCTGCTGTAGTTTGGTAATCATCATTTGAGTCCTGCCAATGCAATGTTAATTTGAATTATCTTCTATATAGCTATTTTATCTTCTATATAGCTATTTTGGAAATGACACTCCTTTAAAAAATTGCTGAAGCAAACAATTTGGTATTTTTTTACAACAGCTATCAGATCATTCCCATAAAGTACATGGTCTATAACTAACTCTGGCAAAGTATCGCTTAATTTTTCAGCTGTTTTCAATACCTTGTCGTAAATACAATAATAATGAAATTCTGAACCCTCTCAAAATCTTAAACTATTCAGCTTCTCAAGTTAGATTTCGAAGGGAAATTTCTAGATGACTTGACTGGAAAACAGAATAAATTGTTTTTGGAGCAAGAAAATTTTGTAGATCCTAAAGTCATTCAGCCATTTCTGTGAAAAACCAATTCGAAAATTGTCAAGATTAGGAAACATGAAGAGTTTATTTATTGTATACATATATTTACAATTTATTAATGAATATTAAAAATTTTCAAATCACTTTGTTTCAACAAACTTGTATTCATTTAAAACTCGACTTCATAGTCGCACTCGTGCAGTTGCAAGAATACTAAAAGATCTTGACATACACAAATCCGCTGTATCTCCCCTATTGTTCTGAAGATGTGTTCTTTAACGCTGGCAAAACCACTGCGTATGCTTTTCCATCTTTCCTACTCTACAGGTCTCTTTCCGAGCGGATGGAAAATAGCATTTTTCCAGCTATATATAAAAGGCGAGTCCAATAGCACTCACGTCCCTTCTTTCCAAGGTCATGGAAACGCAAATTAATTATCAGCTTAAGAAATATCTCGAAGAACGAAAGCTTCTTAATGACCGACAGTATGGCTTCCGTAGCAATAGGTCCACTGGTGATCTCATGGTTTATCTCACCGAACAGTAGAACCAATCTTTACATACATCGTTTTGGAGAAAGTAAGTTTATTGTAGTACCCGTGGCATGATGGTTAGTGCGTTGGACTGTCATGCCAGAGGTATTGGGTTTAGTCCCTGCCTGCGAGGAATTGACAAATCCTCCAAGAGTAATTCTTGTTATGAAAAGTGCTTTCTCAAATAAGCCGTTCGGATTCGGCTTAAAACTGAAGGACCTCTCCATTCCTGACAACACTACGAGCACACAGGAATGGTTGAGAGTTGTAAGTCTCTAGGCCTTAGTTCTCAACGGACTGTTGCTCCTCCAAATTTATTTATTTTTGTTAATATTACTGCACTTGATATTTCAAAGGCATTTTATAGAGTTTAGCATCAAGCTCTCTTATCGAAAATGCATGCTTTTGGTATTGATGAATATCTACTTCTCTGGATTAGAAACTACCTTTGAAACCGTTCAATACAAGTTGTATTAGATGGTTTTAAATCTGAAACTCATAAAATAAATGCTGGTGTCCCCCAGGGCTCTGTTTTGTCTCCGACTCTCTTCCTCATATTCATAAACGATCTCTTGTCTGCCACTTCTAATCCATTAAACTGTTTCGCTGACGACAGTACCCTCAGCCTCGCATATTCGTTTCTAGATTCACATCCTTGTCCTTCGGTTGTGGAACTTCAACGGCAGCGTATGATAAGCTCATTAAATTCTAATCTTGACAGCATTGTCCAATGGGGAATTAAGAACCGTGTAGAACTTAATGCTTCAAAAACTCAATGCTCTCCAAAACTTAAATATAACTCACATATCTGATATCTGGGCAGATGCCCCTAAAACAAGTTAGTATATTAGATAGGATCCAAAAAAGACCTTTGAAAATGATAGGCGATAGAACTATAACCAAAACATTTACATCACTCGAACATAGCCGCAATGTTTCATGACTTTCTTTGTTTTACAGATATTTTTAGAAACAATGTTCTGTCGAATTAGCCAGTTGCATTCAACCCTCCCCAAATAATTCAGCCGTAATACTCGCACTTCCAGGAATGTTCATCAGTTCACCCTTGAGCTCAATTTCGGACGTACTATTAAGTATAGAGATACCCAACTCTGTTTTTCCCTCATTTTTATATTTAAAATTTTAAGACCAATGTGAACCGGTATATTCTCTTAAATCCTTCCCTATTTTCTTAACACTCGCACTGTGTTTAAACGTAAATATGTTAGGGGTATTAATAACCCCTTGAGTGTCTGTACATTATAAAAACAAAAAAAAAGAATTAAATAATGTTAATGGAGTTATAGTATATTCAGCACATACAAAATTCAAAAACTTTGTATGGGCAACATTTTTTCAAAAAATAACATAGAGCTTCGATACTGCTTTCCAAAGATTTGAGATAAATTAATGCGTACTTTGACTTAAAATAGGGTAAACCTTCTGATGAACTTAAGTTTCTCAATACAAATCCTTTGAATCTTCTTTGTTTGTTTTCGATCCTATCAGAAACAGTTTTCTTAAAGGGATATAAAAAAACAATATTCTAGTATAAGTGTAATTAAAGATGTTTACATAGTTCTTAAGGTATAACTATCCTTAAAAACTTGAATATTTCTCTTTAAAAAGCCAAGAAGTAAATTTGACTTTCATACAATAAAATGTATATGTGATTTAAAAGACAACTTGAAATCAAACACCAAGATCCTTCATTTTACCAAGTCTTAAATTATTAATCACTCTTTGGGCTCTAAAAATTTTGTATTTGAAGATATTTAAATCGTGGTGGTTCACACCATTGAAATAAATTAATCAATATCTTTTTGAAAACTCTCATAATCTGCATTTGTAAATATTTGATGGTATATTTTCAAATTGTCTATAACATTAGACATTTTTTGAACTCTAAGATATCCGGATTGTTATTAACGAAAAGTTTAATAAGTAAGGGTCACATATGACAATCTTTCTGACTCCTGATAAAAAACTTATCATTTTCAGTTTTCAAAATCTGCTTTCAATGAGATAAATAGGATTCTAGCCATTTATGAAAACCGAATTTTTCAAATGTTCTTATTAGAATCCTGTGATGAACTCTAACGAATGCTTTACAAAAAAAAACTGTATATTAAAAATCCACCTGTATCCCTCCTTCTCCAAGGAGTTGAATCCAAAAATTGTATAGACATGCATACGTTTTTAAAAGTGAGACGACCACTCCAGAAAACATACTGTCTTGTTGTTATGATTCCTTTGACAGCAAAATTAAGCCTTATTGTTCAAAAAGTTATAGACGTTATACTAAAATCACCTTATATTATTGAATCTATAAAATTAAATAATTTACCATATTTTACAAATTAAATGATTTTAATATTTTAGATTTAAAATAACACAGTCTTTAAGTTGTTTTATTGGCTTCAATTTAAGTCCACAAACATTTAGCACATTTTGAAGATTCTTTCATACATACATATATGTACCTTAATTTGAAACAGATTTTACTTAGTATTCATTTCAAAATAGGATAAGTTTTATGAAAATACCATTTAACATATCATTTGAATTTTATTTAATTAAACTTGTTGTATGACTTGCCCCGGTGATATTTATTTTAATTGTTTCAATTTTTTTTTTCTCTAAAACTAACTTGTTTCCTTCTTTGCATTCAGTATAATGGTAGATTGGCCAATGAATTTGTATATAGCTACAAACCACTAAGAAAAAATTATAGCTGTGAGAGAATTGACACGAGCAATCTAATTGCCTTATACAGCACCTTGATTTCTCACTTTCAGCAAAAGCATATTAATATCTCACATCTGAATAGGTACACTAGGTACCTTCTGCCTAATTCAAAAAGTATCTTCTATTAGCATCAAATGAATCTTATGGAATGTTACCTACAATTAATATTATCAAACAGCCAACAGAAAATATTCCAACAGATAATGCTTAAAATTAGATGAAAGATGAAAGTTTGTTGCAAACGAAAGGTTTTAATTTAGTTTTACTTTCTGCCTTCCGTAACAGTGAAATGAACACTCATATAAATAAAAACACTAAGTTATAACTACCTTATGTGTGTTCTATGCCAAAAGTTATAAAGTTTTTGATTCAAATTAAAATAATCCCTTAAAAATTTTTCAAGTGGAAAAGAGCTTATTAAATTAAATGTAATCAGACACTAGACGAATGGAGATCGATCTACCAAACGGCATTTTTTGTTAACAATGGGTCGTAAACTTTGTTAAAAAAGCAAAGACCATTGGAAGATGTATGTAATACTTGGGAAGAGAAGAAAACAATAAAAAGCAATGAAAGAAGCAGGCATTGCAACACACGAAATACGTTAAGGGTGGGCCATTTTAATCCTCTTATTAATAATAATAATAAATGGCAAAAACGGACTAGAAAATGTAATGAGGTGGCAACACTGCATAGTGATTCTAGAGACCATGCCATTTTGTCTGATGAAGATGCTAAGTCACCATGGTCCGTAAGACCCATAGGGGAATTCACGATCTAGTGCATTTAGTGGGGAATTGCATTTGAGTGTAAATATATGCACAACATAGTGAACGCCCGAAAAGCAAATAAAAAAGCAAGGTGTTCTTGCAACGATTTTTGACAATTGTGAGAACAGCTGATTATTGTTATTTTTATTTTTATGTGAAATTCAAAAGTTTATTTTGGTTTTAAAATGCCGAGGAAAACTGAAAAAAAAAAAACAAATTATTGATTCGCTTATAGAAAAAGCTGCTGCTACAATTATTGATGCCTCCCAATTGGCATCAATATTTGTTTCAGCAATCATTTTTTTATAATAAAGTTGTGCTGTTGGTAGCTACAAAAAACAGCAAATACTTGTAAACAAATGTTAAATGTTGTTGATTTATATTACCTCCAAGTCCGGATTATCCCGTATATAGTTTAAAACTATTTTAATTTCGTCAATTGACCACTTTTTATTCGGTTTTTCTCTTTTTTTATTTATTTTAATTAGATCAGCCATGTTGATTATTTAAATATCAGCTGATTTATTGCTGTCAAAACAGTGTTGCTCATGCTTGTGCATTTGTATACTTTAGGGTTTCAGCGAAGTAAATTTGCACTACTAAAGCATGTGCATATTCATATATTTTCTAGCGTTTATAGGTAGTTTGCATTTGTGACTCCCTCTCAATTATAAAGTTTAATATAGCCCACCCTTTATTATAATTACCAAACTTTGAGGAGCATATATGTTTTTGTCGGCGAATTTCAATAAAAATTATTACCTATTGGTTTACCACAAGATGCAAATTTATATGTGAAATAATTTTTACAACTTTTGTAACTTGATACAACATAATGTGAAATAAAACCACAAAATATTCTCTGAAAATATTCTATCTATGGAAGAGCTGTCTTATTTAATTGTATTTTCTATAATATAATGTTAGTGAATATATGTACGAGTATTTGAAATAAAATATTTCGTAAAATCCTAACAATTTGATATTTCAGCACATATCTTCTTAACAAATTGAAAATAAATTCTTCCAAGTCAAGCCATTTTTTCGCGTCTTGTATCTTGCATAACGTTACGCTGGTAACTTTAGAAGTCAAAAATCATATTTACATAAATACATTATTATAAGTTTCGTTATTTCATTAGATTAGAGATCTAGTTGGTAAAATAAAGTCAATAAAAACAAGTCGAAAGTTGATCATGGAAAATTCCAGCTTTTGTTGTATAACATTCTTTTTCTGTTGAAAACAATCTATTTTCAATAATAAAAAGTAAGCACTGCAAACCAACTTACTTTTTTATTTTTTAACTTATTAATACTTTGACCTTAATTTTAATCAAAATACAAGACAGTATGAACTGAAAACACACTGGTACCCATGATACTAGGGGGTATAGTAACAAAAACAAAAACTAAAACAAACGTGTAATGTGAATAGAAGAAAAATGTAGGTGGTCGTGGTGCATGCATGATAAAAGAACCACTCCAAAAAATCTCTTCACAGCAGAAGCAGCCAGAAAGACCTGTTCGTAAGTCCACTAAAATGGTCTAATGCTCTTGGCTAGTTACCCGAAAATATAGTCATATATAGGTATACACACCATTTATACATTGTTTGTATGTTTTTCATTGCAACACCTATCTACCTTGCTCTATGCAAAAATGAGAGTCTCACAATGAACCAGGTAGAAATAAAATTAATTGCACAAAAATACATTTTCTTATTTTTGATTGTTCCAAAATCTGTATTGTGTTTTTTTTTACTTTGGGCAATAACAAAATAAAATAAAACCTAATTAACTACTGCAGTTTTTTTTTTTTTGTAAAGTTGTATACATATGACCGAAATTTAATTAATTTACTAAAATGACCCCAAGGCATTGTGTAAGCCCCTGACTCTTTAAACAAAGACCAACTCTACCTACTTCTTGCAGATAAAATGAAAACTTAATAAGCACAGTTGTATACTCGTACGTTATATAAATTAGACTTTATTTTTATATGTCCCAAGTTCAGATTTATTAACTTGGTAGTTAGGTAGGTAGATATTGTACATATTTGCTTAGAATTGTTGGTCAACTTGACCTTGAAAGCTGCTTTTTTTATGTATACCTATGTTTTTATACACCTATTTTGTTTTTAAAAAGGGGCTGTATAATGTTGACATTATCGTTAACACTTTCATTTTTTTTGTGGTTTGTATAACTACCAATTTTATTTGTACAAGTGTTTTAGGTGTTAAATCATTTTTTGTACTTGAAAAAACTTGGAAAATTTTATATTTTTGGGTAAACTTCGAACTATTTTTAGCGTCAAAATGTTTCCAATTGAAATCGGATGTAGCTGGCGGTGCGTGTAGAGTTAATTCTTATAAATTATAATAACTAATGATGTATCTTAAATCGCACTTAAGTAAAAACTGTTTTTATTTTTTAACCGGAAATTTAGAATGCATGTTTGTTTTTATTTGGAAAGATGAAAAAAGGTCCTTTTTTGGAAATAGTATATATACTACATATTTTATTTCAAATACTCGCAACAGTAGACATTTTTTTTTAACATGAACAGCCTGTCACATAGTCCAAAAACTTTTACGAATTCCCAAGGAAAACTATCGCCAAATACGGTTTTAAGACTAAGACAGGCTAAATTGTATTTTTTTTTATTTTGTATCACACAAAGTAGAAAATATCTAATTGGATTAACGAATGTTCTAGTGAGAACAATGCAACTTTAACAGACACCTCAATATTCTAGAGAGCAATGATAAATTGTACATTTTTTCATGTTTATAAGGAGGCACATATGGACCCAAAGGCTTGGTGCTTAGTAAAAGGCACTGCGACCTATTAAGCGCCCCCGTTCCCGAGACGCTTCAATCATTAACTATATTCAATCTACCTAGAAACAGATATTCGGTGGGCTGGGCGGTAAGTCCGTCAAGTTAGCACTTTAAAATTTTAGGAAACTAATTATTGGATTAATTGTTGTGACTATTCTACTTTTAGGTAGTGTTTTATTACAACTGTTTAAACAAATTTCGTGGTAATAATCCCTTTAAGACATACATACATATGTACGTATACTTGGTTTAGGTAGGATTGTTATTGATGTCCTTGAAAATAGTAGGTTTTGGGTATTTTTTTTCTTTTGGAAGACTTGTTGAATGAGGCAAGGACCGGATGCAAGTTGTCGAGCAGATGATAATGATGATTTAATGTCATCTATTGCATTACAAAGCATTAGAAAAGGAACTACCTCTCTTATCATTTTATTATCAAGTCTGTTGGGGGGCAATGGATGCATCTGCTCTGCACCCCATTAATATATTCATTTATTTTTTAAAGGTACCTAAGTAGATATTCAAAATATTGTTGATTGTGTTTGACCAATTCTTTGAACTTGTTTTATTGATTATGTTAAAAATAGGCTCTTTTGGTCTTGTTTGTTTTGGGAATGCAAATAAAAAACTATTCCATCCTTTTTCCCAACGTTTCGTAAGAACTCCTTACTTCTTCAGGGGATATTTTTCTTTATTCACTATTTTTTGTATTAAATCATACTATTTTATTTTTTCTCCACACCCGACAGCACTGACACAAATTGAAAATAAATAAAATTATGATTAAAACAACAAGCAAAAACAAAAACTATTGAACTATTAGTTAACGTTGGGAAAAAGGATGGAATAGTTTTTTATTTGCATTCCCAAAACAAAAAAGACCAAAAGAGCCTATTTTTAACATAATCAATAAGATATTCAAAATATTTGGATACTCATCTTAGCGGGATAAATGATTTGAATTGAAAAAAAAAAATTGATCTTAACATTCCTACCAAATTTAACCACCTAATTTTGAGCATTTTCAAAGTTGTTAAACTTAACACAAAACTTAAAATGAGTCATTATGAGGTTTGTGGGAACAAAATATATTAAAAATATTGTTAAACTTTTGCTTGATTTTCATTAGCTCTGATTCGTCAAATATACTTCAATGAGCTTTAGGTTTCGTATGAAACATTTGCATCTAAAAACTTGGTTGAGTGAAAAAACAACCCACACGATCGAAAGGGTTTATTACTACTATTAAAATGTTTCAACTCATTGCGAGCGTTGGGAAAATACTGAAGGATTTAATAAACTAAATTAATTAGGTGATGCAACATTTTGTAGAGAACAAGGGCCTATTGACTTACAAATCTCAACAAGTGCGAAAAGTGTCAAGGATGGAGGGGACGTACTGCTTTTATGCCGAATCCGAACGGTTTTTTGGGGAAAGCAAATTTCATGACTTATTTCAATAATTATATTTTTATAATTTTGTCACTTCCTCGCCAGGGGCAGTACCCTTGAAAAAAAAAACTTTAGGTCGCACAGTCAGGGTTTAAATGCAAGACCTGTGGCATGACAGTTCTAGTCACTAACCATTACGCCACGGGAACGGGAAGTATTTAAGAGATCTCAGCTTACAGTTTTGACCATAATAACCTCTTAACACCATGAGATGCATAAAAGTAAAACATCACAAATTCGTAAAATTATCAGTAAATAAAATATTCAATAAAATTATTTATTTATACACCTTCATATTTATGTTTTTAGTATTATGATCACAATTTTCGAGCATTTGATTTCAATTCAATTTTATTATACAAATTTTCAACAAAGTAAATACATCAGCTGATTTAAAAATATTTTTCCCTTTCTGATCGAACACTTATTGGAACCAGTATGGAAAAGAAAATTTGACATTGAACTGAAAAACCTTGTAGTTTTCTCCTATAAACTCTTCCATAACTGAATAATATTATTTTTAGTATATTTGAATCCTTACATCTTAAACCAGGTGAGCAAAACTCTGTGAATAAAGGATTTCGCAAGAATTCCACAGTTTCTTTGTGTATTAACATCTATGGTGTAAGATAAAAGGAAGCTACACCCAAATTCCACCTCCTTTTGCCTCACACTCGTATTGTCTGCAATACAAAGTATGAATCATCAAGGGAAACAGAAATAGAAGAGAAAACTTCCTCTGTCTGTCCTCAAAAATAGAAGAAAACTTTCTTGCAACCAAATACCTCCTAGCTTTTGAGGTTCGATTGCCAATTTGAAAATTATTATACGACATCAAATAAGAAATAGTTATTACCTTTTTCATTTGCATAGACATTTAGCTGTTCATCATCACGTGCGACTTGGGTTATTATTGATGTTGCATCCATTTAAGCATTCGCTGTTAAGTGCGAATTTCTGCGCACTAAACGAGTTGATACAAAGAAAAAATAAAGTAATAAAGTAATTCAAAAATTACAAAATAATTTGTAACAAAAACAAAATAGAATATCGAGGCGACGCCGTTTGCGATGGCGATGGACGACAATTGGTAACCGACACGATTCTTGAATCCTCCGATTCTTGCCCTTCCGTTTTGCACTTTCGATCGGAAAATATTCTTCTCTAGACCAAGAGAAGTCGAAGCAAATAATATGTGGCCAAATTGATGATGGAATTCCGGCGTTTTCTATATTTATATCGCATAAATATTCGTTCACACACCAATTTTTTTCACACCACTTTTTCACGGAGAGACAGATCACAGCTGGTTTAGAATTTAATATTTTAAGCCAAATTGTTAGTTAATGTTAATAATCTACTTGCGGAGGCGACTGGCAACATTTTATTTTTTCAATTTCAATGTAAACAGAAACACGACAGCGGCAGCGGTAGCGGGCAGCGACACTTTAAGCGACGTCAACAACAACGGCAGCAGATGTAGCAAAACTTCCAACTTCCAATATTCTACGTTCCAAGTCTACGTTTTTGTATTTGACCAAAATAGCTCTAAAAAACCAGAGACACCAATATATTTATTTTTATTTTAGATTTGAAATCGCGAATTGTGCTCCTGGCGAATAAAAATGAGAACTGGACACGAGACAAACAGAAACAGAAACGAGAAACGACGACGACATGAAATCAGCGTAAAAGAATTTCTGTGTACGTCGAGTCGAGTGGATCCGAGTTCCGAGATTCGAGACGTCAGACGTAGCAGTAGCAGGAGAAACAGAAAGAGAAACGATGAACGATGAACGGAACGCAGAACAGCAACAGACGAAGACGATTAGACGAAAGACGAAACGAACGAACGATGAATTAAAAAAAAAAAACAAGTAATGTTTTATCTCACTTTTGATGTGTCACTTTTGGACGGGATGTGCATTAGCCAAAGCGAGAGAGAAGAACCCGTTTCGTTTTTCACTTGGCTTTTCCTTGTTCTTATTTATTAAAAATTAAACACAACCCGTTTATGAGACATTCAGCACTTTTGTACGTGGATTTTATTGATGATTTCAATTATTTTCATTCACTATTCACTGATAAATAAGAAATTATATCGATAGATGACGATTTTGTATGAATAAACCAAGAAAAGCGCAACAGCTCGGAAGGTTACTACTTCGTGTTCGTCGTCCCCTTTTTTCCTGTTATCCCCTGTGGTATCATTTCATTTCTCTTTTCAGTTCGAGTTCCCAGTCTCACTCTCTGACTCTAGCAACCGACTTGAATATAGTGCAAACGTAAGTTACTCCTGTTTTCTGATTCTGTTTCTTCTTTCTCGAGCGCGAGCTGCATCCAATGAAAAAGACAATTGGAAACTGGATACTGAAATTTATGCGAATTTAAAATGGCCGAAAAACTGTGTTATTTGAACGAAACTTTTCCATTTTCCAGTTAGAATTATATTTCCCCTCATTTGAAATGTCAAAATTTAGAAGGAATATTTGTCTCTTTTTGGTGTATTGTATTCAGCAGAACTAGATCTGTGTTTACCTTTGTTCTCTTTCTTTAAGCAACAAATGATTCATCTGGTTTTCATGAGCACAACGATAATAACACAATAGCAAACTTATATGAAATTGACGAAACTGCGAATGTTTAAGGGCGACCACTCACTGAAAGTTTAAGGTGCAATCTTCACTCATGCGTTATAGTGAACTTACACAAAAATTGCTTATAATTATGCTA
The DNA here is from genome assembly GCA_951509635.1 of Eupeodes luniger. Classification (NCBI taxonomy): domain Eukaryota; kingdom Metazoa; phylum Arthropoda; class Insecta; order Diptera; family Syrphidae; genus Eupeodes; species Eupeodes luniger. The sequence goes on from OX608073.1 coordinate 2,007,670, forward strand.
ATAAAATGTGGAATTCATGTTTGTTGGATGGATATCAAAATACAGAAGTTGAGACGTGTTGGAAAGCTATCTGAAAAAATAATTTTCTTCAACATTATATTCAAATCTCCCATTATGGCTGACGTCCCTTAGGGACTTAAGGCTTAACGCATAGAACACATTTTAACTCATATCTGAAAATTTCAATTCAAGTCCTGATGCAAGTCGTTTAAATAATTATATCATTTGAAAATCATATTGCAACAAATTACGGAGGTTGCTTTAAATAAAAGTTTTTGTATGATTCAAGCCCCGAAAACAACAAAAATTTGATTTTAAAGGCTGACTTTTGGAAATACATTGCTAACCGACTAAATGAGAAGAGTAAGCATATTATTTTAGCATTTTTCACAGCATAGCATCTGACATTCTGTAACTTGGTATTAGAAGCGTTGCGTTGAAATAATCTTAATGCCACGTTAAATAATCTTATCGTGGCGTTAAGGCTAGGCGCGCACATGCAACTTTTTCGAAACCAAATAGTTCGATCGTTAGTTGCCCAAACATCGCGCCCATAAGCATCTCTGAAAGTAATCAACGAAATAAACCAATACACAGGAAACATTTATTCACCTTGACTAAATTTTTCTCTCTTGCACTTACAGAAAATTATTCAACGATTTAGTTGAATGTCCGCGCAGTTACATATAATTCCTTGTGACACAAACTAAGAAATTGGTTCGAGGTGATCGTCTAGTTTGTGCCAAAACACAAACTAAAAAGTTGATCGAATGGGTGACAGAATGGTTTCTGCATGTGCGCGGACTCTCATATAAGTCTATAGTGCTCAGTTTAGAAACCAAACAGTTTCGAAACTTAGCCTTAGATTGTTTTTATTTAATACTACGTTTCCACCGGGCACTAAACCGAGATTTAGCTAGATTTGGCACGAATCTCCTTGAAATCTCGAAGATTTACCATATAAATTTTAATCTCTTCAAATGAAGATTTCAAATAATACTACGTTTCCACAGGGCACTAAACCGAGATTTAGCTAGATTTGTCACAAATCTCCTTGAAATCTCGAAGATTTACCATACAAATTTTAATCTCCTCAAATGAAGATTTCAAATAAAACTCATTGAAATCTACTTGGAAACATTAGTTTGTCAAATCAAACAAACTTTTTTTTCGGAGAATAATTGTTGAACCGACCCATTTAAACGCCAATTTCGTTTATTGACAGATGGAAATGTCAACAAAAACTATCTGTCTCACTTCTATATGACTCAAATTCAAAACAATAAACAACTTTCAAGAAATCACAGACGAAATAAAATGGAAGTATACAAAAATAATAAATATGTACAAGAATATAATAAAACTAATTACTTACAGATGATGAGTGAACAAATACATATTTTTTTCTTTTCGAAAGGAGAATAATTTGAAGTTTGGTTGTTATGACATAAACCAAACGTCAAATTAATCTCCTTTTCTTTGGTGGAAACACCTCATGATTTATTTTAAATCACTTGCCTTAAATCTCGGATTATTTGTTGGTGGAAACGTACTATAAAGGAAGAAGCGATAATAAGCCGTGTTTTATCTTTTATACACCTCTACTTAGAATAAGTTAAAAACATTGACTATTCAAATATGTTAAAATCAGATCCTGTCCTAATTTTTACAATAATGTGATAGCAATGCAATAGAATCGATAAACATCGGCATTTGAATGCAAACATTTTATTTTTGATGACAGACTTCAATAAATATTAAAAAGAACGCCCCCCAAATGATATTAAAAGTTCTGAATGTAAACAAACGGACCTAAATATATTTGCTGGATTTTTCATGAACTGTCAACTGTCACCTTACGCACTTTAGGTATTTGAAGTTTAGAAGAATCGCTGTGCATAACCATCTACCGAACCTGGGAATATATTAATTTATTTAACAAATTCAGATAAAAATGTTAAGCATACGCAGATTCCAGGACTTAACATTAAGGTTAGTAGTTTATATTTTACGAAAACACACCAATGTCAACTTATCAATTCATTCAGAACATTTGCTGCTCGTTCCAACCTCATCGCCAGAGACTTCAGTGATCGCAAAAAAGATGATAGCGACAGCGAAAGCGACCGAGAGGACAAGAAAAGACCAAAACCAGCAGCGATCAAGGAAGAAACAGCCGCGGAACGTTTGAACAAACTTTTAGCCAGCATGAATTCCGAAGACAACACGCAAATTGTTAAAAATATAAACATGGCAAAGCCAGGTGGAATTAAGAAACGTTCAAAACCAGAGGAAGATAACAACAATATTTTGGAGGCTGCAAAAAATGTGGCTTCTTTATTGGGCGAAGAAAATCAAAAACAAACTGAGGCAGAGCTTTTATCGAAACTCTTGAACCCCAACGGAACTCCTCCGACCTCACCACAATCCGCGAAGCAAGACGTCGATCCAAATGAATTGAGTTTAAGGTTGATCAATAATTTTATGGGTTCCCTTTAACGCAGCATCTACTTTGTTTTTTTTTTATTTCAGTGACTTAATTGTGGGAATGAAGATTGATAGACGCCAACCAGCCATTGAGTATTCTCGCAGCGACTTTGTACGAAAAAGTCTTGCTACTTCCCGCTCTGATCAGAGTCGGGATAGAAATGGAAACCAAGGACGAGGCCCAAATCAGCATCAACGAAAGGCAGAACCTAACACTGGCAGTGTCAACCTATTTGGTTCCAAGCCACTGGATATTTTTAAGGATCCCAGTAAGCTCCGTGACTCTCCCGACATTCTCAAGACATGGGACCACCTTTACCAGCACGAACTCAAACTGACCGTCACCCATCCGCCATCAAACTACTTCCAAAAAATGGCTCTATGGACCGAACAAGGAAAACTCTGGAAGTTCCCCATCGACAACGAACAAGGCATGGACGAAGAGTTCGCAACCGATTTCTCCGAGCACGTTTTCCTCGAACAGCATTTAGAACCTTGGTGTCCAACCAAGGGACCCATTCGCCACTTCATGGAATTGGTTTGTGTGGGTCTATCGAAAAATCCCTACATAACTGCCAGAGAGAAAAAAGCCCACATCCTCTGGTACCGTGACTATTTCGAAGACAAGAAAGAAATGCTCAAGGATATAATCATAAGTCAGAAGGAAACTCCAAAGAACATTTCACAAAGTTAATTGTTGTTTTATAAAAGTGAACAATAAAATATAAATTCATATTCGAACGTTCTGGTACATTTGTGGATTTTTACTGATATTCTCTTCCATAATTCTCTTTTTCATTGCTTGCCATCTCTCGAACTTTTCCATAACCTCTGGCAGCACCTTCTTCACTTGCATTCGGTCAATTTCAGGTCCATCATTCAATTCTATTTGAGTTTTAAAGTCATAACATGGTTGATAGCCATTGATTATGAGAAAGTGATCAAAATAGAAAGGAACAATTGACTGTTGCATGCCATCGATCACATTTAAACTCTTACGGACTTTCGTTAGGTCCTTGGGATCACCCTTCTCATGGAATGCTTCATAGAAGAATTTTGCTTCATCTGATATTCGTTTGATTTCTTTGTGTTTTACATGAACCACCTTCTTCAACTCTGATCGCTGAAGTTTACCTTCCCGTTTGGGCTTTTGGAAAGCAGGTGCCAAGTTGCGTTGAACTTTAACCATTTCGGAATCGATTCGCCGTTCAACGAGGACTGCTTGTTTGGACATGTTGCGACGGTAGGCGAGTAGGCGACGGTGTTTTTTCTCAACTCGTATACGTTGGGCGACTGGAATGGCCTCCAGTTGTCCTTATGAAATAAGAGCATGCAAACAGAAATTTAATCTGAAGAAAATATATATATTTTTTTAAAGCAACTCGTTGGCGTAATTGTAGCAACAAAAAGCGGTTCAGTATATAGTTTACTCATTGCCACAGCTAGACCATAAAATATATAACTCCAAATTAAATACGAGTATCAAAATCGTTTACTTATATTTATACAAAAACATTCGTCTTACCAATGAGTCCGTTCAAGACATCAGATATTGCAGCAACCTGCTCCAAAACTGTTAAATCCATTTGATCGGCCGTCGGGACTATGGCCTTGTAAATTTCCTTGCTGATTCCTTTTATTTCACACAATCGCTTATATCCAAACGTTTCCTTAATCGGATCCTCTAGAAGGACCTTCACTTCGTCCTTTAACTTTGTAGCTCGATTCTCCATAAAGTATTTATTGGCGCATTTATTTTCTCCGTATTTCTTCTTCGATTCTAGTTCTATGGTACACCAATCGCTTAGTTCTTGATATTTTTGTTCCAACTCCTCTGAGATCCATAGAGTATAGTGCAACTCTCTGAGCAGAACGAACGTTTTAGTTTTGAGATTCTCGATTCCATTAATAAATTCTGTTGCATTCTTAAAAACTAGAATCACCGGGTGAGGGTTTTTTAGAAAAACCTCATCATAGTATTCCTTAACAGCCCATGCATCGTCCTTGATTCGCTTCCGAATGTTTACTACGCCCCTCTTTGCAATGGACTCTTCGAAGCTTTCTAAATTTCCATCGGCGTTTCGATGGATCCAATCATGCTCTTTGCGCCATTCCAAATCGGCCAACAAGTAATGGAAATTCTGCAAAATGGTTCTACGTGACCATTCGAGTTCTAAACAAACGATTTGAATGTTCAGAACTGAAAATCGCTTATTTAACTTTTCATATTCCTTGCGGTAGACATCGGATGCCTCATAGTATGGCCGGATTTTTCGTACAGCCTCCATTGCAGCTGCTTGCTCTTTCTTTTCCCATTTTTCAAATAATTTTTCAAACAATGGCTTTGACTTCATTAACTGCTCGTGGTACTCTTCGTTCCGACTTTCGATAATTTTTGTCCGAACAATTTCACCTTGGATCAGCATCGATTCAAATTTCTTGCGATGTGCGTCTTTTAACATGGTGCGGCAAGAGTTCCATTTGAATAATTTTAAAGGCGGACGATTCTTAAGGTCTTCAATGTACAGTCCATCAATGTCGGTTGCTACCTGAGCGGTGGCTTTTGGCCCTTCTTTCGGCCCAAGTAGCTTGACTTGGGGATCTTCTGTTTCCACTTCAAGACGCTGTCTCAGTCCGTTCCTTAACCGTGTGTTAAATGTGAAGAAGTTATCTTTGCCTGCTAAAATGGAGAGCTGTTCCAGATGCTGACCAGCGAACGGAACAGTCCAATATGGATTAATTTCTTTTTTACTGGAGTCAATGGGTATTGCTTCAATACGACGCCTAATCACTTCTTCAAAAGGCACGACCGGCTTTCGGAAATAGTCCATGGGAACTTTCTTGTCCGCAGCTATTAGAAAACTTCCGCTATTCATTGATAAATTTGTACATTCTGAGGAGCTCAGTGATGTAACACAGGATTCTATGCTCAATATGTCTTCTTTCAGTTCATTTATGAAGGTGCTTTTATCGATTTCCAGTTCATCGGTGTTCATTTTTTCCGAACGTTTATTTAAGGTTGATTTTATTTCACTTATGAATTCAAGAAATTTTTCTCGACCCGGAAATTCTTGGAATTCGCCTTCTGTCAGGCTATGGATAGGCAAGTCTTTGGAGTGGCGAATCTCTTTTACTTTGGTTTGTTTGTCCCTAAGAAGGCCTTTGGACTTGCTTCCATGCTTCTCGATCATTTCATCGATATTAAGCTTCGGCATCGGAAAATCTATTTTATCCACATCACTTTCTCTTGGTCGAGCTCTGTCAAACGTTCCTGACACTTCACTTCTCTTCTTAATGACCTCAGATTGTTCGTCAGGAACTTTGGGCTTAACGATCTTTCTAGAATATCGAACGTTAATAGTCTTGTGTTCAGTTGGATCCCAGTGGTCGTGGTGATGACGTGAATCAAATTTCTTTGCGAATTCTGTGTCTTTTACACTTCTGATATTTTGGAGAATCTTTTGGTCTTCCTGAGGCTTTCTCAAAACAGGAATGTGGTTGCTTTGGACAAATTGATCAAGAAGAGGAGAGGGAACTCTTAAGTGTTTGTAGTCCCTTGAATCCCTTGGATTCTGACGAAGAGTTGTTTCTCGATATTCTGGTGCAGGCATATTTCCTCTAGCTTGCAGATCAATATGTTTCGATGCTATTTTTGTGCTCGTTACCTCATCGGGAACCCATTCAGAGGAACTAGAGTTGGATTCAGCAGCGCACGATGATTTTGCTTTAGAACTTTTCTCTTGAGGATGTGATATCCCTAGATATCGCATTCTCCTAATTTTTTCCATTTTCTTCTTCGTTTTTTCCTTTTCTACTTTTTTTCTTATGAAGTCCATGGTGAAACCCTTGAGATAGTTTTCACGATCAGTAATGGACTTTGGGGATATTTTTTTCGAAACTTTTCCATACAAATAGCCAGTTAAATTGAATTTCTTCTTTTTCAAGGTCTTGGGCTTCTTAAAATGCAACTTCTTAAAAGTTTTACGATCATAATGGCATCCCAGCGGCTTTTGGCGGAATTCTTGTATAGCACTTTTAGTGTGGAATGCTTTTAAACCAAGCTCGGGAGGATAAAGGTTCATCTCGCCATCGTCTTTTCCATTCTTTCTTTTAGTTTTCTTCAGAACTAAAGATTCAAACCATTCATTTCTGGTAATACAACCTTTCACCTTCCCGTCCATTCCACCGGCCTCATTTTGATGGAATTTACCTCTCAAGTTTGGACCCTGTCTATAACAATATCCACGAAGAAGAAATTTGCTTCCTTTTTTGCCAACAACCAAATCATCTTCATCATTTGTAGATTGTTCTATGCTCTGAGAGCTTGGCGAACTGGAGTCAGCACTGATTTCAATTCGACTTTCAGGTATTTTTTTCTTACTTCCCATTTCTTCGAAGAGATGTTGTTTGATTTTAGCGTGGTCTATGAGGATACGCTTTGATTTTTTCATATCATGTTTGAACTTTCGTGCTTCCGACAGATTATGAGGATATCCTTTTTTTTGGGAAAACATTGAAGGGTCAATCACTTCTGGGATGACGTTTCCATCGAGTTTGGTTACAAAATCTACAATATCCTTCTTGGCTAGCAGAATTGCTTTTTCTTCGGAAGCTATTTTCTCTGCTTGAACATCTTCTTCGTGTTTTTTAGCAGTTTTAAACTTCTTTTTAAAATGCAACTGTTTGTAGCGTTCCCTTCGCCTATCATCTTCTTCTTTGAGCCTCTGGAAAACTTCTGGCTTTTGCTCAGATCGAACGAGCAGTTGTTTCTTCTCACCCAGTAGCTTCGAGAGACGCAACTTAGGCTTCGCTTTTGACGAAGAACTATCTACAATAAAACGTTTCGGAATGGCTGATCTCTCAAGTTTCTGCTCGATTTCAATGGTTTGGGCCATTTCAAACTGAACACTACGTCGGCGGTGGAATCTCTTTACCTTCTGGTATTCGATTTGATTTTGGCAAGTCTGCTCATCTCGTTCGTACGTATTTTTGAAGTCAATTCCCTGGAAATCCAAACCAAACGGATTTGCTAAATCTATAACTTCGCAAATGCTGGAATTAGACGAATGTGATTCTGATACAACGTTTTCTGCTGTCTTTACAAGTTCTCTAATTCTGGCCAACTCCAAAGGCTGTGAATTAGGTTTGTAATGAGTTTTTTGCGGATTTCTCAAACAGAATCGCCTACGTGGATCTTCTGTTAATTTAAATTTTTGTTTGCATTCTCGTCCTGGACATTTTCCAATAAACGAAGGGGGAGCACCGACAACAACACTGTCTGCACATGGCTTGGTAAATTGCAAGAGTGTGGCTTTAAGGGATGTTCTATGTCTTGTATCATCCAAAACTCTTGACGAACTTACATGAGGGGGATCATTTGAAGAGGCATTTTTGGGTGATTTATCACTTGAAGTTGAAATGTATGAGGTAGATTTAGGAAATTTTGGTTTAATTGATATTATTTGTGGGATTCCGAAATCGCTTGATTTCACTTTATTAACAGGCGAGGTCGGCTTAGAACATTTCATTTTCAAGCCAAGATTTCTAAAAGGGAAACTTCGAGAGTTCAATATGTATTTATGTTAGTTAGAAATAAATTTATTAATTTCATTTGTCACTTGATCTGTTTCCAAAATATAAACCAGCTGAGGTATATATTTTTTAATGTTTAAACGAAAAAAATAGTGAGCAGATTTAAGTCTTCTACCAATTAGTCTAGAGGGTTTAAACACATTTTAATTAGTATCAAAAGTCGCATTTCCAAATTTTGTTGAACATTTATGTATTACAAATAATCCTTAGTATCTAAATTTATATTTACAAGTACTTAGCGTTTCCACTAGAAAATCGACTATCAAGAAATTTAGCTTTGTCAACGATTTTCTTGGTTTGATTCTTGTCAATCTTGTTGAGTTGTAAATCGACATCTCTACTAAATGGACGACGTTCAGGCTTCCCATTTACTTCTTTTTCCTAAAATATTATACGGAGCAAATACTAAATATATATGAAGTTAACATATTTGTCAGACCTTCCATTTACCTTTTTGTCCTTTTTCAGTTTCTTTTGATGAATTTCATACAAAGATTCATCGCGTTTATGCTTCTTTTTCAATTTCTTTGCGATTTTTTCTTGTTCGGCATCACGTTGTTTCTGGTACTTTTGCTCCGCCTTTGATTTAGATGATTCAGTGACTTTGGCTGCTGTCGGTTCGTTATTTGAATTGGGTGTTTTTGTCCAAGATGTTCTGAAATTATTTTTGAATGCTTAAATGCTTTAAACAATATTGAATGAGTTTGAAAATGAAAACTACCTATCACTAAAATCAGGTCGCTCCTTTGTATGGAAAGTCCTTTTTAGGCTAGCCAAACCAGTCTTCAATCCCACATCAGGTAACTCCAACATCCACTCTTCGCGCGCATTAATTTCTTCTTTATTGGCATCAGGATCAAGCATAGCCAATTTCATCTCCAAAGCCCGTTCCTCGAGCTTAATTTGTGCTGTGGTCATGTTTGCGAATGAATTACAGTCGGTTGGAAGAGGGCCAAATACCTCTTCTCTATCGTCATCGTCATCCTCACTCTCCTCATTGGATGGGTCCTGTGTTTGAAGTACTATACCATCAGGCAGCGATGGTCCAATAACAGAAACCTCTTCGATTCTACTTTCATTGCTTCTTGCAGAAAGGAGATGCGGAGGCAAAGCCGGTCCAAATGATTCCTCTATAATCTGTGTAGTTGAAACAGCTGGTGTCCTTACAATTAAGTTATCTTCAGGTGTTTTGAAACTATCACTAACGGCGTTCGGTGTTTTAGAAACCGAACTTTTGCGGGATCTTTTCTTATGTTTATGTTTTTTGTCCTTCTTCTGTTTCTTTTCCTTCTTTTTATGTTTCTTTTCTGATCTCTTTTTGCTGCTTGAATCTGAATCGCTCATTTTCTGCGAGGAAAACAAAAGAAAAAAAAACGCATTTTTATTTTAAATAACATTTATTATTCTTATGCTACTTAGCAGTTAATCTATTGGAAGGAACTCTTCGACTAGCTTTAAGCTCATTTATTATTCTCTAAGGAAGATAGGTACCTGATGATTTACTGAAATGTTTTCAGGGCTTTTCTATAACTATAAATAAGAGACTTAGATAAACCGGCAGTGGGTATATTCTTAATTGATTGTTTTATGCTACTGCGCCACACAATGTCGTGCAGGGACATTGACAAAATGTCCTGCACGTTATTTTTCGTTGAAATCGATTGAACAACATCTATATAGCTGCCTTTAGTCACAGAATTGCAGCGAATTCTTTCCCGCAGATGGATTGGCAATGACTTTAGGTGATGCTCGATGGCTTTTGCAGACTTGTCCTGCTCAAAAAATATCTTATTCTTTTCCCTCTCAGTTCCTAAAGCTACATAGGGAGACAGTTGTTTCAGTGCCGGATGATACAATTTAAAGAACTCTTCCAATTGCGGACAAACAATGTTCTTAACTTTGTTCTTATTCTCACCGAAGATCATTCGAAAATCCCCGCTGTAGCTTATTTTCGATATCGTGTGAAACAGTTCGAAGTCAGTGAACTTTTCTGGAAGCATAAGAAGGGCAACTACAAATGCTGACATGAGGTTTCGACCCAGAGCTTTCTGTAAACTATCATCGGCAGCAATCACCTGTGCGACAGGTTTATGCAGCCGACCAGCAAAGTACAAATGGGTCCACTCATTGAGGTCCTTTTCGAGGTGCTCTTTGGATATAACTCCATACTTAATGGTCACTCCTATGTCGGTCAATGGAACCAAAGTGTTAAAATACACTTTGGCCGCTAAATTGTTCTGATAAGATGCAATAAATTGACTGCCAAGTATCCTGAACCCTGAATAATGACTGGAATGTTTTTCTAAGTTCTCCGCATGCCATTTGTCGGGGTCCTCCACACAGAAAGCTAGATCTATAACATTGGATTTTTGTTTGGCCACACGTTCATAGCCAACTTGTTGTTTGACTCCGGAACCATAGGCAAAGCTGTAAACTATGCCGCGGGGAAAACGTCTTATTATTTTATCGTAAATATGCATTACTTTTGGGGTAAACCTAATGTGAAAACGGGTACTTTGATGACTAAACAAACTACTTTTATTGTAATTTTGAAACAATTTATTACCTTTTTGGATTACTTTAATTTTTAAGATTTAAGCCAGATTGGGTCACCTAAAATGTAAAAGGAACTCAATTGTCAATCTCAATACCGTACCGGAATGACAGATATTGAGTAGAGAATTGAGTGTCATTGGTTATCTTTTTCTTTCAAATTGCTACCAACATCTCTTTCTAACAATTAAAAACAGAACAGAGATGCCAGTATATTTGGTAAAAATGACAAGCTTATATCCTGGTTACACGAACATAAAAATACTTTTATGGTCACACACATGAACATATTAAGGTGCCAGTTATATTAGTATGAACTAGTTTTCGTCATTAAAAGCAATAATAATTGAAATTTGTTGACACTCTTGTTGTAATGATCATTTTAAATTGCTGTCATTGAAAAAATATTAATTATTGAAATCAATCATTTTAGGTTAAGTCATTGGGAGCAAAAATAACAGGTACACAAAAAGAATGGAATGTTTTCAGTAAAACTATTTTGTTCCAAACTATAAAATCAAAGTATAAGTGAACTAAAACACAAGTTCTGAGTTAAATAAAGTAAATAAATTGAGTAAACAAATTCAATACAAATTTTACCTTCCTAATTATGAACACTAATGATTGCTTAAGCTGGCACTCAAGCAGGAATGCACGAAAATTTTACATTAGAGGAAAAATTTTAATAAATTTGGATAATCTTGAAAATAGTTTTGAGAGTCTTAACTCGTGTTCAAATAGTCATATTTGTTGTTGTGAAGAAAAATTGAAATGGTAGAGAAACCAAGCAGTGCATGTAGTAAAATTTTCCGTAGAAAACTAAAATTTCTTCCAAAAGGTAATAAAAGAAATGTAATTTTTAACGCCAGACTGACGCATCTGAAAAATTATGGAAATTAAAAACTTGGCATTTTGTCATCCCTTTTCTATAAATCATCACAATCATACCTTTGAAATTTATTTTTGCACACGAAAATATTAAATAAGAGTTTTAATTCCTCTGCTGATCTATTTATAAAACGTTGTTTGAAAACTCGGTGTTACTGCTAAATTGCCAAGTTATGTTCAGCATCTTTTGCTTTAAAATACATAATAAAAGGGTATTCCTGCAACGAGATATAGTTCCTCCTCGGATTTAATTTAAAAAGTGTTGTAAAATGTCACAATTAAGTCAAAAATAATTTGGTATCGAGTTAATCACTTCTACCATTTCACTGTTCACATCAAATTCGTGAGATAAATAAATTTGTATATACATACATATTTTATAGCATTTATCTTTTTAAATTATTTTGGATATATGTCACTACTTTTTCCAATAAACTTGGCCGTATGGTGACAATATGGTGGGTTGAATATTGACTTCCAACTCCAAATATCACCATTGCTTAGCTGATAAATTTTTGGAAAATCACTAAGAATGGCTCGATAGTGCTCAGCTTTCACTGTAACAGCAGTAATTTTTTGTATATAATGGTGATTCTATAATGACTTGAGGATTGTCTTTACCATAAACTGCAGAAGCATTATATTTGTTAAAAGTAAATTTACACAATTTGGAAGCGTTGCTTTGGGCTTAAACGATTCATGATGAATTTTACTGAACAGAAATGATAACATAGTTTGGAACATTTGATTTTTGATGAATGATAGTAGAATTCATCAATTAGACCTGTTATTTGATAATCAAAATTGATGCCTAAATAGCTGACACAATACACAATATAACTTTACAAAAAAACATAAATAGTACAAATATTATGCAGCCAATTTGATAGTTTTATTTTAATATAGGTATTATTATAAATATGTGAAACTTCACTTCATGTCAGCCATTGATTTGACGATTCTAATTGGAAATTGTTCTACCAAATTGAATTAAACCGAATCACCTTACAAAGACAAAGATGGAAATTTGGTGACTCTTATTTGACTGAAAAATTATCACCTTAGACGATTAATTAAATAGTTTATAACCTTGGAGAGGGAAAATGCCCCCAATTGCTAAAAAGCTTCATACGCTCCGAATCTGAAATATTGTACTAGATCTGTTGCACAATCTCCCATCTCCATTGACAGCTGTTCTGACACCTGGAATAAAAATGAAATTTATCCACAAAAGAAGCAAAGAAGAAATTTCCACTCACAAAAACAGCAAAGAAAATATTTTTTTTTGTTTTAATTACAAACTATTTCCCCGTTTACCAATTTATTTTTAAAATAGAATCAAAAAAGAAATATTTTCTCCATTTCTTGAATGTGAACCCCGAGTGGATAATCGAATGAATCCCTAACAAAAGAACATTACTATTTTCAAAAATAATAAAACAAGAAGAAAATCATTGAATCATTACAAAGCACTGCGTGTGCTAAAGCGACTTTCAACAAGAAACCAAGAAAAGTTACATCTTGCAAAATATCTGCAATAAATCATGGCTAATATTACCGTTGGACAAATAATTGTTGACGCGCAGCGTATGGCCAGTCGAATCAAAGACTTGGAAGTCTTGAGCGGTGGCCTGCTGATGGAAGCAGAGGGCAATAATAGACATTTGGAGGCAATGAGAAAGGTATTTTCGATTTGTTCCAGTTAGGCAGTTAGTTTTTTTTGCTGCAACCCGTTAGTTGGTGCTTTTAAGGTCACAAATCTAATTAAAATTCAAAGCAAATACTTTGGCGATGTGGACGTATAATGTGGGTATTCATTTTCTTTTCAGTTTCAAGATGACTTGGACTCGTTGAATCATATTACACGTGACAAATCTAACGCCGATATGGTAAATCGCATAAACGTCCAGAACCCGTGTATAAGAAAAGTTCGCGAGGAGAATCGTGAACTTAAAGCTTGCCTGGAGGATCATGAAAGGGCCTTGGAGCTCATAATGCATAAATATCGAGAGCATACACAGAGCAAGGTCCTCACAAGTCAAATCAACTTCAAGGAAATGTACAACGAGAATCTGTGGAAAATAATCCGCGAACAAGCAGACAAAATCACGGAAATGGCCGCAGTTATGCAGCGAGCCGCGTCAATTGATGACGACGCTATGTACAAAGAAATCGAATTGCTGACAAAACTAAAAATCGAAAACCAGAATCTAAGGGAAATGCTTCAGATCTCGAATAAATTCGATTCAGCTGGTAAACTCATAACCCCGAATGCGCATCTGCTCGAGGACAAAGCAATTCAAACCGAGAATGCCATGTCCATCAGTACAACAGAATCAGATCATGAATCATCGTCGAAGACTTGTGCGAATGTAGCTAACAACAATAACACCCCTACTAGCTCGACCAGTGAAGACCAAATTATAGTCACACAATCTTTGGAATTGAGTGGCAACAACAACGTTGTGGCGATAGCAAATACGCCACCATCGCCCAATGCGGCCATAGACAATTCCATCATAGCAAATTCAACGGCCTCAACCATAACTGCGGCCGTCAGCAATCTTGAAAAGAGCCTAAAAAACACCCTGAATATGTCCAATAGCAGCAGCAGCAGCGATGACAGCCGAATCGACGTGCAACAGAATTCTGAAACACCAAATAATCCAAACAATGTAATCACAGCTGCCCCAACTACGTGATAGAAAGGAACAAGTCTAGAACCTGCTTCAAAATTACACAACACACGCTCCATCTCTCTTGCTTATTAATTAATTAATTAATGAAAAAACAACATCAATGAGTTTATGCTTTTTAATATTTTGTATTCTTGAATTTATCTTAATCTTTTTATTATATCGCAATTTTTAAGAGCGATGAGTTTCTTGTGTCTTCATTTAGTATTTTTTAACCCTCTACTGTAAGCAAAGACAGATTGAAATCAGTTTTTATTTTTAATTACTTTTTTTGACTTCATCATTAACTTCTATATCGAGGAGGGAGAAATGAGAAATAATTCCGAGATATTTAGGAGTTCATTGAAGAGTGCAGCGGAAGAGACCAATTTGAACCATATTTTTTAGATTATTTGTTTTATATTTTATTTTTCCGTAGCCTAAGTTAAGAACAAATATACACATTAAAAAGTTTTATATGGACTTATTTTTTTTTATCAAAGTCTTCTGAATAAAAGAGTTACAAAATCATAAGAACAAAACAAATGCTGTAGGATGAGGTTAATTTTTGGGGGAATGTTTTAAAATTATTTTCATGTTTAAAATTATTTTATTTGTTGTAATCAGAAATATGAGTCAATTAAATGCAACATTTTATTCGTAATGATTTTTTGGCTTTAAGGTCCCTCAAACATAAAATTATCAAAAGGATTTCTTTTTTAATTTTTTTCACAAATTTACATTTTTACTTTCACTTTACTTTACGCTCATATTATTGAATTTTTTTAAAACCAGATTAACGGCAAATTAAGTTTTAAAATGGTTTTTTTGTTTTACATTTTTTAGAGAGTTGGTTTAAATGTAAATTAAATTAGTATCATTCAAAGACTGTTTTCCTTTGAATCAAATTTTTGAAAAACTTAAAGCTCGAAACTTTTTTTAAATCTAGTTTTGATTTAAAACTAGTTTTGAAGAAACTCAATAACATGGACGTTAAAATATCCTTTTTTTCACATTTAAATCGGTCATCAATGTATTTTGAGCTTTGTCGCAGTCCTTTATACAATTTTTCATTAATACGCTTGAAATCTATTTCTAAATTGACATTGATAGATTCTTGTTATCAAATGCAAATTTCTTACGAATTATAAATACATATTAAATTGTACTATTATTATTATAAGTTATTTAGAAGAACCCAAATGATCTATATTAGATATGCATTCGAGCGGGCGGTAGAGAGTTACAAAGTCTATTAATCAATTCAGCCAAATTATAATTATTTGAATAATAGTCGTGTTGATGCAATTTTTCAGCTCTATTTGTATAAAATAAAAGTAAAAGTTTGATTTTTGGTCTCGAAAACCGTAGAAACACTAATTATTGATACTAATAATGTTATGTACAAGAATTTTGCATTTATTTTCTTACATACACGTAAACAAATAAATCATTTTCACGACTTTACGACTTTTTAGAGAAGCATTGATGAATGAAATCTAATAATTTATCAATGAATCATCAATGTGGGTCTATTTACTGCCTTTAGGTTTTTGAGAACAATGATGAACCATAAATAAATAAATGATTGCATTAGAAAAGGAAATAATATAATCTATCTACTGTACTAAAATAAATATTAAATGTATCTGAATAAAAACTACATCATAATACACAAATATCTTGGACGATTCCTTTCTTTATTTGGGGTCCCTTTTAATTTTAATTCAGATTAAGAACTTAAAATAAAATGTAAGATTTTAACTATTCTAGATTGAGAGATAAAGGTCTTGCAAAGATCAAGCAAACATGTTTTGAACAGTTTGCATAGATGGAGCTAAGAAGTGAGTCTGGAGCCATGTACAAAACTTTGCAGCATAACATAACAATACAATTTGTCTTTTGAAAGCAAAAACAAATGTACAAATATTTATTTTTAACTAGTTTGTTTTTAAATAGCAGCGTTCTTAAAATTTGCTTTTTCTACTTATGGTATACTTTAGGACTTTCATCAAAAAACGAGTCCAGAGCCGTGACATTAACCGTTCCAAATGTCCATTGCATATTTTGATTGTCGTTTTTGCAGGGATTTACAAATACGCGTCGTTTAATGGGATCTGCTTCGAGACAATTATATGCTTCCTTGCCCTGTTGAAGCCATTTGTTTATTCGGTCATAGTACCAAAATTGATTGCCACCTTCGCCATGACAGTCCCAAAGCCAAACAGGGACGTTTTTCCCCGAGGACTGTACGTCCAGGCAGTTATTTTTAAATCGCATGCGTAAGTCTCGATACCAACTTAGAACCCAGAATTGATTACTTTGTGGTGTTTTATCGTTTTTATCACATTTATAAAGGCCAACCATAGAATGTCGCGGTCGACTAAGAGTGTCCAAGCAAAGATGGGGAGTGGCTACACTACGTATTGTTCCAGATGCATAGTCTGGTGGTTCAACGGGCGGATACATTTTTGGTATGTCGAATGCGATTTGAGTCATGAACCACTTGAATGATTTGCATTTAAGTTTCTTTCGAATGGCTTTTTGTTCGCTTAGATCACCTGGATCAATATTTTCATAGAGACAGGGACTATGTTGGTAGATGTACTCCTTGTACTCATCCATCCAAACTTCGGCTACTCGCTTGTAGTTCTGTAGAAAAAATTGCCGCTTTTATAACAGAAGAAATCACACTTAAAATTACTCACTTTATGAAGGTAATCTGTTTTTCTGGGATTCTTTGAATCCCTTGGTCCCCTGTATATATGCGCAACTCTTGAGCATGGTGCATCTACAAGTTCTCCTCCGCACATCCAAATTTTGAAACTAAGCTCATATTGTTCTCCTCCCCAGATATCAAGGCCTTCATCGTACCCACCAAGTTCCCAGAAAAAATACGAACTTATCGCAAATAGACCTCCAGCCATGATTGGGCTTCGGAACGGTTTAGTTTTATCTACTAAATCTTCCGGTAACAATTTAAGCCTTTTATAATAAAGCTTCCAATCAAATGCACCTCGAGCGCCTTCGTCTTGTGAACGATATTCAAAGTTGTTATAATCAATGATATCAATGAAAGGACAAACAGAAACTCGAGGATCCTCGGCTATTGGCTCCAATAGAGGTGGCAGCCAATTGTAGTTCGCCTCCACATGAGAATCCAAAAATATCAACACCCGTCCCGTTGCCTTTCTAGCTCCAGCCATTCTTGCTCCAATTAAACCAGTTCTTTCGGGCAAACGAATAACTTGTGCGTTATGGAAGTTTTCAGCTAAGTACTGATCTAACTGCTTCATTAAATACTCGCGATCACTGAAATCGTCGACTAAAATGATTTCCTTCAACAGTTCCGGTGGTGATCGATTTACTATGCTGTGAACAGATCTTATGAGCACACTGAAATGTTCGTTATAAAATGGTATCACCACACTGACTTTGGGTAGGTTTCTTAGATATATCTTGGTTTTGCATCCGGGATGCCTTATATCCGGTATGGAACGATTGACGGATATGAAATCACTCAACAATGCGTTAAAACCATTTTGTCGGGACATCAATTTTTCTTGGTCGCGATATGCTTCATCCAGAACGGCCCTCTTTCCGCCTTCTCCGATTCCAACACGCTGAGCATCTTTTCTTATCTCAGCATAGTCATGCCAATCGATCTTCTCGCCATAATTTCGTACTTCGGCTATTTGAAGCCGTTGAGCACCTTCTATCTGATTTCCTTGTACTTCTGGACTATATCCATTAGGGAATAATCGTGATATCTCTTTCCTTAGTTTTGCACTACTTTCCTGAAGGCTCTGATTAATAATTCTATTTGTTGCCGAACTTAGTGATATGGTACTTATGAGAGCTACAAATAAAGTTATGGCAACAATTGATAAGAAAATGGCTTTCAGAATCCATTTCACGTTTCGTCGTCTCATTTTTCTATTTTGTATATTTACGATATGTACCTGAAAAGTAAACAAAGAATATTTAGAGCTATAAAATAGCAACGTGACCCAAATGCTAGATATTTTTAGAGTAATCAAGAAAACACTTTCTTCATTGTTCAGTTTCAAACACCTTTGTAAACATTTGTTATAAAGTAAATAGATAAAATAGAAACACCTATCGTTGAAAGCAAAGATCATACTGCCACATCTTCGAACATCTTCCAAAAAAACTTACAAAAAACTGAATTTAAATTTTGAAGAGAAATGATAACTCAATTGTTGATTTGGAAATAAGTTATCTATTCTATTGTACTGCACATTTCGCTCTGAAGGCTTAATTGCTAAAAAAAACCCACCCGAGGATGTATCATAAACGAGATACGACACCTTATAGATAATATCATTGTTATCAGAAAAAAAACAAATAGAAGCTACTAATAGTGAGATTATGGACTTTTTTAATGAAGATTTTCTTTTCAAAATACAAAATTTTGATAAGAATAATTTACCGTTATTTACAAGTCATATTTGAATAGCTTTTTTTCACCCGATTGTTTCCTTTAAAACTTATTGTTTCATTTTAAACAATAAAAATAACTGAAATTAAAATAAACTTACATAATATCTCTTCCTACGGATGCCTTTGACCTCCGCAGAAACAAAGTATTGACGCAATTAATAATGCCGAATATAATAATTTCTATGAAACCAACTTTATCTTCGAAGGATCAAACATATGTATCTCCAGTAAAATTCACTTTTCCAACTTAAAATTACTTTTGTTTAGATCATGTTACTAACATACATCAAGTTTAAATTTTGTATGAAATATTCTGTAACAAACTTTTGTATTCCAACTTACTTTTTTTAGATTTATACGATTTGTCTTTTCTACGAAAGATTCACATATGATGACCGTTACCTCAAATAGGTTCTTTGAAGTCAAATAAAACAATTGCAGATATATGTATGTACATAATTATACACTCATTATATATAGGTTTAAATACATTTATTCTTAAATCGCAGCGAAAAATATTTGTTTTAATTTGTATTAATAAATCTTACAGTTTGCTTTTTAAAATTTGCTCTTTCTGTGTCTTTTGTATTATATCACATACCTTATGATGGCTAGGGGTGCATTGGCAGAAGCGAGCGGGCTCCATTACTTTAAAAATGTTCGTTTTAAAATACTATCTTAACAAATCATATCTCAATTATCCTTATCTTCCTTACAGATTAGACCTTTCATCGAAAAACGAGTCCAGAGCTGTGTCATTGACCATTCCAAAAGTCCATTGCATATTTTTGTTGTCTTTATTGCAGCGATTAACGAATACACGTTGTTTATTGGGATCAGCATCGAGGCAATTATTGGCTTTCTTACCATGTCTAAGCCATTTGTTTGTACGGTCATAGTACCAAAATTGATTGCCACCTTGTCCATGACAGACCCAAAGCCAAACAGGAGCGTTTTTCTCCGAGGACTGTACGTCCAGGCAGTCTCTTTTAAATCTTATGCGTAAGTCTCGATACCGACTTAGCGTCCAGAATTGATTACTTTGTGGTCTTTCATGGTTGTTGGCACAGTAATAGAGGCCAACCATAGAATGTCGATCTCGGTTAAGAGTATCTAAGCAAAGATTGGGGGCGGCCACACTGCGTATTGTTCCAGAGGCATAGTCTGGAGGTTCCACTGGCGGATACATTTTTGGTAAGTCGAATGCAATCTCAGTCATGAACCACTTGAATGATTTGCATTTAAGTTTCTCTCGAATGGCTTTCTGCTTGCTTAGGTCCCCTGGATCGATATTATCGTAGATACTGGGACTATGTTGGTAGATATACTCCTTATATTCATCCATCCAAACTTCGGCTACCCGTTTGTAATTCTATGGTTAAAAAATATATCTTGCGATTATGTATCAAAATTAAACATAAAATTACTCACTTTATGAATGTAATCCGTTTTCCTGGGATTATCTAAATCCATTGGTCCTCTGTAGATATGTGCAACTCTTGAACATGGTGCATCGACAAGTTCTCCTCCACACATCCAAATTTTGAAACTCAGCTCATATTGTTCTCCTCCCCAGATATCAAGGCCTTCATCGTATCCACCAAGTTCCCAGAAGAAATCCGAACTTATCGCAAATAGACCTCCGGCCATGATTGGACTTCGAAACGGTTTAGTTTTGTCGACCAAATCTTCTGGTAGTAAATTAAGTCTCTTATAATAGAACTCCCAATCAAATGCACCTCGAGCGCCCTCATCTTGTGCCCGATATTCAAAGTTGTTATAATCAACGACATCAATAAATGGACAAACAGAAACTCTGGGATTTTCAGCTATTGGCTCCAATAGAGGTGGCAGCCAATTGTAGTTCGCCTCCACATGAGAATCCAAAACTATCAACACTTGTCCCGTTGCCTTTCTAGCTCCAGCCATTCTTGCTCCAATTAAACCAGTCCTTTCGGGCAAACGAATAACTTGTACGTTATGGAAATTTTCTGCTAAATATTGGTCTAACTGCTTCATCAAATATTCACGATCACTAAAATCGTCAACCAAAATGATTTCTTTCAACAGTTCCGGTGGTGAACGGTTTACTATACTGTGAACAGATCTCATAAGCACACTGAAATGTTCGTTATAAAATGGTATCACCACACTGACTGTGGGCAGGTTTTTAAGATATTTTTTACTCTTGCACCCGGGATTTCGTATATCTGGTATGGAACGATTGACAGATATTGAATCACTCAGCAATGCGTTAAAACCATTTTGTCGGAACATCAAATTCTCTTCGTCATGATATGTCTCGTCTAGAGTGGCTCTCTTGCCACCTTCTCCGATACCAACACGCTGAGCATCTTTCCTTATTGCAGCATAGTCATGCCAATCGATTTTGTCGCCATCATTTTTCACTAGTACGTTTTCGGCTATTCGAAGCCGCTGAGCATCTTCTATTTCATTTCCTTCTACTTCGTGACTATCACCACCAGGGAATAACCGTGATATGTCTTTCTTCAGTCTTGCATTAGTCTCCTGAAGGCTTTGACTAATTCTATTCGTGGCCGAACTAGTTGATATGGTACTTGTGAGAACTACAAATAAGGTTATGGCAACAATTGATAAGAAAATGGCTTTAAGAAGCCATTTCACGTTTCGTCGTCTCATTTTTCTATTTTGTATATTTACGATATGTACCTGAAAAGTAAACAAAGAATATTTAGAGCTATAAAATAGCAACGTGACCCAAATGCTAGATATTTTTAGAGTAATCAAGAAAACACTTTCTTCATTGTTCAGGTTCAAACACCTTTGTAAACATTTGTTATAAAGTAAATAGATAAAATAGAAACACCTATCGTTGAAAGCAAAGATCATACTGCCACATCTTCGAACATCTTCCAAAAAAACTTACAAAAAACTGAATTTAAATTTTGAAGAGAAATGATAACTCAATTGTTGATTTGGAAATAAGTTATCTATTCTATTGTACTGCACATTTCGCTCTGAAGGCTTAATTGCTAAAAAAAACCCACCTGAGGATGTATCATAAACGAGATACGACACCTTATAGATAATATCATTGTTATCAGAAAAAAAACAAATAGAAGCTACTAATAGTGAGATTATGGACTTTTTTAATGAAGATTTTCTTTTCAAAATACAAAATTTTGATAAGAATAATTTACCGTTATTTACAAGTCATATTTGAATAGCTTTTTTTCACCCGATTGTTTCCTTTAAAACTTATTGTTTCATTTTAAACAATAAAAATAACTGAAATTAAAATAAACTTACATAATATCTCTTCCTACGGATGCCTTTGACCTCCGCAGAAACAAAGTATTGACGCAATTAATAATGCCGAATATAATAATTTCTATGAAACCAACTTTATCTTCGAAGGATCAAACATATGTATATCCAGTAAAATTCACTTTTCCAACTTAAAATTACTTTTGTTTAGATCATGTTACTAACATACATCAAGTTTAAATTTTGTATGAAATATTCTGTAACAAAATTTTGTATTCCAACTTACTTTTTTTAGATTTATACGATTTGTCTTTTCTACGAAAGATTCACATATGATGACCGTTACCTCAAATAGGTTCTTTGAAGTCAAATAAAACAATTGCAGATATATGTATGTACATAATTATACACTCATTATATATAGGTTTAAATACATTTATTCTTAAATCGCAGCGAAAAATATTTGTTTTAATTTGTATTAATAAATCTTACAGTTTGCTTTTTAAAATTTGCTCTTTCTGTGTCTTTTGTATTATATCACATACCTTATGATGGCTAGGGGTGCATTGGCAGAAGCGAGCGGGCTCCATTACTTTAAAAATGTTCGTTTTAAAATACTATCTTAACAAATCATATCTCAATTATCCTTATCTTCCTTACAGATTAGACCTTTCATCGAAAAACGAGTCCAGAGCTGTGTCATTGACCATTCCAAAAGTCCATTGCATATTTTTGTTGTCTTTATTGCAGCGATTAACGAATACACGTTGTTTATTGGGATCAGCATCGAGACAATTATTGGCTTTCTTACCATGTCTAAGCCATTTGTTTGTACGGTCATAGTACCAAAATTGATTGCCACCTTGTCCATGACAGACCCAAAGCCAAACAGGAGCGTTTTTCTCCGAGGACTGTACGTCCAGGCAGTCTCTTTTAAATCTTATGCGTAAGTCTCGATACCGACTTAGCGTCCAGAATTGATTACTTTGTGGTCTTTCATGGTTGTTGGCACAGTAATAGAGGCCAACCATAGAATGTCGATCTCGGTTAAGAGTATCTAAGCAAAGATTGGGGGCGGCCACACTGCGTATTGTTCCAGAGGCATAGTCCGGAGGTTTCACTGGCGGAAACATTTTTGGTAAATCGAATGCAATCTCAGTCATGAACCACTTGAATGATTTGCATTTAAGTTTCTCTCGAATGGCTTTCTGCTTGCTTAGGTCCCCTGGATCGATATTATCGTAGAGACCGGGACTATGTTCGTAGATATACTCCTTGTACTCATCCATCCAAACTTCGGCTACCCGTTTGTAATTCTATGGTTAAAAAATATATCTTGAGATTATGTATCAAAATTAAACATAAAATTACTCACTTTAGGAACGTAATCCGTTTTCCTGGGATTCTTTGAATCCCTTGGTCCCCTGTATATATGCGCAACTCTTGAACATGGTGCATCGACAAGTTCTCCTCCGCACATCCAAATTTTGAAACTAAGCTCATATTGTTCTCCTCCCCAGATATCAAGGCCTTCATCGTACCCACCAAGTTCCCAGAAGAAATCCGAACTTATCGCAAATAGACCTCCAGCCATGATTGGGCTTCGGAACGGTTTAGTTTTATCTACTAAATCTCCCGGTAACAATTTAAGCTTTCTATAATCAAACTTCCAATCAAATGCACCTCGAGCGCCTTCGTCTTGTGAACGATATTCAAAGTTGTTATAATCAATGATATCAATGAAAGGACAAACAGAAACTCGAGGATCCTCGGCTATTGGCTCCAATAGAGGTGGCAGCCAATTGTAGTTCGCCTCAACATGAGAATCCAAAAATATCAAAACTTGTCCCGTTGCTTTCCTTGCTCCAGCCATTCTTGCTCCAATTAAACCAGTTCTTTCGGGCAAACGAATAACTTGTGCGTTATGGAAGTTTTCTGCTAAATATTGGTCTAACTGCTTCATCAAATATTCGCGATCACTGAAATCGTCGACTAAAATGATTTCCTTCAACAGTTCCGGTGGTGATCGATTTACTATGCTGTGAACAGATCTTATGAGCACACTGAAATGTTCGTTATAAAATGGTATCACCACACTGACTTTGGGTAGGTTTCTTAGATATATCTTGGTTTTGCATCCGGGATGCCTTATATCCGGTATGGAACGATTGACGGATATGAAATCACTCAACAATGCGTTAAAACCATTTTGTCGGGACATCAATTTTTCTTGGTCGCGATATGCTTCATCCAGAACGGCCCTCTTTCCGCCTTCTCCGATTCCAACACGCTGAGCATCTTTTCTTATCGCAGCATAGTCATGCCAATCGATCTTCTCGCCATCATTTCGTACTTCGGCTATTCGAAGCCGTTGAGCACCTTCTATCTCATTTCCTCGTACTTCTCGACTATCGCCATTAGGGTATAATCGTGATATCTCCTTTCTTAGTTTTGCACTACTTTCCTGAAGGCTCTGATTAATAATTCTATTTGTTGCCGAACTTAGTGATATGGTACTTATGAGAGCTACAAATAAAGTTATGGCAACAATTGATAAGAAAATGGCTTTCAGAATCCATTTCACATTTCGTCGTCTCATTTCTGTAGTTTCTATGAAATGTGCCTGTAATAATAAATGAAGAATAATTAAAGCCAAAAGCGAGATATTTTGGTTGTAGGCCATCTAAGACTTTCTTCATTGTTAAGATTTAAACGAATAACTTTGTAATCATTGAATTTTAAATAAATAGAAGAAGCCCCTTTCTTTAGACGGAAAGCTATAACTACTGCCACATCTTCCAAAAAAACTTACAAAAAACTGAATTTAAATTTTGAAGAGAAATGATAACTCAATTGTTGATTTGGAAATGAGTTATCTATTCTATTGTACTGCACGTTTCGCTCTGAAGGCTTAATTGCTCAAAAAAAAAACAAACTGAGGATGTATCATAAACGAGATACGACACCTTATAGATAATATCATTGTTATCAGAAAAAAAGCAAATAGAAACTACTAATAGTGAGATTTTGGACTTTTTTGATGAAGATTTTCTTTTCAAAATACAAAATTTTGATAAGAATAATTTAGCGTTATTTACAAGTCATATTTGAATAGCTTTTTTTCACCCGATTGTTTCCTTTAAAACTTATTGTTTCATTTTAAACAATAAAAATAACTGAAATTAAAATAAACTTACATAATATCTCTTCCTACGGATGCCTTTGACCTCCGCAGAAACAAAGTATTGACGCAATTAATAATGCCGAATATAATAATTTCTATGAAACCAACTTTATCTTCGAAGGATCAAACATATGTATCTCCAGTAAAATTCACTTTTCCAACTTAAAATTACTTTTGTTTAGATCATGTTACTAACATACATCAAGTTTAAATTTTGTATGAAATATTCTGTAACAAACTTTTGTATTCCAACTTACTTTTTTTAGATTTATACGATTTGTCTTTTCTACGAAAGATTCACATATGATGACCGTTACCTCAAATAGGTTCTTTGAAGTCAAATAAAACAATTGCAGATATATGTATGTACATAATTATACACTCATTATATATAGGTTTAAATACATTTATTCTTAAATCGCAGCGAAAAATATTTGTTTTAATTTGTATTAATAAATCTTACAGTTTGCTTTTTAAAATTTGCTCTTTCTGTGTCTTTTGTATTATATCACATACCTTATGATGGCTAGGGGTGCATTGGCAGAAGCGAGCGGGCTCCATTACTTTAAAAATGTTCGTTTTAAAATACTATCTTGACAAATCATATCTCAATTATCCTTATCTTCCTTACAGATTAGACCTTTCATCGAAAAATGAGTCCAGAGCTGTGTCATTGACCATTCCAAAAGTCCATTGCATATTTTTGTTGTCTTTATTGCAGCGATTAACGAATACGCGTTGTTTATTGGGATCAGCGTCGAGACAATTATTGGCTTCCTTACCATGTCTAAGCCATTTGTTTGTACGGTCATAGTACCAAAATTGATTGCCACCTTGTCCATGACAGTCCCAAAGCCAAACAGGAGCGTTTTTCTCCGAGGACTGTACGTCCAGGCAGTCTCTTTTAAATCTCATGCGTAAGTCTCGATGCCAACTTAGCGTCCAGAATTGATTACTTTGTGGTCTTTCATGGTTGTTGGCACAGTAATAGAGGCCAACCATAGAATGTCGAGCTCGGTTAAGAGTATCTAAGCAAAGATTGGGGGCGGCCACACTGCGTATTGTTCCAGAGGCATAGTCTGGAGGTTCCACTGGCGGATACATTTTTGGTAAGTCGAATGCAATCTCAGTCATGAACCACTTGAATGATTTGCATTTAAGTTTCTCTCGAATGGCTTTCTGCTTGCTTAGGTCCCCTGGATCGATATTATCGTAGAGACCGGGACTATGTTGGTAGATATACTCCTTGTACTCATCCATCCAAACTTCGGCTACCCGTTTGTAATTCTATGGTTAAAAAATATATCTTGAGATAATGTATCAAAATTAAACATAAAATTACTCACTTTATGTACGTAATCCGTTTTCCTGGGATTCTTTGAATCCATTGGTCCTCTGTAGATATGTGCAACTCTTGAACATGGTGCATCGACAAGTTCTCCTCCACACATCCAAATTTTGAAACTCAGCTCATATTGTTCTCCTCCCCAGATATCAAGGCCTTCATCGTATCCACCAAGTTCCCAGAAGAAATCCGAACTTATCGCAAATAGACCTCCGGCCATGATTGGACTTCGAAACGGTTTAGTTTTGTCGACCAAATCTTCTGGTAGTAAATTAAGTCTCTTATAATAGAACTCCCAATCAAATGCACCTCGAGCGCCCTCATCTTGTGCCCGATATTCAAAGTTGTTATAATCAACGACATCAATAAATGGACAAACAGAAACTCTGGGATTTTCAGCTATTGGCTCCAATAGAGGTGGCAGCCAATTGTAGTTCGCCTCCACATGAGAATCCAAAAATATCAACACCTGTCCCGTTGCCTTTCTAGCTCCAGCCATTCTTGCTCCAATTAAACCAGTTCTTTCGGGCAAACGAATAACTTGTGCGTTATGGAAGTTTTCTGCTAAATATTGGTCTAACTGCTTCATCAAATATTCGCGATCACTAAAATCGTCAACCAAAATGATTTCTTTCAATAGTTCCGGTGGTGAACGGTTTACTATACTGTGAACAGATCTCATAAGCACACTGAAATGTTCGTTATAAAATGGTATCACCACACTGACTGTGGGCAGGTTTTTAAGATATTTTTTACTCTTGCACCCGGGATTTCGTATATCTGGTATGGAACGATTGACAGATATTGAATCACTCAGCAATGCGTTAAAACCATTTTGTCGAAACATCAACTTCTCTTCGTCATGATATGTCTCGTCTAGAGTGGCTCTCTTGCCACCTTCTCCGATACCAACACGCTGAGCATCTTTCCTTATTGCAGCATAGTCATGCCAATCGATTTTGTCCCCATCATTTTTCACTAGTACGTTTTCGGCTATTCGAAGCCGCTGAGCACCTTCTATTTCATTTCCTTCTACTTCGTGACTATCACCACCAGGGAATAACCGTGATATGTCTTTCTTCAGTCTTGCATTAGTCTCCTGAAGGCTTTGACTAATTCTATTCGTCGCCGAACTAGATGATATGGTACTTGTGAGAGCTACAAATAAGGTTATGGCAACAATTGATAAGAAAATGGCTTTAAGAAGCCATTTCACGTTTCGTCGTCTCATTTTTCTATTTTGTATATTTACGATATGTACCTGAAAAGTAAACAAAGAATATTTAGAGCTATAAACTAGCAACGTGACCCAAATGCAAGATATTTTTAGAGTAATCAAAAAAACACTTTCATAATTGTTCAGTTTCAAACACCTTTGTAAACATTTGCTATAAAGTAAATAAATAAAATAGAAACACCTATCGTTGAAAGCAAAGATCTTACTGCCACATCTTCGAATAAACTAACAACAAAATTGAATCGACAATGTGAAAACTAAAAATGTAATCGCAGCTATGGTTGGAAGTGATAAATTAATTGAAAAACAAAGTTCGTATATTATTTTTGTTTGTTAAATATTATCTATTGTATTGTATTGTCTCCCTTTAAATGTCTAAGACCTGATTGATAATGCAAAGGTGCGATGATATATGATGATGATGATATGATAAATTAATTGCTATCAGAAAACAAAAAATTAATAGAAGCAATAATTACAACCGTATGACGGTGGGCAGTGAGGTTATCGACTTTATTATTAACAAAGATGTTTTGCCAACGAGTAATTTTGGTCTTTGGTCAAGAAATAACCTGAATAGGACTATAAAATTAGCATTAATTTACAAGTTATCTTTGATCAAATATTTTCTACACTTTTTTTTCATCAAGATCTAGAATAATTAATAAATTATGTCGGTAAGTATATACTACATAAATTAGGTTGATTTAGGTAAAGTTAACATTTTTTCTTTTTGCTTTCTCGCAAGGCCCATTCTTTATGGTTTTTTAACTATATAAATCAACAAAAAGAAACAAATCAAAGTTAATAATAGTTGAGTTAAAATACAAAAAGAGTAGTGCAAACAGCTACACGTAAGTTTTGAGAATTGATCAAATGGTGAGCTCTTCATAATATTTAAAGAACTTGATAATAAGGATACGAGTTAAGGTTAGTTAAGTTAGCTTCTCTTTCAATACAAAAAAGGTCAGTCATCAAGCTAATAATTGAGTGAAACTTCGTCTCGAACCTGGCGAATATGGTGGGGGCTAGTCCTCCAAGGTTTGGGCTAGGGGCTAGTGATCCCTTCGCAGAAAAAAAAAAACTATTAGTACCAGGACTAGAAAAAAACTGATTACTGATTAGCAAATCCGTAGTTTATAAAGCTGAAAGTACACACTTTGTTTCTGGTTGAAATACCAACCTTGTGGTCAGTTGATTTTTTAAAGTACTGTTCATTCAAGTCTAAAAAGAAAATAGCTTTTCAAAGTAAGTTCAAGGTAATAGGTATGCAATGATTTACATATGTATGTATGTATGTACATAAATAATACTACATATGAAGGCTCATATATTGAAAAAGTTAAAATATTTGTAGACTCTGTTAAAGAGCATGAAAAAAAGTTGAAATATCTTACTTGGTGTTACACTTTTTGCTGTAAAGCCAGTCTTTCTTATAACCATACCGGTTTGACATTTAAATAAACAGGCATCTTATTCAGATCCATGGAAAACTCTTTCCTAAGTTTTCATCTTGACTATGAATGACATAAAAAAAATCAAAAGCTATCCAACCGATAAAAACTTGTTTACGTACATATGTATGTACAATAATTTATCAGAATAAAAATAGAAACAATATTTATTTCTCTTTGTTTCAAAGATGTGTAAACTCAAAATACTATGTTTTATTTAATAGCCTACTAAGTTTATAATTTAACATCTATTTATAATTTTATTTTACATTACTAGTTACTTAGTACTTACCGAACCGAATAATGCCGAAGAGCAAACTGAAGTTGTAAGTTTTAATAAAAACGTATCTTATCAATTTGTTAGGCTGGGTCTCCGGTCTCCGTACTGCGGCAACTTTATTCACAAACAATTAAACCAGAGCAGTTTTTTTTTATTTTTTTCGGAAGTTGTTATCGTGGTTAAAACAATTTGTTGTTCATATTTTGGGATGATGTGGGAATGCTCTTCTGCACAAAAACTCTTATCACTTATCTTTTTGTGAGCTCTGAATGATATGGACAATTTTAGTAAACCATTTGCTTCAGGTTGGCAGAGAGCAAACAAAAGAAGGTTGGTAGGTATACCTACAAAAAGTACCTAGTCCGAATTTAGAGGCACTGACACTTCTTGGCCAAGAATTAATGAAAATACAGGTATGGAGTGCGTTATAAATAAATTAAATGTATATTTGTTTGGATCGGTTAGCACTGCACTAGCCTAGGAAGCTAGCTGGTAATTGACAGTGGCGTTGGCCGTTGAGTATTGAGTTGAGTTTAGTTGAGGCGATGGCTTCTGCTGTCTTGAATTTGGCTGGCTAGCTAGACTTACTACACTACCTTTACGGTTTTACCACCTCCAAAGACCAAACGGATGGTAGAGTCAAATGGTCAAGTGTAAGAGCAAAGAGCACAACCCACAACCTAGCACCCTTTCACACAGTTAAATATTTTGACAGATGAAAAGTGCTGCCACTTTAATTGCTTAAAAAGTAAAGTAGCAATTTTTTTCGTTTCTAACAGAAGTGACAATTTACTTTATAAGGCCGTGTGTGAATTGCGTTAAAATGTGTGTTAAAATTTAACCAGCGTTAAAATTTGACACTAATGAGGTGAATAAAATGGGTTAAAATTTATTGAGCTGTGGAGCAGGTTAAAGTGTGTTAAAATTTGACGTTTCTATTGATAGAGAAATTTGCTCTTGCTTTTGCATTCAATTTTTCAGTGTTACCACACCGAATAAATCAATTAATCAAAATGGGAATTTTGTTTGAATATTTTTGACTGTTGTTTTAAAATATGACATTAGAATCGAGAACAATAAATAAAAAAGATTTTTTTTTAGTTTCAGAGACTTTTTATTAACCCTGTTTTCTTAAAAATATGTTTTGTAAGAGAAATTATTTTTCCGCGAAAAAGAAAACCAATTTTTGTTTAGGGAAATTTCTTAAATTATCGAGGGAAATTTTTTTAACCTGCGCAGAAATCTTGGTTAAAATAATTGTTTTAACGCAATTCACACAGCAAATGGCTAAATTTGATCCCACCTCAAAGAAGACGTCAAATTTTAATCGTGGTAGAAGTTTTAATGCAAATTTTAACGCAATTCACACACGGCCTAAATAGGAGTTTAGTTTGACGCATTCCTTTGGCTATTTAATATCAGATAGATAGATTATCTGGAAAAGCTTTTGTGTTTTACGTGTAAAAGAATAGCTGATCCAAAACAGCAGGGCTATTCAAAAATAAATCCAAAGCTACCCAAGAATTTCTTATATTAATTCAACACACATATGGTTGAATTTAAAGGAAACAGAAAATTGATTCTCAAAATTTTATATTATTTGATACAAAAAGATAAAAGGTGAAGATATTATATATTTGTATTTTTATTTAACATTAGTTTTGGAAGTCAAATTATATGTTTGTCTGTTTTTTCAGAAGAGCTTTGAGTTGTTTCTATTTTTTTACAGCTATGTTATTTTAGCTATTCAGCTTGTGCAACAAGGTAACTAAAAATTCACCTATCCAGAGGTGGAATCAGCTAAGTTGATTTTTGATAAATGACAATCAAAACGAACAAATATCATTTATTTAATGTTATAGTCAAATTGGGCGTTTTTCCTTTTAAGCTCAGAGCAGAGAACTGAGCTGTCAAAAATCATATGATTGCATAGCTAGCTCGGAATAATAAAATGACCGAACAAATGGAGTAAAAAGCCGGACATGGCTGATCTCACGTTTGTTTAGCAATCACTTTAAAGTTTCACTATGGCAACAATGAATTTTGATAACTCTAATTTGAAATTGTTCAATTGAATTGAATTGAGTTGAATCATCTTACACAGACGGAAAGCTCGGTGTTAGCTTTTGTATATGAAAACTATAGTACTCTCATGGGCAGAAATTTTTTGCGCGAGCGGATGCCGTCGTTGGCGGTAGAATCGAAATTGGAGACATTTCGGGGAGCGAGAGAAAAATATTATTTCCATTCCCATAAGCAGCCAACAGAATAAGGGAGACAGTTAATTTAGCAGCCAAAAAGTCGACACAATTTCCTTCATTATATTTGAGTCTATCCTTGTATATGTTTTCATATACTAAGCTTCCATATGAAGGTCGATGAATTTGTTTTTGTAATTTCTTTATATCAATGCATTTTTATATGAAAAACGTTAATGTCTCAACATTGTGTCTAATAAGGGGATGAATGAAGTTTTTGTATGCTTACATCAGCTGTTCAGTATTTTGTACGGATTTTTGTTTCTATTTACATTCATAAGTCTGTTTCTCCTTGCGTACGATCTTTGTATATGAAAAATGGTTTGTATTATGTATACAAAGCTTCGATGGGATTTTTGTCGTGCAGATCTTTGTGAAGAAGAAGAATATGAAGGTAGTTATACCTTTGTATATGAAGTGAAATAGTACTATCATGAAGAGGAACGAACGAAGCGACGTCTGGGCTAACGTCAATGAACTAAATCTGCAAAGTTTGTGCAGAATTTTAATTGGGGAAATTTAGAGACAATTTGACAATACAAAACAGAGAAGAATGTAAACAAAAGTAGCTATGGTTGGAGGGAGACAATAAAGAGACATTTTGTTATTTATATTTATGGTATGTATAAAGCAATAATAAAGACAAATACCAATAAGACAAATACCAATAAGCCAAATAAATAAATAAATTAGGTGGCGCAACAGTCCGTAGAGAACCAGGGCCTAGTGACTTACAACTCTCAACCATTCCTGTGTGCGAGTAAAGTTGTCAGGGATGGAGGGGACCTACAGTTTTATGCCGAATCCGAACGGCTAATTTGAGAAAGCACTTTTTCATGACAAGCATTACTCTTGGAGAATTTGTCAATTCCTCGCAAGAGGCAGTACCCGCCAAATACCAATTCAAATTTAAATTTTGTAACTGTTGCCGGTTAGCCGATTGCACTGGTTGACAAAATTACGTTTTTTTCATGTTGCACAAACAAAGAAATACTGTTTAAAAGGATTAAGATGTCCTAAATTCGAATCTAACCTTTAAATTTTTCTATCACATCAAGTTTTTAAAATATGCCCCTTTAAAAATGCTAAAAACAAACAAAAACGGGTTTTTTTAAGCCTAAGTTCAAACTCAAAATATCTCTTAACAATAATTGTATGATGATTTTGAAAAGTACAAACCTTTCCCTTTTGGATACAATTCAAAGGATTTTAGTATCTTACTTAGTTTCTGGAAATTCGCATTATTTATGAGTCTTTATTTGAATCTATATGAAGTCTCGAAAAAAACTTGAATTTGATACTTTAATAGTTTTTTAAATTACGTTTTGGACTACATTTTTAGTGCTGATTTCGAATCCAAACTCATATTTTAACTATTTGCTCAAGTTTTAAAAATACCCGTTTTCAACATCATTTTTAAATTTTTTAATATATTTCAAAAACTTGCTATAATAGAATTATTTAGACAACAGATTCGTTACAAGAACCAAACTTACTTTCCAACCGTTTTGCCTTTTTCTGTTGAAAACTATTTTAGCAAAAGTGGTTAAGCGTTTCTTTTAGTTTTTTGTTAGACATATGTGATATCTAACAAATTTTGAAATTTTTTTCAAATATTATATGAAATAATATAAATATTTCAATTTAATATTGAATAAAGGGATTTTAGATTTGGAAAACATTCACGGATTTGATTGAAAAAAAGCTACTTAATAAATTTAGACAGCCTCAAAAAGCCGAATATACGTGTTTTTTCGCATTTTAAAAAGTAATATCTGAAAAACCTGGATGTGATACATTAAAGTCGGATTTAAATTAAGGCCTCCAAAACCCTTTGGAAAAGTGCAATTTCAATGCCAGTAGAAAAACCTTGTCGACCAGTGTTGCCAATGAATACAACAAAAATACGTTGAAATACCTATTTTCAAAACAAAAAGAAAATAGGTACAATGTTTTTGTTTTTCTTAGGTATATATGCATCTACATATGTATACTAGGTCAAATGAAAGTAGGAATTATTATACGCTATCAATACAGGTATGTAAGTATATTTGAAAAGAAGACAAATAAAAGTCAATGGAGGATCCAAGGGGGTTGAAGGGGTGATGACATCCCCCTGGAAGATATTTTTTTTCATATGAAATTCCCTTGAGTTCAAAACTTATAGTATTTCCGTAATGGATTTCACACCCCTTAAGTTAAGTTGCATAATTAAAGACTTTGTCTAAAGATTTTTTAGTAATTTACCTAACGATATTTACCAAAAAGCGATTTGAAGCAAATAAATATTGTAAGGCATTCTTAAAGTGTTTTTTCTTTCAAAATGGATTTCCTATTAAATACAAAATCTTTTAATTCCTTAAAAATGAAAGAAATCTACTTTTTGAAGTGAATTTGCTTTGGAAGCTCTAGAACTAAGATTTAAACACGAATTTCAAGAATATAAATGTCCCAAAAACATCAAAAGTGACACTTTCATCAAACTAATGGCAAATTGAAACACATAATAAACTTTTCATATCTATTAATTTAATATAAAAACGTTTTCGACATCTGTTATAATTTTGATAAAAATCGAATTGACCGTTTTTTTTAATAAAAAACCTAAAAAAACATCTAAAAGTTGGTAAAAATTGATTTTCGACTCAATTATCCTTTAAAGAAAGAAAAGAAGAAGAATTTAATGTATTGTTTTTGACATTCAGTAACATTTTTATAAAAAAACAACATTCAATTTTTTTGTAAAAATTAAAACGCAAAATTGGTAAAAATTGGCTTTCGACTAAAAATCTCGTTAACCTAAAAAAGATTTTGAAATTAAACTAGGTATTTCATCATATGCAAAATATTGTTGATAATTTTTAGTTAATCTTTTAGAAAAATTTAACTTTTTAAAACACACGAAAACCTACAGAAACAACAACAAATGAATTTATAATTAATTATAAATGGTTTTTGACTTAGGTATTGAAGAACAAAGAAAAATATTGACTTCAAATTATTTATCTTACACAAAATATTGTTATGAATATTTTGTAAAAGGTTTAAGAAAGACAAATCGACAGACGGGATTTAAAGTTATCAGTTTGGGTCGCATTATTATTCTTATTATTATTTTAGTTAAAATTATTAACTTCCAATAATAAGTTATTTTTATCGGTCCAGAATGTCTTAATACAAATAAGAATAACGTTTTCGACACATGTATCAATTTTTGGAAAAATTAAATTGACTTCGACTCGAATATCTTGGCCAAAATGAAGATACTGGCTTCAAACTAATTGTTTCTTACATTAGGTAAAATTTAAAAACAGATCTAATTGACAACTTTTTTGAACAAAACAAAAATTAACAAACGATTGGTAAGTTTTTTTTTGCTTCGAATATTTCGAGGACAGTTGAAACTATTGTCTTCAAATTTAATTTATTTAATACAAGAAACTGTTGATAACATTTCTTAAATTTTTTAGAAAAAGTCGACCTACAGTTTTTTCTATATACCTATAATACTTTATAACTATGCTTACAATAGAATACCAAATACGAATAACCTATGATAAAAATGAAGCTATACCTACACCTACATATGTAGGTACATATCCAACTTTCGAGTAACAAAAATTGTACCTACCTCCCTACATAACATAACTGACTCAAAATTGAATTTCCCTACCTAACGTATTGTTTCTTTCCAAAAAATGAAAAAAAAAACAACAAAAATCTGTTGCCAATTTTTAAATATGCACATCCACACAACTATGTACAATATTCAAAATATGGCAACAGTGTATTTATTGTGAAAAGAAATTTGAATTATTTTAGATTTTATAAATTTGAAAACAAATGCAACAAAAACAAAACCTACATAGTGCAATACATGTGAATATCTCCCCATGACAACACACAAAAAAAAACGCAAGCAAATGTACTACTTGTTTGCCTCCCTTACTCTCTTGATTTCTTACGAGAGTGAAAATAATACAACCACCTCTTTTCCTCAACTCGGTTTTTGTTTTAACTTCTGTAATCTGCACAACAAATTTTCAGTACTCCGAGCGCCGCCTGTCAGCCATCAATGAACTAAAAATTCATGTTCTTTAATAGTACTATAGTTTATATATACAAAGGTATAACTACCTTCATATTCTTCTTCTTCACAAAGATCTGCACGACAAGGAGAAACAGACTTATGAATGTAAATAGAAACAAAAATCCGTACAAAATACTGAACAGCTGATGTAAGCATACAAAAACTTCATTCATCCCCTTATTAGACACAATGTTGAGACATTAACGTTTTTCATATAAAAATGCATTGATATAAAGAAATTACAAAAACAAATTTATCGACCTTCATATGGAAGCTTAGTATATGAAAACATATACAAGGATAGACTCAAATATAATGAAGGAAATTGTGTCGACTTTTTGGCTGCTAAATTAACTGTCTCCCTTATTCTGCTGGCTGCTTATGAGAATGGAAATAATATTTTTCTCTCGCTCCCCGAAATGTCTCCAATTTCGATTCTACCGCCAACGACGGCATCCGCTCGCGCAAAAAATGTCTGCCCATGAGAGTATTAGCTATAGTTTTCATATACAAAGATAATGAGAAAAATGGAGTTTAAATCCTTAAAACTCGTAAAGGTACGTTCTTCTTCTTTGGAATTCTAGAGAAACTTTGAATTTGCATATTACCAATATCGACACTAACCCTTTATAGTTTTTACGATCTAATATCCAATATCGTCTTGAGTGAATTAGAAATTAAATTACAAAAATAGGGTTAAAAACGAAAAAAAAAAAATTGTTTAACAGAGGTTTTCTTAGTATTAATATTTTAAATATTTCCTATATTTTCAAAATGTAAAAAATCAAAATTATACCCTTGCTTCGGTTATTGGAAATCGCCCTACTCTAAATATTGTAGAAGAAAACAATCTGATGATTTAACAGTATTTATGCTGACCAGTGTACTCAAACAATTGAAGTCAATTACATATTTTGGTTTCATTTATAATGGCGTAGTTTCCGCTTGCACTGTAAATCAACGCATTTTACATTGACTTAGTAGTAGTAGTACAACGAACTAATCAATAACATTATTTGTAACGAATATTAGCTTTTTGTTCTGATATGAAAATTAAGTAATACTTTTCCAAGTCAAAGTCATAAATTCTCCATCGGGTCATGTTTTTGAAATACATTTCTTAAAATATCCATAATAGTGTTTTTAAGGCTAAGTTAAAACAAAACATATGCAGTTCTTAACAACAAATAAGTGCAGTTTTCGAATTTAAACTTCGATTTTTAACGTTATTTTTCTAATACATTTCAAAAATTTTATAGGATTGCCTTGTTTGAAAGGAAAACTAATTTGTAATCCGACCAAAAGTTAATGGCCGTTCTTGCCAAAAACCGTTTAAGCATTAATGGATCTATTTTTTTAATGATTAATTTTATATTTTATGAAATATTGGGATCAAAATATTACGTATATTAAAACAAAAAATTGTTTATGAATTTGCATTGCTCTTTTTCGAAATTTAAAAGGTGATGTCTCAACAACATGACGGTATTGAGCGACTGTGAACAATTTTTAAAATGTATACAAAATTGTGTTGACAATGGGATTAAAATAGAACTAGTTGAGTCGGTGAACTTGGGACCGTCTAAAATTCTATAAATGAAGTGATTCCTTTCAGTTAAAATTATTTTAAGACCACTATCTTTAATTTTGAATCTAGTTTTTTAAATAAAATACAATTTAAGGTATACTAGTCTACCCCAAATGAAGTCATTTGAAATTAGCCATTGTTTTTTTTGTCTTTTGCCACGAAGCAAAGAAATGTATGGCTTAGCCTGCGGATTCAATTATTGGATTTTCATTTTGCCATCAAGGAAACATATTCGAGGGGTAATGTCCACAAATAAAGTCCATTGTTGTGAAAATTAACAAACCGAATTTATGATTAACTTTAATTTAGGACGATTATTATGATGGCGGAGTGATTGTCCGCAAACTCAATAAGATAACAAGATTATCAAAATCGCAATCGAGTTAAATTTTGTATCAAATAGGTAGCCGGCGCGCGCGAGTAGTACCTATTTGAGATTAATTAAAATAATAAACAACTGTCAGAGCCGAATAAGGTTTGTTTGTTAATTTTCGCACAGACAGCAAAAGCAGTGCTGTCGCCCGATAGCTCAGTTTTGGGGTGGGTTCGATTAATTGGGAACAAAGGTAAGTTTTATTAATTGGAATGATTTACCTTATCAAATTAATTAGATTAAGCCTGTAAATAGGGTGTTCTCGAAATATATAAAAAATTAAAAGAAGCAAAATGGGCGCCAGTGATTTTTTTGTAAAAGGAAATCACAAACCTTTTGGAGCAGAACCGAACAAAACAATTTATAAACAAAATAAAAAAAAAAGATGTTTTAAACAGGTAGAAGTATTTTTAATTATTTTAAATTTTGCTTGGGAAACCTTACAAGTAGGATTAAAACCCAAGATCTTTTCTGAATTTTTAAAGACAAGGAATTGGTGTATAACACCGAAGATGGACCGTTAACCTTTTGTCCCGACTGGACAAAGACAATTTTTAAACACGGGTCGCGAACGCCTTTTCGGAATTACTGTTTTTCTTTTTCGAAACGAAAGCCCAACGATTATTACACAATTCTCAATATTAAGTATCACGCACAAATAAAAAAAAATCTACTCTTCAAATGCCAAATAAAATACTTAGCTTTTCTTTCTGGATGTCCTGCCAACTTCCCTCTCCTAGTTGTTTTCCAATCCTTCTTTTTTTCTTGCTAACTTCCTCCAATTTTCACTATCTTTCTTCTCAAAAATTTTCACCTTCTCTATTACTTTCACCAAACACTTGAATTTCTTTTCACTTTTCAAAATTTCTTCTCTCTTTTTTTTTTCAATTCTCTTGAACCTCCGGCTCAGAATCAATATCGCAAAAAAGTGATCTTCCAGGCTTTCACCTTGCCTTGATGACCTCTTCTTTCTTTTCCATTCCCACATGCTTTCGGCCAATCAGAAAGTATGGGTCTCGTTCGCGTTTTAATTCAGCTACACCTAGCATATTTGCAAGAGTGAGCGAACGCAGTTGAGACACCACTACCTTTCCTACTCGCACGTTTCACCCCAGCTTTATGCACTACCACCGTCATTGGATTCGCCGACCTCTGGTACTTCTTCCAGTGAGCGGGAATTCAATGGGTGCATTCAGCCACCCTATTCACACCCCCATAATTTTGGAGAAACTTTGATAAGTTGCATGAAACTCAAGTGTTTAACGCGTTCATTTTTCCCCTCGTAAGAAATTACAATTATGTGAAAATTGGTGAAAGCTTATCAATTTCTTTTTTTTTTGTTTTAACTGTCGGAGGGTGGAAGTGGGCAGTGGTTTTTAATCTCGCGATTCTACTCTATTCGTCGTTGGACTTTCGCGCAGACTAGGGGATTAGGGACTCTCGTTAACGTTCCATCTTTTACAATAAGAGATTGGTTTATGTTGGGCATGCAGCCATTCTCCTCTGAGTGACATCAGCAATCGAGGACCAAGTGTCACTCGTGCCTTTTTTTGTTTGCTTTGGTGACCAGACCACCTGTCTATCACCATAATTGGTAAGCATGCCGACCATCTGTCGTACCAACAGTCACTTTGTGGACCGCCCGTCACACAAATGCACCATTTTGTCCGCACCTGTTTTTGGTTGCTTTTCCAGTATATAATAAGAGCAGGCCACTGACTGATGGAAGACAGGATTCAACTGAACTCTTAGAATATCTTGGAGCCACAACGAAGAACGGAAGGTTAAAAAGGGAAAAGGATATAGAATAGGCGAGTGAAACTTGTTGTGGTAAATTTTACCGCAACAAATCCCACCCTTACCTCCTAGGAAATGTGCTTACAATTCTGTAACACATTTTCTAAAGGATGCCAAGGTAATGGAACACAAGATTAAGGATTTTCCATCAAAAAAAATCAAAAGGCAAAAACGTTATTTTAGAGATAATTCAAAAATGAAAAAAAAAATGAAAACAAAAAAAGAAACTACTTTAAACTATTTTCTTCGGATGCATCGGTATACGGTTTAAGATCTTTAACGTGCCATGTTCCGCGTTCTTTACCATTAATATCTTTTAACACGTACGTCCAAGGTGACACACGTTTCTTAATTTCAAACGGACCGACAAACTTCGGTGCTAATTTGGCAGCATAGTAATTCGCGGCATCCGACAACGTAAAGTTTCTACGCCATACCAGGTCGCCGGGGTGATATTTAACATCACGCCGTCGAAGATTGTAGGCTTGAGCAGCTCTTTTAGATGCTACTTCGAGTTTTTTCCCAATATCTAACCTAAGTTCTTTGAAACGCTCAGCGATCTCCCCCAGATCCTGGACATTCCCCGAACCATCTCCGACTAATGGTACTTCTCGACCCGAAGTCACCATATCCCTCCCAAAATTCGCGTAATAAGGTGAAACACCTAAAACCTCATGTTGTGACGTGCGAATAGCACACGCCACCTTGCTGAGCTGTAAATCCCACACTCTGTGGTTTTCTGCGACGTATGCCCTTAACGTCGTCTTTAGGATCTGATTGATCCTCTCCGCAGGATTCGCCTGCGGGTGGTAATGGGCTGTAAATTTCAATTGTGACGCGTACGCCTGGCAAAGCGTTTTCAGTTCCTTTGATCGGAACTGAGGACCGTTGTCACTCACGATCACCTTAGGGATGCCAAATAAAAGAAATACATTGTCTTCCAATTCCCTAACTATGGCCTTAGCAGTGGCCGACCTCAAAGCGAACAGAAGCGGAAACTTAGTAAAGTAATCTACCACCGTCAGAATATAGATAAAACCCCTACTCGATTTAGGAAGCGGACCTACCAAATCAATACAAATCATTTCCCACGGTGCCTTGATACCTATCCTCTCCGTCATTAATCCAGCTGGTTTCTCATTCACCGGCTTTACTTGTTGGCAAACTTTACAACTCCTAACATATTTAGTTATATCGGCCCTCATTTTTGGCCAATAAAACTTCGCCCCAATTCTGGCAAAAGTTTTCCTAACGCCCATGTGTCCTGCTAATGGACTATCATGGTTTTCCTGTAAAATAGCTAACCTATCATCTTTCCCTATCACTCTCTTCCATTCTTGATTGTTTTCGTGTACTACTACATAATTTGCCTTCACGAGTTTGAACAACTGACCTTGTTCAACTCGCCAGGCTGGGTATCTAAGGGGATTTGTATTTACTGCTGAAATCATTTTCTTCACCCAAGGGTCTGAATCCTCATCTGAGATACCACCCAACTGTGGCACTCCTCGAGAGAGCATATCCGGAACTACATGCTCCTTACCCTTACGGTGAATGATTTCAAAGTCGAATTGTTGAAGCCTAATTGCCCATCGGGCCAACCTACCCTGCGGATCTTTAAGATTGCTTAACCATACCAAGGAGTAGTGATCTGTCACAACCGTAAATCGAACTCCTTCAATGTACGGTCGCAACTTCTCAACAGCCCAAAGTACAGCCAAGCATTCTTTCTCCGTTGTACTATAATTTTTCTCGTTCCTATTTAGAGACCTACTAAGGTAACAGACAACCTTTTCTCCCTCATCGAAGTTCTGTGAAAGAACTGCACCGATACCGAAATCTGACGCGTCTGTTTGAACGACAAAAGGTCGTTTAAAGTCTGGGCAAGTGAGTATAGGTGCTGTCACCAGACACTCTTTTGCCTTCCTGAAACTATCCTCACATTCCTGACTCCAAATAAACTTTTTATTTTTCTTTAATAAATCTGATAAAGGCCGGAGTAATTCGGCAAAATTTGGCACAAAACGACGGTACCAAGAAACTGTCCCTATAAAACTCCTAACCTCTTTAACATTCCTCGGTGCTGGAATCCTAACCATGCTTTCCACTTTCTCTGGATCTACGTGTAAACCATTTCGATCCACTATATACCCTAAAAATTTTAAAGATGGCATGCAAAAATTGCATTTTTCCCTACTGACCTTTAATCCGGCTTCACTTAACCTTTTCATCACCTCATTCAGAATTTCAAGATGTTTTTCGAAATTATCTGCAATGATGATGATGTCGTCTAAATAGACGAAAACGTATGGTTCGAGGTCGGCACCCAAAACTGTGTCGATAAACCTCTGCCAAGTCGCAGGCGAATTGTGAAGACCGAAAGGCATTCTCCTAAATTGAAAAAGGCCCCTACCAGGTACCGTGAAGGCAGTATATGGCTTTGATTCCTCTTCCATAGGAATCTGCCAATACGCGGACTTAATATCAAGCGAGGACAAGAACCTCGCACCTCTTAGTCTATCTAAAATTGCGTTAATATATGGTAGTGGATAAGCATCCCTATCTGTATTCTTATTTAGTTTCCTATAGTCCACACAGAACCTATAGGAACCATCCTTCTTTTTAACTAATAGTATTGGAGATGACCACGCACTTGTCGATCTCTCAATAACTCCTGCCTCTAACATCTCGTTTAATTCCCTATCTATGTGTCCCTGCATTGCCGGAGAAACCGGATAATACCGTTGTTTAATCGGTTCCGCCGACGTCCTGATTTTGTGTTCAACCATTGTTGTACACCCTAAGCCTTCTGGCATTTTCCTAAATGATTCTTCAATAAGATCGTCTAACAATTTAATTTCCCTATCACTCAATTCAGAACGTTCTGTAATAGAACAGATCGAAACCGGCTGTTCCGAAAAATTCCACTCACGTGATCTTAAATCCGGGACAATTCCCGACAAGGCCCAAAAATCGGCACCCAAAATCAACGTGAGTGGTAGAGTTGGTATTACAAGACAGTCCATAACTACTACCTTGTCTTCTACTACAATTGGAAGAGAAATTGTCCCTAAAACCTCAACACCTTTTCCGTCAGCTAAACGTACGCTGCGGACCCTATCTGTCTTTACTGAAAGACCTAAATTCTGTAATATTTCCCAAGAATCCCTACCTATTATGGTTCTAGAAGCTCCTGAATCTAATAACCCTAAAAATCTAGTACCATAAATTCTAACACTCAAAAATGGTCTCCTATCACTACCGTTTGCCTCCAAAGTAAAGCCTAGATGAATTTGGTCTGCCGGCTGGTTCCCAGCAGGCAACCTATTCACTTCCTGCGGACTTCCCGCCCTGCTGGCGCAAGAGCCCGTTGCCCGTTTCCCGAGCATCGCCGACAATTCTGTTTCTTGACCCCTAACTGCCCACAACCAAAGCAACGCCTAGGAGCGGAACACCTATTTGCAAAATGGCCTGATCCATTGCAATTGTAACATCTCATCAACGAGTTTTGACTTGAAGAACTGGCCTGATTTTTGGTTTGGTCATTCCCCACAACAACCGAAACCATTGGAGTTTCTATACCTACATACGCTAGATCCGGTTCTAGCAGATTCCTATTATCCCTAACACTAGGTGGTGGAAGATACGATTCCACGTTTGCCCTAACCGCTTCTAAGTTCCTACCTAATGCAACCAAGTCGGACACACAACTTGGTTTAGCCAAACCAAGCTGAGTTTGGTAGAAAGGTGTCAAGTTCCTTTGGATCATTGACAACTTCCTACTTTCCGATATTGGTTCCGTTAACCTACCAAACAGATTTTGCATTGTCGCCACATAGACTCCGATGGATTCATCTTTGCCTTGTGTGCGACGCCTAATCTCATCTAAGAGGGAATCATCGTAATTCGGTGGCAAGAATTCCAGCTTCAACTCCCTGACTAATTCTGGCCACGAATTAACTGACAACCTAATAGCCCTATACCAAATAAGAGCTTTACCCACAAAAAGCTCAACTGCTGCCTTAAAAAGTTGGGTTTCTGAAACCCCTCTAGCTGAACGTATTTCCTGAACTCTTTCTAAAAACGAGTTCACTGAGGCACCACAGCGCTCTCCAGTGAACTTCACATCCCACTTCGAAATATTCTGAAATTTGTCCCTACTCTCTATGACCTGTTCTAAAATCGGATTATCCTGACTAATACTGTTGCTCTTATTCCCTTCGCTACTACTGGCATTTCCTAATCCCA
Organism: Eupeodes luniger; assembly: GCA_951509635.1. Taxonomy (NCBI): domain Eukaryota; kingdom Metazoa; phylum Arthropoda; class Insecta; order Diptera; family Syrphidae; genus Eupeodes; species Eupeodes luniger. The sequence goes on from OX608073.1 coordinate 2,051,432, forward strand.
TCGTTGTATTGGTCTTCATCGCATCCTTTACACATTTTCCTTCATTGATTTTCTCCTCATCTTTATCGGTCTCTTCATCCCCTTCCAATTCTGCCATAGCCATTATCAAACTGTTTTTCAATGATGCCCTACTCTTCTCCTGTGTTTCGTTTTCTGGTAAGGCCCTATCAATCCTGCGTAAACCCCATTCTATCTTTGTTAGAATCTTTAAATATTCTTTAGAAGGATTTTCCAAAAGTTTCCCTATTTCTCCTAACTTCTTTTCCACGGCCTGGGAATCCTCTTCGAATTTGAAAGGATAACCGGGAAGTGTAAAAGAATTCCTACGTTCTAATTTCAATGCTGCTCTAAGTGTCTTGCGCATCCCTTCTACCGTCCCTACTGTCAATCCACGACATTGTATTTCGTAGATTATCTCGTCTTGTGATAATCTATTTACCTGACTACTCTCCATTTTAAGTTAAAAAAAGAACTAAAAAGTTAAATAAAATCAATTAAACAACCCTAAAATAATTCCTCCAAAGTTACAACCAAATTTAACAAAATTTATCAAAAACAATTTCAAACTAAAAAAAGTCGTCACTAAAATTACCACTGGAATGCACACAAAATAACAAAGTGATAATCGGTCCGATTATTGTTCCCTAATTCCAAACTAACTTACTTTAAAAAAAAAACTAATCAGAAATAAAATTTAAAAAAGTACTTAAAATTTTTCCACAGTTGCAACCCAGAAAAAGGTACTATACCGACACGGCAACTCCGATCGATAATTCACCACACTGCAAATTATTTGCCCACACCTGTCAAAAATATATTCCCTCAACATAAAATGGATGCCCGAATGAATTTGAAAACAAATATATACATATATGTATAACAAAATGAAAATATTTAAAGAAAATAAATAGCAATCAGTACAATAACTATCATAAAATGAAAATGAAAAATAAAAATGAAAATATGAATAAAACCTTATTCCATAGAATCCTCAATTTCCTTGTTTTGTCTTCGTGAACAGAACGTAAACAAATCTTCTGGCCCAGGCTATTTACTCCACTCTAGCAACTTTTGATATTCTTGGAATTCCTTTCCAACACGAACACTATTCACACAATGTAGATACCTATAGAAAAGAAAAACAAAACACCAAGTAAAAAGTCTTATAAAATTATTAGAAATATGAACACTTAACACTTCCCTAGGAATTAACAAACACAAACTATGAAGTGCAATTCAAACACTTTTCTATCCACCAAAAATGACACAGAAAAGCCCCACGTTTGGACGCCAATTGTTGTGAAAATTAACAAACCGAATTTATGATTAACTTTAATTTAGGACGATTATTATGATGGCGGAGTGATTGTCCGCAAACTCAATAAGATAACAAGATTATCAAAATCGCAATCGAGTTAAATTTTGTATCAAATAGGTAGCCGGCGCGCGCGAGTAGTACCTATTTGAGATTAATTAAAATAATAAACAACTGTCAGAGCCGAATAAGGTTTGTTTGTTAATTTTCGCACAGACAGCAAAAGCAGTGCTGTCGCCCGATAGCTCAGTTTTGGGGTGGGTTCGATTAATTGGGAACAAAGGTAAGTTTTATTAATTGGAATGATTTACCTTATCAAATTAATTAGATTAAGCCTGTAAATAGGGTGTTCTCGAAATATATAAAAAATTAAAAGAAGCAAAATGGGCGCCAGTGATTTTTTTGTAAAAGGAAATCACAAACCTTTTGGAGCAGAACCGAACAAAACAATTTATAAACAAAATAAAAAAAAAGATGTTTTAAACAGGTAGAAGTATTTTTAATTATTTTAAATTTTGCTTGGGAAACCTTACAAGTAGGATTAAAACCCAAGATCTTTTCTGAATTTTTAAAGACAAGGAATTGGTGTATAACACCGAAGATGGACCGTTAACCTTTTGTCCCGACTGGACAAAGACAATTTTTAAACACGGGTCGCGAGTTCCGCCTTTTCGGAATTACTGTTTTTCTTTTTCGAAACGAAAGCCCAACGATTATTACACAATTCTCAATATTAAGTATCACGCACAAATAAAAAAAAATCTACTCTTCAAATGCCAAATAAAATACTTAGCTTTTCTTTCTGGATGTCCTGCCAACTTCCCTCTCCTAGTTGTTTTCCAATCCTTCTTTTTTTCTTGCTAACTTCCTCCAATTTTCACTATCTTTCTTCTCAAAAATTTTCACCTTCTCTATTACTTTCACCAAACACTTGAATTTCTTTTCACTTTTCAAAATTTCTTCTCTCTTTTTTTTTTCAATTCTCTTGAACCTCCGGCTCAGAATCAATATCGCAAAAAAGTGATCTTCCAGGCTTTCACCTTGCCTTGATGACCTCTTCTTTCTTTTCCATTCCCACATGCTTTCGGCCAATCAGAAAGTATGGGTCTCGTTCGCGTTTTAATTCAGCTACACCTAGCATATTTGCAAGAGTGAGCGAACGCAGTTGAGACACCACTACCTTTCCTACTCGCACGTTTCACCCCAGCTTTATGCACTACCACCGTCATTGGATTCGCCGACCTCTGGTACTTCTTCCAGTGAGCGGGAATTCAATGGGTGCATTCAGCCACCCTATTCACACCCCCATAATTTTGGAGAAACTTTGATAAGTTGCATGAAACTCAAGTGTTTAACGCGTTCATTTTTCCCCTCGTAAGAAATTACAATTATGTGAAAATTGGTGAAAGCTTATCAATTTCTTTTTTTTTTGTTTTAACTGTCGGAGGGTGGAAGTGGGCAGTGGTTTTTAATCTCGCGATTCTACTCTATTCGTCGTTGGACTTTCGCGCAGACTAGGGGATTAGGGACTCTCGTTAACGTTCCATCTTTTACAATAAGAGATTGGTTTATGTTGGGCATGCAGCCATTCTCCTCTGAGTGACATCAGCAATCGAGGACCAAGTGTCACTCGTGCCTTTTTTTGTTTGCTTTGGTGACCAGACCACCTGTCTATCACCATAATTGGTAAGCATGCCGACCATCTGTCGTACCAACAGTCACTTTGTGGACCGCCCGTCACACAAATGCACCATTTTGTCCGCACCTGTTTTTGGTTGCTTTTCCAGTATATAATAAGAGCAGGCCACTGACTGATGGAAGACAGGATTCAACTGAACTCTTAGAATATCTTGGAGCCACAACGAAGAACGGAAGGTTAAAAAGGGAAAAGGATATAGAATAGGCGAGTGAAACTTGTTGTGGTAAATTTTACCGCAACAATGTCTCAACAACATGACGGTATTGAGCGACTGTGAACAATTTTTAAAATGTATACAAAATTGTGTTGACAATGGGATTAAAATAGAACTAGTTGAGTCGGTGAACTTGGGACCGTCTAAAATTCTATAAATGAAGTGATTCCTTTCAGTTAAAATTATTTTAAGACCACTATCTTTAATTTTGAATCTAGTTTTTTAAATAAAATACAATTTAAGGTATACTAGTCTACCCCAAATGAAGTCATTTGAAATTAGCCATTGTTTTTTTTGTCTTTTGCCACGAAGCAAAGAAATGTATGGCTTAGCCTGCGGATTCAATTATTGGATTTTCATTTTGCCATCAAGGAAACATATTCGAGGGGTAATGTCCACAAATAAAGTCCATTGGGCCAATGTGAACGAAATTAATTGAGTTGTAATGAAATGTGCAAACGTATAGAAACCCTCACAATTGAAATCAATAATTGAAGCTTTCTATTTGCGCGTGGAAGATTATCTCATCTCGACCATTTCTAACTGCCAAGTTGGAGCGGAGCTGTTCTCTCCTTCAATGTTTTGAAAAGCATGAAGTCTGGGCCGGTCATACTAACGAAAATTACAAAAGATTAGATCTTCTGGATAACAGCATTTTTAATAATTAAACTAGCACAGTCAAATTTTCAACAAACATTTTTCAGTTCTGAACTGCTGAACCTTGTTTGCAGGTTTTTAACAGCAACATCGCATTTTGTCTAGAAGTTATGACGTATAATAACAAAATAAACTTACAAAATATTTTCTTTTCTCAGTTTTATTCATCCAATATCATTTGTCTTAAATAGATTAATAAATCAAATATAATTTTCGATTCTTTGTAAATAGGTGTAAACATGTATAAAATCATTTTATCGTCTAAAATTTGCAACATGTATTTATGTATATATTTATATATATAGTAAAATGTATACTAATGCCAACAAAGTATAATTTAATTTAATTGAAAATAAATTTACAATAAATTGATCTAGGCTTGAACGCTCGAATTGTTTAAACCTTCTTAATTTCTTATCAAATCTTTCCATTCAAAAAATACATATATGTACTAATTTACAAAATATATTTCAAGCTCGAAATAGGCACTAGTAGTAAGTTCAAAAGTTATTTTTAAAACTTATTTACTTTTCTGTTTTTTAAGTTTTTATAAGTTTTTGTTAATTAAAAAATACATTTATGTATTTATCTATAGAATTTATACAAGTGCTTTTTGTTTTTAATTTACACGATATAAACAGGGGGTTATAAATTAAGGAATCAGATAAAATATAAAATATCGGTTAAACCAAACAAAAATATTACAAAAAAAAACATGTTTTATATATATAGAACCCAGTTACATAAAGTTCAAATAAAAAGATTAGATTTAATCTGTCTTAAACTACTCTAAGAGTAACAACGTTAAAATACAAAATAAAATTGTACATATTAAAAAAAGATCGCACACGTTTTTCTAATTAAGATAACATTTATTCTTTTAGGGACAAACATTTTTCGTCGAAGAATTTGTAAGAAGGAATTTTTATTGTTAATTAAATCTGATTAAGGACCTCATGTAGAGATAAGTTACTTTATCACTGTATTTGTTGATACATAATTAATTTCTAATTTTTCAATAAAGGCCAAGAACTGTTTCAAAACACATTTGCACATTTTCACTTAGTAAGTTGACGGATAATAGATTAATTTTTGTAACGTGCTTTATGTTTTCTTCTAAAACTAGTTAACAAACTTCTTAGGCCAAAACTATCAAACTGATTAACTGTTGTACTTTTTACTATAGACTTTTTCATCGCTTTTTATTTACATTATGAACAGCTATTATCTAAAATAGTAAGAGATTTATTCATAAATTGGAAATTTCAAAAGTTTTAAGAGATTTCTTTCAAACAAGTTGATTTGAACGTTGTTTTTCAAGTTTGTGGTATATTTGTGATCGAAATTCCTGCCCTAATAAATTTCTCAAGTCCCAGTTTTTGCGAGTCAAATCGAAATGAAGATGTGGGTTTTTAGGGAGAAGCCATTCTCTAGAAATTATAAAAGGTCTTCAACTTTTGTCTATAAATTCGTATTTCCTGAGCAGTTAATGCTTATATTGATAGTACTAAAAATCAAGCTAACAGCGATATTTAAATAATAGATAAAAGGATTCTGTGATACTAAATTCGTAGTACAGGTACAGTCCTTTTTGATTTTACAACAGTCCAGATGCAGTAGATTATCTAAATGTCTATTGAAATTGTTTTTTAAGAGTATTTTATATATAATACCGGATACAATTGTTCATTAGGCTTCATTGTTTGAATGTCTTAAATACATTTATAAGCTTTTGTATAAATATAACTTTTTCTAATTTTATGTTAAAATCACTTTTGAAATACATGTGCGATTCGAACTCATTATTTTTTGTCAAAAAAAAAGAAGATGTAAATATTGCCACAATTTGGGACGCAAATTAAAATATCATGACCTCCTAACATTCATTCCTATGCTATCCCCTATCCAACTGATTTGGAAAACGTTTCCGACAGTTTTTTAAAGATCACAGATTACTATCGGTGATCATAACAATAGACTGCTCCTGTGATATTGCGGACAGTTCTTTAAGCCACTCATCTAAGAGAACAGCACAAAGAGAAAGATCTCTTGTACGTTCCGTGCCGCTTGTATTAGCAATTGCACCCAAAGTTGACGACATGGAGGAAATCGAATCGAGTGATGCTGGTTCTACAGTTCCACCAGTTGTCGATGATAATAATGCATTCGATGCAGTTGAATTTGAATTGGATCCTCCTCCTGTGTTTGAGGTTGTTGAGCCGCTATTCGGGGTGGACTCCCGCATTGGAATACTGTTCATTTGATTTGAGGATATTGAATTAGATTGGGATTGAGAGGCTATGGAATGAGTAGAAGAGCTTAGGGATTGAGCAGCGTTTGAGAAAGTTGAACCTGTTGGATAATCAAATGAAAAATTATAGTGAATATGTATTTGAAAAATATTAAACTAATAAACAAGCATGCAAGGCTATTATGCGGACGTTAGAAGTTTACAAAGAAATGGCAAAAGTGCAACGAAAATAACTAATTAAATGATCATATTTATCTAAGAAATTGTTTTTCTTTGAACAAAGCTTAATTTTTCCAAGATTTTTGACACCTTTAAATTAAATTTAATGCAGAAAATTCCTGCATTGAATCAAATTCGGAGTTATTACCGTTTAAAAATAAAACAACAATTAAAACGGTTTAAACTAAATTTTTAAAAACAAAAGCAAAAATAAACACAATTTTAACTTAAAGAAAGTTTTTGTTCATAATCAAACAGGATTATATCGGAAACTTGACTTATTTTAGCAATTCTATTTATTTAAAAAGAGGACCCCGTAAATATGTAATAGTTACATTTTGCAAACTAGTTAGTTAGGGAAGCAAACACATTTAAAACATTTAAAATGTCGCTGTTGCTATCTATCGCTATTTTGACTTTCTCAGTAGGCAAAAGAAGCAGCCATCGTCAAAATGATTATTACTTTATCGAAAGATCGTTTTTATTTGTTTTAATGTAACTTTATTTATAATATTTTAAATGCAATTGCATTCAAATCAAATTTAGACTAGCTTTAGACGCATTAGTGAAGTTGGATCGGCTAGTAGTGATCTGAATAAATGTAGAGGCAGTAGTTCTTTGTCAGGACTACTTATCAGGGTCTGGCATAGCACTTGGCACTAGGACAGCTTAGGACTAATGTGAACAAATTGGGCGTTAAAGTTTAAAACAAACTTAACTTAACTGAAACGTTAAAAACTGTATAACGTACATTCAATATGCACATGCATTTTAATTTTTTGAAAGCCGCATTCCCAATTGAAATTATAGTATGCTAATTTTATAAAGAAGCTAAGATTTCTTAGAAACTATTTTGCTGATGGGTACTTTGTCATTTTCGTTTCAAATATATTTTGTTTATGACTTCATATAAATAGGCCCACATTTTTAATATATTTACACCTATGAAACTCTGTATATATGAAACAATGTTATATTTTTTGTATATAGAAATAGTTTTATCTTTTAATTAGTATTTTTTTAAATTATTTTGCATCAAAAAATGCTTCCTTATCCATCTAAATTCAGCATAATATTGCTTGCTACGACCACTCCTGGATACAACAAGTAAAAATGATTGGCAGTTGTTATAAGTAAGAGCTACATATATCAACAAACTAAACTAAATTTGCTAACCATATCTACTCTCCGAGCGGAAAATTTGATAAACTTTAAAAAACATTGTTTACAACAAAGAAGTGCAAAAAATATAAACAAGAAGTTAAATGATAAAGGAAATAGAAGAAAAAACAAAAGAAAAGAAGAGAATTTATCAGCAAGTTATTTACAATCAATGTTATAGTCACTAAATATGTAGATTAACAATTAACTCGGGAATCTTAAACTACAACAACAGGCACAGGCAAATACTACTTTTTGTATAGTTTTTTTTTTTAAATCTCTTTGTGAAATATTTACCAGTGAAGAATGCGTATATTTGTGATAAGCCAGATGAAGCTGATTAAAAAAAAAAAGAAGAAAATAATAAATTTTTGTTTTTACTTAATGTTTCTCCAAAAGAGCGAGTGATACAAATAAGTATGAAATAAGAATGAAAAATATATCTTATCAATTCCATAATTGACTACAAAACAAAATTATTTTGTATGAGTGTTTACTGTTCCACCACCATAATTAAAAGGTAGTGAAAATTAAAATTATAAATTTAAATTAAAACAAACACAAATTAAAATCCATGAAATCTATAAGCTTCAACTTACCATTTGGTTTACGACCAAAAATACTAGAGATCGATGTTGTGAAGCTTTTTCGCTTATTGTCACTTCGCCTAAAGGGATCATAAGATGAAGAAGGTGTCACTTGGACAGGTGATGATGATGATAAGTTAGCGAAAGTCGACGTTGGCTGTAAGCTATTACGCTGCCCATTCTTTAAACCAGTATCACTGATCACTTTTCGAGCGTTGATTAACCTGTACTCTCGATCAATCAGGTACGATCGTGCAACATCAATTATTTCAAGAGAATCCTCCGTAACTGGTAATTCGGCATCTATTTGCTGTTTAAGAATACGTAAGACTTGATGAAAAGAAGGTGTATCAGAGGTGGTCACAATATCGGGACGCAGTAAAACAGATTGTGTAAGTGGCAGTGGGTATAGAGCCAAACGTGTTATAAGTCCCGTCAAATGTAGATTAACATACAGAGTGTTGCTCGTAAACGTTTGCAATTTTCCCCATACAGCATTTAAAAAGGGACCTTAAGATATAGTTCATAGTTAATAGTTAAAACAGATAAAAAACACAAATTTTAAAATATTTGTACCCAATGTTACTGTCCCTTGGGCGAATAAATCTTCTGAGAAATCCAAATCCGTTATTACCAAATCTCTCCGGCTCGTCAACCTCCAACTAGCTTTCACCTTTACATCGCTCTCAGAATCTACTTCTAAGGCAACTGCAACAACTTCACTACCATCATGATCTTCATCGGGTCGCCACTTAAAAGATTCATATCCACTTGACTCGCCAATCGATTGTAAACTGTCGTATTTGTTTTTGTCACTATCGAGCAATGCAATCGACGAATCGCCAATAAATTGCAAGGGACTGCAACTAAATTCACTGAAAAAATTTCGAACCATATCATTGATTCGTTCAATTGTTTGTCCATTTGCTTTCTGTTTGGGTGGCCACTTCTGATACTTATACGTATTTGCCCACCTATTGCAGGCCACTCGAGATTGTGCAATTTTGTAGTGTGCGTCAAACAAGTACGCATGATAGTTTGAGTACAGAGTATCCCCCGTATGTAGATTATAATAATTCCAATTGGCTCCGATTGTTTTGCTCATCGACTGTCGGGACGGTGAATCATTGGACGCCGATCCATCTACTGAACTTGGCTTATGCTTCAATTCTCTGGCTCGCTTCATAACCTCGGGAGTAAGATCAAGGAAGAAATCAGCAGTGTTTGTGTATGGATCGATTTTGTTGATTTTGTGACGATATGATATTGGAACATGCTTTCCCGGTAGTAAGTATTTTAGTAACAATTCCAGCATAATGTCTTCGCAGTGTAAACTGAGGAGAGTTTCAAATAACGACATTGCCACCATGCATAGCTATTTAGCAATGAGAACAAAATTAAAAAATCTATTTTTTGTTAAACGAATCATTTCTCACATTTGAATCACTGGCACTTAGTCGATCAATAAGTGTGTCTATAATACGTTGACCATCGAATTTTTCATCATCTAACAAAAATTTAACAAAAGCTCTCAATAGTCCCGGCTCCGTCACCGACCGGAGGATTAGATCCAAGTAGGACATTGCTGAAATTTGTGACTCGACGTTTGTCTGCAAATGTTTGCCTTTGAATGTCTGTAATGTGTAATCGATCGATTGTTTTCCTGGTGTGGTTAGTGGAATCAAAACTCAAAAAAAGGATAGCTTTTATGTAGAAAGTAATTTAGAAAGCAGAGAAAATATAGCAACAGAAATGAGCGTATTTAAAATAATGTGTAGATACAGTTTAGGAGTTTTCTTGCTCAACATAGAAAACTACAGACAAATAAACAATTTAAACTTCAAACGTACGTAGGAATGATGACAGTAAACAAAAATACTTTACTCAAACAGATCCCACGCCAGCCCATATAAAAAAATAAAAATAAAAGACAATATAAAGACAAAGACATAAGACTTCCCACACCACAAATTAATCGAAAGACATATTTCCAAATATAATTTATTTTCAAAGCATTTACCTGCAATATCGCTGGCCCTAATACAGGCACAATGAACCCCTGATACATAAAGTCCAATAATTGGTGTTTAATCAAATCATGGGCTACTTGAACAACGGCATTGCAAAATTCTAAGGCATTCATAAAGAGCGTTAGTTCAGGTATTTCAGTGACGTCGTCCGGTGTGATGCGATGCCAGTCGCTTGTATTGATCTCTATTGAATTTGGCAGCCGTGAGTAAAGACCTCCAAGGCCGGTAACCAGCAATGGACACATGGACGAGTATTGTGCAATGTATGTTCCTATGTTTGAGTTCTTTTGGGAGAGTGCCATGCACAGGAGCAGTGCATCCCGTGCCTGATGACCGAGGCTACCTTCTCTGTGTACATACGGTATAAGAAGCGAAAAAATAATAAAGCTGCAAAAATTAAAAATTCATTATTTTCTGTTTGAATGGGAGTGATTGTAAAATTATCTTACTTTGTACTATATTGCCCTTGTTTGTGCTGTTCCGAAGAGAAGAAAAACAAATCCAACAAATGAACATTTTGCATAAGAACCACACACAGTTGGTTCAACAGAATGACCAATCTTTTCTCAAGATCCGGTGGAAAAATTTCCCCTTGACTTGAGTCAAGAATTTTCAGAAGTGGTCGCAAAAACGGTTCGTGGCATAAAAGTTGATGCCTAGAATGACTGACCAACAGTTCATAGAGCTTAAGTTGCTCCAGCCGAACAGCGTTTGAATAGCGTCCTGTTATAATACCCCATTCGTATAGCTTGTCCAAGAGGTTCTCACTCAGCAAAAACTCCAAACATGGTGCTGGCGGACTTGAGTTAGCACTTGGCAGCGAAATTTTATTGCAGTGATGGAGTTCTACTAGAATAAGCGTAACCATATAATCCAGATGCGAAACCACCCCAAGGACATCATCGTGTGTAGGGGCTTTTTGATTCTATATACAAAAAAAAAAATACGTTTGTTTATACATACATATATCAACCAAAAATACAAAATAAATCTAATCTATTCTGAAATGTGTTATCATACTCTAGTTTTTCTTTAAGAGATTGTTAGCGTTTTTGTTTGGCAATGTTTTGAATGCACACGTATTTTATTCAACTGCAACTATATGCAGTTTTTGTTTTCACTATAAATAACTCAAAGATTAAAGATAAGCAGAATCAAAACGACCTCATCTCATGAACAGAATGTCGTCGATTCGAAAAGCAAAAATAAAAAAAAAAAAAACTGAAACAAAATTTTGCAACTTCCTCTCTTTATTTAGAAGCAAATGCATTTTATAGAATACAGAATGGAAAACAACAATCTGAACTTACGTCCGCCCTTTGTATTATCTCGTAGGCCTGCTGCCAATGCTTGCAAAAACTATCATAGCACGCTCTTGGGTCGCAGTCTGTTGCCGAGTCGATGGGCCGTTGCTTATTTAGGCTAGAAAGCGATGTTGTAGATTGGTTTCCACCACTATTGCCGCCGCTGCTGGATATCGATGCTGTGGCCGTTGTTGCAGATGAACTGCTCCCATTTCGTGTTAGACTTTGCCGCAAAGGGCTGGAACGCAGCCAACTCATTTCCCGTTGTGTGGTGTTGTTGCCTGTTTTTTTTGTTTGTTTGTTTTTAGTTAAATGCTGTCTATTTTTATTTCGGAATCCAGCTCATTAAATATGCCCACATTAACCGATGGTAGTGGAACAAATAACTGTCGAATAAGTACCAACTGATTGCACTTTATGTAAATTCCATAAAAGGTAAAACAGATATTGGGACACTATTATACTAAAATCGGGGGCGGACTGCCCCTCTCTAATCCCAAATAGGTACCAAAATAAATAAAACAAAAAAAAACAAAACGCTTAGAGCTAATTACTTTGTTAGAAAAAAGTTCTTGGAAATTGATATAGACTCATTTGTTTAATTATGTTGTTTTCACAGCAGGGTATAAAATATGTACATAAGTTAAGAAATAATTTTTAATGATAATTTGTCTTTTTCACTTCGCACTGTTTACTGCTTCTATTGCTTTGCCTATTGCCTATTGTAGTTGGCCACGGTAAGTGAAAAATGTGAATTTGTTGAATAATAATTGTTCTTCATTGGAACTTGCAGCACTTTTAAATAATTTTTTGAGAATCGAAAAACTTGATTGATTGTAATTGTTCCATTTTTTGGCTATTTGCATAGACTTATTTTTATATGCAAGATTTATTTTATGAGTAACATATTCGATGACATAAATTTTAAAAAACGAATTGACTATTGCTATTTCTTTGCACACGTACATTCGTGGCTGTCAGATTTCATCCATAATTTATGATGTTTTGTTCTCTTTCCTCTAGACAAACTTTCACTTTCCTATAAAACAAAATGTTAAGGGCTGTGTGACACTTTTCAGTAGTGGTGGGCTAACATGTGGATTCATATGTAATAATACATACATTACTAATAGAATTAGTTTTTGACTATGGACTTTACAACGACGTGGACTTAGCTAGAAGGGTAAAAGTCCAACGACTAAGATGACTGGGTCACGTAGAGCGCACGGAAACCAATGCTCCGGCCCGGAAAGTCTTCGAATACACACCCACTAGACAGCGCAGTAGAGGAAGACCGCGGATCAGGTGACGCGCACAAGTGGAAAGTGACCTCACCCAACTTCGAGCGCGAAACTGAAGACATCTAGCTAGGGACCGAGCTAGATGGAGAAGTTTGCTGGGTGAGCCCCTAGTTCACACAGGACTGTAGCGCCACCTAAAGTAAGGAAGTAAATAGTTATTAACAAAATTAATTTAACTTAAAACAAAACTAATGGAAATGAAATGTGAATATTTATTTTAATTTTTCAAACGAACAAATTAAATTATAACACAAAAAAGACAGAATCCATCATTTAGTACTTTTTATTTCAAACTTTTAAAAAATCGTAGAAAGTGCTGATCGTCTCAATTGTATTCGGTGAGCAATCCTATTTCAATCGAAATTTTCGATGAATAATCTAGGTCGAAGAGAAGCGAGATTTGTGAGATAATCTCCGGGAATGCTTTTTATATTTAGCACTTTGTGATCTTAATTATTTTTCACTTTGGATTCTGTATTATACTGAAATAATATGTGACCCTTCTCAAGAAATTTGTGTATTTATAAATAAAATGAATGCAATGACAGTCAAATGTCAATGGGGCGTATTCATAGAAAATTACTAAAGTCGTTATTTCTTGATCTATAGTTTAAGGCTTGTTGATTAAATAAACACAGCTCTTATTCATAGTCAATTTTCCTGATGTGTTTAGTAAAACCCCAGTTTAAGGTTGTATTCTACTACAATTATACTTCAAATGACAGGTCAAAGCAAAAAAATACTTTTATATTTTCAATGTTTTTATTTTGTGCTGTCATTCCTCAAATTGGATGTCGAAAAAAGTAAGTAAAACAAAACTAATTAATAAAAAATATAAAAAATAGCAACAAACAACGTTCTATAATATTTTAGATGAATAACAAGGAAAATATAAAAGGCGAATGGCAGGAAAACTGGTCTTCAATTGCGGTATCAATCGACATTTTTCTGGACAGCAAGTTGACGTAAAATTTATTTTATTTGATTTACTTTTTAAATTTACAAATAAAAATAAAATATGACATTTGGCTGTGATAATAACTACTTAAACACAGCATTTCCTATGTTTATAGTTAAACCACAGTCTTAGCCCTAAACTTAGGTTTAAATTCATTTATGAATAGCCTAAACTCTGGACTTGCTTAGTAACAACTTAGCAAGAGTTTAGTAAACATCTATGAATATGCCCCAATTTGTTTAACTGAACTTAAAGTGATTTACATTTGAATCAATTTTGAATTTTTTAAAAATAAGGTTAGTTACTCAATGTCAAATAATGATATTTGAATCAAAAAACAATGAAACTGATCTATTTAATTAATTTCCCTACCAAAGACACACATTTATATAACTATTAGTCGGCAATTCCTTAATTTCATCCCGCATAGAGATGACCTACCTGTCATCTGTTCGATGTGCAATACCCAGGAAAGAGAAAATATAGTTCACTTCCTTGCGAAATGTCCTATGTTGGTAGAAGCTCGTCGACTGATATGGCACAAGAACTATCTTGATCTCACCGAAGTCCTCAATGGCAACGACTGGAACAAATTAGCAAACTACATTAAAATATCGCTTGCTTATAGAACAAAAATTATAAACGAAGAATTTTAATTTATTTTAATTTAATTTAAATTCCTAACTTGCTATACGTAAATTTATTGTTATTTTGTTGTTTTTTTTAATTTTTTTTTACATACTCTTGTTTTAATTTCTTTCTTTTTCTTTTTTTGTATAACGTTTTTAATATGTTTGTAAATCAAGAGAAATCTGGCTGACGGCTTATTAAGCCATGCTATCAAATTGTAATATAATGTTGTAATATTAATCATTTCCTGATGTCACATTGTGAAATAAATAAATAATCTAATCTAATCTAATATAACTATTATAATCTGACTTTAAAAAAAAGTCAAAGTTGTTGATTGCATTGCTATCACTTCAAGACTTCAGTCCTTATAACTCTGCTGACGGATCGTTTTCATTTCTGATTAAACTTAAAAAATTATCAAAATATCTAACGATGACTCAAAACTTTTTGAACTTCTACACTTTTCTTGTAAATTAAAACTTTGACAGTACTGCTGCTAAACCAAGTCAATTCAGGCCAACACTACATAGAAGAAAATAGAACCAAGTCAAATTTTTAAATGTATTTTAACTATGAAAAATACAATTGAATACCCTATTCAAGCTCGTAGAGTATTTCATCAATTGTAAATTCATTTTTACTTTTCCTAAATATTCTAATTTTTCGAGGCACAGTTGATTTTTAAAATTAAGTTTTCATCGTTTAAAATATTTTCTTTGTTTTTAAATTCGCTTCAAGTTTGAGATCAATTATCTAAATTTTGTGCTTAAGGCATATGTTAATTTACAAACGTTTGCTAGCAGACGGCTTTTTGTAATATTAACTTTCAGTAAGAAGGACATCTTGAATTGAAAATCTTCACGCATTTCTATTTAAATTTGAAGAAACGTCACGCAGCAGGCAAACCTTAGCAATTCACTGCCGCTTGTAAACGTAGCAATATTAGTTTTGTTTAAAATTCATCTGATTCATTTTCTCTCCAAAATGCTACTAAAAAAAAGAGATAGCTAATCTTTCACAACAGCAAATGACCTAAAAACTCGGTTTGTTTCACTCATAACTGGAGAAATAGTTCTCGCAAAGTGCCAGTGCATTGGCACTCTTCTTTAAAAAGTCAAAAGTAAAAAACAGAAAATTCCAAAATCGACAAAGTAATTTATTTGTTATCGAACGAAATCCAATTTTCCACACAGTTGCTTCCTCCCTTGAAACTGAAACTGATTGTCTTTTGTCTAACTTTTCACAAATTGAATTAGTGCTCTCAAGGCAAACATTTTCAATCTCAAATTATGGACAAAAAAGACATTGAAGATCTTCAAAGTTCTGATGTTGATAAAATCAAAAGCATTCTCGAAGCATTCAATACAAAAGTAAGTACAACAAAACAAGAAAAACATGATTCACACATCAACTGGAAAAAATAAAAACATTCCTTAACCAATTTAGTATGCAACTTTATTCGATTTCACTGAGTTCAACATAAGTGGCCAATGGACAACTATTTGGAATGCATTTTTCGAAAACCTCCGGGATCCTAAGAAGTCAGCGATATATCCTCAATTACTGAACAGTGTTCGGATCCTAACTCGCGACGAACAATGCATAAAAGTCAACAACATTCAAGCGGACTTCAACTGCCTGCTGGATTTAGCCGATTTGGGACCAGAAAAACTAACCAACGCCTGTACACACAGCACGGAGACGAGCATCGAAGCACTCAAGTGCTTGTGCAATATTGTTTTCCTCAGTTCAGACTGTCGTAAGTTATGTATTAAGAATTCGGCTACGGAAAGAATTTTGAAACGCGTCAGCAGTCCAACTAGTCATCCATATGAGATTGAATTCTTCGATATGAAATTGATATTTCTTATAACTGCCTTGGAACCGATAACGCGCACCAAAGTCCAAATAGATTTAAACGGAATTTTCTTCCTCACCGAATGGCTGGACATGAAGGCGTCATTGGAGGAAAAAACTGATGAACAAATCGACTTGATTTGTGAAATACTTAAGGTCATGTTTAATATTACTTCAAATCCAGATAGAAGTCCAAATGAGAATGAAATACAAAACAGACGACTCACGGCCGTGATTCGAGGATTGCTATACAAATTTGGAGGCATGGAAACCGAAAAACATCGAAATGTAATATCGAATAGTGTTAACTTACTCACTAACATTTGTACGAGTTGCTTGTACGAACTTATAACCAAACCAGCTGCTGGCGAAGCTTCTGAGTTTGTGTACGAAGGGAAGAGTATTCGCTCGTTAGAGATTTTGCTGCGCTTTCTAAAGTCAATGCTTAACGAAAAGGAAACTACCCCGATTATAAACGATTCTCTAGCTCCGGTACTGACGGTTCTTATTAATTGTGCGCGCTGTTGTCCCGTAATGCGTCACTATATCCGCCAAGTTGTTCTTCCTCCACTCAAAGATGTGTCCCATCGACCAGAAGTGGGTGATGAGCTTCGCAACCACCTCTGTCGCTTCCTTACCATTCCCGAGATGATAATTAGAGACTTGTCAGCTGAATTGCTCTTCGTCTGCTGTAAGGAGAATGTGAGTCGTATGATTAAGTACACTGGCTATGGAAATGCCGCAGGGCTCTTTGCAAATCGGGGTGTTCTGGACTGCAGACGTATTGAAAATACCGAATACTCTTCAGACAGCGAGGACAGTGACACGGAGGAGTACAAGGAAATGCAACACGGTATCAATCCTGTCCTAGGGTGCTATGAGAAACCAAAAGCTAGTCCTCTTGCTGGAATGAGTGAGGAGCAAAAGGAATATGAAGCTATTCAGTTGGTGAATTTAATGGACAAACTGCATCGCAGTGGAGTGGTACAGCCATGTCGTGTGGGAGAGGATGGCAAGCCACATCCAGTCGATCATATTCTTCAGCTGCAGGAGGAACTTCCACAACAGCAATTTGATCAAAAACGAAAAACCTAAGAGAGTTTTAAGTATTAATTATTTATTTGTGTTAAATTAGTTAAATTGTTTAAGTATTTATAATAGACGCTAATTTCGTCGCTTGTTTGTAGTCAGTCAGTCAAGTTTGGATGTTTCATTGAAATGTATGAGATGATTACTTTACTAATTTGAAATAGGTACATATATAATTTTTTGAAGTAATAATACCTACTTTGAACAAAATATTCGCAGGCAGTAAACTATGAAAATGGTTATTATTTATCATGCGTCGTCGCGTCGAATCGAGTCTATCGTCCCTATGCCAAACCAAAATAGTGATTTCAGTCTTGGATATTTCGAAAGTGCAACATTTTCCTATGAAAGATATAATTTAAATCTTGCCGATTTCGAATTCCAAAAACCAAAGAACAATAATTGAACATTAAAAACAACATGTTAATCTTTTAGTACTTACGTGTTGCAAGTATACAATTCTATTTTATCTTAAGCCATGTTTTGCGACTACTCAAAAATGCTAGAAGCACTTTTATTTATTATTTGAATTGTATTTTAGGTAATTAGCTAAAATTTAAATTAACGTAAACTGCGTTCTCGAATTAAAATTACAAATTTACATTATACTGAAAACACGTAGGCTCCAAAAGATAAAATGTTTTCCATGCAACATTTCACATTCAAAGCGAATTCTTCTTATTTCTGAAACCATTAATTATTTTGGTAGTATACAAAATCATTGTTTATTAATCTTATGACAAAAGGTGAATTTCACTATTTGGTTTGCATCCAACGTCTGAATAACCCTTAAACAAACTAAAACTACCATTCCCAAGTTGTGGTAAATGCTATTATGTATTTTTAAATTTACAAGCATAATATTAATAATCCTGTTGCTTAAAAAAAATGTTTAGTATATTTATTATTATATTGTATTTGTATTGCACTTTGTTGAAATTTTTGATTATTACAAAAATTATGCTTAAACTATTGACTATTCCAAACCAAAAATCCGCACTTCTTTCGGATTAAAGTAAAAATCTGTGTTTCAAAACTGATAAACTGATTGTAAACCTTAGACTGTTTTTATAATTGACAAATACTTAACGTTGGAATAATCCATTTACAAAAAATCTAATAAAATTATTAGCAAATATTTCGAAACCTTATCGGCGAATGCGTGCAGATCCAAATGGATACTCAGTGTGGTGACCTTTATTAGCCTTGATTTGTATGAACATTATGAATATATTTTGTTTCAATGATAATTAAAACTACGATTAGGACTTAAAATATTTCAATAAAGTTACTATTGCAAGCACTTAGTAAATACATTTTATTTATAATTTTCCAAATGTAGCTTCATTTGGAAATCCATCACACAGAACTAAGGTGTAATGCAGGGCCTGACCAAACCAAACTTGCGCCCTGTGCAACATTTGTAGAAAGCGCCCTTCTTTATAAGCACGATAAGGATGGAATATTTTAAGGTAAGATAGGTAGGATTTGACATACAAATTTGAAATTTTTCGAGACCAAATAACATTTTCTTGCTCCTGATAATGCGCCTCCAGAATTTTGTAGTTTTCTTTCTGATGACTATCAACTTAACCACTTCTGTGTGGTTTAAACAAGACAACTTTTTTTTCTCTATTTTGTATGGAAACATTAAACACGAGGAAACAACACCAACATTTAAAAAATTTCACTATGGCAACAATATTAAAAATATTCTGTTGGGAAATTTGGTGAATCAAAAAAAAATAAAATACAGAACGACTACTGAGTTATAAAACATAAACATACCCTATGACTACGAGAGGAATTGCTTTTTGGAGAAGAACCCCTTTCCGTAGAAATTCCTACAAAAGTAATCTTTGAGGTTATAACTGATTGTCAAGTATGAAGAATCACCGAGCTATATTTCAGCGAAAGGTTATTGAATTAAATTCAATTCTCAGAAATATATACAAAATGTCTCATATTTGGTGTTGGAAATCTGAGATTTCTCAAGAATTCTCTATCGCACAATTGAAGAAGGATGAAAAGAAATGCAAAGCTAATTTTATTCTTAGATGAGAATGAATAGTGAATTATGTAGATATTTACCTGTCATCTTTGTTTATAAAACCTATAGTAGTTTCACGTAGGTTTTTATGCGGGCGGCACCTAGTGGCTTCGACGACATTTGCTATTGTAGTTTTTTATTTAACTTTTGTGCAAGACTTCCCAACGCCACTTTGAGGCTACAGCGAACGTAAAAAAACAGCTCCATGATAAAACTTTAGATTTTATGTATGTATATACAAAGCTGTCATCTAGACAGCTTACTTTCATTTTAACAGACGGAATTGGTTGTTTGTGATTGTCATTTATCACAATTACCATTGCGTTAAAGTCACTTTTAAGTAGAAACGTGTAACGCACTATTTCACAAACAACGAGTGATGTGATTGATTCCTTGACTTATTTAAGCTGCGTTCAATCTGTTATTGCAAAAGCTGTCAAAAAATAAAAATAACTTCCAGCTGTTTACAAAAAGTAGAAAACATTTAATTTTCGATGTCTTAAATTATTCTAAAATACAATTTTTAATAGATTATTTTAATAATTCTCTGGATTTTCGCCAAATAATGTGAAAAAAATTTAAATCAATTTTCAGGATCCTTCGAATTACACCATATGATGAATCAGCTGTTTTGTCAGATAGCCACATATAGCAGACCTGGATTTATTTTGTATATCCCAGTTGTTTTGGATCAGCTTTTTTTTTTTACACTTTAGAGACTAGAAAAATACATCCATTGTTTCCATAGCTTTTCAGCTGTCACTTGTGACTGTCTTCTTAAACAAATGGAAATGGGTGTTTGTGATTTATAAAACAATTACCATTAAATAACAGTCGTCTTAAAGTAGAAACTTGTGATTGATTTCTTGACTTATATTCTCATACAATAAAATAATGGCTGAATCACAAACACGCTTCAGCTTTGGCTTCGCCTGACGTTTACGAGTTCAGCCATAGGAATTTAATGCATGCTATCACAATGGAGCTTCGACCTCACGTTTCGTTTGACAATCGTAAGGAAAAGAACGTAATTTAACGTAATGTGACTCCAAACGAAAGCTCTAGTTCAATTTTCTGAACATTTGCTTTGTCTGACAGCTCAAGAGCAGTAAACAAATGTCAACAAACAAAATATTTGCTCTTTAGAGGGATGAAATAATAGAAATGTCATTCAAGGCAACCTCGAAGCAGGCCCACCGTAACGCAGACGAAGCCGAAATTGAAGCGTGTTTGTGATTCAGCCATAAACGATTTTTCTGTACAGAAATTAAATACATATGACAAGCAATGATCAGCGATGGTTAAAAAGGGACAGTGTGTAGAAATGTTGTAAATACGAACGAGATAAAAAGGTGAGACAACATTTGAACATTGTGCATGTCCCATTTGTTCCGAAATGTCAGAGTCATCACTTTGTAGAATAATAATCTCTCTTTTTTGTTATTGCGTGAACAAGTTTGAAATTATTTTAGAAACCATTTAAAGTATCAAATATTGGTCAGCGATAAAACTATTTATTTTACCATTAATAATTTTTTAATTATATTAACTACTTTTTTTGCATGTTTTTGATGAATCCCACTGACGTTTGACTGAAATTCCAAAAATTATTTTCTACAAAGTAAAAGAAAAGGACAGTTATTTTGCTTTGATGAACAAGAACAGCACTAGTTTGAGTTTCACCTCTCAGCTCTCACCTCACCTCAAATCAAACGCATCTGTCAATTTTTCTTAAGGAACAAATTCAATTCCCCACTTCGAGAAAAAATTTGTCTATAAACTTTTATTTGGCCACAGAATGTGGGTGAAGTTGTTATTTTTCTTTAGTTATTTTATCTTAAAGAAATAATCAGAGGTTTAAAATTTCTCACATTTTAACATTATCAATGCATCGAAATATTAAAAAATGAACAATTTAACTTAATTTCCAATGAAAACCCAGTGAACAAAGTAAAAATAAAATCAATAGACACGATTTTAGCAGAAAAGTAGGAAAAAACTTCAAATCATCGTCGTCAAAGTCGAAAAGAACAAACCAAGAACAAAACAAAGGTCCGTCAAGAATTTTAGATTTTTGTGTGTGTTTTCTTTTTTGTTTTAAATTTTAATTTCAATAAACTATTTTATCAGCAAAGAACTGTAAAAGTTTTACTTAAATTCCCGGATGTGGATCAAATAGATCATTGATTCCAAAATTATTTATACCTATTCATTAACATCTGGGAAAAGGAATAATTTAAGTTATTACCAAAATAAGGCTGCATATCTTTGAGAGATTTTGATGAACTCCGAAAGCAAGAACTCAGACGACGAAGCTTCAAGGTAAGTACTTATTTGTTTGTTATTTTCTATTTATAAGTTGAACTTTTTTATAATCAGTATACCTACCTTATATCTGTTATGTACCTATAACAAATGAATTAATTCCTGCGGTTTCAAAGCAGGGAAATATTTTTTTAGTGGCATTGATCCTTTATAGTTTTTGTTGTACCTGCTACAAACATGTGTATATATCAATATTTTTGTATTACTTCAACTCCTGGAGAACAATAGCGTGTGCAAAAAGTTTATTATTTCTGTGAAATTTAATTGTTCAATTTAGTCTTCCTGAAGCATTTCATTTTATGAATATACGTCTGCTATAATACGCAAATTTTTAATATTTTCTTTGTTTTCGTTGCTCTGCTTATAACCTTTTGTTGATTTCTTTTTGTGTTGTCTATGAAATAATTTCGAACATTTTTTATCGAGTCTTACAATTTTTCTAATTGTTCATAAATATTTGAAACATATTTGGAATCAACAATACCCAAACTTGTGTTAAATTTAAAAAACCGAAAATTAAGATAGAGTTAGAAATAAATGAAAACTAACTACATATGTATGTACATACGTACCTATGTACATAGTAGGTACAAGAGTAGTCCTTTCTTATTGAACAATTTGGTGCTGCTGCAGAATTTTAAAATCCTCAATAGACTGTGTACCTACTATACATTCAATTAAACTCTATGAAGATTTTATTAGGAAGGTTCAAATTATTGGTAATGATTTAGCCATGTGTCATGCATGGATAACTGTTTCTCATTTGCCGTTTCCTCAAATGTTTACTAGTATATACAGTGACGGAAAAAATAATAGAACTATTTTGTATGTGTTGAGATTTTGTACTAAAATATTTAAAACGTATAACGAAAATAATAATAAATAAAATGATCAACAAAAATATTGTATTTTTAAACAATAAGGTATGAGATATAAAAAAAACGGACAAAGCAATAGGATCATTTTGACAATACGTAGTTTGTGAACAATTTATTATATTGTGAACTTTAATTATAGCACCAACATATTGTTTAATACTGATGCGTTCGTATTGATACTTTTGAGCAATACAAATTATTATTTTGTATAACTTCAGACAGCAGATTCAAAACTTCACGGTACTAGCATTGCATTAATTTCAAAGAAATATTTTATGATTTCAATACCCATTTAGTTTTTAATTTTGATTTGTTTATATAATATTAAAAAACGATTCGGTATTAATTTAAAAAAATAATTCGAAATAATTTTGTTTCTAATGTCCATAAATTAAAAAGCATAACTGTCCCGATGTTCTGCTTTAACTATTTTAAAGTTTTGTTAAGCATATTCCCGTAATGATTTCTCATACCAATACTTGGCCATGTTAATAAATTGTCTGTATTCTTTAAGGCGCTCCTAGCCTTTTGTCAGCTCTTATACCAATTTTATTATTACCTTCATTATCATCTTCGAAACAGTTCAATTAATATTGTAATGTAAACACATAAGGCTTTAAATAATGTTTTGCCCGTCACTGTATACTTTAGTAAATGTAGTAAATGTAAAACATTTTGATGTGTACGAGCCAAAACGTCACTGTAATCTTATTAATGACTAAAAGGTTTGACAAACTAAAATGAAGTTATAATTATATCCGCCATTCTCTTAAACAATTAAATTCCAAAACTAAAAACAATTGCATTGTAGATTACCTGAAGAATCGTCGTCTAATAATAAAAATACAAACAATATCGAAACCACCACATCAGACTTATCACAATCATCAGCAAAAAGTAATTTTAATTCAGACAAGAACGCAAAAACTTCAACGACTGCAACAACTCCCACAAGTCGTAACGATACACCCGATATGAAACGCACTGCAGTTAAAGAATTAATCGAACGATATTTCTATCAGCTGCAAAAGGGCTGCGGAAATCCAAAGTGCACCAATAAATACTGTGCCTCCAGTGGTGAAGTAGAACAGATGACACCAAATCAAATTGCAGCTCGTGCCATTCAGCTCTTCTCCCAAGATGCAAAATTATGCGATTCATATAGTCAACCATCTAAGGTACCGAGAACTTCAAACGATTTAAATGAGTTGCCGTCTTCAAGCAGGTGAAATATAATTTAATATTTATTTTAAAGTTTAAAAGTAATTAAATTACTCATTTAGTCAACTGCCGTCTCCAAGTACGAATTCAAAAACTATTCCTAATAATGAGGCTCACACACAACCATCAACATCTAGTCATTTTCAAATCAATTCTGAATCATTTCTGTCCAAAAACAAAAAATCATGCGAAAACATTTCGTCGCCCTCTACGACTGTGACGTATTTGGATGAACAAATTATTAATGATCTTGTAGAAAGATGTAAGAGACAAAACTGCTACACAGAGCTAACACAAGCTATTTACGCAACTTTCTTCAGCTTTGAATCTTTGAGTAAAAGTTTTGTTCGCCAAGAATCCGAAGCGATTAATAAACTACTCGAAAGAGCTGGTAAATCTGACTTGAAGTCTTTGAAGAAAGAAGATTTGCGCACATTAGAGGGCGAGACTGATAAAGACGAGGATAGCAGTGCTGAGTTAGAGGAGAAGCCCAGAGACCCAGGTGACACGTTGGTGGATTATGACAGTCTTCGAAGATCTCTCAATAAACTGTTTGAACTGGATAATTCGGCAGTTGTTGATACGTTAAATGCGGCCATTGAAGGTCTTTTTCTCGGAATATCAGGTGATCTTAGGTTAAAAAAAACTAACAACTACTTGGAAGAAGGAATGCTGCATTGTTTTGTTATAGCATTTGATATTGCTCGTGCTGGTAAGCTTTTGACACTTCTGCCACTCCCATTTTGTAATGATAATTAATAATGATTGATGTGTTTACAGCAGCACCCGATTACATAGAACGAGCACTGCCAACTGTATGTAAAGCTGCGTCATTATTGTCTGTCAATCTCAGAGCACGGCTAGCCAAAATATGGTCAAAACTTTCTAGAGATAACCTTGAAAGCCTCATAATATGCCTGCAACAATTAATAACTTTGGAAGTTATTATCGACAGCGGTCCTGTACAAGGAAATGCATACATAACAGCAGCAACAAAAACACTCAAAGTAGGATATCAAGTTATTAAAGAGTACTCAACGTACAAATTTAATAATTTTGTCTCGTTTTATAGATTGCATTTTATGCAAATATTCTAGCTGGGCAGTTAGAAACTGCAAAAGTCGGTGATGCAGAACAGGACGATGTACAGGCGAATGTCGAAGATGATGATTACTTCTTCTATCAACAACCTACAAAGCCACTTTCACAGAAGTTTCCTGAGGACAAATTAGAAGCCGAACTGGGTGTTTCAGCTTTAGACTGCCGGGTGCCGTTGGTACCATTTGAAGAATTTTACAATGAACCTCTGAGCGATGAGATTCAAATGGATCGAGACTATTTGGCCTACAAAAACTTGTTACTAGACGCGAATGGGGAAGGTTTGTTTTTCTGTTTTGTGTTGGTGGAACAATACAACCAATAAACTAAATATTTTGTAGAATTTGATTTTACGTTTATGCTGTACTCCTTTATTCTGACGCCTGCAAAGAAAGTGATAGCGTTGTACTATGACAGTAGAATCCGAATGTACAGCGAACGCAATCTGTCGATGTTTACTGCAGTGAATTATTTTGGTGGGGACAATGAAATAGGTCCGAGGCCATATTTGAAACTGAAAGTTCGCCGGGAGCATATAATAGACGATGCATTAGTTGAGGTGAGTTTGCAATAACAACTCTGCAAAAATATGAAAGGTACATTTTTGTTTCTTCATGCAGCTGGAAATGGTAGCCATGGGAAGTCCAAAGGATTTTAAAAAACAATTGGTAGTGGAATTTGTCGGTGAGCAAGGTGTTGACGAAGGAGGTGTTTCAAAAGAATTTTTTCAATTAGTCGTAGAGGAAATTTTCAATCCCGATTTTGGTATGTTTACTTATCAAGAAGACACGAAGACTGTATGGTAAGTTTTTAAAGCTTTATCATCTATTAAACTAAAATTTAAACGAAATGATTACTTTCTTTTGGACAGGTTTAACTCGTCACCTTTCGAAAATGAGGCCCAATTTACACTAATAGGAATAGTCTTAGGATTAGCTATTTACAACAATATAATTTTGGCTGTGAATTTCCCAATGGTTGTCTACCGCAAGCTTATGGGAGGGCATGGTTCATTTTATGATCTTGCCGATTGGAATCCTACTCTTTACCGTAGTTTGAAATCGATGCTTGAATACGATGGAGGTGACATGGAAGATGTTTTCCTGCAAACCTTCAAAATTACCTACAGTAATGTATTTGGAGAAACTGTAGAACATGAGCTTAAAGCCAATGGCGATGCCATCGCAGTTAATCAGGAGAATAAACAAGAGTTTGTTGATTTGTATAGTGATTTCTTGTTGAACAAGAGTATTGACCGACAGTTTAAGGCGTTCAAGAAGGGTTTCGAAATGGTTACCGATGAATCTCCACTGAAATTGCTTTTCCGTCCTGAGGAGATTGAATTACTTGTTTGTGGAAGTCGGGTAAGTTTAATTTAAAGTTAAATAACAAACAAATATTTAATTTTAATTGTATTTATTTAGAATTTCGATTTTGTGGAGCTGGAAAAATCCACAGAATACGAAGGTGGTTACACAAGTGATTCCCAAATAATCAAAGACTTTTGGAGTATTGTACATTCTCTGCCAGATGAATCGAAGAGGAAACTCTTAGAATTTACCACCGGTTCGGATCGAGTACCTGTGGGTGGTCTGAGTCGCCTGAAATTGCTCATTACCCGCCATGGATCGGATAGCGATCGTTTACCAACGAGTCATACCTGTTTTAATGTTTTACTCCTACCCGAGTATAGCAACAGAGAAAAACTAGAAGAAAGATTACTCAAAGCTATTAACTATTCAAAAGGTTTCGGGATGCTATAATGTTTCAAATCAAACGAACAAGTTAAAAATGCGGTGTATGAAATGTTTAGAAGTTTGTTTTATTTCAACATTGATTTTATTTTTATATGTATGTCTAATAAAGCAAGGCGCGCAGAGTGTATTTATAAAAAAAGAACAATAAACATGAAAATATACATTGTTTGCCTATTGCTGCTAACAGGTTAAATATTTAAGTATATTGTTTTAGTATTTTTCTTATGTTCTGCTTATCTTTCGTCATCGGGAATTGAAGAAAGTTTACAAAACAAAAGACTAATGAACGAAAGCCAAATGCACAAAAATAAAAATGTTCCTTCGATAGCCAGTACATAGAGGAAATATATTATCTAGAGTCCCGACTGGTACCCGTCTTGCCTAAAACACCCTCAAATTTTATTTGAGGTAACTCTCTTAAAAGCCCGTAACAACAACATAGAATCTGGATTTTCCCATAAGAAATGCACAGGACAACTAACACATGCTTATGCTAATGGGCAAAATTCTCTCAATTTAGTTTGTAGGCAAAAAGAGAGCAAACCCATTAAGTCGGGACTCTAGATAATATATTTCCTCTATGAGCCAGTACTCAAAAGACGAAAGTACAACAATAGATTCAAGGAAAGGACAGACACAGATTTTGAATGTTTGCATTTTGTTTGTTTTGAACAAATTATTTCTTAGAGTGAGTACGTTTGGTTCTTATAACAATGAAGTTGATGAATTATTTAAACATTGGGCCATACAAAATGTTTTGAAGTCTTATTTAACTAAAAAAGTATATTCATCCTCCCATACTTTGTACCAATGTTCTTAATCTTTTGAAAAAAATGTTTTTTCAAGGTGGTTAATTTAATACGTCTTATTAAAAACATGAAACACTGGAGACAACAAGAATTATTGCAACTGAAATTGATGCTTAACATTACTTTACATGTAAATATCCTTGCATATTTTCTCTTTCAGTTTCAAAATACGGTAAATCAAGGTCTGGGTCATGAACTAAGAAAGGGGACGGTGCTATGTGAAGAATTGATTTAATTGATTAATTTTTTTGTTGACGAATGCTTAAGTATGTAAGAACATGTTACATTTAGAAAATATTCATTTAGTGGGGCTTTATTGTTAATTTAGCTCATTATTTTCTTAAGATGGCGTTACTAGATCAAGTTTACTTCTTGAGCATGTTTGCACTCAGTTTTTAGCTTGATATTTTACGTTTGCTTAAAAATGAATGGGAACTATAATTGTGTTCCGAATCCGCATGGGTTATGTTAGAAATACCATGACGATGGAAACTCTTCAAAGATTTGTACATTTCTTCGGAGAGAAGACCCTCACAAGAAATTCCGAACTCGAGATTTATAAACATGGTAGAGAAGTCGAAAAAATGTGGGTCCGGTGATTCCGTCCTTCAGACTGTCTGTTCTTGTCCTTACATCCTAATCTATTGGGTAGATCGAGATCAAACTTGGAAATTAAGGTTTTAACTAGATTTGCGTTAGACTTTTTTCTCATTTTTTTAAGACCAAAAATAACAATTCAAATTTGTTTTTATCAAAAAAATTAAAATTCGAATTTTCTCTGAAACGACCCGATTTTAGTGAAACTTTCTTTGAACTATTTTGTCTTAACTTGGCTCCTTCCAATATAAAACATTTATTTTAGTAGTGCTCCAAAAGTGTACCCCGCATAGAACCGTTATTTTGTTTTTAAATTTTCTTAGGAGCTAATGAACTAAATGAACTAAATGATTTAAATATTTTTTTTTCTGAACAATCTTATATATTGTTTTATTGTATTGACGGATTTAAAAAAAATGAACAATTAAATGTTAATTAGTTGAAAAATTGTGTGTTAAATTGTCCGTTTTAACGATTTTCAAAAAAAAAATTAAATTATGTTAAGTTTTTTTTTAAAGAAATTAAATGGGACTCAAATATAAAAGATAAGTTATTTTACAGACCTATTTTGAAATATTAAAATATAGGTACTATTTTTTAATAGAACCTTTTGATAGAGGAGTGAATTCGTGCATATTATTTTAAAGTAATATACGCTGAGATATTTACAAAGTTGTTGCAACAAATATTTCAAATATTTGTAAATGTAAAAAGCATAGCCAGAGATGGAAAACTAAAGAAGCTATAATTAGAATTACTGAACTATAAACTTTAATAAAATTCAATCTACCGATCCAGTTAACTCAGCGAAGGAAACCAACAACCAAGAGTAACAACACATCAGTATCTTCTAACGATAGAAAATTCTAGTCCTGTAGAAAACCCAATAACCTATACAAATTATTAGGTAGTACCTTGTGTAGCAATGCACGAGTTTTTTTACGGCATAAGCAATGGGAGTTATATAAAATAAAATCTCGCAATTTAAAAACAAAATGTTTTAAAATTTTATATGAAATTTCATCAAGAATTATATTGTTCATATTGTCAGAAGAGGCTATGCATTAGGGTGATTAAAAAAAAAATGTTTTCTTGCAAGAAGCTTAAAAGTTTCAATTCAATGTAAAAAGATGCCAGTTAAAAGTTGAGCCCTTAATATTAATATTAAGACTTTCCGCATCGCGTTTTTCTATTTCCCGTAAGAATAATATGGACAAATTATTCTCTGCACTTTTTGAATTTTATTGCTAGTCTGTCATGTATTATAAAAAAGAGACTTTTACTTATTTTTTTAGGGAATCGAATGCTCTACAAAAAAAGTCTCTTATAATTTTTGAGAAACCTAATAATTTACAAGTTATTTAAGGCCAAAGTTAGATTTATCGAAAATTTTAAGGTTTTTGATGCATTCCAGCGAATTTGATGGTATTATTGGAACAAATCACTCAAAAAATTCATGTTTAACTTAAATTTAGTTTCGTAGTAGGCGCTTTCCCAGGCCTACGGACCTACGATGACCAAAGCGCGGATCTTAACTGAAACAACAAAATAGATGGCTGATAATGCAATTGTGATTGGATTATTAATAATGAATGTATTTTCCAAAACCTACCCTTTTCACAAAAAAAATATATATTACACAATAAGAACTTAAATATATATGGACACTTATATTCAATACACGAATGAATTCTTAATATTTAAGCATAATATTTACCAAACATAATAACACAATTTGTATCTAATATACAGCCAATGATCAGAAGGAACTTAGATGCATAATAATTATTCCAGTTTATTTTATTCCCTGAATAGAATTAAAAAAAGTTGAATTTAAGTTTACTTTTAAGCGAATTATACGCCATAACCATTTTGTTATTAAATATAATTGGCCATTGGTATGAAATTTAATTTATTACGGAGTCCATTCCGTTCATCGATTGTGACCAATATTTTAATAATACACTAATGCAATTAATGTTTGCTCAATCTTTGTTTCCATATACTGCAAATACCCTATGGTTTACAGCTTTGTGTCCATACAAAAAAAAAGGATATAATAGGGCTAAGCTTTACCCAATATACCCATTCTCCTTTTGTTTTTCATTACTATATACCACACGAAACTCCAGAAACAGCTTGTAGCTCTCTAAAACTGATACTTAGTAATTTAATATTACTATGTTAGTTAGTATAAATAAATAAAATAATCTTTTGTGAAAATTAGAAACACTGTCGTAAGTTTGAGAAAAAAAGCAATTTGATTTGGTTAACTTTAATATTTTTTTTATTATTGTTTTTTTTTGTATTATTATATATTTTTTTAATAGATAATTTCTACTTAAATTGAAAATTACAATCACAAAACTTATTAATTATTTTTTTTTTAATTCGTTAATTTATTAACTACATTGTTGTATATTATGTAAAAGGGGTTATATCTATGTTCATTAAACTCGTCTCTATAAAACAGATAACTCTCCTCATAAATTACTCATAGTTATCACTTTAAATAATACTTTCGCTTTTCCTGATACATACTTAATTTTAGTAAACGTTAATGTGAGCTTTTTATTTATGGTAGCAAAAGAAATTATAAGTTTCAATTACAACGCTTCAGTAAAAAAATAAACAATTAGAAAATCCTAACTAAAAATAGTGTCGTTTTCTTTTACATCAATGTCTTTTTGGTTTTATTTTAAACAATTCACAGCGTTTATTTAGAAAGGCAATAATTTTTACCAACATGTGAGGTAACTACACATTGGCGATTTTTAATTTTGCTCCCAATTTTTTGTAAAGCTATTTTTTTCTTGTAAACTAAAAACACACTAAATTCTTAAATCGATTATGTAAAAAAAATTATTATTATTAAATATTAAAATATTTATATTTATTTTATTTCTTCCTAAAATATTGGATAGTAATCAAATGTGAATTGATTTCTTTTTTAAAATAGGAAATGGAAAAAAATAACATTGGTTAATACACAAACCATTTGAAATTATTTACAAAAAAAATGTGTGCTTAATTTCAAGTGCTTACTATTCGCTTGGAAAATAAAATAGAACTAATGGCCGATCGCTTCGCTATAAATTTTGGGACGGGGGTGTGCAAACCGTTGAAGGGTCTTCCTCTGTTCCTGTGGCTGCATCAACTGGTGGACCCATTGCCGATTGTGATGAAGCCAATTGTTCCATAGAAACCTCTCCATCTAGATTTATTCCAGGAGCCGTACTTATCGATCTAGCTAGTTTTATTTTTTGGCGTTCCAATCGCTCTTTTTCACGTGCCACTCGCAGCTTTTCGAAGTCATCGTCTTCAGTAGGGTCCAGATTTGATTTTGATTCGGATTCCTCCACTGTTTTTTTGTAAAGAAACAATTTATAATCATGTTAGTTATTTTTTTTTTTTCGAGAAGTATAAAAATATAAGTGTATTGTAAGTCTAAAATCATGCACTCTACAACTAATTCAAAAATACAAAAGTAACAAAAAGGGCAGCGGGATTTTAATAATGTACCACACAAACTCTGCAAATATGTCTAAAGGTTATTTTTTTATTACGAATACTTTCATATCTAGCAACAATTAACAAATACGATTGTTCGTTATTTTTGTATTTACCCGGTGAAACAAACCAACGAAAGTTGCTTGGTCCTCCCATACGCACTGCACCAATTGGGAAATTTTGTTAAAAATGTGTTTGAAGTAAAATAAAAATTTTGTGATTGTGCTAAGATTTTCCAATCAAATAAAAGTTTTAATATTTTAAGTAAAGAGAGTACCTATTCCTGTGCTATAGTTCTGAAAACAAATTTAACTCTTCTGGCGAATAAAAGTTAATACTCCAGCCATGGTATTTAATTTTAGCTCGTAGGCTCGAGATGACCTTCGAGGGATCGCAGCGAATAGAAGGCTACATTTAACCTTCATATATTGGGAACAATTCAGGTAAGTTATAAATTATCTTCAACATGCATTTTTTAAATTGCAATTGCTATTTATTCAATTAGAAATTGATAATTTCAAAAGCTGGCTACCTTGAATGTGATTTACTTTATCAGTTGTATGATCTAATATTTAACTCAGATTTTGAAAAATGGTGCATATGAATCTTATTGCAATAACCCCTGAGAAGTATCAACTTAAAAACTATGTTCTTTTCTTCTCATCCGTTTGGATTTGAAAAGAAATCGTGGCATCAACTAACAACACTGTTAAAGAAATAGTTTAAAGATGTTCTGTCCTTCGGTGTTATATACTATTACTGATACTTATGTTTAAAACTGATATTCATACCTCGAGCTAAGTTTGTTTTCAGATAATAAGGACCCTCGTTTCCTTCAAATTGTTTAATGTACTCACCGGTCTCCCTGCTTCCATTATCTTTCTCGCTTTGATGGAATAAACTTTTTGTACTATCACCCATTGGCGAACATGGTACAGTTTGTGACGCAAATGCAGGATTCCTTGAACTAGGAGCTGATGACGACAATAAAGCATCAACTCCACCTGGAGGAAATAGTGATGGTTCACCATTCGATTGCACACGTGTATATTTTGGAACATCAATAGGATCTGAACGATCATGCATGTCATTACTTGCACTAAATATATCCTTTACATTGGGTCTTGCACTATCAGCACCACGTTGTGACGTTATTGTCATTTGTTCGTCAACTTCTTCGATTACTTGGTCCGTGATTCGCATGCTTCCACTTGCAGGAACTTTCGCAACACCTTGCGGAACTAGACTTGTTGAACTCACAGAACCAGGAAAACGGTAATTACCTTGCTCAGATGTTGGCGTTGCCGAACCCGGACGAGTTTCTTCGCGATTCAAAAAGCGTTTTAGTGCTGATGCTACTGTATTAACCCGTGATATCGTCCCACTAAGGCTTACTAAACTTGGCGACGAGCCTTGGCGCGTTTTTCCGTTGCCAGCAGTGAAGTGAATTCCACTAGCTGTATCGTCCACCTGCACATAAAATTATTTTAATTATTGAAAATAGATACAGGGCGGGTAATTAGAAAACGAACTACGTGGTTAGTAGTTTAAGTACAAACCACAAAAACAGACACTTTTATTGTTTTTATTAAAATTCCAGGAAACCAAATTAGAATGCATTAAAATTTATATGTACAGCCAAATAGAGCGGGATAAAAGAGGTGAACTAGGTGATCACTCTGTGAAGAATGGAAATTAGAATCAAAGAAGTAAGTTAGTTGACACCATTGCTCCGCAGCCACAAACTACTTAGTTGATTTTTTTTGTACAATATATTATCTACATTAGAATTAAGTACTTAATATAAATTAAAATTAAAGCAGCAAACATTTAAAAAGTTTCAGAATTCAACATTAATCTTTGGCACTCAGTATACCTTACTAAATGTTGAAATATATCCCAGGATGGGTCCTAATTTTTGTAAATTATCTTGTCGAACCGCCTCCCACACAAAGCCCCGGAAATCTTACCAGTTTAGCTGAATTCTGAAACATTTTCGTTGTTGTGTTTAATTTATATTTATAAAATAGATAACCACAAACCAAAAAATAGAATAGGGATTTGGATCTAGTTTAAAGAATTACTACTAAGCTTGATTTGAAAACATTACGAATAATATTGAGTTTTAGGATAAAATATATGAACACTTTTAAATAAACAGATCAGAAGTATGAAAAAATGATTACAACAAAAATCATTTACAAATACTTGTTATAGATATTTTCGCACACTTTTTCAATGGGCAGGTTCAGCCGACATAAGGGACTTGAAAGTAAGGCAAGTTTCTAGCATCTGATTGGCGGCCAGCTGCCAAAAAATTGCCTTCCAATAAAGGCAAAGTTGACTGGAAAGTTAGCCAAGAAAAATCTCCCTAACTATCAAGTCAAGTCAACTTATGTCAAAATGACAATTGATCATGTTTTTTATTTCAACAAAAAGCTGAACTTTATTACTCAATGATTTATTTATTTTCAATATTTAACAACTTCATTTAACGCTTTTTGTAAAAAGGTTCCTTGTAAATTTGGAAAAGAAATAAGTAATATTTCTTTAAAATACAAAATACAAATCGTGATGGACTTGCAGCTTGCCTGAGGAGTGTTTTGTAGAAAATAATGATTTTGGTGTTTTTTGTACTATGAACTTAAAGTAGAGGTTTGTGAAGTAAAGTTCTGAATTTTTAATTCATGACACTTGAAAAACTAACTAGTTGCCTTGGTCAAAATTTACTTTCAAACAATGAAGTTGACTGCAAATGAAGTCCCTTATGTTGTCTGAACCTGCCCAATTACATACAATTTTAGCCAAATTTTTTTTTTTATAGAAAATGTATTTATTTCTATTTTTATTTATTAATAATAAAATATCTAATGAATAACCAAACAAAAAATGCTCAATTACATAGAATTACTAAATGATTTTCAATTACCATTACAAGTTATTGTAATGTATGTTTTTTAAATTACAATTAAGTGTAATTGAAATGAAAAAAAGGTAAATTATTTATTAGGTATTTGTAATTTAAATGAAAGTGAAAATTGATTACGAAAAGTCATCATTATTTTCCAACTCTAAAACAGATTCATAATTTTTCTTATTGAGTTTATTTCTGGCCTAAAAATAGATTTAATTCTCTGACCAATTAAGGAAGCCCATTGATAAATATTGCTTTAAAAAAAAAACATATTATTTTATTAGAGAAATGTTAAAGTATTAAGATCAAAACATTTTCTGAGAAGAGAGTATTAAGTAATTCTCTCAAAATAAATATAATTCATAATTTTTGAATTTTTCATAGAAATAAAATTCCGTTTCATATGAAAGCCGGTCCTTGAGCACGTGCTCTGCATCTGTTCATTGGATTTTACCAAATAAATAAATGGAGACATTCCTCATTTTAAAATGTTACAATTTTTTTTAGGAAATCGCGTATTTTCAAATCAAGCTTTTATTTAGCTATTCAAGAAGTGTTCCACTTTTAATACTTTTTGTTTTTTTGCAAGGGAGGGTATACCAATCACCGAATGCTAAAATAAATTTATATTGAAAATCATTTAAATATTATTAGGAATTGAGAGAAAGAATTGCTCTCGATTTTAGTCATATACTTGTGTCGTAGGTAGCACGCTCTGAATTTAAATCCTAAATTGATTCTAACCTCCTCGATAGGATCCGTTTCTGGGAATTTATAATTAACCGCTTGCATTTGACCTGTTTTACCAACCATTTCATCGATCTTCACACTAGACAAGTTGGTGGGCATCGCTGCTGATTTGGAAACTTCAATTTTAGCTGTCGATGCTTCGGGATGCTCTTCGCGGAACTTCTCTGTAGCTTGGGAGTAGGGTAATTCGTTGGGGAAAATCTCATCCCAATACTGATCCTTAATAAGTTCTGGATGCTCGTGATGCATTTCATCAACAATCATATAAGAAACTTGCAAATTTCGATCGACCATCCAATTGACCTAATTACGATGAGACGGAACAACTTGTGTATAGTTAAACAAAAATTAAGTTTGCTTTGTGATTCACCTCAAAGTCGTCATCATCCTCGCCAAATGGATTTATCAATGATTCAGCCACTTTCAGCCAACCCATGTAGAAGAAAAATTGCAATGTTGTAAAAATTGGGAAATACAAGTCGATATTTATGGTGACTCCATTCGTAACGCCTTTGTTATCAATCCATTGTTGGCCCATTACAGAAGTTAAAAAGAAAGAATAAACTGCAAGCGTTACCACTTGAGTGTAAACGAGGGGTACACTTATTGTATCGTATGAGATCAACAATCCACATTGCCCACGGAATTTATTCAATTCGTCTATAATTGTCTTAACAGCAAAGTCATCACGTATCCTACCCTCTTTACGGGCCCGAGTTACTATACTCGCAGCCCACACTATTGGCAACCAATGTTTTGAATGTCTTGGAAATTTTGAATTAAGACTTTCGATAATGACTTTTTCATTTTCGACAAGAAGACCGGCGTCCACAAGGTTGTCCAAATTGGGAAAGCGTTTTTTAACGCGAGGTGAAATATTAATCAACGCCATGGTAAGGCATAGACACACATAACGCATAACCGTTCGGCGCATAACACGACCACGTTCATCTTGACCATGCATATTTGAGCTGACGAAAACGGCTATAGGATCCGGCCAGGGTATACTCGTATATTGATTCCACCACCGTGTCATAACAATTTGAACATAGAATCCGAGCACAAACGATAGTGGAATGAGGTTACTGTAAGTGGCACAATACTTTACGACTTCTTCGAATGTTCTAAGGGAAAAAAGAAATAAATTGACATTAATTTTGTGTTGTTCTTTTTTTTTGTTGTAATTTCAAAACCTATTGTTGCACTCACTTTTTCTGGTAATCATCCAAACAATACCTATACATTATATTTAAACCATAATACGCAATGAGGAAAAACAGCAGGTCAAGCCAAACTAATTTGTAGATGCTGCCACGCCACCTGTTGAGAAAAGTTAAAATGCATGTTTTTTTAATAAGATATATAAAGAATCAAAGATTGGATACAATCTTTCTAATCTGTACTTTCTTTTTTAATCCAACAGTTTTGTATAATTTAAATGTAATCAATGTGTCTCAAAATATGTACATTTTTTGTTTTTCGATCCCTAGGACTCTTATATGTACATAGTAAGTGCTATACCTAATAGTTATTCGATTTCATTTATTGAATAATTTATTAGTAATAGCTATTTTAAATTTATAAAATAAATTGCTTATAATTGCACTTCTGTCGTTAAACTCATAAAAAAAAAACAATGATATTAGATTTTTGTTTTGATTGACCTTGAGGTTAATAAAGTACCAAAGGAGTGATTGCTTTTCTTTAAAGTCCCCTAAAGATTAAACAGACATAAATTGTGTTCTCAACACGTTTTAGAATGTGATAAATTGCTTCTAAAAAAACAAAACAGCAATTAAATAATTGTCACCGTAATTAAACTCATTCAATTTCTCATTTCGCTTGAAACTTTTAAATTAATTTTTTTATTAAAAAAAAAACATTCAAATACTTTGTTATGACTTCGTTGCCAGAGTTGTCAACTCAAAATCTAGTAAAGATGAAAATAACAGAGGTAAATCGTGGGCATGTAGCTAATATAAATAGGACTTTAAGATTTCATGAAAAAGCTTTTAGGTGTGCTTAATTTTTTTATAATTCAAACACACTCCACGGCTTTTTTATACCTTTTATATGCCAGAGACGCAGGGTGAACATTAGGAAAAAAGGTAGGGGTTCGAAACGAGCGTAGTAAGGCATTCCACATTCACGTAGTACGGCTTAAGAACGAATCTCTGCACTTCACAGTACGAAGTTTTGCTCAAGTTTAAACTGATGGGCATTACTAGAAAAACGTCTCATATTATAATCATTTTGTTAATTTATAGAAACAAGTATAAATTTCAATCTACAGTTTACGTATCTTCACAATTAAATACTCATGTATAACGAAATATAATTTTTATAAAATTATCAAACACATCTATCGCATGCAAAAGCACCTATGTATGTCAGTAACTCTCTTGACTTATTATCTATAGCCATAGACATAGACGTACTGTCATGTAAATTCTGATCTCGTTTGCATTCACATCGTTATTATAAGGCTTTTGCCCTATCATTTGCAGCTCCCGCTGGTGCTGCGGGGCGTTTTAATCAAAATTGGAAATTAAAGAGCTGCACGAGACAGTCACTTTTTTATCATTTCAAGACTGAACTGTCAGCTATAATTTGATAAAGTTCATACAGAACTCAGATTAATGTGATTATGGAGCTCTCATTCAAGGTCATTAAGTGGATCATAACCATTATAACACTTGAAACTGTGATAGACACTTAAAAAAATTAGATTTCATTTATTCTTATCTTTTGAGTATACCTATGTACACATAAAATGTACCTATTAATGTGAATAGGCAGAATACAACCCTCGTAAAGTTTAGTTTACACATTTTCTGTTTTGTGGTTAAGCGTGTACGCATCATAATTTTAACATTTATTTGCATTCAAGTTAACCGATTATCATATAAACATAATTGGGATGTTGTTTTTATTGCTTTATTTTATAGCCATGGGAATACAATTGCACTTGAGCAAAGCAATATAAAGTACTTGATAAAAATCTGTCAAAAAATAATATAAAACCGCTATAATTAGCTCAACTTTGGAATATTTTTCTTCGTATATTTTGTTATCTAATCCTAAAACTCTAATGACAATTTGTTGTGACATCAGTTTTTATTTTGACTTTGATTCTTGAAATAATTGAAGACAAAACTTTTAGATTGTGGTT
Source organism: Eupeodes luniger (assembly GCA_951509635.1). Taxonomy (NCBI): domain Eukaryota; kingdom Metazoa; phylum Arthropoda; class Insecta; order Diptera; family Syrphidae; genus Eupeodes; species Eupeodes luniger. Next base: position 2,089,788 of record OX608073.1, read on the forward strand.
TTACTCTTAAGTTTTAAGAATGAAAATAAAAAAAAATTATAGGCTTTTTTTGTAAATTCTTGTTCATAGATTTAAAAAAAAAAAATACTCTGATAAATGAAACATTTTAGGTAGTTATGTCGATTTATTTAACTCAAAATTCTTTAATTTAGTTTTTGGGCTGAGAACTTTATGCTACATTATTACAACTTTTGCTAGTATGTTGTAAAAAATAAATATTAACTTCGTAAAACAAACCCACTTGTTCTAAAACCTCTTGGATCAATAACCACAAAATATTGCTGTCATTAATTTTAAGAAACATACATATATTGGGCAGGTTCAGACAACATAAGGGACTTCATTTGCAGTCAACTTCATCCTTTGAACGTGAATTTTGACCAAGGCAACTATTAAGTTTTTCAAGTGTCATACGTTTCAAATTCAGAACTTTACTTCACAAACCCCTACTTTAAATTCATAGTACAAAAACTAACAAAAACTTTATTGACTACAAAACATTCATAAGGCAAGCTGCAAGTCCATCACGATTTGTATTTTGTATTGTAAAGAAATATTACTTATTTCTTTTCCAAATTGGCAAGGTACCTTTTAACACAAAACATTAATTGAAGCTGTGCAGAAAATAAATAAATCATAGCGCAACAAAGTTCAGCTTTCAGTTGAAGGAAAGAAATAATCAACTGTCATTTTGACATAAGTTGACTTGAGCTGATAGTTAGGGATATTTTTCTTGACTAACTTTCCAGTCAACTTTCCAATAAAGTTGCCTTAATTGGAAGGCAAATTTTTGGCAGCTGGCCAATTAGATGCTAGATACTTGCCTTACTTTCAAGTCCTTTATGTCGTCTGAACCTGCCCATTGTTGTCTATGGATTGACAGCTAAATATGTCAAACTTTGTTGACATTTCTTTTCAGTAAAGTTTGACAATTCATCATGAAGTTTTTGGTCCGAATAACAGTTGGATAATTATCATGAAATTACCCAACAGATTATAATGATAAGAAATTAATTCCACAAATTTTCTGTCTTTTGTTATTATAAGTTTTTAAGTTGGTACAAAACACCCTATATTTACATACCTTTAAGGTATATAGTATAAGTCACTAATCAATTTGAAAATTATCTCGTTACAAAAAAAAAAACAATTTAAAATAATCACAACTAAGCACAATTAATCAGGAATTGATAAAATTAATTGACATCATTTTCTAAAGAATCCCCACGCCTCGGTGTCTAGCTAATTTCCACTTAATTTTTTTTCTTTTTTTATTATCTCTTAAAACTCCTTTGTTAGAACAAAAATTAAAATGATAACAATGGATGCGATCTTTAAATATTTTTTATTGTTATTAGAAACGCAAAGTGTATTCGTCGTCCTGGCGCTGATTTCTAACCTGATGACTGATTAGGCTTAAATACGAATGAAACAATGTACATATTAAAAGTATCCCTGCAATTTTTCAAAAATGGGCAAACAAAAGAAGTTCAAGGTATTCTCGTATGCACGCCACTCATAAGCATAACAATTGCTTAAGCGAGTAATGGACATATTAATAATTAAACCTGAAAAAATCAATAGTCAGTAAACAAAAACACAGCAATTCAGAGTTTTTCTTTGTTTTGAAATTGAGAGTCAAGTTGACACATTCATTAAATTTTCAAAAAAAAAAAAAAATGGAAATCAATATTGCAGAAATGTTTCGTGCTTTATATTCACACAGAACTGGAAATAGGCGCTAAAGGATGAAAAACGATATGATGAAAAAAGAGGTTAGAATACAGTGCAACTTTAACGTTTGAAAGCATTTATCTATAGATAAATCATCTTTGGAACTCGAAAAAAAGTTATATCATTTTCAAAAGTTGTTGGAAATATAGAAAAAAGCCTTATTTGACCAACTTTTTGAATGACTCCGAATTTAGACAATATTAAGATGCTTGTATGTACTACATAAGTTAATTAAATTTATATTCGTACAGTAGGTTCGAAATGTTTTAAACACTCTTTTTAACTAAAACTACATTTTATTGCAATTAATTTAAGTCACACATTATTCTTAATCATTAACTACATTAAGTAAAATGAACCAAAATCGGATAAATAATGTTTAAACAACAGATCAAATTCATATTAGTACAATATTTCTTATTCGCAGAATTAATAACTTGTAACCGTTAAAAATAATGCCAAATACATTTCCACCTTTTAAACGTGTCTGCATGAAACTTAGGTTGAGCTTAGAAAAATTATTGCGAAGTACTATAACATTGGTAGGTCATTAAAACAAGTATCGGACCTATATTTGGCAGACCAAGGTCAACTGTGCAATCAGTAGTTAGAAGGCTTTAAAATGAAAATCGCAATGAACATAAGCCGAGAAACTACACACGCGAAATTTTCAACACTAATGATAAGCGTGTTATCATGCGTGAAATAACCAAAAATCCCAGAAATAGTGCACCAAAACTGGTTGAAAGTTTGCATTAGGAACTTGTAAGAGAATCACTTATTTTTTTTTATTTTATTTTATTTTTGAAATGTGCTTTAGTTTTCTTATATGTATTATCAAATGAACACCCTGTATTTGCACTAAACTATATTCATTATGTACAATAAGTATGTAAATAGTAAATAATAACGTTACGCTATAATGCTGAAAACCATATCATCCTACTGTCGTATGATTTGACCGTTGTCTTTTTCATTATGTATATTAGTGTTTAAGTATATTAGATTATTGAAATTGTTAGTTGGTACAGTTCAAATAAAGCGATCGTATAAGAAACATGTCTTTACTTTGAGCTACGTTTTGTTTTAAAATCTTGCACCTTATAAACTTAAGAAGGAATTTTCAAAATAAACACTGAGGAGCTGCATTCGCAAACATGGTTTTAACGATCGAGTTGCCCGAAAAAAACCGTTTACTAATGCTCATAAATCCAAGGATTTTAAATTCTGGAAAAAAGTAATTTTTTATTTGAATCAAAATTTAATATCTTTGGTTCAGATGGAAATGGTATTGCGAAAACCAAATACCGAGCTTCTTCCAAAGAATACTGTAGCAACAGTGAAGCATGGTGGTGGAACGGTGATGGTTTGGGGTTGTTTGTCTGCACACAAGAACTACATTGAGATTTTTAAACAGATATTGGATCTACAAAACCAATTCACTTTTTACCAGGACAATGACCCAAAGCATAAAGTTTATACCCGGATGTGGATGCTTTATAATTGCCCTAGAATTATGTAAACTTCACACCAGGCAGCGGATATTAACCTAATCGAAAATGTATGGGACCATTTAGATCAGCAAGTGAGGAAACAAACCATAAGAAATGCAAGTGATCTGAAGGAGAAGATAGTACAAGAATGGGACCAAATTTCTACTGAAACAACAAACAAAAATTGTCCAATCATTAAGAAAAAGGCTTAAGAATGTGATACAAAAAAAGGGATATGCCACAAAATACTAAAATGTTGTAAATTTTTTGTTTTTTTTTTACCAAAAAAAGTTAGATGTATGAACATGAATTTGTTATCTATTAATTAATTTTTAAGTTTTTGTGATTAAATATTCTGTTTAAGTTGAAGGATATTTTACCAGATCCTTGGTATTACAACCAAATAACACTCAAAACTTATGTGGTTCGTGAATAAACCGGAAGAAATTTACTATTTTTCTACTGTCCGAATATGAGTTTGACTGACTGTACATACAAACATATATATTTGTTTAATATTTAGGACGGTTAAAAGTATAATTTTATCAGTAACATATGTAGAGAAAATGTGCATCAGGATATCGTCTGATACCCTTCAGTATTTCCCTGAACCTCAGTTCTCGAACTGTGTTTAACTTGTAACATATATTAATAGTGACCTAAGTGGACGTAAAATAGAAGGCACACTTCATTTTTCTGACGAGTTTTTATCTTATAGAGAAGTTAACAGCCACCGCAATGTTAGAAATTAAGTCTTTTTATTTCCATTTTAAAGTAACCTCACATTTGAAGTTAATACTGTGATTTATACACAATTGATTTTCATTGTTCTTAAACGCTTTTCAGCGTATTTCCATAACCAAAACAGTCACTTCCAAAAAGATTGCACACAATTATTTATAAGGACTATAGTGATTAAAAGTTCCCTCGGAATATTTTTTATCGATGAGATTTAAGAACGCTATTACTTTGGCACTGTTAGTTCTAAGCTTGAATTGATATGAGCCTAGAAATTTAATGTCCGATATCAATAAGTTCCTAGGTTTAATTTTGATATTATCCATGTTCCAAATTTTCAAAAATGGGAAAATTTTCAAACAACATTTATTCACGATAGCACCTCTATTTTATGATACCATATTTTGTGAGTAAATTGCATTGAGACATATAACTACTCGCCATACAACAGCAAACACCAGAGGTCAGTGGCATCAATCGAATTGTAAGTTGAATAAATTAAAGTCATTTACCTGCTTAGGTAATTAAATAAACGCACTGAACTTTCCTGATAGCTTTAAACAAAGGTAAGTGAGAGTAGCCTCAGGTAGACATGTCTTTGTTTACAAATTTTAATAAGCTTCGATTCGATTCTAGATTATTTTACGAGCAGGGGCACAAACAAAATATTATTTATTACAATATTTTGTCTGAGAAAAATAAGATTGAGTGTAAACATTCTTTTTGTTTTGAATGTATCAATACCAACGACCCACAACAATCCTATATTTCTTGAATTCAGGACACAACAAATAGAAAAACAAGACGGATAAGAGACATACAACCAAATTAGCATATCCTGGTTTGTGGGCCCTGTGGGATTGTGGGTGCTTCAGGAAAAGCCCCCATGATAGCACACTTGAAATCGGGACAAGTTAAATAGTGCCAAGAGAATGTACACACATAGATGTGCACATAGAAAAGATGATAAATATTATGATAATACGATTAGTTAATAGGTTTAATGTGATACTATTATCGCTATGAATACTTGTCAATTGGTGTTTAAGAATTGAGGTTGCGTTAAATGAGGGGAGGAACATTTTTCAGTTGAAATAGTAAGAGTGGGAGGATTTTGACGTTATAGTTAAAAACAAAAATGAGTACAAAACTCTTGACCTCGTTGCACTTTGCAGAAGTGTACTATGGCCGATTTTTAGCAGTTGGTCACATTGCGCATTGACAAAGTGAAATAAGGTCAAATTATTTTAAGAAATTTCACTTTGCTTTATTACATGACACCGTAATCTTATATAGTACCTTAATACATTTTGCAAAACAAATTATAATATTTAACGAGAACTTTGCTAAGATTAAAGTGTCTCAAGTAAGACAGTTCTTTTTTAACATGACTTGAAATTATTCATCAATAACTTTTCGAAAAGAAAGTTCATAAAGTTCCAACTGCAAAAGTTGTTTATAAAGAACATAAACGTATAAACAAACATCATCACAAAAACAAACAAGCTTGGCTCTAGAAATATGTAACTTTTTATTTGTACAGTAAATTTTCATTTTTTCAGCAATGCCTTCTAAGATGTTGTTTTAAATCCTGACGTGTTTTTACAAGCATAGATAAAATCATTATTTTCAAAAATAGAAAATAATTATTGATGTGCGCATTTAAATCCACCTCAAAAAATGCTCACCAAAGTCAATTTAATTCCATATAAATCAATCAATCAATCAAAATCATCATCAATGTTTAAATTGCATCAACAATCAAGTAATGGTCTGATTTTATCATTTTGGAGTAAATATCGGAAAATATCTAGCTGATAAGCTCACGCCGCTGCCGCTGTGAGCAATTAGTGTGACATGCATTCAACAAGCATGATGCCAGAGTTTCTGTGTTACTACCTTACGTAATGGCATAAGCGATATTGGATGCACGCAGGCCTTGAGTAAACTCAAGTAAGGTACACATTATGTACCCCTTATACGGATTTAGTCTCATAATTACATTTTATTATGATGTATGAATGGAATGCGTCAAGAAACAATTATACATTTTATTTTCTAATAAATGACACCAAATAACAAGTTTGAAAATTACAGACTTAAAACATTGGTTTATAATAATTGCATTTATATTAATATTAACATTGTACACATTAACATTTAAAGAATTGAAATAAAAATAAGAAATATCTCTGCTTAGAATGTAACAGTCTTGTTCAATTGTGTTCAAAAACAAAATTATGTCATGTTCTTTTTGTTACTAGTCTTAAAGGTTTTTTTTTATTCTTGAGGAATTTTTAATCGAAAAGTTAAGAAGGAATTAGCAGCGTTTCACTGAAGAATAGTATTTATTTATGTAGGTATAAAATTTCTGTTCTTTCTTTGTGTACCTAGATTTTTGGTTAAAAAATTATGTATATTTAACTTTCGGTGTGTAAAATCAAAATTCCATATCTTATTATAGAGAGCTTAAAGATCCATAATTTTAATTTGATGATTGAGTCATTTTTCGAACGTTAACTCTAATTCAATAATAAACATCATCATCGTGCTAATTTTTAAAAATTCTGATGACATCATGGTGACTTTTTTTTTTATGATGGAGATGATGAATGTTTTTCGTTGGAAAAAAAGAACATGTAAATATTATTATTATCGTTATTATTATTATTTTGTCTTTCTAACTCACCTCAGCAACAATTTGAGAAAGCATCCGAATCCCCTACATGTCGCAACTTCGGCAGTGTATGTGATGGTCATCTTGCTTTTGTTGTTTTTTGTAACTTGTTATATTTTTTAATTAGCACTTTTATTGAATAATTTAGTATGAGCATATATTTTCATAATAATATAATTGTATACTACGTAGAGTTTTTTAAGCATATATTATGTATATCACAAAGTTTTGTTTTAACACAGCACATAAATCAGTCAGCGGAAGTTATTGGTAGAGTCTGAAAGAAAAAAGAACAAAATAATAAAAATGAGTTCATAGAAGATTATGTCTGTTTTTAATCTACAGTGATTTCAAATCAAGTATTGTGCAGAATTTATAATGGATAAATTAATAAAAATACACTAAGAGAATACTAAGCGTCCTCAAAGCTACTTTGAAGAATGGAAAGAAAGTTTTCTCAGAATTTTGTGGGCTCACCGACAATTTGGTCAGATCCCCAAATGAATTGAATATTTTTTCTCTGATATTACAGGCTATTAGTAAGTTTGAATGGATTCGTGGAGCTACTCAACATTTATCATCAACCGGTTGAGTTTAGGTTGAGGGTATAAAAACATTCCAGACGGTAGAATGAATGAAATGCAGGTTTCAAAATTTACAGTACGATTATTAAGTTTTTTTTATACCTTTTCGCGCGTAATTTACATAAATTAAACAGGTCACTTGGTAAATTGATTAACATATTGTAAAGACTATTTTTAAAACTTTAAAATCTTATTTTGGACAGTATTTTCAAAGAAAAAATAATATACATAATTTCTCTGCTATTTGGTCATTATCAGCATGTCGATGCCCAAGCAAATAAAAAAGTCTTGAGCAAGAAAAAGGGAGAATGTAAATAAGATTGTTGTTAAGGGCCACATCGCTTGATACTTTTTTTGCAATTCTAAAGGAAAACCTCGTTTTCAAGATAAGATAATTTGTTTCCATTGTTTTTTTATCACAACTGCACTTTTAAATCAGTTTCGCGACTCGTCCACTTGAATTCAGCTTTTTAAGTTAAAAGTATCATGCGGTTATGTGTTCAATCTTCTTTACTATATGAGAAAGAAAGACTTTACTTTACTTGTTGGGACATTTTACTCAGGGGAAGTTGTATTCCTACAATGGTGTTGAAATCTTTTTTCAAAGGTGTTGTTACTTAATTATACTTATTAGTATCCCATACATAAATCAAATAAATATTTATTTTTTATATTCCACTAACTCGTGATTTTTTTTACAAAAGCAAGGTCAAAGCGTGTCATCTGATTTTGATATTAATTAAGTTGATAAAAATGAATAAGCGCCGAGAAAAAAACTAAGTGTCTTTAGTTGGGATTGGTTCAATTATTTCTTACTCAAACATTTAACGACTTCTTGCCATTTACCTTAAAAATTTGTTAAGATTTCATTCAAAGTTTTAAGGACCCATTGTCTGTACAACTCTAATTCTTTGAAGTATATACAGGGGTGAAATCTGCTATGGTGATAATTGACTATCATATTTTTGTTAGTCAAATTGACTATCACCGAGTTTTTGTTTTGTGTAAGATGAATCAACTCAATTCAATTCGATTGAACAATTTCAGATTAGAATCGTCATAATTCATAGTTGCTATGTTGAAATTTTAAAATGATTCCTATAAAATATCAAATTGGCTCATTTTTAGTATCATTCTTACTCTTCAAGTGTTTTTTTTTTTCGAATGTCGTAAGCTTTGTCAGTCACAATTTTTTTTTTTTTTTAATTAAAAAAGGTAACTGACAAAATTTTCCAATAGTTTGTGTAAGCGTCTGGTCGCTCTATTCAGGAACGACATATCTGTTTTAAAATGACTATCACATTTTTGTTGTGGCAGCTTTTTAGCTATAAATTTGATTATCACCTTACATAGATCAAATTCTATTATTTTGATTGTCATTTATCAACAATAGCCGTGTTTTTTTGGTAATGAGAAATTGTCAAAAAAACGATCCGCAGTAGTCCGGTTTTTATATTTGAAAGTTGATACAATTGAATATTTGCCAGAATAATTTCGAGCTTGAAGCTCGCCTCAATTCTTTGTATACCTGAATCGAGTTGAAATGAGCTTGATTCGCCTGGATTCCGGTCGGGGACCGGAGTCAAGTCAAAATTTGTGAAGAAACCTGTGTGGGGGAGTTGGTTTTACAGATAATGCCTTATGGTCTGTTTATTTGCATGTTTGTGAACAAAAAATAGAGTTTTGTTTTAATCAAATTAAAACAAAAAAAATGCACATGGAGGTGGTAGCTTATTCTTTTATGGTGCTGAACTATTCAGTTCTTCATTGTTATTTAACACGAATCAAATCACTATCTCAATTGCACTTCATAAGAAACATCGAAACACCATTTGCATTATAGAAAGTGCTGTCAAACTTAATCATTTTTAAATCTTCTTGTGAGATAAACCTTTGTTGGAAACATAGCAAAACTTAATTATCTATTTCTATTGTTTTCTCTTGTAAAATAAGCCCAGTTAGTTAGTTTCATTAACAAAACTAAATAATATCAACAGTAACAGATTGATTTTTTTCCCCAATGGAAAACACATGATTCCAAATGCACAACTACTCAACGAACACAGCCATCGAGATACAAATGCAATATCAATCGTACCAACATTTGATAACGAAATCACATAAGATCCATTCGAGACTCGTATAAATGTCAAAACCCCATCCGTAAAGAGATTCTACTTTAACTTTTATCGGTAGTATTCATACTGCGGATATTGTTTTTGTTATTTATGTAAAATCCTACTATACTATTGATAGATTTTCCAACAAAACACGGGTAATCTACGTAGCCGATTCCCCCGCCAGGATTTTCAAATAAGTTGTTTCAAATAGTTCGATATTTGGGCAGATATCAATTTTGGGATTTAACAAGTAAAAAAAAACTAAGCCATTATTTTTATTGAGGGAAAGGATACAGTCTTCAAGAATGTGTGAAATTGTAAAAATTCACTACAAAAATGGTTCAACATTGTATACTCACTAAGCTCTTTTGGGTCGTCGTGTATCTTCTCGGCTAGCATAAGTGAAACTGTTGGGGCAAGTTAGTTATGTGAAGAATCAAAACCGTGTGCCAGGTTTTTCGATTCAACATTCTTGGAATAAGGCATTAAAAAAACAACTTTAAACTGTATTCTGCATAGAGAATCAGGTCTTAAGGTTTTTATAGTTCAGTTAACACAAGAACTCAGAAGTGTCGATCACCAACAACGTCGTTACTTATTTAAAAATGGCACTGATGCAAATGTTACGTTGATCGCAGTTATGCAAGGAAAGTTTCTTGTCAGTGTAAATTCTCGAAGACATAATGACAATAACCCATCAATATCTTGTGGTTAAGTAAAGATTTTTTGGGAGCACTTGAAAGATAAGGACTATGACAATGCTTCACTATCGATTTTAGACCTTAAAAATGGAATTCGTGAAATTTTTGAAGACAGATAGCCGAAGTCATGGAAATATAATGCTGCAACCGTAGCCATAGCTGCCAATTTGCTGATATTGTTTTTCGATGTTAAATGGCATAAATTCCTTTTTTAAATAAAATAAACAACATCCATTAATCGCTCTTCAAATAATACTCGTTTTTTTAAATTAAATAAAACCTCTTATTCAAAACTCGTTATTTCTTTGATGGAAAGGTATTATGCAATCATTGACCCGAAAAAGTGAATGTAGTTACTGCTTTAGATAAGAATTTAAAAAAATATATATAAAGAAACAAAAGTATAAAAATCAGTTTCTTAGAATAAGTCAAGTATTATACTTCATTTCTAACATACAAAACACTATGTACGCCTGATAAAAATAAAAATTATCTTCTGCAATTAGTCTCTAGATCTTATTTTCACAGAAAAACACCATCATAATTTTTCATAAAACAAAAATAGATTATCTACTTCTTGACGAATATTTGTTTCTTAGCAATGCATAAGAATGGAAACTTATTATTAATGATTTTTGCCATCTGCGCTTACCGATTCTTTTTCAGATTTATTTATTATTCTTAAAAGAAAAAACTCAATGAAAAGTTTGGCTTCCGTAAGGATTTTTATTGTTTCAACAATGGATAGCTTTTTTAACTGAAAAGTCAAAGTTAGTTTAATGACTATGTACACATACCTCAAACGACACAGGAAAATGAATAAATTATTTCTTGACGAAAATGCCATTGGACACATTAAATAAATTTGTTGACCCGAATGGCGACATGGAACTTTTATTTTAGTTTAATTGTTTTTTGGTATATAAAACACTTGAACGTTAATAGAATATATGTACACATATTTAGATATATAACAATCCATAAATAAATATATATCTTATAACTTTGATTGAATCATCGAGTTCTTATCGAGCAAACAATGATATTTTGACGCCAGTGGAAGAGTCAAGTGAATAAAATTACAGAGGAAGATGAGATATTTGTTTATGGTTAAACCAGTTTGTTTGTTTGTTGATTTTTCAAGTCGTTATCTTTAAAGTTCTTTACAATTTGTAACCAGAACGATGGTAAAGATAAAGAAAATGATTTCATTTTGGTAGGTACTTCTTTGATTTCAAATATATGTACTTTCTTATGCAAACGAATGCAAATAATCTAGATAAATTTATTATTTTCAATAATGTTGATTAATACACACAAATATTTTCAATGACAAACGCACAACATATTTATAGGTATACTATTCATTTTGCAATTCATCACTTCTAAGAAAAATATATGTATGTTTGTACGTCGTCGGTACTTCAATTACTTAAAGCTATACGGGATATGAATCGATTGTATTAACTTATCGCTTTCTTTGAAGTATCATGGTTTATGTCCTAATTGTTTCCATTCATAAGAAATGCCAACAAAATGAGAACATACTTTTAATTCGTAACAGATGTGTTTAGTTTTTCCTAGGGTAAGTATTGGATTCGTAAAAATACAAAAGCTTAAATGATTTACTTAAATAAAAAAATTTATAATGTATGTAAATAAAATAGCATGTATAATTTGGTAACTATTTGATGGAATTCTTTAGTCAAAGTTATTGCTGAAACAAAAATAAATTAATTCAACAATTTTTGTTTGGTAACATGTAGAATTTTCAATACAACGGGCGATGCATCAAAGATTTATAAAACTGAAGTGTCGACCGGACTAACAAACCCTTGTTTGTCACTGTGGGTTAAAGTTAAAAACAACATTTCAGTGGTTCTGGTTCAATGGTGCTTTTTAATCGAAATCATTTGAAAAGCTTAATCTATAAATCATAAATAAAATTATGGATTTCTTAAATCCTTTATGAATATATGTATGTATATGTATTTTGGTTTAAACGTGCATTTGATAAAATGAAATAATCATGGATTAAAGATGACCCACTGTGAACAAACTAAACTAACCCAAGTTTGTAAATTTTCCATTGTTGTTGCATTCATATGATTTATTAATCATCGAAACAATCTCACTGCCAAGTACGTTAGTGCGACTTGGTCGCGTGTTTTATTTTTACCGCACCCACCCAAGCCTATGCATTTATGCATTCAAGACATTACCTACTGTTTTTTGATGTTCTTTTGTTACTTTTTTATTGCCTTCATACATATAGTTTTGTTTTGTAAGAATTCATAACCACATATCGTTAAAATATTGCAAGATGTTTGAATAGCGATAAGAATCCTAGAAATGGCTTTTGATATGTAATTACTTCAACACAAAACGATGTGAATAATCATATCACAAGCCTTGAAGTGTAGGAAATGTCCATTGTTATTAATTTGAAATATAAAACGAATAAGACAAACATTAATTTAGTCCAGTCTAATTATTAACAATTCCTCAGAGAATTGACGCTATAGTAATTTTTTGTCAAAATATAAAAACCAAATACGAGTACATACATATGTATGCATAACAAAACTGTCATAAAAATGAAAAATTAAGTGCTACACAGTTTTATAGGAAATTCAATTTCCTACAAAACAAGTTCTCAATTTAAGAGATATTAGTCATTAAAATTTTGATAGTTCCTTAAATTTGGTTCCAAATGTATGAGAATTTAATGCTACAACAGTTCAAAGACTAACCATAAATCTTAGCGGTTCGATGCTGGAAATTATTTTTTAAGAAATTAAATTATATATAGAATTGTTTCCCACATTTTTTCTTAGTCCAGTAATTTTTTAAAATAACAACAAAAAATGAATATTAAGGATAAACAGCAATGAAAACTTTTGTAGAACTTTCAGTTTTGAAGTAAAAACCTTCACTAGGCGAGAAGATACTATGAAATTGAAATAAAAGCTTCAAATTAAAGTGTTTTATGGGAGACCTTAAAATGCAGTGAGCGAGTACTAGATATTAATGTTAATAGCTCGAATTTTCAGGGAATTGTTCTTTTTTGACAGTTCCAACAACAACATCTTGCAACCGGCAAAAGCAAATAGTCGCCCACAAAAAACACGCTATTGTATCTAGATACAAAAATATGTACTTATTAAATAAAGTTTACAGTTTCTTAAATAAATAACAAACTTAACTGTACATTCTCAACGTACCACATTAAATTTTAATTAAATGCAATTAACTCAACCGTTTCATAGGTATATGTATTTTATTTTACTTAACGAATTTGTCTCGTGTTTTAAATAAATAGTGAATAAGTATTATTTATAATATATTGACGAGCAATGGTAAATCAAAAGATCTTACGACACATGGTCAACTTGCTTATTTTATGATTTGAGTAGGTATATTTTAAATAATCTAAGCAAGGAAAAAGATAAAAAAAAATAGAAATACCAACTTGTTGAAAAATATTTTTAAAATTATTTAAATCACACAGATCATTTCCTTTATTAGAAAATATATTTTTAGTTCTTTAATAGACTCCTTGTACTTCATATATGTACATACCTATTCTATGTACATATGTATGTAATTTATGTGTTTTGGTACTTTCTATATACTTATATAATTTATCAAATGCCTTTAAACCGATGTGATGCATTTTTTTTTATAACTTTTAAGATTAGTCATGGATTTTATTATTATTCACTAATCGCCAACTACTGTTCAAAATTCCATATTTTTAACATAAGTCTCATTTTTTAAGAACAAAGTTTATTTGCTTTCCTGCAAAAATGTTTCTGCTGAGAGCTTATTCAAGCTTCACCATTTTTATAATTAATTTAATTTAAGCATTATATTGCTGCCCTACCCATTTATGGTACTATGCTTTACATAGGATGCAAAAGTAGATTATTTCTCTTTCTATTTCAAAACAAAAAAAAACTATTATTTATTCTGAATTGTTTTGATTTATTCAACGTTTTATTTGCACATTTATATAATTAGATTGACATTGAATATATAAGGTATATATTCTGCACTTAAAAGTACCTAACAACAATTCCATGTAAGTTATTTGCTCAGTGACTTTTAATTTTTTTGTCTTACCAATATAATAATTAAAGATAATCATATTGTTTCATTGCGTGGAATTTGTGTTTGCACGCTAGCAAAAATTGTGCACTGTAATTATACAAGTGGCGAATTACATGTAGGTGCACAGCATTTATTTTTTTAAGAGAACTAGAGAAGAATGTTTCAATTCATTTTTTTTTCTAAAAGCGTATGTTAAGTCTGACTCGCTTGATCACTGTTTTCTATATAGGGTGTGTCATAAATATTGGTACAAACTGAATATGACAGACACATATTTTTAATACTTAATGTTGGTTTTTTATCTCAAACACTTTCTTTGTTCTTAAATTTCGTAAATCCTTCCTCAATAAATCGACTATCTAACTCTGAAAGAATTTTTTAAATCGGACCAGTAGTTACTGAGATAGCGCTTTAATTTCATGCTAGAAAATAATAAATAGTTAAAAATTGCTACAAAAATAAGATCATTCTTAACTGTCCCCACTAGATCTTTAGTGTGTTCTTTTTCTAACTTTTGTTAATTATCGTAAACTAATGTCGTTACTTTGCGAAGAATTGATAAATCCTCCAAGATTAAAGGGCCAATTATAGCTATCATTGAAACCAATCATTGGAATTTTTTTGGCAATACGTTTATAGCGATCATTAAAAATGTCTGTCATTCAAAAATAATTTCCTTATTGAAATCCACCGAAAAATGTTTACTGACATAAATCAGTCATTGGAATTGTGTGAAATTGGAATACAAATCAGTGTAACCATTTGTTACACTTTTGAACGTAAAATTATCAGCTGTTCAGGAAAATGAATTTCTGATCCATCAGTATATAATTTTTATTTCTAATGAAAGGGAAACACAGTTAAAAGTCCATTCAAAAAATGTTCCGGGTTGATTTAAATGATAGCTATAACTGGCCCCTAATCCTTGACATGAAAAGTGCTTTCTCAAACTAGCCGTTCGTATTCGGCTTTAAACTGTAGGTCCCCTCCATCCCTGACAACATTACTCGCACACAGGAATGGTTGAAAGTTGTAAGTCACTAAGTCCTAGCTTTAATGGACTTTTGCGCCACCTAATTTATTTTTTAATTTTATAATGTCGTTACTAAAGTTCAAGATTGTTATAATTCGTAACAATATGAATGACATCATCACATCGTTCCTAAACTTATTGTTGAAGTGTGAAATAAATACGAAAATAATCCACAACTCGACTCAAGGAGATAAATTGGAAGTGTTGAACTTAGTGAACTTAAAAGCAATACGTCATTTCAATCGGATCACAAATTTACATAATACCTACAATAAACCAATATTGTTTGTTGATTTTTTTATTTGCTGTTCATTATTCATTCTGTCGTTTGAACACGATTATGTTTTAAAACACACATTATTTACCTCATCAATTTGTATTCAAAATTTCTGAAGCAAGCTAAAAGTAGCAACCATTTTTCCTTCGTTATTAATGTTTACATCTAAAGTTATAAAAACAATTTTTGATTTTTTTGTATCGCTAGTTTCTAACAATAGTCGTTTCTTAATGATTGCGTTCAATCTCTGATAGATAGGTTATCCGGTTACCTTTTTGTTGGTATTTTAAGAGTAGAGAACAGCTGATCAAAAACAGCTGGACTATCAAAAAAGATATCCAAAGGTATCCAACACTATCTGGTATATGTTGGTATCTGCCAGAACAGCTAATCCAACATTTGAATTCATGAATTTGAAGGCTTCCCAAAATTGATTTTTAATTTTTATATTTTTAAGTAGAAATTTATATTTGAATAACATTTTATATAGAATTTTAAAAGGTATATCAATTAAGCTATCCAACTTGTTCAATAAGGTATCTAAAAAATTTAACTATGCAGGAAAGCCTATTCAACACGAGATTAGACACATCGTCCAAGGATTATTATAAAATTCCAACAATTTGTAACAATGATAATTTAGAAAAAGAACAGTCTTAGGAGAAAATTTGAAGGGATTACGGCTTATAAACTGAAATTACGACCGAATATAATTTTAACTACATTACATTATTTTGTATCTACTCGAAACACTGCACTAATTCGTGTAAAATGGTCAAAAATTAAAGTTCTTTTAGAATAAATATTCATGAGTCATATTATGAATGTTTTTTTTAAAAGGTTAAACGATGAAGTGTCCAGGCACCAAAACTGTCTGTGTCCTTACCCAAAGCTTGACAACACATTTACATAGGTTGCCTTTGCATCGTCATAATTTTGCATTATCATACAAATTCTGCAAGCCAATTATGACAGTAAAAGCTTTGTTCATGGGTTAACGAAAGTTCATAAAATGTTTGTAAACATACCTACTCCTACTCGTACATACTCTTACAATAATTGAGCAATATGAGCACAAAATGTTTATCACATATGTACCTATGTAGACATTTAACTACATACCTAACTATTGGTTATTATATGCTTACCATTTAAGATCCGCAGCTTACTTGGAAATTTTGAATGATGTAGGCATTCTATTTTTCGATCACTTCATTGAGTCACTATTGTTTAAGTAACGCCTAATAGATTCCCACAGTGAATGAGAGAATCAGCAGTCAGCACTATACAATGACCTTTCCACTTCCGGGTTTTTAAATTGTCGTTTTCAATAACTCAAACCGACGACCACGCGTCGTGGTTAGTTTATGTTTTTATAACTAATTCAATTTTTTCTATAAAAAGGTTGATAAATCACTTCGGTTCAACGGGTCATTCAACGAACGAACGGACGACACTCATAAAATGTCTTTGCTCATAGGTACGCGATTATTTGTTTTGTTTTGTTTTCTTTTCACATTTTCACTTCTTCCTAGATAATTATCATGATTTTTAATATGCACTAGTTTTGTTTTTGTTATTTCACCCAAGAGGCAAGCACATGCCAATAGGTTCACTCAAAACTTTGCTAAGTTAATATTTAATAGCATAGCATACCATAGTCATAGACGGTATTTTAAATTGTATAATCGATTCGATGATTAAAAAACTTTGTATTTTCAAAAACAAATATCATATATTTTAGCTACAATTACAAACAATTAATTTTACATTTAAAATGTAGGTATAAGTACAAGCACATGTGAGGAGTTAACGCTATTTTAGACTTATTTGTTTCTGCTTTGTTTTTACATTTTGATTATGTAGCTAAGCTACCAATAATTTCTAAAAACGCGGACGGTGCGGTGTCAAAGAACTCTTTAACTTAACAAAGAAATCACAAAATCTTTTATTCTTTTTTCTTATGGGATTTACACATCACATAGCCGGATCTGAAATCCTATCAATTACAGAAAAATGCAAAACAACCAACAATGACAGCACCAGACCGTTAGCCGAACAAAACACAATACACAACAGACTAGACGGACACACCACAACTGATGAACTGAACTGAACTGAATATAGTGAATTGAATAGTGAATACTGAATTGAATAGTGGTTGTGGAGTGAATTTCTGAAGTCAACAATCGGCATCAGCGTTACCACTTCTCAAAAAAAAGTGGAAGTAGAATTGATGAAAAAAGCGAAGTAGATTGAGAAAATTGGAAATAGATGTTAAAAATTAACTTTTTCATATTATTCTACATACTTTTAAATTACATTATTTGAATGAAAGAATTCAAAAAAACTAGAATTATTTAAGCCTTCATGTCAAAAATCAAATCCAAAATAACACTAGAGCACAACTGAACGCATATAACAAAACAAAGAAATAAAATGCAGGACTTGGTCGCATAAACTCGCTCATGTATCCAAAAATTCTGTCTATTCCCTGTATTTTAAAATTTAAAATAAACCTGCAAAATTTGCTTATACATTTTGGTATTAGACGTCTTGCATTTCAATTTTGTAAAACAACGTCGACCCATTTTCAAGATATCGAATTTCGAAAAAAAAATCAATATTTTTTTAAAAATCAAAAACAAAAACAATTAAATTTTTTGTCATCAAATATTATTGAGACAGTATAAGAGGTTTTGCAGAAAAAAAAATTAATTAAGTTCTTAAGAAATCTTTAAAACAAAATAAAGGTTCTATGGGGGAACCCTTCTGAGCAATACAAAAATATTTACTTATATTGAAAGAAGCTAAACTAAGAACAAACATTTTAGAGAAAATTAAAAAAGAAATCTATCTGTTTGTTTTGGGAAAATTCGAATTATCGATTTTTGACCGTACAAATTTATACTGGGACAACTGTTATTTTTAGTTTTAAAAAATCAGGAACCAGACTTCTTTACCATCGTAATGTCATGTTTGATTAAAATCTCGAGTTCGATATGTTTTTTACGAATGCAAAACTTGCCACATAGTTCTTTTATGTCGCAAGTAAAAATGACAAAAAGGGTTAAACTAGAATACAATAGATAAAAAACGAATCTCACTACAAATGCAAAGACTCAAGCGATTTTTAATTCTTTTAGATTCAGTCTATTTTTATTAGAATTGAAGTAGGTAGAAACACAGACCTTAAAAGTGAAGTAGATTTCAATATTTTGGTGATGGTGTGAAGTAGGAAGTAGATTTAATTTTTTTTTTAAAGAAGTGGATCTACTTCAATTGAAGTAAAGTGGTAACGCTGATCGACATCCTAAATAATTTGAAAATTAATAGACAGACAGTAGACACAAAAAACAAAAAACTGCAAATGAGAACTAGTATTGCCACTATGTTCCAAATGAAAACAGTGTTAAATTTTTATTTGGAGCTTTATTGTTTTTTTTCTATGATAAGTATATGTTTTTTTAAAACAGATAAACCATCAAAAACCATTATTTGAAACTTGCAAGTGAATTTTAATTGAATTATAATAAATAACATTACGTCGTTAAATGCACGCATTATAGAAAATTGTTACCAATTTATTTATTATAAAATAACAAGGAATACGGCAACACTGATGAAAAAATGATGAATTGATGAATGAACTATAACTTTATAAAATGAATTGGAAGTAGAAAGGGTTCGGAACTTAGTCCAATTGCAATTGCATATATTTAATAAATAAATTAAGTGGCGCAACAGTCCGTTGAGAACTAGGGCCTAGTGACTTACGACTCTCAACCATTCCTGTGTGCGAGTAATGTTCAGGAATGTTTTAAGCCGAATCCGAACGGCTAATTTGAGAAAGCACTTTTCATGACAAGAATTACTCTTGGAGAATTTGTCAATTCCTCGCAAGAGGCAGTACCTACCGGTGAAAAAAACTTTGGCTCAACTTTCCATTACCGCAGCACGAATTTCGACACGCGGTTTTTTTTATTTGATAGATATGCACAAATAAATAATAATTATAGCAATTTTAGAGCGAGGAAACATTTATTTCTATTTTAAATTAATTTTCAAAGTTCACTTTTTCAAATACAAAACACGCAAAAATGGTTGATTTTGACATTTCTTCCCTGTTTTGTGTTCAGTGTTGCCATACTTGTTTTTTTTCGTGGGGGATATCTTTGTTTTTAGTGCTCAAATGCGAAAAGTATTTTGCAATACCCAAACTCGCACCCATCCCAAATCCTATAGTGATTCCAAGCAGGGGGGTTGCAGGGGGCAGCATGCCCCCCTAACATACCTAGCTCTTAGTATACCGTAGTATTAATTAAAAAGACTTGTTTTAGGCTCAAAAAACGCAATTCAAAAAAGTAGGGTTAAGTCCGAAAAAGAAAATATTTTTTTTTATGACTTAACGGTGTTTCCTCGCCTTAAAATTTAAAACATGTTCTATTGAGACCCCTACCTAACTGTACAAAAAAATCAGAACGAAATTCGTGCTGCGGTAATCGAAAATCGCCCCAAAACTTTAGATGGCATAGGCAGGGATCGAACCCAAGGCCTCTAGCATCACTAACCATCATGCCGCGGGTATACATATATGGATAAGTATCGTTAAATTTATGAAAATATAACCTTTCTTTTTAATACTTATGCTTGTATTCATTTTTTTAAACTTGTGTTTTGTCTTTTAATTGATATTAATTTTTCAATTTAAATCAAATGCTTAAGAAATAACAAACTAAAGACTAGACGAACAGGGTGACAACATTGCATATTGAAAAATTAATTTAATACAGTTTATTGTCTACTAAGTCAGTTTTTATAAAGGAGTGTGTTTAAAGTTCTGAATCTGCGTTTCGATGCTGCTTAGTAATGGATAATATGTATTAGGTACTCTTTTTAGTACTTTATCACAAAGACCTCTAATGTATCGGAAAAAATGTTAAACATAGACCGATTTATGAAACGTTGAACAATGCCCACCGATATTTGAAAATTTTACGAGGACCTACAGTTTTATGCCGAATTCAAATCAGAAAGCACGTTTTATGACAGGAATTATTCTTGGAGGATTTGTGAAAAAAAACTTTAGGTGGCCCTGGCAGAGATGGAACCCCAGTCCTCTAGCATGGCTGTCCTGCGTACTAACGATGGCGGTCCGGTTACTTCTGGGAATTAGGTACCTTTACTAATATCACATTTTCTTCCGACCCATTAAAAATGATCGTCATATTTCAACCAATTCCAAAAACCTTAACAAAAAGATGAAAACATCATATGAATTCGGTCAGTAATTTTTGAGATTATCGCGAACACAACAGACAGAAAGATAATATTTAGTGATAGTGTTAATGCGCACTACCACAAATAGGTACCCATCCCTATTGTTTAAAAACAATAAATTAATTTAAAGCGTAAAAAAAATGTGGAACAAGCTCATAATTATTATCATTCATTCCACTTTTTTGATCTTAAAACATTTCCTCTTAAACACCCGGAATTAAAATTTGGTATCTTTTTTGTAAAGTGACGTCATCATACATAATAAGCTACTCATGACGCTCAGATATGAGGGAAGGCAATTGTTTTTATTTTGATAGCAATAAGTATAAGTAAGATACACACCCTAAAAACACATGTTCATGAAAAGGGGAAATCCACTAGTTTACAACAAGTCGAAAAAGCTTTTCCTACACTGGGGATTTCATTTTGGATGAATTTCAACATTAAAACGCATCTCGAGGTGTACAAACATATCAGATGAGTGTTAAAGTGTTGAAAGCTTTTAATTAGTCAAATTGCGATTGTTGTAGCCGGTAAGGTAAGTGTTGTTTATTTATTTTTTTTTCTATTAACGCAACACGTGTATGTAAATGAAGTATTTATAAGAGCAGGGTTGCTAAGATATGTTTTAGTTATTAAAATTATTGCAAATATGTATGTTCTTTCTTTACAAAGGTATTAGTGCTTCTGTTTTGTTTACCATAACGGAAGTGAGCTAACAAAATTTGTGACAGGCTCTAAGTGGAATGGTACTCTATTTTGATACGTCTCTGTGTGTATAAATCCAAGGAAGATAATACATAATATTTTATATAGGTAGTCTTTATAGTTTATATATTTTATAGAGTTCAGAAACGTCTGGAAATGTCAATAGTTACAAAATAAGACTCTTGAACTTTTTATAAAATATTAATTTTAAGGCAGCTAATTCATATTAAGAAAAATGAAGCAAATATTAATTTGAAAAAAAAAATCCCAAACTTCATTGCAAAAAGGATACGGAATTAGGAACAGGCCTAAGGTAAATAAAAATAGGTCCAAGCCATACAGGTATTACATACAATTCTAGTACAATTTTACAAACATCACTGACCATGTAGTCAGTTTGGTGAATAATCCATGCGGAAAATCTTAGCGTTGTTAAAGGCTTGGAGACTTGCAGATAATGGCAAACCTTTCATTGAAGTTTGATCTTCAATATTTAGAAGTTCAATAATAAACATAGCTGTATCTCCATTTGGATTAAATAAGGCTTTCGTTTTCGAAATCAAGATCAATTATTAAGTCCACTAACATTTTAATTTTTATTTTTACAAATATTTTTTTTACAAATAAAATGTCTCGCAATACATTTTGTTGATTTTTGACGATTTATAGAGTTAAAAACAGCTTAAATATAGGTTATGTCGTGTTTTTTTAGACTCCACGCGATCATTCAAAAATGGGTTTTAAATGTCTGTGAATAACATAAACTGGAGTTTAGTTTAGCAAAGACAAAATCAGAACTAATCATAGAACTATGAATATACATATAGTTCATTGAATAAAACTAAAGGAGTATTGGTACCTGGGTGTTTGCAGTTATTATCGTTTCGTACTCGATTGGCTTCCGAAAATGGCATCATATAATAGTGTTTCTCTTAGAAATACATAAGTAAAAACAATTATCACTTGCATGTTACAATTTCGTCCACTTTATGTAAAATATTGCCCGAAAATTTTTCTGAAGGCTCAAATTTTGTTCGCAAAAATGATGAATTCATGAAGTTATGCAAATATGAATGCACAGAAAGATAAAAAAATTGCCACCACCGAAAAACAGAGATTTGCTTTCTCTTGTGTCAACAAAAAATGGTAGAACACAAGCCTCAATTTGCTTCATAAATGTGAATCGATTTATGGATAAGGAAATCATCATTTAAATGAAAAATTTCCGGATCATAAGTGAGTCATTAAAATGATTCAAATCGGTGTCTTACTACCCGATCGGAGAGTTTTTACCAGGGTTACATTTACATTAGGCGATGATTCACATTAGGCCAACGTAAATATTAAGAGTTCCATGTGTGTAACCAAATTAGAAGTTCTGCTGTCGTGTGAAGACATTAGTAAAAGCAGGTACCGATGCACTTTGGTAGGAGTATGAACATACAATGTACCTCTCTAATAGGTACAAACTAACTGTTAAACAATACCTTATTCCTGAAACAATTTGATATGCTCTGTGGATTAACTAACACATTATTAAATTGATTGTTTCCTTTACGAATTTAGGTTCTTCCATCCTTTTTGCATTTAAAAATGGTTTCTTTTTGGTATGATAAGTTGACTCCAATTTGAGCCTTTAAGGTCAAACTCACTTCCATAAAACCAGATCGAAGTATGGTAACTTTTGTCGATTTCCATTGAACCACATGAAATAGACGGCCCGTCGCTACTAAAAATCAATATTTTTTGGTTCCAATGGAAAGAAAAAACGTAGCAATATCTTTTTGTAAGTGTATTAGTGTAGCAGCTGTCAGAAGCATAATAAAATATTTACAAAATTTTTAATGGAATTCCTTTCATTCCTGGATAAAAATGCATTAGCTTGAACAATAGTCGAAGTCGTCGAATAGAAAATTGTCAGGATATCTTCGTCCTCGGACGAATTTAGGAGCAAATCCAGCATTCTGTAGTCCATGTATGAAAATGAAATAATTATGCTTCAACCATCTCAAGTATTGAATATCACATTTATAATTACCTGATCCTGAAAGCACAACAATAATATTGCCAAGAAATTAATCAAATTTTGTATTGTTTTCACAGAAAATTAATTATTTATAATTACAACAGAACGAAGCCGAATTCTCTTCAATTATTTTTTCCACAAACAATAATTTCATTTGACGTTTGCAAAACTGTCAAGTTTTTAGTATGTGTTAAAATGAGTGTGAAAATCTGTGTAGATTCGTCTCAAAAGACGAATTCAAAACGAATCAATTCGTCGGGAAAAAACATCAATACTTTTCCCATTGGAAAACGTTTAAGAAAAAAATATTGCCGGCCCGTCGACGGCACATCAATGTTTTGGTTCAATGGAAAACCACATTTGTCTATACCTATTGCTATTTAACAAATTAGCTCATCTTTAGAAGCTCAATATTTGTAGACATAAAAATGAGCTAAGGAACGCCCATTAATACCTTAAATTCAAAATGCTCAAAATCTTACAAATTTTGCCTCATAAACATCAAATATTTTTTAGGTACATAGGTATATCATCAAACAGCTTCATACAAGTTCGTCGCACTGCTGTAGCTGTTGCTAACGCGCATTTAAATTGGGCGCAAAATCAACCCAAACCGGATTTTTGTATGTTTCACACTCTTTGTCTTCACCCCCTGTTCAATAACATATTTTTTCATTCAAAATGAAAAAGAAATCATCTAGACGCTTCTGTTTCAGCGCCATCTGCATCTGTTTCGTTCTTACATCAAAAGTGTCTAGAATTATATTAAGATTGTAGGTATACCTAAATACGTATTCGTAAATCTGCTTTCACATAATTCTACACCCAACTCCAGCGTCTCGTGCTCGTGCCCCGTCTACCGCACTTAAACAACAACAAAAGTATCTATATATGTGTGTATACATCCGACACCACCAGTTCATACCTACCTATAAATATCTATACATCTTCTACCTACATGCAACGAAGCTAAACAACCCAACCTGTATCACGAACCAGGCTTGCCATACCACACATGATATATTCTTATGAGCTGTACAAAGTTAATATTTGCGATACTTTCTTGATTTGAATAATGTATCAAAAATATACTCATTAAGAACACAATCATTTTACTAAAAAAAAAAAAACTGAAATACCGGAAACTCAAATAAGTTATTTATGAAGATAGAATACTTCTTTCCAAAAGTTTGTCTGAATAAAATTTGTCCAGACTTCTAAATACGCCAGCTGTCTTCTAATCATGAATCTCTTGAAAACATTTAAGTAGGTACAATAGAACAAATTCATATTTGTAAAATGGTTTTACCTAGGAGTTTTATCCTTAACCTATACCAGGCGAGAATGCTATGGAATTTTGGCTTCGAGTGCCAAAAAAAAATCAAACGCCACTAGCGAATCCCTATTTTTAGAGCTTAGTCACTTAATGTAAATTTCTAAAGTCAGTAGTTTGAAGGGCTTTTTAAAGCAATAACCCAGAAGCTTTTAATTCTAATAGTTTTCAAAAAAAAAGATATTTTTGTACATATGTAGCAAAAATTTTGCTACCATTTAATTAAAATAAATTACGATAGGTATAAGTTCAAAAACAATCTGGCAAGCCTGTCATGAACGCGTTTAAAAACAAAAATATTCGAATACGAAGACGAACCAGTTGGTCTGTGGTCTAGTATTGGTACTCGTACTCTGCTCTTTAGTCACTTTTCCTCTTGCACTTGCACCCCCGCTTGACTCCATGACGTGAACAGATAAATTTATAAATATTTTTGGCTTTAGTACAAAACAGCTCTGCTATACGAAGCAACAACAAACCCTATATGAAAGAGAAAACCGATTTTACACTAAGTGTTTCCTTTTTTATCCCAATGCATGAGACATGCGTAGTCGAAATCGCGACATAAATAAAAAATATTTTTAATCATGTTTTAATTTTTGACAGAATTCAATTTTTCTCCTTCAAGATTTTTGAGTATTAGGTGTTTTGGGGTGATCTCTATAACTTTCTAGGCCAATGTTTTTGACGATCGTCACTTCTATGATCAAGTCAAAATTTAGGTAGGTACCTTTATCTGGTACGAAAAAGTACGATTTGGGATAGGCCGATGTACAGTTTAACGTACCTCGGTTGATTAAATATGGCCACGTTGCAAAACATGTTTTGAGATAAAAATTCTAAATTCAACAACCAGTTCATAATTTGTGTAGGTACTTTTTAAATCCCTTTACATAGGTACATAAAACAAGAATTTTTAATTGCTTTTGTTGGAAAGGAGCCGATATTGATGAAACTTTCAAAAATTGATTAGGTTAAAGTAGGTTAGGTAGGTATACTTTTTAATGTAAAATTAAAGGAAAATTTCTTTCTTAGTTAAGTGATACTTACGTATATCTACCTAACATTTATACCATAGTTGCGTCCAATTCCCTGAAATATAAGCATACAAAATATGTATCTATGTATACCTGCTCATATAAATAGTATATACATTTCTATATATATATGTTCCCAGATCGATAGCGGTTCAGTTTCCCCCCATACCTGTTTTGTATGTATCTATACATACCCATATACATAGATGGAAAGTCACTCCGCTTGGAAATTAGTTTCAAAATTCTTTAAGGTAGATTTTTTAGGGAGCCTATCTGCATTTATAACTAAGTAAATATGTAGGTATACATAGGTACCTACATAATATATAGCTAGGTATAGGTATACATAGGTATCTAGCTAATCGGGCATTTCTAGGTATCTTAGTAAATATTTATTGCCAGAAAATGGTTTTGTTAATGAAATAGAATAAGAATAAAAGAACTCATAATAATTAATAGTTCTCTTCTAAGCATTTTAAGGTCAATGAATCTTGTTGTTCAAGAAAATATGTATAATTGTGTACCTACCTATATGTGTAGTATATATACCTATTTGATCATTATCAAGTTCTTTAAATGTAATAAGTGGGTACCTATATATGTAGGTATGTACATTTTTATTTATTTATTTATTTACCTACCTATGTATGTACTTAAATATACGGATTTCCCATGCCTGTTCGATAAATGCATGCATATATTTATGTGTACTGTACTTATATAAAATTCCATGTAAGATTGAGTAGGTAGGTATTTATTATAGGTACATTTGAATGTACAATAGTGAAAGCAATAGGTACCTAGGTATGTACATATGTAGATTTGTATTTGCTGCCTAGGTTAAGTTGGTACATAGGAAGTTAGAGGCAAAGATAAGCTGCTACTGCAAGCATACTCAGTAAAGTTAATAGGTATGTAGGTACCTAGCCAGTTACTTTTTGGTTTTCAGAATTTCCAAATCTAAATTATGGAAGCATTTTGTTGAAAAATTGTAGGTAAATACATAGGTAAGGTAGGTATGGACTCGCACTATGATGTAAATAAGAGGTGATTTGGATAGGTACCTCTATAAAAGATTAGTTGCTCTTGCTAGCACTCATACTTGATTTCTCAATGCTTTAAAGGTAGAAATCTGGGGTTCTAGGTTAGGTACATAGGTACCTATTTTAGATTGATTTTCTAAAAACATGCCGAATTCAAACCTTTTAGGTACCTACAATTTTTCAAAAGAAAAATGTATTCTGTAGACATTTCAGTAGGCTTCACAGTAACTATGACGCATAGAGAAAACTGTCAAGTTTTATCAGCTGATTTTGACAATTTCGGTTTTGGACAGTTCCTGTCATTGATAGAGACCTAGTTTCTGTCAATATCGATTAATTGCAATTTTTGTCTTAATAGGTACCTACCTAGGTACGAATCCAAGCAAAACAAAAAAATGTTAGTATACAAAATTTAGAAAAGTGGGCGTGTTCTGCCCAAATTTTATAAGATCTCTATTGAATTTATTTTCAAGCTAAAAATGTAAATGGGTATACCTACCTTAGTTAATAATATGAGATTTGTAACCAAGGGTCCTCGATTTTGAAACTTAAAAAAATATTCCGAAATACAAATCGGTAGATATATCCAAGCTACGTCATTACGCCCAACAATTTTCAAGCCATCTAGATTCTTCGAGAACAATAAAATAATAATTCACTTAACACGAACTGGTGGCGCTAGTAGTAATGAGAAAAATTTACAAAAATCTTTACCTCTCACTTTCAGATCATCTCCTTCTTCGAATCACTGTTGCTAAAGGAGCAAGGCTTCTGTTCTCAATAATATATCTTACTCCTTTCAGCACACAACGCCAAGGCAACAAATGTGAGCTGTAGAATTTTCGCCGCCATACTGATTTGAACACGAGACGAGGTCGGTTGTGTTTCGCGCGGCATTTTCGTATCCCATAGTACTTTTTTCTCTCTTTTTACTGGGCATATGCTCCACGGTTGAAGCAAAACCCACTGCAACAAAGTAGTGCGAGTAGTGTATGTACATATTAAGAAAAAAAAAAGTTGCAGTCGTCGTTCTTCATCGAAATTCGATTCGATAGAAAAGAAAAATGGAATTTTCTTTTGAGAAAAAACTAATTAATACATTATTTTGATGTTTTTTTTCGTTGCTTTTGTGATCGATTTAGGATTTTAATTAATTTAGAGTTTCTTTTTGTGTAAAAAGTGTGGATTTGAAGTCTTAAAATTGAGGTCGATGAGTGCTGATTTGCAGAAATCATTACATACCTACATACATACTTCTTGGCTGTGCTGAACTTTTCCTTTAATAAAATTTGATTTGGATATTATAATTATTAAACAGTCCAAGCAAATAAAAACATGAATAAAGGTACGTTATTAATTTCAATAAATTCGTTTAATTATTTTCTTTTTTTTATTGGGACAAGAAGAGTTTGTGATGGAAATGAAGATTAAAAAAAAGAGTAGGTACCTAGGTTTTTTGAAATGCGAAGTGTGAGATGGCGACGGCTACGGCTACTGCTACAGCTACGACAAAATATGTTGTATGATACTCTTTATTTCAGTATGTTGGCAAGTAGATGGCGTGTTGTGGCAGGGTTTTAATTTGGACTTAGGATTGTGTATTTGCTGCATTGCATCTCAAAAGCTTTTCTGTTTTGTGTGATTTTTAACGGGTAAATGCGGTCGGTGATGCCAACTTTCCGATCACTTGGTTTCCGAATGATGTCTATTATAGAATTCACTTTAGGCTGCGAATGCAAAATGAAAAAATGTGGTACATCTGCTACACTTAAAAATTTCGCTTATCGATCTACAGTAAGAAAAGCGAAGTCAGAATTTTGGTTTGTGGTTTTATTATTTAATTTTTTAGGAAATTATTATACCTTTCGGATATTTATTAAAGTTAATCATTGTAGAATATTGTTTGGAAAAGTTTGCACTCATGCCCACACATTTATTTCGGGACCATTTACAATTTTCTCTGGTGGCTCAACTTTCCATTACCGCAGCACGAATTTCGACACGCGGTTTTTTTTTATTTGATAGATATGCACAAATAAATAATAATTATAGCAATTTTAGAGCGAGGAAACATTTATGTATATATATTTTAAATTAATTTTTAAAGTTCACTTTTTTACATACGAAACACGCAAAAATGGTTGATTTTGACATTTCTTCCCTGTTTTTTGTTCAGTGTTGCCATACTTGTTTTTTTAGTTAGGGATTTCTTTGTTTTTAGTGCTCAAATAGTACATTGCAATACCCAAACTCGCACCCACCCCAAATCCTATAGTGATTCCAAGCAGGGGGGCAGCATGCCCCCCTTACATACCTAGCTCTTAGTATACCGTAGTATCAATTAAAAAAAAATGTTTTAGGCTCAAAAAAACCAATACAAAAAAGTAGGGTTAAGTCCGAAAAAGAAAATATTTTTTTTTATCACTTAACGGTGTTTCCTCGCCTTAAAATTTAAAACATGTTCTATTGAGAAAGTCGCCCCCCTTCATATACACATACAATTTACAGTATTGGCCTAAACAAAAGCAACTTTAATTGCCTCGATTATTAAATAATTAAAAAAAATTTTAAATAAATAAATATTTACAGTTTCTAATGGAAAATAGAATTTAACTGTTTTTGTAATAGTTCATTAAATATAGCACAATAAGTACAATTAGTTCAATATTAGGCTGGTCAAAACAAAAGCAACTTTTAAAAAATACATATACCTATTTGTTAAGAATATTGCTAGTATTTGGCAGCAAAGCCAATTAAATAGCTTATAATGCTGTTTGGGTTACTTTCCCAAGCCAATTTTATTTAATCCTACATATCGTTTTTATTTTTTGCAATTAGTGCTTACAATTCGTCGATCTACAATTTCCCATAGATTTTCTATGGGGTTAAGATCTGGGGACTGTGCTGGCCATTATAACACATCAATCCGGTTTTCTAGAAATATCCATTAAAAAGGCAAGAAAAAAAAAAGAGTACGTTCCTCCATTTTCCAACGGTCCAGTTGATGTGGTCATGAGGAAATTTGAATCTCGCCAGCTTGTTTTTGATGGAAATAAAAGGCTTTTTTACAGCTTTGAAAGATTTTAGTCTATGAATTGTTCTCACGCTTAGTACGTATGATATAAAAGGGTCGTTTTTGATTGATTTTATAATTGCAGAATCCTATCGTTTTGTTGTTTTTCTTGGTCTGCCACCTCGATGAATCGTTTGGAATTACTTTTTTTTTTTAAATTTTATTAATCGGCAAATAACTAATTTTGGAATGGAATATTTGTCCGGTATTTATATTGACTTATTTAACTTTTATAATCTTTTATATTTGTTTCTTTTATTTGGTTAGAGTATTTGTTTCCGGCCATTTTACAAAAGTTAGCTAAGAACACTGATTAAATTGCCAGAGAACTGAATAACGCCTAATAAATAGATTCAACTGCACTCGTTTGCCAATACCTTTAATATGGGCAATGGATTTTGTAGTTTACGGACTAACTTTTTTTTATTAATAAGAAAAAGATATAGCAATAAAAAGTTGATTTTGTTTTGACCAACCAAACATTGGGTTAACTGTTCTATTTATGTCATATTTATTGCAAAAAGATGTGAAAAACAATCAAAAGTTTTGCCATCTATGCTTTTTTATAATCTTAATTAAAAATTTAAAATTCATTCATATAAAAATCATTATATGTGTACTCAAATTGCAAATCCCTGAATTTAGATACCTGATCCCTGAATTACATCTCGGATATGAAAATGTGTTGCCTCCACAATTTATTTTTTCTTGTGGCTTAAATTAATTTTAACTATTGTATGAGCACTGCAATTATTTGTAAAAACACTAAAATAATATTTAATATTTAAAAAAAATCTTTTTAATTTATTTCATCCAAATACCTCTTAAAGAAACCAAAGTGTGATAAATTTGCCTTCAAGTATCATTAAAAGCTGACTAAAAGCTTTTCGAAAGCTCCCTTACAAAATCCAAACTAGTATATACATTTTTCAGCATTACCATTTCCTCCACGATAACTTTGTTAGAAGTGGATAATTTTATTTAAAGGGGATTTGAAATAGTGCATCAAACACCCTTGTGAGAAGAAAAGCTTACTTTAAGCCCTGTATTGCAAAAACTTATTTCACAGAGTATAATATCTCTAATATAGTGAGCGTTGTACATACATGAGATAATCGTAGAATGTAATGTGTCAAGGAACTCGAAAGTGCACACAAAATCCATCTTAAAAGATTATGACACTATATACATTATATATTATACTGGCATGAAAAACAAATACCTATAAACAAATCCGCAATTATACATAGAAGCTTCTTGAATAAAATGTTTTCCATAGTTTTTGTATGCCTATTAAATGTTTTGTCAATTAAATGCTGATTGTTGTTTTTATAATTCTTATAACTATTCTAGAAGACCTTGATTTCGATCCCAGCATCCCCGAAGATGAACGAAGATTCTATCTTAAGGCTTATCCAAATGTCAACCATGTTCGAGAGCGTAAGGTGCACTGCACAATATGTAAAATGCATATTGGTACGGCCCCTTCCAATGAGAGTATCATTCGCATGCACCCCATTTTGCGAGTTACCCATTGCAAAAAATGTCATGACTTCTATAACAGTGGGGAATTCAGCAAGGGCGAAGATGGCAGCGAACTATATTGCCGTTGGTGTGGACAAGGCGGGGAAGTTTATTGCTGCTCGAACTGCCCATTTGTATTTTGCAAGTCTTGCATTATCTCGAATTTATCAAGGGGAGTAGTTGCGGATATTGAGCAAAATGAAAATTGGAGTTGTTTTAATTGCGCTCCCAAAATGTTGTGGCCATTGAGAGCGCAACATTGGGCTTTGATAAAGTTCATTGATAAGCAGAAGAAGTGAGTTATAAATTGCCATTTTATCAGCCTTTTTTTTTTATATTAAAACGTTTGTTTTTTTCAGAGCAATTCTCAATTCTAATTTATCTGATGCAGAAATAAAGGTCCAAATGACTAAAGACCGAAGCTTATGTTGCAAGATCAAAAAAGTAAGTGGTTATGGAAGTGATTCATCGGACTCCAGTGACATCTCCCTATCTCGTCTGAAAAAGAAAGCTGGCGAAAAGAGAAACCGAAAATCATTATCAAAGGAAGATCTCTCTGGTGGAGCTTCTCCTGCTCAAGCTAAAAAAGCAAAAGGCAATGATGAAGTTGTTTGCACTCCAGACGTTTTAAGCATGCTAGAACCGGAATGTACTTTGACAGTGCCTACTAATTCCAAGACACCCACAAATTCTCAGCCTTCAACTTCCAGCCCAAAAATAATGTCTATTCAGCCTCCTGTTAAACGCATTAATACTCCTCCTCCATTGCTGATTCGAAATGCCCAGCCTCCCCTCTCGCGTCCCTTAGCTCCAGCTCAAGTTCTAAAGAAAACAGTCGTTGGACCAAGATTGCCTTCAGGCCAAGGATCAGACTACACTACTCCTGTATACCACACTATCAATGGTTATCGTATTGATTTGAATTCAGCGGCTCAGCAAGAAACTGTTCGATTGCCAAATGGGAAATTAATTCAGGTTAAGCGACAGGGAACTGGACCACAACAAGTAACAACAGTTCAAAATGCTCCAACTCAACATTCCACTCCAACAAGAGTTATTCACAATATAAGTGGCCCAAATGTTTCACCTATTACGAGTGTTCCCACTCAGCAAATAGTACACTCTAGTGGTGGACATATTATCCGCACACAATTGCCAGCTCCTCGTTCGATTGCTATACAAAATGCTGGTCTCGTTAATCAGTTCCAAATGCAACATCAACAGCAGCAACAACAACAACACCAGCAGCAGCCACAACAATCGCCACCGGTACAGCCTCAATTCCAGCAAATAACAATACGTCAGCCGAATCAACAAATCGCCACTATTCGCTATCAAGGCAATTCAACCGCACAGATATCAAACATGATGCAAAATGGAACAATGCAGATTTTGAATGGCACCCAAGTGACAAATTCTGCCGGCCAAGTGCCTAATATTCGACCAATGCCAACGTTCATAAAACAATTCTTCCCCAACACTCCACTGGGTCAATCGCGCACTCAATTGCAAAGTCAGATCTTCAATGCAATGGAAATTTGTCAACATTTGATGGGCAAATTACAGACACTCACCAATTCGAATGCGTATAAAACAGCCAAAAGTATGACCGATGTAAAGGAACTTTACATTCACCTCTCGTACTTGCTCACATATGCAATAGGGAGATTTAAAGGTCTACAAGATAATTGTTTAGCTGATATGCGAGATCTAGGATTTACAAATGATGCCAATAGCTTAGAAAACGGCCAACTTGCTGCAGGTGAGTTCTTAATTTTGTTACAATTTTGGTGATGGCAAAGCATGAGTATTATTTTTATTTTTTGAAACACCACATTCCAATAACATGTCACATACAAAGGTTACTGTTTTTTTAATTCCTTAAATAACCACCATACCTCGAGACCATTTTACTTAATCATATACAAATTGGTGCAGAATTCAATACTTGAATTTTGTTGCCCGGCAAATATCATAAAATTGTTTCTTCATTAGCCTCTATCTTATGGGAATGCAGTACAATAT
Source organism: Eupeodes luniger (assembly GCA_951509635.1). Lineage (NCBI taxonomy): Eukaryota > Metazoa > Arthropoda > Insecta > Diptera > Syrphidae > Eupeodes > Eupeodes luniger. Next base: position 2,123,307 of record OX608073.1, read on the forward strand.
CCAAAACGCCAATTGTTTGATCGGATCGACTTACCTGATCTGGTTCCTGAGGTTACTCTAGAACAAATACCTTCCCTTTGTTCTGTTGTGTAGACATTTGTTAAAATGTTGATGGCTTTATTGAGCGGCTTTTAATCGCCATTGCAAAGTTTCGTGTTCGACACATTTATTATAGTCCGGTAAAGGATGGATGTTCTTGAAATGGCTTATAGCCCACTTTATGACTTCTCTGGAAATGGAAATAAAAAGGGCCTGTCTCAAAGGACGTGATGGTTAGTGCGTATGACCGTCATGCGAAAGGTCTTGGGTTCGATCCCTGCCTGTGCCACCTAGAGTTTTTTTTTCACGGGTACTGCCTCCTGCGAGGAATTGACAAATCCTCTAAGAGTAATTCTTGTCATGAAAAGTGCTTTCTCAAATTCGCCGTTCGGATTCGGCATAAAAACTGTAGGTCCCCTCCATTCCTGAAATAGCTCAGACACAGGAATGGTTGAGAGTTGTAAGTCACTAGGCCCTGGTTCTCTACAGCCACCTAATTTATTTATTTGTCTCAAAGGGTACTCAAAATGTGTACATTTTAAGTTCAGTGTTTTTTTTTAAGTTATGTTTTTTAATATCACGACTACAAATAGATGAATTCCATCGATTTTCTATTGCGGTACTTAAATAAATAAGTTATTATTAGTGGTTTTATGGAAAAAGATGGATTCAAGTAAAATAATTCACTTTGTAACATTGTTCAATGATGGCGGTATTACAGGCTGTTATCACCATATTCATTGATAGTCAGGAAATAAGATCGATCTTTGTCACAACAATCAATCATGTCGCCGAAAACTAACGGTTCTTAGCTCTCATCATAACGTTAAACTATGCTGGGTACTAGGTCACTGCCTTATACATTGAATGATAGGTAAAAAATTGAACCAATCAAGTATAAACTCAACTTTGGTCAACCCATACTGTGAACGAAAACCATTTGTAACAAGATACTCCAAAAAACTAATGAAAGATGAAAATACCGTTAAACTTTTTCCACGGCAAGGACACTATGGCCCAATTTCGACAAAACAAAATAATGTTTATTTATGCATGTAGACAAAAAAATGTACGACTGATTTTAAACGTAATAACAGGTCCAGCCCTTTAGGTTAAGAAGAAACTGCGGTTTATCACCGATGACATGAAAAAAGGCTTCAGTAATCAATCGCCAGCATTATCTAACCCAATATTGTTCTTTGTTTTATATATATTAGGACTAAAAATGAAATATGTAGATGGAAAAAATTTTTGGAAACATCTTCTTCAAAAATTGAGACAAGGCACGAGGTGTTAAAAAATAAATATAACTTTAACAAATTAAATAAAAATGTTTTACTAAACACTTTTTGTTGCATGTTAAAGTAATCCCTTGATTATGTGAACTAATTAAAACAATGTGTTTTCTCGGATTTTACAGATATTCACATTTTTTTTACATTCATTGAATACAACACAAAACATTTAAAAACTAACAATAACGCATTTAAATCAGTTTACCATTTCGAACCTGGTTGTCCACTCGTGTTTTGACAACCCTAAACAACTACTTACCTGGGTGAAATATATCAAAGTTCTTAATTAAACAGTTTCTTAGGTTTTGTTCTTATAGGTACATACAATGGTTTAGTAATTTTTGTAAAGTTTCGGTCCTAGGTAGTTCATAATAATTCCAGGTCATAAGGGTTCTTCATTAGAAAAACTTCTAAATTTTGACTGTCGAACAGCTTGTCTTAACTTTTCTATTACTACTGCGCTCAGTTTAAGCAAACTGGAAATAGTTTTTTCGTCCAGTTTATTTGTATCTTAGAGCTCAAGCAGCGTATTTGTGCATTGTATTGCTTTGGAGCTTGTTAGTTTTAGAAATAGCCTGACTTGGTTCAAGTACAGTTTCCTGCAAGACAAAATTAATCAAAATTTACCGAATAATCAGATTTGTTAACCCGTTGATCACGAAAATATAAGCCTGCAGCTCCACTTAACATTTCTTAAAATATGTCTGAACAAATAACATTTAGCAATGTACATTTTTGAGAACAAAAAATTCCTTGACAAACAAAATTTCCAGGATAGGCCAGATTATAAAGAGACTACTGTACCACTGATAGTTAAGTTACTTTTAGTGCTACAGTAGTCTACCCAATACCGTTGTTAAAACAATTTTTTAAACAACTGTGACCCTTTTTTCTATTTTATGGGAATAAAAACAAATTTAATAATTGTTGATTAGAAAATTGGTGGGAAAGAAAACCGATGGAATTATTTCATTTCAAAGTTAGTTTGTATACGTGGTATTCAAAAGCGTAATTTAAGTAAAAAAAGTACACTTCACAAAAGGCAGACCTAAGTTTTCTTTAAAACGTGCGATTAACGCTAATTATTAAATTCAATTGTTTTACTCCAGAAATACTGAATAAAAAGCAATGAAAACCCTCCAAAAATCCCCTTTTTTTATCTGCACAAATTTCATAAAATATCTAAAAAAAAAAAAATGAAAACTTCGGAAATGTGACAAAGTAAGGGATTTGAATATAGCACCACAAAAGGACGTCTCACTTTAAAGTTCTTATTATTTCAAATTATTATTCAAATTACACTGGTCATAAAATCGAATATCCTTTTTTGAATAATTTATAGCTAGTTAAAATGTATTTCGTATTTAAAAGTAGAAAAGTTACAAAATTTCACGTGTGAATGTTCTTCCACCAGGCAATAAGGATATCATTCACATGGAACCTCGTTCGTTTGTTGAAAATATTAAAATATAATATGAAGTACATTGTGTTAAGTAAAAAGTGTTTTAATAAAAAAAAGCAGAAACAGTCCAAAGAAGCCGAAACTGCCCTTCAGTAAGTAAATTATATTGGAATTTTATGCTGAATTCGATCATACGGTCCATCATTTAGGCAAAAAAGTATCTTTCATAATGGACCGTTCACTTGATTCGTTTTATTGTTATTGTAATTTTTTTTTGTAATCAAACCGCGCTATCGGCTAATAAATGTTGAACTACGCAGCTGATGTTCCTTGGTCCATGTGAATGATACCTTATGCTAAATTGATGTTATCAGTAAAACGTTTTCCTATAGTTATTGATCTCCCGGTTCCTTTCGAATTAAGCATAAAACTACGAGTTTAAAAAAGAATACAGGTATAAATGTATGTATATTTTGTTTTCAGGTATGGACATGGTTCGAACTGGAAAGATAACAGATTTTTCAAACGTTGACTTGGAGAGTTTCCACTCTTTGATTGTACAGAATATGAATCTTATGAAATCTGCAGTAGCAGATTCTTCAACAAACACAGATTCACAAACAGAAGTATCCGGAGGCCCAAAAAAATTGACTCCACTAAACCATAACCGCATGATTATAGGAAATGAGAACAATGGATGCCCAGTCGCACCAGGGGTAGATGAAACGGCTAATGATGAAGATGAGGAATGTCTCTTGGTCGAATTAGAAGAAAGTAATAGTCCTCAAACGATAGAACTCGAATCCGAAAGTGAAGTAGAAGATTGCCTTTTAGTTGAATTAGCCGATGGGGTATCCGACAAGCCAACTCCTCCGTCAACACCACCCATGGTCGAACTCAATGGAGAAGAAGTAGACGAATTTGGAAATTCAGGACTTTTGACTTCGTATGAAAGAGATGAAGACTTCACACTGAATGACGTTGATGGCGAAAATAGTGTTAATTGCTCTTGCGTATTTACAACTGAAGAAGATATCCAATTGATGGACATTCTTAAAGACTATCCCGAACTATGGTTCCCCAAGGAATCAAGAACTTCTGTACAAACAATGGACGTATTATGGAAAGAAATCAATAAAAAAATGCCAAGTAAGACAAAATATAAATGTACAAATAAAATTTGTTTTAACTCAAAATCTTTTATTCTTAGATGGCCTCAACAACCGTGAACGCTGGAAAACTATAAAAAAGAGCTACAAAAAAAGCCTTCAAAAGGGAGGAAATCCACCATATCAGTATGCTCATCACCTTACGTTCTTAGAAAAATCTACAGCTCGATCAAAAATTATAAAAAACCGCTTAAAACACCGGGCAGATGAAAAAAACAAAGAATCAAAACAAGAAAAAGTAATGATGGAAGAGTACAATAATATACCAGCACGAAATAAGGATCAAATAAATGGTGCCAATACAAATAAGAAAACACAAGCAAAATCTAAAAGCTTTATAGAATCGAAGCCTCATTCCGTAGAAGCAAAATTAAATAAAACTTCAATCGATTCCAAATACGAAAATCCATTCCAAGACCATGATTTCATTGTTAAAATGATTCGAATAATAGAAAACTACCCAAACTTATGGCACCCGACCTCGGACCTGGTTTTGAAGCGTTTACCACAGCCAAAAACTTGGGACGAAGTAGCCAAGAAAGTAGATTATCCAAATTGTGAGATATATATTTTTTTTATTTGTTTGTTCATAAAAATAATATATATTTTAAAAATTCTTTTTTCTTTATTTTCAGATACAGTTCATGATATAAAGTTAAAATGGAAATCACTGAGATCCTGCTATACCAAAAATACCGTATCTGTAGAGCCTTTCAGAGAACTTTTACATTTTTTAAATTTCAAAAAAGACGCTTGAACTGATTATTGGTTTAACCATATAAATTATTTAATTTTTAAAGTTTTTACTTGAACTAGATGTAATGCATACATTGTAAAAATACGAGTACACGAAATACAAATATATTTGAAACTTATCAACGTTGTTTTTTCTTTATAAAATTTAAGCCATCAAAAACTTCCTTTTAGATCCTATGATTTAACAATCTTATGAATTAACACTTTTTAACGCTTGTTTTAAATTTTGTCTCCCATTAGAAAAACAAGCTAGTGATGCTGAAGAAGATGAAATTACAATTGTCGAACCGAAAACCGATACAATCAACTTAGACTCTGATAATGAAGATGATCTCCCTCCGCCGCCAAGTAAGTCAATGGGAAACTATCCAGCGAAATCTGTCATCACGAGTAACTCAAACTTGATCGCGCACACTAATCAGGTGACGGCTGAACAATCGCCGCCGATCGTTACTCCGACAACAACAACCAACGCAGACGATGAATTAACAGCGGAATATGATTTCTCAAAGGTTGCAAGTCTTCTAGCTGGTATGTTAGAGGTAGAGCTAACTGAGGGCGGAAACGAAAGTCCTCAGGCGCCTAAAAAACCGCGTAAAAAGACCACAAACAAACCGAATCCAACATTAGTCAAGCAGAAAGAAATCCAAGAGCGTGAACGCTTGGAAAATATTAAAAAGAATTGCGTTAAGTTGAAAATGGAGGTTCAAATTCCGCTTAATAAAGTCGAGGATATATATGAATATGCCAAGCCCATGCTTGAAGAACTTAAACATGAGAAGTTAAAGGCGGATGAAAACGAGTTGTCAGAGAATGAAACTTCGAAAAAAGAAGAGAAAGTAGAAACAAAGAATGAGGATGATAAGAAAACAGAAGAAACATCAGAAAATAATATTGATAATAGTAATCCAGAGAAGGAAATACACGATAAAGAAGACTCTGAAGAAATGGTTGTTGTGCTTGTCGAAGAGGCTGATACCTCTAAGGGAAATGAAGAAACTAATAAGGGAACAGCTGATAGTAATAATGACGAAATGGAAGTCGAAGATGCTGACCCCATTGATCAGGAAGAATCTCAAGATAGTGAACGAGAACTTGTTCAAAAGGAAGATTCTGTGCAGCCAGACCAAGAGGGAGATGCAATCCAGCCAGATCAAGAGGAAGATTCAGTGCAACCAGATGAGGAGGAAGATTCAATGCAGCCAGATGAGGAGGGACATTCAGTGCAACCAGATCAGGAAGAAGATTCAATGCAGCCAGACGAGGAGGAAGATTCAGTTCCACTTAATCAGGTTATTAATTCAGAACACCCAGAGGAATCAATCAAGGACAATGAAAAGAGTAATGAAGTTGAAGGCAGCGATGACTCAAAAGACAATGAAGAAGTTGATGCAAGCGTAGAAGTTAACGACGAGGAAGATAGTAATTTGCTCGCCGAAAACAACGAAGAGGAAGAAGAAGAAACTGAAATGCTAATAGATAGCGAAAACAAAAAAAACTCTGAGCTGCCATTAAACACAAAATTAGCTGACCAAAGTAACGCTGAAAACGACACTGACCCGCTGAAAAGCGATGATTGTGATAAAGATCAGTTGCTTCCAGTCGAAGACAAACAAAACAAAGATGATAAAGTCGTTGAAAACAATATTGAAAGTAGTAGTCTCTCGCACAATTACAATACCATTTTGGGCAGAACAGAGGTAGTTTAAATCTAGGCAGGCACGAAAAATATTTCAAAATTAATAACAATTTTATTAAAACTAAGTAATTTCTGCATATAATTATTTATTGTTTACTATTGCAATACTTTTAAGTATGTTTGTTTTATTTTTATTTCTTTTGTACTTAGAAACTCAATTAAACAGATAAGTTTCCGTTGCTTTATAATATTACAATATTATATTTTTTTTTTAATTACTATGTAAATAGGAAAACAAAATAATCGTTAAATAAATCTTAGTTATTTTTGTATATTAAAAATAGGTTAGTGATGATCTTGAAAAGAATTAAATTGCAGCATTATGTTAAATGCTAGATGAAAAATATACTATTTAAATAAATGTGAAAACACAATTATTATTTTTATTTTAAATTTGTTTGTTTGTTTCATTTGTATAGACGTCGAGATGTGGTATGTGAGATATTTTTTTAAACAATTTTAAATTCAAATAAATGTATGTATGAACTTAAAATGTAATGAAATGTATTTCTGGTACTTTGGTTGGTTATGAAATGGTAACTAATGTTTGTATATTTTATGCCACATTTGTTGTACTCTATTGTCGTCTGAACATGCCTATTGAACGTCTCAAAAAGCAAAGGTTATCTGCAAAATTAACCGTTTCAAATATCGAACATTGAAGACAAAAGTCAGTATTTATCAGTATTTAATACATATGCGAGGAAATTATTTATTAAATTGTGTTTCAAAACAAAAAATATAAAAAGCAAACAAAAAGAAATACAAATTTCTAATAAAAAGCAAAAACTTGGAAGGAAATTGCAGCACGAAATACAAACATCTTTAAAAACTCGTTAAAACTTACTTCCACAACAGCTTTTGTCAAAAACGGTTTTAGCTAGCCCAAAGTAAAGTCAATCAATTTTCTTAGTCAACATGGAAATAAATTTAGCATCTAAATTGACTGCTACTTCTTTTAGCTAAAAGGTTTAACTCCAATACCAGGAGGATCTTTTAAAACTGGACCTTGAGCGGCCACAGACATCACACTTGTGAGTACACAATCTCAAAGAACATGTGTACACACTAGTGTGTTGTCTATGGGACGCCTAAGCTAGTAAATGGGGCCTATCGTGAATTCGTGAGTCTTCCTGGAAATTTTTATTTTCCTCGAAATTTTTATTTTCCTCGAAATTTTTTGTTACCACTGAATTTGTTCCTTAATTGGAAATCTCCCTGGAAATAAATTATCTTCGAACAAAAATTCTATGAAATTTTCCTGGAAATTTGTTGCCGATATCAAGTAATTACAAGGCGAAACTTAAGCAATATTTACGTTCCCAAAGTTCGAGAGAGGGAAACATTCAGAGGGAAATTTGTATTCACGATAGCGTCATTCTAGAGGTCTTGGGTTCAATTCCTGTTTGTGCCATCTACAGTTTTTTTTCACGGATACTGTCTCTTGCGAGAAATTGATAAATCCTTTAACAGTAATTCTTGTCATGAAAAGTTGCTTTCTCGAATTAGCTGTTCGGGTGCGGATTAAAACTTTAGGCCATTTCAATCCCTGACAACATTAATCCCACACAGGAATGGTTTGGAGTTGTAAGTCACTAGGCCCCAGCTCTCAACAGATTGTTAGGGGCCAGTTAAAGCTATCATTGAATTCGATCCGGAAAAATTTTTGAATCGATATTTGTGATTAGAAATGAAAATTATATACTGATTGATCGGAAATCACACAAAGAATTGTAAGAAAAATAATTGCGCATTTATTTTTCTCTAAAAATGTATTTTTCTATTTTGCGGACGGAAATTTATTTTCTCGAACAGCTGATACTTTTATGTCCAAAAGTAAAACGAATTGTTCCACTGATTTGTGTTCCAATTTGACACAAGTCCAATGACAGATTTCTGTCAGTAAAAATTTAGTTCAATGACAGACATTTTTAATGATAACTATAAACGACCTGTCAAAAAATTCCAATGTTTGTTTTCCATGATGAAAACCAATGTTGCGTCTTACGCCACCCAGTTTATAGTGTCCAACCTCTCTTTACCCTACAGAACTGTTGAATTTTCCGAACTAGCAAGGTATCCGTCTGGAAAATTATCTGATCTTACACAATGCGTTGTCGAGGAAATTTAGATACTCACTTCGGAAAAATTGTGAAAAAGCTGAATTTTGGCGGAAAGCTCCACTTGTGCGTCCTTGACACTCCTTAAAAACTCCTCTTCTTTTGGAACGAAACAAAAAAAAAATTAGTTTCCCCTTGATCCTTTTTCATCCATAGATAACAAAATTCAGGTGTTTTCACGCATACATAGAATTAACTACTGAGTTCTTAGGGGAAATGTCATAATTTAGAGGAGAAATGTCACGCATACTTATATGAGTTTATGAATCTGATTTTCGGTTTAGCTTGCAGGCAAACCAAAATGGCTACCGAGGATTTAAATCCTTATTAGAGTGTTTTTGATACAAATCCTTGCTCCTGTTAGGTTTCTTGATTAATTTCATTACACTTTCTTGAAGGCTTGCGGCAAACACTGTACGGTTAAAAAGTTATAGTACTTTACGGGAAGTAAAAAAGTGTATTTTCTCCCACTTTCATGTTTCGACCTGTACATGTAAAAATAAAAAGGCTCTTAATAAAGATATACAACCTTGGTAGCCATCTTGGTGTTAACTTCTCATTTGACACAGCACTGAATTGAACATGTCTCATAGAAGTGTAGATTCAGCATAAGCTTTTAAATTTTACGTTACATTACATCACTTCAAAATGTGACATCCCTGTTCTCCTACCGAAATGTCAAACTTTTGTACACCTGCCAATTTGCTCTTGCTCCGATTTTTGGTTGAGCTTGCCTTGCCTGCTTGCCTCAGCCGCTACTCCACCTACACTCTACAGTGCCTGTTCTTCTACTTCTAGAATGACTCCCTTGTTTTTGATTTATGTGATTCCTCGGCTCACATAATTATTGACAGTGACAAATTTTGAATTCTTCGAATTAGCTTAAACAAATTCACATTAAACAATTCCAAATACTCGATTCAATTTAAAATGAATCGAACTAGCAAATTGTTTTGGCCAGTCATAGTGACACCTAAAGATGCTGTTGTGAAATCCTCTGAAATCACATCACGAAGTCAAAAGGTAACCCAAACCAAATAAATGGTTATTGTATTATGCAATGGAAACATTTCTTTTAGTTAATGCTGGAATTGGGTCTTATCAAATCATCGAATAATGGAACATTTCAAATCTTGCCCTTGGCTCAGAAAGCCCTCGACAAATGTATTGCTTTGGTCAACAAGCACATGACTTCAATCGAAGCTCAGAAGATCTCACTGCCTGTTTTAACTTCAAGTGGTCTTTGGAAGAAAACAGGTAAGAAAAAAAGCGTGAATTAAAATAAGACCTTAAAGAAAAACCCTATTATAGGGCGACTTGATCAAGGTGTAGGAGAATTCTATCTCGTTAAGGATAGACATGGCAAAGAGCACTTGCTAAGTCCGGTATTGATTAAAAAAGATTGAAAAAACCTCGAGGATTTGTTGATTTCATTATTTTATTTTCTAGACTCACGAAGAGGCTGTGACATCAATGCTTGCTAGTGCAGCCCCAATCTCCTACAAACAGCTACCCCTACGTTTGTATCAGGTATTTAGTAGCTTTAGTTGTGAGAGCTAAATTCTATGAATTCTTTTCTAGATTGGTCCAAAATTTCGAGATGAATTGAAGACCCGCTTCGGTCTTTTGCGAGCTAAAGAATTTATCATGAAAGATTTATACACATTTGATAGAAATATCGAAGAAGCTCAAAAAACCTATGAACAAGTCAGCGAGGCATATTTATCTTTCTTCAAGAAATTGGATGTTCCTTTTGTCAAAGGTAAATCCAAGACCCTGATGTAACTTTTGCAAAGATTCTTAAATTTTATTTCTTAGTCGTTGCCAGCACTGGTATCATGGGCGGAAGTGTCTCACACGAATATCATTTTGTTTCGCGGACTGGAGAGGACCGAATTTTCCAATGCGAGGCTTGCAATTATTCGTCGAATGAAGAGGTCTCTGGGGAGATACGAAAATGTCCAAAATGCCAATCATCTATAGAGGAAGCACGTGGAATTGAGGTAAACAAAAAGTAAAACCGTAAAAACGTCTTCTAATTCGTTTCCTCTTATAGATTGGTCACACATTCCTCTTGCAGGACAAGTACTCTAAGCCACTTGGTGCAACCTTCCTGCAGGCAAATGGAAAACCTCAAAACCTATCTATGGGGTGCTATGGCATCGGTTTAAGTAGACTCCTAGCCGCATCCTTAGAAGTAAAATCGTCAGAAAATGAACTAAAATGGCCAAAGCTTCTTGCACCGTTTGATGTTTGCATAATCTCTGCTAAGGTATCAAATTAAAAAAATATAAAATATGTCAAATGATTGAGAATATTTATGTTAGGAAGGAAGTAAAGAGCAAAATGCATCTTTTAAATACGAGGAAGAACTATACAACAATCTAACAAAGATTTGTGACCCTGACGATATCATCCTGGATGACAGAAGGCATCTGACGATCGGCAAACGACTTATGGATTCGAAAAGAATGGGCTATCCACTCATTGTTGTGATAGGCTCAAAGGTTTTGCAGAGCCCTCCACTTATCGAGCTATATATTGATGGAATCGGCAGAGACCTTGAAACTCCTGAGCTCCTGCGAGAGATAAACGCTTATGTGATGTCAAAAACACAGCTCATGAATGAAGAACATAGAGATAATAGTTTTGATCGTATTTTATCTTATAAACAATAAAAAATAAATGTAAAAAATCGATGTGCGTATTGCCTCAATTAGCTCTGTCTTGCAAAAGCCGTTGGTCCTCCAAATGCTTCTCCAGAGCTGATTTCATGGCTTGAATAAATCTTTCCAAGTCGATAGAATCGTTGACGTTGTGCATAAAAATGGCATGGGCTAAGAATGGGAGTTTCCTCAAAGTCCTTCCACTAACTCCAACACTTCGTTTAGCCAGGGAAAGCAAATCATCGTTGCAGTTGTCATCATTGTATTGTGGGATGTATTCAGTTTTAATCATTCCGACTCTCATCAATTCTCGCAACATAGAAATGTAAATTTGATAGATTGCCCTTACCGATGGCAGCCCGATGTGCTGTTTTATATCAGCGCGATCAAGGAAGGCTAGATCAATGTTGGAAGCTAAATTGGATGTAGCTAGGATCAATACATTTGGAGATTCTTTAATGCTATCGAGCTGGGTGAGCAGAGCATTTACAACACGCATGGCATCTTTAGGCTCCTGACCTGTAATACAAAAGTTTTGAAGACTTCTTTCAATTTTAAAAAGAAGGGCTTCTCACCAGACATTGATTCTCTTGCATAGGCTATTGATTCTACTTCATCGATTAGAACGCAAACTAGGGATTTTGGTTGGGCGATAATTTCTCTGACTTTTGTAAACAGTTTCATTACAAGTTTGCCACTCTAAAAATGAATAAGAATTCTTTTGAGTACTGGAAAAACATGTAAGAAAATTTAAATTTACTTCTGAAAACCACTTGGAGAACAGACTGTGGCTGTTGATCTCTATCAAATGAGTGAATTTGTACCTGAATTGTGTGTTGGTAAGAAAGAACGTTACTATTTGAGAAGAAGCCACTTACGTTGAGAGCATGCGGATGGAGAGTTTCTGGGCGATGGCTTTACACAAACTTGTCTTGCCTGTGCCCGGAGGTCCATGCAGCAAAACAATCCTATTGCAACATATGACATTCTGATTAACATTGTGAGCCGAGAAGACCAATGAGGATTCTGCGAATTTCAAAAGATTTTCTTTGAGGTTCTCCTCATAGATGAGGTTCTCCCACAGACCAACGAATGAATGGGAAGGTAAGAGCCAGTGATTGGAAGCAGGAACTTCTTCGCTGTCACCTTCTTGGTCATCCTAAGAAACGAAATACCCACATTTTTGAAATATTTGAGACTTATTTTAAGGGTTTTGTGTATTACCTGGAACATTTCGACTTCGACATTTCGTTGGTGAGGTCGGTAGATGTGATAAATTAGTGCAGAATCGATCTGTAAGAAAAAAACAAAATGCTTAGGGCATCTTTTTGAGGTATGTAGGCGATACTTTACCCTGGAAGAACTATTTTCATCGATGCATATACTTTCTACGTGCGTTTGGAGAGTTGGGCCACTTCCTTCATTCAAGGGTACTTCGCCACCAGACAAATTCAAATTCTTGTTGCTTTCAAAAAAAAAGTCCAGCTCGTTCCTTAACTGACTTTCAATTGCTTCTATTCGACTAAATAAGTTCACGATAATAAGGTTTATTATTTATTACTGCTAAATCAAAAGATTAACTTACGTATTTCCAGGTTTAAGTTTTACTTCGACGTGAATTGCATTGTGATTGTTAAAATTTAAAATATTCATTTTTTGAGTTAGAGAGTTTTGCCGGTTTTAAAAAGAAAATCAAATAAATTTTTGTTTGTATTTTATAGTTGTCAACCTGAGAAATGTCAAGATTTAGACCTGAACGCTTTTATCTAGCTTTTTGCTGAACTGAAAAAATGGGTCTGTTCATTCGAAGCCCATTTCGAAATACATTTTGACGTTCGATCTTCGAAAGAATTGATAAAAATAAAAACTATACTACATGTTTACAATTGACATACTCGATATGGACTACTAGTCGATACTTATTCTCAAAACCACTCTTAAAAGTGATCCCACCTCTTAAGCTATGCTTGCAATCTTGAAGGGTTGACGGACAAAATTATAATTAATTTTCAAACTCCATCTGTTGTTTCTTTGTTAAAAAACCTTTTTTTTTGTCAATGAAACTAAGGACATTATTATAAAATTTTCAAAACAAACAAAATACAAAAATCAAGTTCAAAAGTTTCTCCATATTTCCACTGAACCTACAGAAGGGCTAGTAGCGTTAAGGAATGGAAGACACCAGAGTCATGTTGGCCACTAACAGTCCATAACTAGTATGTCAACTTTCCAATATGTTCCAATTTTAAAACGCCATCGCTTATTTTTTAAAGAAACTAAGGACGTCTGTCTATGTGCGTAAATTGTTATTGTTTATGTAACTGTCAAATCTTTAATATTTTTGTAATCTTTAATAAACTATGCTACTACACATTTTAAAAATGGTTATCAAAATAAGAGAATTAGTACCAAAAAAGCTCATTTTTGTTACTATGTGCTTCTTACTCTAAGCCAAACCTGTGAATGTTAATAACTTTTTACCTATGATTCTCTCTCTTAATAATACCAATGGTAATTCCACTTGATCTAGAGTAGAATAAGATCTAATTTTTTTTTCACTATTTACTAGTATTTCATGGATTTGCAAACCTTTTCCCACACTTTAAAATTTGTATTTTGTTTGCGGTGCCTTAACTTTATTTTGTACCACTAGAAATTATCTATTTTTCAGTAATAGTTGGATGAACCTGCTTGAGAGTCGTTTTAAACTATTTGGTAGCAAACATTTTTTTTAAACAAAGCACAAACTGCTGCCCTAAGTTTCTCATACCACCTTTATTTTATTATTTTTTTCATTATGTTTAAATTGTTAGTGCGATACATTTATCTACCGTACATATTTCAACAATTATTTTCTGGTTAGATATATTCATTTTTTTTAAACATTCTTTTTTTTCAAACCTTAAAACTAGTGTAGTGACACAGTTTTCTGTGAGATATTTTGTCTGGACACGTTCATTTTAAAACAGACTCTATTGCTTACAGCGCCCCTAGCATTTCAAACCTAGATTATGAAAAACAAAACTTCACATTTTTTTGTCAACCGTAGCCAACTTCAGCTAAATCTTTCTTTCAAAAAACTGCAAAATGGTGAGTGGATGTCGCTCTGCTAAAACCGAAAATTAATCTTCATTTTTCAAAGACATCGTGTAAGAATTTAAACTTATAACTCGGTTTTTTATTTATCTGTTTAATTAACATTGCTACGAAACTATTATTGTAATTAAATCGATTCTCCCAACCTCTCAACTCGTGATGTCTTTGAGAAACTGATGTAGTGTCAACATTGAGTTGAAATGTGAGTTTTAATTTAATTTCCCTTATTCCTTGCAGTCGAATCAGAAGAGGAAGAAGACCAGGAAGCTTCGTGGTCATGTCAGTCATGGACATGGTCGTATCGGTAAGAAATTCTTCTATATGTAGTTTTTATGTCGGAGGATTTATATTTCTTTATTTTGTCACATAGGTAAGCACCGTAAGCATCCTGGAGGTCGCGGTAACGCTGGTGGTATGCACCATCACCGCATCAACTTCGATAAATACCATCCCGGTTACTTCGGTAAAGTTGGTATGAGGAACTTCCATTTGAGGAGACAGCACAAGTTCTGCCCATCAATCAATTTGGATAAATTGTGGTCTCTTGTTGGTGCCGAAAAGTACGCCGAACTCGCAAAGGAGAAGAGTGAAAAGGCTCCAGTCATTGACTTGGTTCAATTCGTAAGTTCAATTTTTCTTCCAAAAACACATTCCGCACTTAATCGCATCGCACGAGGATACTGTTTAACATGAAGATTACCCTAAGGCGTCGGGCGGACAGAATGCGACCGTACAATTGCTATCCCCATGTAGAGAACAGCCTTTCAGATTAAACAGTATCTTTCTCAAGAAAATTGAGCGCTCAAATCATGAAAATACGCTCCCACTTCCTCGTACTAACTTAGTTCAATCTTTTTTTTGTATTGACGCAGGGCTTCTACAAATTGTTGGGACGCGGTCATCTGCCAAAGCGACCAATCATTGTTAAGGCCAAGTACTTCTCAAAGAAGGCTGAAGATAAGATTAAGAAGGCTGGAGGAGCTTGCTTGTTACGCGCTTAATTTTAAGGTGAGTTGTTGGTTTTTGTAATATCCAAATAATGCAATGGACAGACGCTGATGTTTCAATTAGCACGTCAGACTTCTGCTGAGTGAATTCTAGTCTACCATAACTGAACTGAGTCTTATTCCTTAAACCAAAGACAAAGAAGAACCCTTTTCGAATTGAAATCTAAGTGTTTTTTTTTTTTTTCTTTTTAATTTCAGGTCTTTCCAATCACGGAGGGGCGAGTACATTTAACATCGAGAATGTACTAAATGTGTACAATTTTTTAATAAAATTACGTAAGAAAAGAAGTTATAATTTGTTGTTTTTATTTTTGTTTTAAATAGATAAGAAGGCATCTAAAACGAGGGGATAATACCTATGTAAGGTCGGTAATTGGGAATAAGCTTTACAATGTTCTTATGTTAAGAGAAAAGAGAAAAGAGAACTGTGGAGTGTTGGTTGTTAAAAAAGTCGGCCACATATTTTTAACCGCAAAAACCTTAACATGAGACAAATAATATTAAAACTGCCTTTTTAGTTGTTCTTACATTTTACAAGCTGTGGATAAGTATTCAAAATCAGATGGTCTTGTTTTCCATTGATCAATGTTCAAAAATATAGCATTCTTGGTTTTATTATAAAATTGATAAATTGTGATAACTTGACCTTTGAAATTAGTTGTGGGGGTGTTATGAATAAAATGTCTCAGAATCTATCCAAATATATTTCAAGGCTTTTAAAAAGTTTTCTATTCTAATAACGGATTTGAAATCTTTTCAAAATTTAAATTGGAGTTCTGAAATTCACTGTCGATTTAATTTTCTCATTCAAACTTAAGACGAAGTGAATTTCGTGTTCATTTCGATTCTTGCGATTTTCAAGCTATTTGAATTCGATCGATGTGATTGAAATTCATCAAGAGGAAATTTTTTCGAAATAGACGTAATTTTCATTTTTAGAATATGAACCTTATAACTTAATTCGTAAAAAGTTGCAGCATATTTAAAAAAACGGAAAAAGCATTTAAAAGAGAGTTTATAACAGGCTAGATGTCTACCCCAGTGGCTCACAGCTTATTTGACCCATCGTATACCTATTAACAAGTTTATGAGAGAATAGTTCTTAAGCAAAGAAAGGTATCAGAAAAATAAAAACGCAGAAAGTTCCAGTAGGTTTATAACGTAAACAAAATCTCTTCTTTTATTTTACTAAGATAACAAAACAAAATTAAATCAACTATTCAGTGTCTCAGCTTATTTCACCCATTTTAAATACCTAAGCACTTAATAAAAAAAGATTACGCAAATTAATTTTAATTTTAATATTTTGTATGTCCACTCTTCTTTTAATACTGCCTTAAGCCGATTTTGATAAGAATACATCCATTTTTTTGGTTTTTTCTGGAGGGATTCTTGCCCATATTTCAGTCAATGTAGTTTTGAGGTCATTTTTGTTTGAAATGCGTTTTCAAATTTTTGTATCCAAAATGGACCACAGGTTTTCTATAACATTCAAATCCGGAGACTGTGCTGGGGGTTTTATGACGTGGGGACAGTTATAAATCAGCCATGTTTGGACAATTCCTGAAGTATGTTTCGGGTCGTTGTCTTGATAAAACCGAAACGAGCGTCTTATGCCCAATTATTCAGCACTTTGGAGCAATTTTTTTTTGAGGATATTGAGGTACACCATTTCATCCATTGTATTCTCAATGAACTCCAGCTTCCCAACTCCGGCTGCTGACATGCAGCATGACATGACCACCTCCATGCTTCACAGTTGCTCTGAGCTCTGTGACATAAGAACGCCCGTCGTATACGAAAATGTTAAACTTTGACTCGTGGCCGCAAATATAACTTGCTCCCAAGAGCTAGCATCCTTTCTAATGTGTTCTTTTGCGAACCTTAAACGACTATCTCGGTTTTTCTTGTTAATGAAGGGCTTTTTTTGAGCAACTCTTCCATTAAACTCGTTATTCCTCAAAATGCGTCTTATGGTTACGGGAGAGCAAGACTTTCCGAGCTCGTTTTCCAAACCACTAGTCAGTTTTGGTGCCGATAACTTGGGGTTTAGCTTCGCTTTGCGCAATGTATCTTTCATCTGACGCAGTAAATATTTTGTTCGGAGAATTTCTGCCCTTATTTTAAACAAGGGTTTCAAAAGCAAAACGGTGGATTATGTACTTGACCGTGCCGTCTGGAATATTGACAATTTCCGCTATTTTCCTCCGAGAAAGTCCATTCTTGTGATGAAACAGGACAATTTCACGTTGTTCAATTGTTGTTCGCTTTCCCATGTTTAAAAAAACGTGCTGCCTTTATGAAAAATAACTGAAACTAATAATTTTATTTGGAAATATAACAACTTAGAGACTGACTTAATAAACACCGTTATTCCCATGTTTTTGATTGAGCAGTTGCTCCTTAAACACAGTGGGTCAAATAAGCTGTGGCATTGGAAAATCTAATTATTTCGTTTTTCTTATGTAAAATTTAAGATTACAAAATAAAATAAGTTGGTTAAATTGCTATCTTAAAGATTAAATCTTAATTAAAGTTCTTGCGTTTGTACTTTTTTAATAAATTTTATTGTTTAGGAAGTATGTATACTCAGTTGAATGTATTAATAAGGGGTGGGTGAAAAAGCTGTGAGCCACTGTACATATGTACATACATAGCAGTATCAGAGTTTTTTTAACTGATCTTTAAAAACTACCCTCCGCAAGAAAACGCAAATCTGCAGCTATGTAGCTGTAATAAAAATTATCACGAAGCAAAGAAAGAAAAATGATATTTTACGTTTTTTCATTTTTTTAAATAGTACCTATAGAACGGAATAAAAATCAAAAATTATGACAATCAACAAAATTGATTATTGACTGCTCTGATATAAAATCTCAGCTTCTTTAATTTCAATCGAGGTGATTTCGAAAAGTATTCAAATTTCAAAGTTATGAAATGGATCGAAATAAGGAACCATGACACAAATTTCAATCAATTTCCAATTTAGATTTGAATTTACCTAGATTTAGCTATTTGGTTCAAAACTGACCTTACAATTTTGTTGGTTTGAAAGTTGAGATGTTGAAATAAAACAATAGTTCTTTTTTGGGGTTCTTTAGAAGCACATTCTTGATATTTTTTCAAAGAACGATTTTAATCAATTTTCGTGCTTTCCCAAGCAACAATTTTTGGTAAAAAATCGGCTTACAAACCGATATATAACCCGAGGTTATTTACCGAAAAGTAATGAAATCGGTAAAAATCACGGCTGGGAAACGTTCCAGAACCATTACCATTACCCGAAATGGTCGGTAACTTTTGAACTTGGGTTTTTTCTTGGTAACAAAAAACCGATTTTAAAGAGTTAAATAATTACTTCTTCTAAACCTGGGTTTTTGTGTGGTAACAAAAAACCAGCTTTAAACGGTAAAATAATAACTGCTTATTGGAGATTTAATGTAACCGATAAGAAGCGGTTAATATCTTACGTTCCGTTAACGTTATTTTGAAGCGTTATGGTGACGTATTTTATTTACCAGTTATTACAGGTAGTAAGGAAACCTACAAATCGGGTTTTTTAATACCTGGTTTCAACGTTGTAATTAGGTTACCTAAAAACCATTATTTTTCGTCGGTTAAAATTAAGTTACCAAAAAACCCAGTATAATTCCGAAATAAGTTATTTTATAACTTTGCTGAAAATAAAATTACTTTTAAATAAAAAGAGCTTAAAAAATTACTTTTTACATGTTTTTTATTCATGTTTAAACTAAACATTTATCTACTTTAGGAACTTAAAACTGATGCATACTTTAATATATATATATATTTATATAACTTAAGATTAATACAAAAACATTAAATAGGTGGCTGCCCCGTCGCTGAAAAAAAAAACAAATTTATTAGAAATAAAAAATAAAAACATTTTTTTTGTTTAATATAGCTACATAAATATATAAATATAACTATATAAAAAGAAATGTAGGTAAAATTAACTTACATTTTTCCTAACCTGAAACGGACCTCTTTCAAGTACGTTTTTATGTATGAGGATCCTTCCGCATCGCTAAAGTTTGGGAACCTCTTCCTGACCGCCTCAACCATCACCCCAAAAATTTGCTTAAACACACCGAACCGTTTTTTGGTGGCCGTCCCGAACCACGAGTATTCGAAGAACAAAGTGTCTTCAAACATGCACCTGGACATTGTGCGAACAGTCTTATTCACTTTTACTCCTCCAAATGTACTGAGTTTCCGAATCTATTTAAAAGAAAAATAGAACGAAACGAAAATTTAAGTTATAATTTAACACACAGAGAAAAATAATATTAGTAAAAATACATTAGTAAGAAACATTAGAAAAAATAAATTAGTAAAAATACAAAAGAATTTACACATACCAAGGCTCGCTTTAAAACTGGATCAGCCCCAATTTTTTCTTCTAGCTCATCCATCTGGGCTTGATCTTTGATGGGCAACAAGTTGTCGGGAATTTCAGCTGTATCCGTTCGCTCAACTCCAAGGTACAGTTTCTCGATAATAAGGTTCAAGTTAACCTCCGTCTTAGCGATTAACTTTTCGAGGAGTTGCTTATTTTCGACGGAATCCACTTTTGATGCCCCCAGCTCTATTACGATGGACTGTCGACTTGCACTTTGTTCAGCCTGCACATTTTGAATTGTTTGTAAGGCAATTTGCTGTTCAGAAGTGTTGGAATTTGAAATGTTCAATAAGATATATTTTACAACTTGTTTTTGAATTGAAACATTAAACAAAAACAATAACATTTTGTATGGAATGATAAGAGTTATATACCTTTGGGCTATGATATCTGCTGCTAAGTATACATACTTTTGGAAACTGGATAGTTTATAATTGAGGCGACAAGTATTTTAACTTTTTAGGTTTTAGAGAATTTAAATTAAATTAATACATTGAAAGTACTTACCGATATTATCAAAAATGATTTTGCACGCTATTTTCTGCTAGTCGTCCGATGGTTCGAGTCATTGTTTGCGTCCAGGGAAAATGCTAGTAATATTTGTACTTGTTTTTTATGAGGAAGCAAAAAAGATGTGATTTGTTTACTTATTTTTTACTAGAGAGTTAAAAAGAAGAGATTTTTTTACCTATTCTGTATGAGAAAAGGTAAAATAGAAAAAAAAACTACCACAAAAACATTTCATCCAATAAAAATAATTAAATTTAATTTATTCCAAAATGACTTACCAAATATCCTTTTTGACACAATAATCTTGTTGACTCCAACTCCTTTGATAAACAATCCTTTTGTTTTCGATAAATTACTTTTTGTTATTTCCACAACTCACTTATTGCACTTAGCACACTTTACGACTTCACGCCACGCACAACAAAAACCAACTGACGAAAACGAAAACATAGCCTGATACTGATTGGAAAATAGTTTGTGTGGTAGTGGTAGAGTGAGTTTGGTTGTGGAGAGAATACAAATGAGTTAGACTATTACTGAGGCTCTAGATAGGTAATATTTAGACCAAATATAGATAATATGGAGTAAAAATAGTAATTTTTCAACTTTTATCAAAAAAAGAATACATTTCAACTCAAAACTAAGCTTTTTTTAAACCAAATTTACAATTCAAATAAAATTATTAAAATAGGAACCAATAAAACAAATTATTTAAAAACCAATTTGACTTCCAAAATTAAATCGGTTACATAACAACCAATAAAATAAGTTTTTTAATAACCAGTTTTACATTTTTAGTAAAACTGGTAAGATTATATACCCAATAAAATAATTACCAAATTCAAAAGTGGTTTTTTTTTAACCTGAAAATCAGTTATTTTAAAGCTGGTTTTGAACTCGATAGCTAGAACTGGGAATAAATTAACCAGAAAATTGAAAAAAGTAAATAATTGGTAAATATTAACCTGATTTATGACCCAGGTTTCAAATCGGATTTTTTAAAGCCAATTCTAAACCTGGGTTATTAAAATACCTAAAAAAAGGATGCAAAATTACCTGAAACTAACTTTGGGTTTATTTCAGGGTTTGTTTTTACCGAAAATTTCCCTCAGTTAAAAGATAACCTATTTCAAACCATTTTAAAACCAAGGTTATTACAGGTAAAATTAATAACCGCGGTAATTTTGCTACTGAGGTTACAAATTGTTGCTTGGGTTTCAATTAGGATTTTGTGTAAACGACGACACTGTTTTCATTTAAGAGTGAACTCGACCAAAACGATTTTTGTAAAATATACTTTAATAACATAATAATATACGAATAACTTTTGGCTTCTTTGGGCAGCAAAAGCTAGTTTCATCACTATTTTAGATTAATTTGCTGGTAATTCGCAGCTCAATGCTTTTTGAATAATCTTTGAACTATTTCAAAAGTGTCAAAATCGGATGTCGCATTCATTTTTTCCCAAGTCCCAATTTTTTAGATTTAACAGATTACTCAGTAGTGTTGTGACCTTCAAAATTTGAAGATTGCTTAAATAAAGTTCAACAAAATCTAAGGAACACGAAGAGAAAGACCACTTAAACATAATCGACCCCCAAGAAAATGAATCCAAGATTTCAAACAGCGCAGTTCATCCTTAACAATCATATATTATGAATATTTGTGATATAAGCAGTAATGAATTAAGAAATGAAACTGAATCAAAGAAATTTAAGATAAGTAACTAAAAAAGCATTGGCCACATAAACATCATAAATCATCCGTCAAGAATCTTAGATGGTTATCTAGATCTTTGTAGCTTTTTCACCGATCTTTTGCCTTTAAATCGGTCCTACAAAGTTGAGCGGAATTAACCATATTTAGGTATTTGTTGCTTTTGTACCTTGATGTTCGAACTAAATGTAGTATAAATTAAAGCCACAAACTTCAAATAAAATAGGATTGTCCGGACTTTGAAACAAATTTTCTAAATATTCGGATAGACATATTATTATAATTAATAACTTAGGCAATTCTATCTGAATATTGAAGATATGTATGTATGTATATGAGAAAAAGACATTTCTATTTCTAAAGTCATAGAAGATATACTAAATTTTTAATCAACTATCTTCTGAAAACCGTTACATCTACATACACAACTTTAGGCTCAAATTGTAGTTAATTTATTTGCCCAAAAACACTCTATATGAAGATATAAATCTTTCGTACGTATCACCCTCCAAAACCCATTTGTTTACATTGTTGTATTTGTAATGTGGACGAATTAAACGAGAAAAATTGACGTGTTTTCACGCATACATAGACACAATTCCTGAGTTTTTAGCGGAAATTTCATGAATTAGAGGAGAAATTACACGCATACTAAGAAATACTTTATGAGGCCAGTTTCCGGTTTAGCTTGTAGGCAAACCAATATGGCTACCGAGGATTTATATCTTTACTAGAGTGTTTTTGTATTTGCCTACAAATAATAGAACATGATTGCATTAAAAACAAATCTCCTTCAGGGTACAAAATATCAATAAGGGGCCGGTTATAGCTATCAGTAAAATCCATCAGTAAAATTTGAAACAGGAGGAATTTGAAATGTTTTACTGATGAGCGTTTATAGCAATCAGTAAATTTACGTCATTAAATTAAATGTCATTTTGAAGCTTCGCGCCTCAGACAATTTTTTTACTGGTGCTTTCATCAGTAAAGTTTTTAATGATGTGATCGGAACAGTAAAAAATTGGAACACCAACAGCAAAACGAAATGGAATTTTGTTTGGCTTTTAGCAGTCAGCTTTTCAGTTATATGAAATTTCATCATTAAAAAAATTAAAATGGATTTATGAATTAAATGAAACTTTAAATGAATTGTTTCTTTTTGAAAAAAATACTTGAATATAGGATTCATCTTATTGCATCAATCTTTTGCTAGAAATAAATCTGTAACATGTTCAAAACCTAAAAACAAAAATTTTACTGATGGATTTTACTGATAGCTGTAACCGGCCCCTAATTTACTAGATTTTGCGTAATCACGCCGCTTTGCAATGCGTAGATTTCTTGGAAGTCAGAATTTTGCATATTGAAATAAAACCATAGAAACTTATTTTCCAATATCAATAAATTCCAGAGATTAATGCAATTACTTGCAGAACTTTGATAAATTAAAAACCTTTCAAAAATATTGTAATTAGACACATGTATGTTTAAGAAAACTTATGTATAATTTTATTTTTAAAATTACTTTTTTTTTCACAAACCAAACGAAGATAGATAATTTTCTTTACGAAGCTTGAATATCAAATCCTTGGTTGGCATTTGTTGCACTGCAGCCTTGGTGCCATTGTGTTCATGAAAAAAGCCACAATAACGCTTCAGAGTGTACATTTTAAGCTCCTTTATCCTTCGGTACTTTAATACAACTTTGGTATCACACTTTTTCAAAGCAGCCCACTCTTCTTCCATGCAAGGCCGACACAAGTCTTGGTTTGTTGTATTTTTGTGCCAATAATCACCAATTGGCGTTTGCTCACACTTCGAACAATAAGCCATGTTAAATGGTCCACACGAAATAATAACCAATGGGATTGTTATCCTGTCATGGCCAAAAGAAGTACAAACCTGAACCTCTCGTTTGAAAGTGCTATAAGTTCCAGGACTGAAAAGGAAAAGTACAATCGAAAAGATGAAGCATTTCTTCAAAGAACTTAGGTAATATTTACGCTGGAGTTAAAAATCTTGAATAGTTCTTCAGTTTTTCTCCAGATCCAAATGGTTTTGCAGATGTTTTGCAAATTTTGGGACTATCAATGTCATAAGTTCCGACTGGAGGAGCGACACACTTTAATTTCACATTTTCTTTGTCTCTTGGGGTTTTGCTGGCTATTAGAGTATAGCCTGTTTTATTGGGATACTGTTTGTGGGTTATGTATATAGAAGATTTAATACATTTTGAAATAAGCACCAACCAACCTTCCTGATTAGGTCCACATTGCGAAAGTATTCAAATGGACCAGGATAGTCTGATGGTTTTGGATTCAGTGTTAGCAAGCGATGCCTTGGAATTCGAGAACCAAAACATAGATTTTCTTTGCCATTTTCTCGATAATTCTTTTTCATTTTGCTATTCCCAACCTAGCTCTAGGTCAACAAAATTCTAACTGAGCAAAAAGAAGTATCAATGTAGATAAAGTGGATCCCCAAAAAAAAGAAGTCCTTTCAATCAATCAATTTCTATTTGATATTCAATTTTGAGATATAATAGCATACAAAATCAATATTCAAATTTATTCTAGATTTATTTACTATAGCTTCCTTATTTTCCTATAGTTTCTGTTTCTACACGCAGGTAATTTCAACCTCAATACTTTCACGCAACAAAAGTAAAAAAGATACAAAGTTTTATTAAAAGCATAGATATTAAAATTTCTATGAATTGTATACATAAGTACATAAATTAATGTAGGTTGTATAAAACTCCAATTTCTCAAACGAATATTTGATTAATAGGCTTACGAATAGTTTGTTAAAGATTTAAAGTGAAAAATACCTTTACTTATGTTAATTACACAGAAATTTAATCAAATTTATATAAAAGAGGAATGAATTTTAATTGAGGTGCAACGCCTTTACAAAACTTTGATTGTAGTTGAGGTATTTTTGTTCAGAAATCGCTTTTATATTGAGCAAAGATTTACTGTCAGTTAATAATTTATATTTTTCAATCAATTTAATTGAATGTCGTTGTGACTGTCAATTACCAATATTGTTGACCCATTGTGAATATTCTCAGTAATCTTTTTTTCAATGAAAAAATCTCTATTGTGAACAACAATTTTCTGGTTATCTTTCATTTTTTTTTCAATCGTAAATATTCAGTCAAATACTTAGAGCAAATTTAAATATTTAAGTAAGTATTAATTATGATTATTGGTAAGGCTCAATGAAGTGGTAAATGATTTTGTTCCAAAACTGTAGCCAATACAAAGCACGCACATAACATATTTTCCGGACGGAAATTCATTTTCCTGAACAGCTGATACTTTTATGTTCAAAAGTGAAACGAATCGTTCCACTGATTTGTGGTCCAATTTCACACAATTCCAATGACAGATTTCTGTTAGTAAACGTTTTTCGGTGACTTTCAATCAGGAAATTATTTTCAATGACAGAATTTTTTAATGAAAGCTACATATATAAACGACCTGCCAAAAAAATTCCAATGTTTGTTTTCAATGATGAAAACCAATGATAGCTACATATAACTGGCGCCTTAAAATACAAAATATGTAACAAGGAAGAAAACGGAGAATATTTGATTTGCAATTGAGGGAACCGACAAAGCAATTAAACTGGTTTTGCAGCACACCAAATGTCTTCTCTATAACATTTCAACAAAACAAAATCCTCTCAAAAACTTTCAAGACACACACATTTCTTCTTCTTTCTCCGTGTTTAAATAGTAAGTTCTGGAAAAAAGCCGTTATAGGTTTTTTCCACTTTATGTTAGCATGTGTTGAAATTAAAACAAAATTTTTGCGCATTTAGTTTGATGTTTATCTTTGACATGCGGACTCATATTTTTTGTTGATCAAACTTATTTGTTAATTTGAGAAAACCTTTAAATGGGTCGCGGAAAAGTGTTAACCGAGACGGAAAGAGGACAAATCAAATCCTACAACGACGATGGCTTATCTTTCGCCAAAATAGCTTAACAAATCGAGAAGAGCCGACACGTTATTTAAACATTTTTAAGTTATCAGTGTAAATATGGAAGAAACATGAAAGGCCGAACACATGCGTGGTTAATAATGCGGAAAGGCGTCATATTCACACGACTTTTTGGCAGTAATCGGGGACAAATGTGGCGTTAAGGTAAGTGTTACAAGTATACGTCGTGTTATTTTGAAAGCTAAACATGTAAAAAAACTGAAAATAAAGAAAATCTCGGTTCGAAAAGAGCAACGCCTGAGTTTTTGTCGCGCACATGTGAACTTGATTTCGGAGTGGAACCGTTTTTTCTCCGATGAAAAACAAATTTAATTCGGAAGGCCCCTTTGGCTATAACTACTATTTCCATGACCTCCGCAGAAAAACACTTTATTTGAACCGGCTGCATAGCCGTGTTGGAGGTGTGATGGTGTGGGGGCCATTTCTTATTATGTAACCTGCGAACTACAATGAATGCGTTGTCTTACAATGGCATATTGGAAAGGGCCTTTTCGTACTTTCATACCCTTTTTGGAAATCTGCCGTGGATCTATCAACATGATAATGCACCAATACACACAGCCCGGGTGGTAAAAACCTATATACAGAGCCACAATGTGGATCTATTAAGCTGGGCGCCCTATTCTCCAGATTTGAATATCATCGAAAATATTTGGGGATGCTTGACACGTCAAGTTTATAAATCACGACAACAATATTCGAGTGTTCCCGAACTTACCGAAGCCATCAAATTAGAACGGAGCTCGATTTCACTTAATTATTTGGCTAGTTTGAATACATCCCTTTCAATCCAGATGTCTGAAGTTTTGGAGGAGAAAGGTGGCTCAACACACAAATAATTATTTTGTTTGTATATAAAATACTCCAGTTATCGACAATTTAACTTATTTTTGTAAGAAGCAGACATCTCTAAAATGCGTTTTTCATATTAAAATGTCCTATTCAAGTGGCACAAATTTTCGACCCTTATTTTGCTGGTTTTTGGTTGATAATACTTTGTTAACACTTAAAGCCTTAGGATTAAATCTTTATTTTGGTCAAATAACAAGAATTAAATTGAGTTTAATTTACAAAAAAAATTGTCTCTAGCATTCTTGGTTTGGAAGCAATGGAGGATAAAAAAACAGGCCTAAGGGGTGTCCTATTGAATTGACGAGGAGTGTATGTCAGCTGCTTTAATTTCACTTGAAGTGATATCAAAAAGTATTCGAAGCTATGAAATCGATCGAATGATAGAACTCTGAAAACAATTTCACTCGATTTTCCAATTAGATTTAAATTTCATTTCACTCGATTTTGGGAACATATAAAAAAATGAAGTTATTGACAATGTCATAATATTTTATCAAATCTCCGATTTGCATTTGATAAATGTCATCAACTGTCAATCCATTTATAGTTGATCTTCGCAATATGACTTGGATACAATGTTCATTAATTGGGGGAGAGTACGATAACTTTGGCGACAAAGTTTAATGACGGATTTGTATAGAACAGTTAAAAACAAGCATGTTTACTATGGGAGGGGGGTCTATCTCCCCCCGTTTAGGCGGTAGGGGCAATTTAAACAAATATGTACATTAAATGGAAAAAAAATAATTAAAAAATAACGGTAATACTTACAATTAAGTATTATACCTTTTTTTAAAGCCAACATTTTTGTCTATTAGCTTGTTTTTAAACCAAGTCAAAACTATGCATAATTTTTGAAATAAATTGTTTTAAACTAAAAATTTATGCAAACAAAACTAAAAAAAAAGGTTTAAAGTGTAGTTTTTCAAAACTTTCAAATTATCTACTGTTTTTTTTTAGAATTCATTGCTCTTATTTGTTTTTGATCAAAAACTGAAAACTAGATGACTTTATCTCTTCTAGTTCTTGAGAAAATTGAAAATTACCAAAAAAAATATTTTAATTAAATTACTTTTTCCTTGCTTAAGTATTAACGTAGTCTTATTTTGATAGTAATAATCGAATATGGATCCAGCTTATTTAAATGCAAAAGAAACTTTGCATGCCCCCTCCCCACCTTGCACGCACTCCAACTTGCACGCACTCCAACTTGCACCCACCCCAAATCCTATAGTGTTCCCAAGCAGGGGGGTTGCAGATCCCACTGTTGCATACACCCAAACTCGCACACACCTTACTGTTGCATACACCCAAACTCGCACCTACCATTGTTACTATCAAAATAAGGCCACTCAAGCAAAAAAAAAAAAAAAATTAAAATAGTAGTTGTGGTTATTTTCAATTTTCTCAAAAACTAAGAGACATCAAATCATCTAGTTTTCAGTTTTTGATCAAAAACAAATAAGAGCAATAAATTCTGAAATAAAAACAATGGTAGATAATCTTGAAGTATTGAAAAATTACACTTTAAACCTTTTTTTTTACTTTTTTTACTCAAATTTTGAGTTTAAAATTAAATTTTATTAAAAACTACGCATGGTGTTGTTGAATTAAAAACTGCCTAATAAAACAGAATGTTGGCTTTAAAAAAATGTATAAAACTTAATTGTAAGTATCACCGTTATTTTTTAATTATTTTTTTCCATTTTAAATAATAATTTTTTTAAATTGCCCCTACCGCCTAAACGGAGGGAGATAGACCCCCTCTCCCATAGTAAAAAATGCTTGTATTAAGCCCATCTACCAAAAACCGTTATTATATCTTGGCGCCAAAGTTATCGTACTCGTGCCATTAATTGTGAATAACAAATAAAAATCTATTGTGAATATTGTCTATTTGTCAACAAAATTAAGTTTGTAAACATCAAATATTACTTTTTCAAAGAATTATTCTGCCCTGAATAATTGAAATTTGAATTTATAATATCTTCATCAGGTCAAGTTTTTGAAATATACCCCTTTTTCTAATTTAAAAAAAAAATACAAAATACGGAGTTTTTGAGGCTAAGGTGAATATGAAATAGTTAGTTAACAACAAATTGTTTTTGAAAAATGTTCGTTTTTGATGTATTTAAGTCTTAAGTCATAAATTTCACAAACAAAACAATACTTTTTTTAAGGGTTAAGTTTTCCTGAATTCGAATCTTGCCGTATAATTTTTCTATTGTACCAAGTTTTTAAAATACGCCTCATGTTCTTAACGGTAAATTTTATGATGATTTTGAAAATTACAAATCTGTGCCTTCTTTTTAAATTATTTTTTACAGTTTAAATCTATCTGCTTAATTTGGAAACCTTACAACGTGTCAGAGGCACAGAGGAAAAGACAGCGTGCGGTAGGGCATTCCACATTCTTGTAGTACGTGTACGGCTAAAGAACGAATATTTGTACTTCAAAAACATGATGTGATTCGTTACCAAAACACAAAAATTACTTTTAAACCGTTTTGCCTTTTTCTGTTAAAAATCATTATAGACCAAACTGTTCAGCTTTTTTTTCAAGGTTTATGTAAAAATGGGTGAAATCTAACAACTTATGAAGATTTTTTGAAGAAATATATCATTCCAGAAATTTTTTTGTTTGAGCATGCGTTTGGTCTAAGAACTTTATTACTTAATATTATTATCCAGCTTCAATTTACTTTGGTCACATGCGTCTAAGCTATATGCTTTTTTTCCAATAAAAAAGCCCAGAGAATTAGCTAGAAACTACGAACATATGTTTATATTTTCCAATCATTCATATTTCATAATCGATTTGGGAATATTTCATAAGTAAAAGAAGAACATCTATTTGGATGTAAACATTATTAATAAATAAAACGAAACCCTTTTATATCCTAAGATTACTCAAATATGCATTTGGTAAGCATTTACTTTGGTTACGTTTCGCATCTATCAATTCCCAGAACTCAGATTCTTGATTTATCTCTTATTTTCCCAAAAATCACGATTCCATATTGAAGATGTTATGTGTCCATCCTCATTTGCAACAAATCACTACTGTGTGTTTTTAACTAACACGTGTTATCGTTTCCTTAACATAACACAACCCACTACGCGTCGTCGTGTCGTCGCCACCATCATCCTAGCTTAAGTATTCCTTGGATTATTCCCAGATGATGTTTCAAATCACACAACATTTCCAAAGCCTAAAAATAAGAAGAAACAAAAAATATCAATACTTATATTCAAGATATGGTATGAGCTTAATTAGAAGCAATTTAAAATCCATTCATGCTTTGATGCTCATCAAAAAATCAGGATATCCACCTAGACAAAAAAAAAAGATGAATCTTCAACGCAACATCATCAGTGTAGGAGCTGGAGTCTGGAGCTTGGGGCAGCAGCAAATCGCTCTGACCAATCAATCGGTCTCTCGAGAGTGGATTAGCCAAAGCCATCAACAAAACCACCCACATGCTCATCCAAATTATATTATGCTGCATTGTGTCGGACGGACCATATCCTCTACATGCATCTATTCATGGCATGGAGTTCAGTTTGGGTTTCTGTTTCTTCAAGATAGAGCAGATCCAGATCCAGATCCATTAAAAAAAGCGGACTCTTTCCTGATGCCCATAACAAAACCGAGAACAAGAACGAGTGCTCCTTTTGCGACCGACCAACACGAGACGAGATGGTTGAATATGGATAGCAATCTGGTATGCATGTCACGTTTAATGGCACACAAAAAACTCCTGACATCCACCACTCCACCAGACCAGACCTGAGCGCCATAGCGAGCATAGGGAAGGGAGTATATGCCGAATTTGGAAACACACTCTTCAAAGACATGGCCATTGATCTCTCCTTCTCTATTCGAGTACAACCATGATGCATACATATGTTTATGCTATTTGGATTTGCCTTTTCCTGGTTTTCCACACCCGCTCCAATATCCCCCCCCCCCACCAAGTGTATCCACATCCTAGAATATAACGGGTGTTTTTTTTCGTGAGGAATAGACAAGACTATTTAATCTGACGGCAATTTTGACAGATGTCAAGTGATTTATTTTTAGTTTGACATTTAAACATGAATAGGCTGACGCCTGAACAACGCTTCCATATCAGGCAAATCTATTTTGAAAATAAAAGTTCTGGTCGATATGCGTATCGTAAGAAATTTGTTTAGCGATGAAGCTTACTTTAAGTTCAAGCGTTACTTCAATAAACCGTATTTGGAGTGATGATAACTTTTAAAGTTTATATTGAGTCACTGTTTCATTCACAAAAACTAACAGTTTATTCAGCTTTATGGCTTTGTGTTATGATTGGTCCGTACTTCTTTCAAAACGTTGCAGTTATTGGTGAGCGCTAAAGAGTCATGATTACTGACTTTTTCGTTTATCAATTGAGAAACCATGATGTGCAAGAAGACGGCGGCGAGCGGCGGCGCGGTGGCGCAACACGACAAATAGTTCGTGGAGTTGTTAAGTCGCTAGTCTATATTATTCAATATTTTAGAAAAGGTCATCCAAAATTGGACCTCCAGATTAGACAAGGTACGTCCGAGCCAGCCGTGGCAGTCAAGTGCCAGAAATCGTATTTAAATTGAAATGATAGAAGATTATCTTTGAATTAAAGTAAATTTCATGTCAATACAAAAAAATCATCTTTTTTTTTCCATTTGAAAGTCCTATAACTCAAAAAAAAACACCCTTTATATCTCCATATTCTAGAACATACATATCATTGCAATCATTGAAAATTCTGATGATATCCTCTCGAATTCGTCTATTTCAATGGAATGGCGTATTAACGCCAGGGTTCCTCAAGCGAACGGACTTCTTGGACAAAATATATCGACATTCGACACACAAAGGTCGAACCCAAACGACTGACACAATGGACCAGGTTTCGAGTTTTATAGGATGTATTGCTGGTGGGACAAGACGACGACGACGAACAGACAGACGCTGACGCACAAGTCATTGGAGTGAATGAAATTCGCCTGGAATAATCAATGAGCGTAAATAGTAATAGGACGGATTTGATATGGTATACTCGTATTCGCATAGAGTGTTATGAAGCAAAAGATCAAGGAAATGCGGGGTTGTACTGTAAGGATGTGTGTCCTTATAGATTTACGTACGACCGAACGACGACGACTACACACTTGTGTCAAATTCAAATTTGATGAACGTGGCTATGTCCGTCGTCACGCAGAAACACTTGAGATATTCAATAACCTTATGTATATTATGGTCCTGTCCTGATGGCTGATGGTGAAACTTCTGAATTAATTTGAAACAAAAAGCTGGAGTATCTAATAGACTTGGGCAATGGACATGGGCTGCGGTAATATGATACACGAAAATACTTTACTTATAGATAAGTGATGAAAAAAAAAAGAAAATGGCAAAGTGTGTTAATGAGAAACCAATTAATTAATAAAAACAAGATTTATTTTTATTTTATCAAGTATAGTAATAATAGCTGATGCCACTGTTGAAACAATTAATTATTAAAATACCATAACACTTCACAAATAAACAAAGTGATAATAATGAAAAAATGAGTAAATTTAGGTACCTACCTTCTTTGTTTAAAACGAATACAATTAAATGTGCATCAGTTTAATTTTAATTTTAAATCATTTAAGTTGCGTCGGTCGTGTCGTCGCGTCGGTTTGTATGTAGGTTTGTAGCTTAAAGTCCTTTTTGCAATTATTTTTTACAGCTCTTTAGTCTTGGAAAAAAGAAAGTAATTTTACTCGAATCTTCGTTAATCAACAAAAAAAATGAAATAATGATGAAAAAGTCTAACCCTAGTCGTTAGTGTTCCAATAAAAAGGGGTTGCTTTTTGATTATTTTGTTTGAGCCACCAAATTATGGTCTTTGCCTCATTTAAACATACATACAAAAACAAATGAGGAAAATATAATCATTGGGTACGCAAATAAAAGGATACCCTATTTTAAGTGACAGAAGAAAATCAAACGGGGAAATTAGTTTTTGTCGGAATTTTATAATTTTTGAAAAGGAAAATGGAAAGGGAGTTGAATTAATGATGCCGATTACAGAATTCAAAGAATTTTACTCCCGGTGAGTCAAATCGATGCAATGACTCTTCATTTTTGTAAAACTTAAGTATGAAATATGCCGGTTTGTCGATTTCTAAGAATACCTTATCATTTCTGAACTCGCATATCGATGCTGTCAGTTTCTGACATCTAAAAGTGATATACATAATGTAGTTCAATAGACAAAGAAGAAAAATAAAGTAAAAAAGTGAGACAATTTAACTCACTCCCCAAAACACTTGTTGTTCCTTGGAAGACTTTTTTGTTAGATTTCTAGCTATTCGTTCGTTCGGTTGAGTCTTCATCATTTCCACCATTTCTCTAAATTGTTCCCTATTAGTTGTCCGTTTTTTATACTAAAAGTACTAAAATTATTGAACTTCCCATTGTTTATTTTCGTTTTACTAAAAATTGAAGCGAATCTCTAAGATCATATAAATTGTATGGAGTGCGAAAGGTTTGCGATTTCAATAATACCAAATAAGTTGACAAAATGTCGGTGTCGCATTTGTATTCGGTAATAGCTCATTCGCCGATTTCTGTAAAAAGAGTGAATGTTTGAAAATTTCATGGAACCACAAGATTGTATCAACTGAGATTATACCAAGTTTTTACTACTCCATCTAATCTCAGCTAATCTGGAGGTATAACTTATTTCAATTTGTATTTGTTTTTATTGATCAGCCTTGTTACGGTTGTCAAAGATCAATTTATTTGACTCTAGATAACATTTATCAAACAATAGATAAATCGCAATTGATAAAATGTTTTTTTAATTGTGAATAGTGAATAAAAATTCATTGTGAATAGTACTTGTTGGCCTTTGAGGTTTTAATTTCATAAATTTTATTTATACAGGTCAAGTTTCTGAAAAACACATCCATATGTTATGTATATATGTATATGTTTGAAATACTGATTAGTTGTGAGTATTTATTTGACCCTATATTTTGAAAAACATTATTGCATCATACTTTTTCATAGTTTTGAAGAAATGCGTTTTATAGTTGATTTTTGGTGTTGATTTCGAATTTTAGCTTCGATAGCTAAACTATGATACCAAATTTTAAAAATACCTATTTTCAACTTAATTTTTTTTCAGGGGATTTTTTAAAAACTTTGTATAAAACAAACTAAAAATATTTAAATTTAAATTAATTCGTGGAGCTTATGAAAGGCAGCCCAGACCTCGTGAAGTAAGTCTTTTTAAAGCCACTTATTAACAATATCTTAGAAGAAAACACTGCTTGAAACTCTTAAAGGAACACACAACTGTACAGGAAAACTGTTACTGCTATTATGACAAATTTTCAACAAAACATTGCGAGGAGTTTTAAGACAGCTGCAAATTTTAGTTTGTTTGGAATGGATTGCTATTTTTTTGTTCGTTTTAATCATTCATATCTTAACATATTGTTATGTGTATACACTCTTTATCTCTTTTAATATCGGAGTAATAGGAGAATTTGCTTCTTTAAGCATCGAGAAGCATCTAGTGGCTTAGAGGGGAACTCATTCAGCGCATATAAGAACCTCGAAAGGGGTAAGCATCTAGTGATAAAGTGGAGAACTTCGTTAAGCATCGAGAACAACCTCGTAGATTCTCGAACCGATTTGAGGTATATAAATAGGCGCTCGGAAGCGAAGCGGTTCATTATTGGTTGTAAACTGCGATAAGTAAAGACTGTGTATAAAAAGTAATAATTGAAAGCTTTGTATATGAAAACTATAGTACTCTCATGGTGGAAGTCGAATAGGGCGACATCTAAATATTTTTTGTGGAAAGTCTAGTCAAGACATTCATGGAGAAATAAATTTGCAGTCGGGACACTTGGGAGACTTAAAAATGTTATAATTTGAAGTAGAGAAAGACTATAGAGAATTAACGAAAGTCTGAGTGAGTGCGAAAAACACATTTGTTTCTTTGTGTTTGTATGTTGGTGTGGTTATATTTTTTGGTTACATCTTTGTATATGAAAACTTTTTCATATACAAAGGTTAAAACGGTAGTCTTTCTATACAAAGATGATAAGACAAAAGCAGGTGAATTGCGATTTCGTGTAGGAATTTTATATTCTTGGTTGAGATTTTATATTTTTGATGATTTGAGGATTGTATAAGGGAATTATAATTTGAACTTTTATAGGCAAGTAAATATGTACATATGCAGGTATTGTATTCTTATCCAATAATAGATAGCTAGATAAATAAATTTAAAAAATTTGATCACCTAAACCTTTCTTACAATTTGTTTTCATATCGAACATAAAGAAGTTTAAATTTTCAAAGTCTTAGAAAGATGATTTTTTTAAATAAATAAATTTGTTAATTGATACCTAATAACATCATTTAAAAGCTAGTTACAAAATTGCTGACAACTTAGGTACCTATAATGAAAAGATGGATATTTAATTTTTTGACGTTTTTTAATGGTAGTGAATTTTTTAAATGGGATGAGGAACTTTTAAATTTGTTTGTTTTAAAAATTAACACATACCTATCTTTCAGTTTATAAAGTAGGTAGTTATAACTTCCGGTCAAAAAAGTGTTTCAAGGAAAAATTTTGAAACATACTTTTGGCTGTAAGTTCTTATGATATTATGTAGATATTTATTAAAAGAAGGACCTTCCTATCAACAATTTTGAATGATCAAGATTCAAGGGTATAAGCAAATGTTTACTTTTAATAAGGTTAAAGACTTTATTTGGATCTTTATAGAAGTAGGTACCTATTAGACTTTGCAATTGTACTTACATAAATTTGATGCCTTTGTCTCAGTCTTAAGATATCTAAGTTCTAGCAACTCCAATTTTTTTCTGCCAGAGCAAAGTTTTAACTTTTTTTCTATAAATTTGGAATAAACATAACGTCTTACTACTGTTTTAAAATATACGTACGTGCACTTTTGACTACCGAAAAGGGGTCTATGTCTCTTCGTGTAGGAGGTAGAGGCAATTTTAGAACGAATAAGTTCAAATGAAAAACAAGGACTATTTAAAATATTTCCTGTATTTTTAAATTTAAAAATGTAGGTACCTGTTGTAGCTTGTTTCCAAAATTTGATTTCTCAAAAAAACCTTTATGTTTCAAAATTCTTATTTGAAAATCTTTAGAGCAGTTTACTTTTTAAATTAATTTTGTACACATACAATTTTTCAATTTTAGTAAAATATATATTTTTTTTGGTATGCAGTTATTTTGAATTAATTAATATACAGTTTAGTAAAAACCTGATGACTCGTTTGGATATATAGAATTTTGAAAAAAATGTACTATTTTTAAAAAAATCCAAAAATAAAGCCAAAGAGCTTGTGCAGAAAAAACAATTGAAATCAGTTGATTTGTTCTTGAGAAAACTTAAAATCAAAATAACGTGGGGTACCCTTCTGGAGCAATACAAAAATCTATCGGCTTAAGCAACACATTGATGCCTACCTAAATATAAACCATAGCTACATATATGTTGTTTATGCCCTCTATAAGGTCCGAGCTTTGTTGTCCACATTAATTTGTTAAAAAGAGGTTGGGATGCGACCCACACTGATAGCTTCCCATCCCGTCTGTCGATTTGTCTTGCTTAAAAGTTTGTCTATATGTATCAATTTTTATTAAATTTGCCTACTATTTTTTGTAGATTTTATTTTTTTATGAAAAAACGGACTGTTGGATTTTTATAAAAAAAAATTACTGAATATCGAAAACAATATTTTCTGTGAAATAAAATAAGTTAGAAGCCAATATTTTTAATTTTTGAAAAGCTTTTTAAGTCGAAAGTTTTAGTATTGTTTTTTTTTTTTAGGTTTTTATTTTTTGTGAAAAAAACTGTCAATTAGATTTTTCTCAAAATTTGATCGAATGTTGAAAACAATATTTCTTATAAGTTTAAATTAGTTAGAGGTCATTATCTCAAATTTTTGAAAAGATATTTGAGTCGAAAAATTTTTTTTTTCAGTTTTTTTGATTTATAAAAAAAACCGTTAATTAGATTTTTTTCCAAAAATATACTTGTTTTGTATTACTTTACAATATATAATATAAAATTTAATTCAAGTCTCTAACGTGATTGGTTCATGAGATATTTAGGTTTAACCAAAATTTTCACCTTTTTTTAAACTGCTATGGTAAAAAAACCACCCACGCAATTTTCTTGAGAGCCCTTTCTGCATCTTTCTGCCTTATTATCTGTATAACAAAATTTATTTGAAGTCGATATCTCTTCTGGTTCTTGAGCTATGGAAGACGAAAAAAACGTCTTCCATACGACGTACGGACGTACGAACGTACGGACGTACGAACGTACGTACACACGCAAGCACAGACATCTTTCTAAAAATCTTATTTCGAATCTAGGGACCTTGAAACGTCGAGAAATGTCTAAATTTTCAATTTGACAAATCGGACCCATTACAATAACTTCCTATGGGAAGTTAAAAATGAAACAAAAAGTAGAATTGTTGTAATATAAATAAAAGCCATACATTTCATATTAAAAAAGATCCTGGGGTGCGACCCATAATGATAACTTCCCATCCCGTCTGTCGACTTGTCTTGCTTAAAATTTTTTAGGTGTTTTCGTGTTTTGTTAAAAAAAGTTATCAGTTGAACTATTCTTAAAAATTTTAAAATTACCAACAAAATTTAGAAAATGATGAAGTATTTAAATCAAATTAAAATTAAGTCATAAATTGACTTTAAATGTCTGAAGAATCCTTCATCTTAACAACGTTATAACACCAAGGTGTTGAAATAACATGAGTAATTATCATTGGCATAATTTTGAGTTTAATGTTAACAAATTATTGGTTGGTAAGTGGCACAAAAAAAAATTCGAAATCGTATAAAAGAAAATTTCAAATCAATACAAAAAATACCTACTTCGACACTACATTTACTATACTTACTAATAGTTAATAAGTTAAAAAAACTTTCAAATGGATTTTCCTAAAAGTCACACATCTTAAAATAGACGAGCTGACAAAATTGTATTAAAGGTACCTACAACAACAAACAACATATATACATAGGTACATACATAGGTACCTACCTACCTAAATATAAACTACATTTATATGTCCTGTAATGTGCCCGCTAAGGTGTATAGTTAACACTTATTTATTATAAGTGATACCTACAATAAAAGTAGGATTGGAACATAAATAAAAGACACACATTTCAATTATCAAACTATTTAAATTATCTGGGCCAACATAAAGAATGCATTTTTCTTTTTATTTAAAACTATGTAGGTACCTACATATGTATTTATAAATACTGTACTTATGTACATATAGGTACCTATCAACTAATCTCAAACAAAGTGCTAAGTGTACGGATATTATCAGTGTCCTGATACTAGCATGAATTCCCTATGGTATTTCATGAAATAGGTACCTGCCTACCTACCAATACCTTTTATATTTAAAATTTGAATTTAAAATCAAACCAACATAGGTACATCCTGAAAAAAAAGATCACCTACCAATTGATATCTATCTACCAAAACAAATCTTTAAAGCTCAAACAAATCTAATCTTCAACTATTGAAGAAAAACTTAATGCCAAATAAAAGCAGAATACCTACCCACCAGCCAAAATATACATAACTATAACCAAACGTATAACTACCTTCATATTCTTCTTCTTCACAAAGATCTGCACGACAAAAATCCCATCGTAGCTTTGTATACATAATACAAACCATTTTTCATATACAAAGATCGTACGCAAGGAAACAGACTTGTGAATGTAAATAAAAACAAAAATCCGTACAAAATACTGAACAGCTGATGTAAGTATACAAAAACTTCATTCATCCCCTTATTAGACACAATGTTGAGCCATTGACGCTTTTCATATAAAAATGCATTGATATAAAGAAATTACAAAAACAAATTCATCGACCTTCATATGGAAGCTTAGTATATGGAAACATATACAAGGATAGACTCAAATATATTGAAGGAAATTGTGTCGACTTTTTGGCTGCTAAATTAACTGAGCTCCTTATTCTGCTGGCTGCTTATGGGAATGGAAATAATATTTTTCTCTCGCTCCCCCGAGGTCTCTCCAAAATTCGATTCTAGCGCCACCGACGGCATCCGCCTCACCAAAAAAATTCTTCCCATGAGAGTACTATAGTTTTCATATACAAAGTTGAAAGTAAGGACTGTGTTTGGAATGTAATAATTGAGTGTTCAATAAATAAGTTTAGAATAATTTAAATAAAGTGAATTTGTGTTTTTATTTACGAAGTGTGAATAAGTTTTAATTGTCGGACCAAGCCGAATATTACATTGGTGTCAGAAGTGGGATTAAAACTTATTGAGAATAAAAAGAGTGAGCAGTGATTGAACTATTTTGTGTGAAGAAGTGAAGTTAAAAATAAAAAAAAAAATGAGTAAAGTTTTGAAGGACTTAACTGTCCCTGAGCTAAAGGCCGAACTAAGCAAACGTGGCTTAAGTGGGACAGGCGTAAAAACCGAACTCGTTAAACGGCTGCAGGAATATCTGGAGCAGCAAAATGAAGACCCAGATACGTTTGCTTTCGAATTAGAAGCAAAAGTGGAAGAGGTTAATCGAAATGTTGCCTTATACAACATGATGTCAGTTCTTTTAGCCAAATTTGAAGAAAATAAAAATGATGTCCTGAAACAACTAGAAGCCCAAAGAAGTGACCAAAAGCAAGAACAGCAGAATGTTCTCAAACAACTAGAAGCCCAAAGAAGTGACCAAAAGCAAGAACAGCAGAATGTTCTCAAACAACTAGAAACCCAAAGAAGTGACCAAAAGCAAGAACAGCAGAATGTTCTCAAACAACTAGAAATCTCAAAGGAATGATGTCCTAGAGCGATTCGACGAACAGAAAAACCTTTTAGAAGGCAGGTTTGCGGACTTCGAAGAGAAAATCAAAACTCTCGAAGAGCGCGTCGAACAGCAAAATGCACGTTTCGAGAAAATGAACAAACAAATCGAAACCCTCACAAATGAACTAGAAAAAGTGCGAAATATGAAAGCTCGAGAACCTTCTGGTGAGTGCTCAAGGAAGAGAGAAGTGAATCCTCCAAGCTTTGATGGGCAGATTCCGTGGTCAATCTACAAGAAACAGTTTGAAGCAGCAGCGTTAACAAACGGCTGGGACGATCACGAAAAATACATTGCTCTTACGCTTGCTTTAAGAGGATCTGCTGCTGAACTGCTACAAACCATCCCAGCAGAGAAGAGTGGTGACTTCACAGTTCTGGTAAACGCAATCGAACAGCGGTTTGGGGATAGCCACATGACAGAAGTCTTCCGAGTTCAGCTTAACAATAGGACACAGAAAAGAGGTGAAACTCTGCAGCAGCTTCAGGCAGATATCGAGCGATTGGTTCACCTGGCATATCCAACAGCTGGTAACGAAATAATAAATCAACTTGCTGTTGAAGCCTTTGTGAGAGCTGTGGGCGATATAAATCTCCAAAGGGCTATCCGCACTGCCGGAAAGCGAACACTACCAGAAGCATTGGCTTTCGCTCTGACGATGGAAGCTGCAGAACAAGCTTCCCAAAACGTGCATCGCGTAAGAAAATTAGAAGTTAAAGAATGTTCCTGTCAGAAGACTACTGTGGAAAGGAGTCAGCGAGGCGGACGAGCACGATGCTGGAACTGCAATAAGACTGGGCATCTACAGCGACAGTGCAGATTACCGCGAAGAGGAACCGCATGGCAAGACTTTGGAAACAGAAGTAATTCAACTGGTCAAAGTAACACCAACAACGTTGCTTCCGAAGTTGTTTTCCACCCGGGAAAACGAATAAGAACCAACTTTAAGGGACAGAAGCTGGTTTCTGGTATCGATGGCC
This sequence comes from Eupeodes luniger, assembly GCA_951509635.1. NCBI lineage: Eukaryota > Metazoa > Arthropoda > Insecta > Diptera > Syrphidae > Eupeodes > Eupeodes luniger. The sequence goes on from OX608073.1 coordinate 2,163,998, forward strand.
CCAGGAACGACATCCAGGTTTATCAAACGAAACCTGACAACAAGAGCAGACCATATAAGGAAGACTGTAAGCATTGCAGACGACAAGAAGAAAAAGAAGTGGTTACTGTCCAACGAACCAGAGTCGATCCCATTTATGGCTGGAGCAACGACGAGTTGAGGAAGGCTCAACAAGAAAGACCCCTTCAGATCCACGACAATTCCAGGTTAAAAATAAAGATGTTCAGTGACCGAATGAAGACACGCTACGATATACGAGCGACAACAACAGAGTTCCAAGCAGGAGATCGGGTGTGGCTTTACAACCCCCATCGACAAAAGGGGTTGTCACCGAAACTTCAACGCGACTGGGAAGGTCCATATACAGTCATTACAAAAATCAACGATGTCGTGTACCGGATACAAAAGGGAGTCAGATGAAAACCTAAAGTTGTACATCGCGACCGGCTACATCGCTACAGTGGTGATGAGAACGATGGATTTGTTCGGGACGATCAATCCTAAGGAGGGGCCAATGTTATGTGTATACACTCTTTATCTCTTTTAATATCGGAGTAATAGGAAAATTTGCTTCTTTAAGCATCGAGAAGCATCTAGTGGCTTAGAGGGGAACTCATTCAGCGCATATAAGAACCTCGAAAGGGGTAAGCATCTAGTGATAAAGTGGAGAACTTCGTTAAGCATCGAGAACAACCTCGTAGATTCTCGAACCGATTTGAGGTATATAAATAGGCGCTCGGAAGCGAAGCGGTTCATTATTGGTTGTAAACTGCGATAAGTAAAGACTGTGTATAAAAAGTAATAATTGAAAGTAAGGACTGTGTTTGGAATGTAATAATTGAGTGTTCAATAAATAAGTTTAGAATAATTTAAATAAAGTGAATTTGTGTTTTTATTTACGAAGTGTGAATAAGTTTTAATTGTCGGACCAAGCCGAATATTACAATATTTTACTAAGGGATTTTTTCGAACAGGTTTTGGATGAATCTAAAAATAAATATTTGTAACGTAAATAAAATGATCTTCTATCTAAATATGTACAGTACAGATCGAGGAGGTTCAAAGCATTGCATTATTTTCGTCAGCTTCATTTTTACTGAAAAATAATTCTATAGTACATATATGCTTTTGGATTTCACGATGAGTACAAATGTTTTATCAAGCGATTGTCTAAAATGAACCAATATCGCCATTTTGAACCATTCACAATAGATCTTAAATCAAAGCACCTTCAAAATTTATCAAACATTTTGATTGTTGATAACAATAATAAAAATCTATCAATTTCGTCATCAAAAAATATGAAATAGCGTACTAATAACTAACCAGACTTTTTTGGTCTCGAAAAACCTTAATTCTTTCTCAGAGTTTTAAAGTGAAACAAAATCATATCAAACCCTATTTTTGAAGTCTCATGATCTATTCAAATTAAATCAAACAGGAAACACGGCCAAGCGGAAGCAAATAAAACTGAAAATGGTCTTTTCTACAATATACCCTTCAGGTTGTTATCAAAACATAAAAATGTTTTCTTTTTGTGTTTCCTAATGATGGACAGGATATACTAACTAAGGGTTTTTTTTTCTTTATTTTTTATATATAAGTTATATATATTTTTTGTTTTGAACAAAGACAACCCTGAAGCTCAAAAACTCAATTGCTTATCCACAATAAAAAAACGGGAAAAAACACCTTAACATAGAGTGTTCGTAGAATCCCTAATTTGTTTATCCGTTATTTGCTTGAAGTGCTACAATTTTTCCACTCAGGTAAATGTGTGTATGTATTTGGGTACATATATACATATATTTTATACCTTCTAACAAGGTGATAGGGTGTTAAGTTGTTGACGTAAAAATGTACGGGAAGCGGGATACTCGATCGATATTCCATTTCCAACTCAAACTTTCCCCAAAATGCGGGTTCACTTTTTTTTGTACCTATGTCCCTGCAAATTACACGACAACGCATAATTTGTGTGTGTGTTGGTGAGTAGTATTAAGCGTGTGTTCATCAGGTCATGTACATTGTGCATTAGACTGATTCAAAAAAGTAACTAAATAGGTTTGATTTTTAATGCAACAAAAATTGTTTGGTTAGAGTTTGATAAAACTATACTCCTGTCCAAATGTCAGCATTTTAAATTAATATTTGGAGATTAATAAAAGCGTTTTTTATTTTCTACAAAAATTGTTAAGGAACTTTTATCTTCTTCGTTTTTTAACTTATGAACTTTGAAATAAGTGCACTAATTATAAAGTGTTTCAAAACCATTTCAATTTCTTCAAAGAAAAGTTGCACTCATGATTCAAATACCACAGGTTTTTAAGTTATAAAACGAAGAAACATAAAAGCCAAAACCTCCCATAAAATTTTTATGGAAAGTAGAAAAACGCGATTAGCGACCCTTAAGTGTTAATAAAGAAGCTGACATTTGGGCAGGGGCACTCTAACCAAAAAGCTAGTTGCACTGAAAATCTAAAACTTTTAAGATAAGTTTTTTATGAATCAGTCTAATGTACATTTGCCTCTATTTTGAATAGGTACAATTTTTGGTCAGGACTTTGTGGGTTTTTTCCTATAACGAATTTATCTGATCAATACGGGACAAGGCAATTTGATAAGAACACGTGTTATGTATAGAATGGACGGACATAGAGTATGGTGTTTAATTTACATACACATTCGTTTTTCTATTTATTTGAAGGAAAAAAAGGACACAATGTGTGCGTTTTCCTCGCAGGGTGTGCTTTTAATGATTTTTCACAGAAGAACTAGGGAAAAATAAGGAAGCGCTTTCAAATATGAATACCAAAGTCCAACAGAGGTGTATACATAGTGGAAAGGCCATAGTTCTCATTCTCATTAAAACGAATTCAGTATGGATTTTTTTTTATTATAGAAACTAATTTATGCAATGTGAATGACAGTTTGTTTTGTTATCTTAATTTGGCAGTACATGTTCCGAAAAGTCCATAGGTATAGCGAAACTGTCAGAAGTAAAACTGACAAAGGATGCCATCATTAGAATATACATACATATATGTATGTTATGTATATTCTTTTCTTAATTATAGGCCAATACTAGCCATTTTGTGAAACTTTAATTCCTGGTTCTTAGTTAACCTAATATTTTTAAGCCGATAAATAGATGTTCCAAACTATATTAAAAAAAAAAATACCTACTTAGATCTGATAACTTCAGAATCGCCCATGGAACACGAACCCGGTTTCTAGATTGGAAATAGGGGTTCATTCAAAAGAAGGTGGTATTTTGTTAGGCCATAGTTATAGCTACCATTGGTTTTTATAATAATTGAAAAGAAACATTGGAATTTTTTTGACAGGTCGTTTATAGCCATTATTGAAAATTTCTGTAATTAAAAAATTTTTTTCAGTGAAATTAATCAAATGTTTTGTATTTGTTTGTTTCTTTCTAGTGTACTAAATAAATAGATTGCATAAAATATTAGAAACCAAAAAAAGTATTTTTATAAAAATTATGAATGTACAAAAAAGAAGAAGAGTATTGTTAAAAATAAATAAATTATATCATTGATATTTTTTAGATGCATGTGAGAAGTTAAGTTGGTTGTCAGTTGTTTGACAGGTGAGAATGTCAAACTGTGTTGACATTTTTGTTCAGTATGGTTTGAAAATTCATTGTGAATCTTTTAAAGGCCTTGCACATGAGAGCGAACAACGAATGGACGAACAAACGTGATTTTATTCATAAAAAGAAACGAGTGTTTATTCATATATTTATTCGCATAGATTTATACAATAAGATACAATATCTTCTAAGGCAGACGAAAACAATTGACAACATTGTTAGGATAATAAACTTTGCATTTGAAGTAAGCAAATCTGTTGGCCGAATAATTATTATATTTAAAGTCTTCAGAAGAATAATACGCACAACTTATTCGTTTCGAGTTCGTTTTCAGACTGCCTCATCTTTATTCTTTCTTCTTACAAGCTAGGGGAATTTGTACAAGAGGGAAATTTAACTAGGGAATATATACTTATGTACTAGTAACAACGGTTTACATATGTTGATGTGTGAGTATAACTATTATATATTATTATATTATTGCACTGATACAGTGTTGCCACTGGGCCTGATTACTACAATTCGGCCATTCTGACCACTTAAGATCACCTGATCTTTACAATTTATTGAACGTTTTTATGTTTGGCACCTCGATTTCCGAACCATGGTCTCATATTACTAACTGCCCATACACCCTTATATGGTAACCGCGTTTGTTGAAAATTGTCCACATCTTTGATTACATATCTATCGTTTCTTAACACTTTTACTATTTGGTATGGTCCCTTAAATTTTGGTAACAACTTTTTCGACGCTCCCGGATGTGAATCAAAATTTTTTATTAACACATAATCTCCTGACTCATACTTATTTGGTCGTTGTCGTTTTTTATCTACATACTTTTTATTATAAGCCTGTGCTTGTTCCTGTTTTACTATTGCCTCTTGTCTTATCTGTTTGTGATCCTTTTGAACTATCTTTTGTTGAACTTCTACTAAATTGTCTTTAAAGTCGTCTATAATTTGTCCCCTTTGATCTACTCCAAACAGCATAACGCTTGGATGCTTTCCTATCATTCGATTGACGGTATTGTTTAATGTGAACTCGACTTTTTCTACAACGTGGTCCCAGTAGACTCCTTCTTCTGGTTTAACTAACTTGGCTAACATCGGACCTATATTTCTGTTGACTCTTTCAACCTGACCATTTGCCTGTGGTGAACCTGTCGCAATTTGAATATGTTTTACGTTGTTTTCTAACAAAAATTCTTTGAATTCTCCAGACGTAAACGCGCTTCCTCTATCTGATATTATACACTTTGGTCTGCTGTATGATCGAAAATAGTCAGACAACGCTTTAACTACCTCTTTTGTATTCGTTGTTTTCGTGGAGTACAATCTAACAAACTTCGTAAACGCATCGATGACCACCAAAATATGTTTCTTAACGTTGCGGGAATTGTCGACCGGCCCGTAATGGTCTATGTGCACCACAGAATACTCACTCAGCTCCTTTGAGTCACTCATGTTGCACTAATAATTTGTTTTTAGGGGGAAAATGGAAGAAAAGAAAAAAAAATCAAAACGGAACACTGCGGCAGTTGAATTCAAACAACAACTAAAAAAAAATGAGAATATGAATGTCGGGGACGCGCACACGTTTGTTCGCGAACGAATACAGCTTACTATTTTAATTTAATTGTTTATACTAATTGCCAGGTAGCTATTAGGGCTGTATCCCACTTCTGAGGTTGAAGTAAGCAAATCTGTTGGCCGAATAATTATTATATTTAAAGTCTTCAGAAGAATAATACGCACAACTTATTCGTTTCGAGTTCGTTTTCAGACTGCCTCATCTTTATTCTTTCTTCTTACAAGCTAGGGGAATTTGTACAAGAGGGAAATTTAACTAGGGAATATATACTTATGTACTAGTAACAACGGTTTACATATGTTGATGTGTGAGTATAACTATTATATATTATTATATTATTGCACTGATACAGTGTTGCCACTGGGCCTGATTACTACACATTTTGTTCTCTAAAACAGTAAATTTTGTAAAAACAGTTTGGTAGTAACGAATTGCAGTGTGGTTGCTACGAACTGTCAAACTCTATTCGCGTTCCACATACCATCCACACTGCAACGAATAAATTGTTCGCGCGCTGCATAACCTCAAAATTATACCACCCTTGTTTTGAAAGATCATTGCTGAGGAAAATATGGAGAAAAGGGTAATTCAATTCGTTGCTGCCTGCGAATAGAAATAAAGCCCATGTGAAAGAAAAGTCAATATATGCGAACATCCACAGTTCGCAGTTCGTAGTTCGTAGCTCATTTGCAAGATGCTTTAACGTTTCCAAATTGTGGGAAATTACTTTGTAAAAATAATTTTATTCTGTTCGTCCATTTTATGGCTCAAGTCATAATCACATCACTATTACATCGATCACCAAAGTGATTGTTTGGTGATCGATCCTTATATCTTTCGAAATCAGGAAGGCGTTTGCCGTTTCGGCAAATGGCGAGCTCTATCGAGCTCATTCTGATTAATTTTTTGTTTTCAAGAATTAAGCAACTAAAACATTTGGTGAAAACTGAATTTTCAGAAGTGGTTCGATAAATTGGCCCTCTTACTCATGTGGCTTAACGCCTTTCGATTACTTTTTATGGGGCTATGTAAAGTCATTGGCTTATGACAAAAAACCAGCAACTCTTTAATTATTTGAAGTCAATTTTCAAGCCATTACTGAAGCCATGGAGTCCAGATTTATTGGAAAAAGTGGTGACAAATTGGACTGATAAAATGGTAACATTGAATGGTATCCACGAATCTATTAACAAGATTACAATAACAATTAATTGATTTCAATAATTTGTCTTTATTTATCATTACTTATCATTTGTTTATCATTACTTAAAGTGTTCAAGCTTTAAAAAAAAAAGTTACAATAAATGTGTCACTTTGGAGTAACTTTTTCATGAACAAACAGAAAATCGTTTTAATGACCGTAATTTCTTCTTAAATTTAACCAAATTGGAAGTTAGCAATTTCTTTAAAAAGAACAAAGAATTTTAGTTAAAAACTTCCTTACACAAAAAAAAAAGAAATGTTATCAAACCAAAACAAGTTACGAAAAACAGGTTCAAAGGTCCTCCCCTCTCTAACCTTGCATCATAAAAGAAAGTAATTAAACAGACGAACAAACAACCTTACCACCTCATTTCATAATTTAAAAAAAAGGACAAAAACTTCTTCGGCCAAGTAAAGTATAGTGGTGTAATAAAAAGGACACTCTACTTTGTCCCCTCGCTTCGCGTTTCAAACTCGTCAAGTCACCATCTCCAGGAAACACCCTCAATCATAGTCATCAGTAAATCTAAAATATGAAGCTTTTGTTTTTCTATATCACACCCACTCCTGAGTTTACAATTAAAAAAGATTTGATTTTTTTTGTGGCGGGATGTGTCCAAAAAGTGTTTATGTTTTTTAATAAATCGGTTCAGTAGATTGTTGCAGGTTTTATATTTTTTTAATTTTGTTGTTGTTGTTTTCTTGTTTCAATTTCAGTTCCATTTGCTTCCAGTTCGATGAAGAAATTAAGAGCGCTTCAGGTGATGTCTCGTTTACACCACGGACCATTGGTTGGATAAAAGGATAAGTTTTGTGTGTGTGCAATTTGAAGGTGTTTTTACTTACCTCAATCGAAACTGAATCCATGTTCATGTTGGCTCTGCCACAACATAACACCACAAGGACATAGCGCTAACGAACTTGAAAATACCGTAAATGGTTCATTAAAGCGATAAACGTACCTACTCCCCCTACAAATCCTCCAAAACCAAAACATCTCCTTCAGCGCTAAAGGACCCATACAGAAAGTTATGTACATATATAAGGATGGGTGGGGGGTTGAACACCTTACCTAGATATGTACATAATGTGATACTGGAGAGAAGTTTTTTTTTGTATGGGAAAAATCTCACCTGGAGCTGGTGTGTATAGAAATTGGGAAGAGGAGTCGCATGGACAGCATTTTCCTTGACTTTAATTATGGCATATTGACTTAGTAAACAGGTTCCGTACAATTAGGAAAATTCAGCAAGGGTCATTCATAGTCGTTAAAAGATAAAGAATTTTTTTTTTCTTTTGAGAAGGAGGGGAGGGGGGTTCTAACTAACATACATAGATAAGGTACACATTATATACATACACTTTAACAATGATATTCGATTAAAAAGTTGATTACAAGGTTTTATTTAAACGAGGAAATTAAGATAAGCTGAATCCTCTTGCTTTTGTTGTTGGGAAAATAAAGAGGTCGGGTAGGGGGGAAGCAAGAAAACTTAGCAAATGAAAATTTTGATTTAGATTTATATTATTTGTCGAAGGGACATTTTCGGTAAAAAAATTCGTTTAAGACTTTGTTAACTTAATAACTAGATCATTGCATAGATTCATTATGTAGATTCTCCCTAGAAAAATGTTTTTAAACTGCCTAAGAAGTTTGATGGTTTTCGTCAACAAGCATTTAATTCAAAAAATTTGGAAGTCACATGAATTATATTCAGAGCTTTTTTAAAATACTATGATAAATAAAGCAGTATACACACAATAAAGCCATGTGGTACAAAACCAATTTTCTTCATCTTAAATGCATCGATATCAGAAACTAAGAAATGTTTTTGGTAAATTCCCAAGCCTAGTAAGAAGTTTGAGAGATATTTGGAAGTCTTTCTTGAATGCTCACAATGTAGGTGCAATCACGACTTAACATCCATAGGTCGCTGGTTCATCCGGCTCGAAGGACCAAAAAGTTTTTGTGGGAAATCCAGATACCTTTTTTGTTCAACGTTATAAAATCAATTGAATACGTTACCAAATCGTGTTTGTTGTGCAACCTGTCAAAAATTGTCTTGCAAATAAATATGTGACGTGAACTTCGCACTGCCTGCAAATATTTGAAGACAGCATTTTCCCCGGAAACTATTTTGTATATGAGAAGACAATATTTGTCCGGCCTGCGAACTAAGCTTGAAGTTTAAATGAAATGAAATGAAGGAGACTTTTTCTTGTCTCTTATCTGCTTTTGTAAACTTATTGCTTTTCGTTTCGAAATTGCTAGTCATAAATAAAAAATGCACAGTGTGACAGTTTGTTCAATGCCTTAAACTCTAGAGTCCCATTGTCGTTTCCTCTCTTCTGTGACTTTATGTTTTGTCTTAGTTGTTTAAATTATAATCAAATGCTTTTTTCTGTATAGACTTTTTCTATGCTTAAATAAAAACGGAAAAAAGTCTTTAATCTTAAAAAAAGGTTTCCCATATTTCTTTAGTTCTATGCAGATTTTTTGATTAAAATATTCTACATAGCTTCTCAGCAAACAAAACAAAAACACAAAAAAAAAACGTATCTATAGAAACTTTTCATAACGATTTTCATCTCTCGAGAACAATAATTTTGTTTCTCTGGCCAATATAGTTGTCAATCAAGTTTCTCCATTCAAAAAATTATGATCGCTCTCGGAATAACAAAGCGAAGCGAAAAATCCTGCAAATGCTTTTTGCGCCATTATGCTCCATAGATAAACTAATCCAAGCCAAAATTATGGTTAGCAAGTAAAAATTAATGAATTTTATATTTCATGAGATAAGATAAAACACCCCAGTGAGCTCTTCACAAAAAGTTCCTTGTCGCTATTATTTGTCTCCGGATCTTTTTTCATCATCGCACAGTATAAATTTGAAAGTTGGACAAAATGTATGATATGACGAAATGGCAAGATACCAGTATGCCTAGCCTACTTTGTGGGTGTTGTCATCAAAGTCGGAGGCACAGAGATTGCAATCCGAAATCGTCCCTATACACAGCCTGAACCTGAACCTGCCTGTTGCCAGAGCGTTGACATTCTGATGCCACGTCCTTCCGTAAGTCGTCCATGCAGATGCAGGAACCAGACCCAGGGAGGCTGTATAGTGAATATGACCCCCAAGGGCCTAAGGGGTGATATTTCTCTTGAAAAATATATATTTTTTTTCTTGCGGCCGTTTCTTCCTGTCCAAAAATTGCCAAAGTATTTCCATTATATTTTTACGATGTGTTTTGAATGGCATCGTTGAAATTACTGTGTGCCTACCGGCCACTTTTCATCATCAACCCTCTATCACCGTTACCGGGACCGGCAATGGTGTTGGTGTTGTCCTTGCCCATGATGTTGATGGCACAAAATTCAAATTCACAGGATGAACCTTGCTATGATGTTGATGTCGATGTCGATGTCGATGTCGCACAGAAACAGAGAACAGAACCCGGACGAAATAGGATTTTTAAGCTTAAACTACCCTTTGGATTTTGTGCCCTTTGCCCGGTGTCCTGTGTCGTCGTCACCACCACCGCCATCGTCATCCTCCTTACACGCTATCTCTAGCCTCTATATTCTGACAGAATATCGCTGTTTCCTTTTTTTCCTTTTGTACACTTTGTTGCCGGTTTTTATGGCCCTTGAAAACTTTCCCATTCCCGGAGGAGAGGATGGGTCTCTGTTGTTTGTTTGCCAATTTTTGTAAAGCCTGAAATTTACCAAACTGCACCGGCACCGGTACCGGCACTGGGACGGGGACCGGGACCAGGAGTATACTAAAACAACAACAGGCATACAAACACAAAAAGTAGCAGAATAATGTCATTAAATCTGCCGGATTACAATTTCGCCAAATGGAGTTGGGTTATGTGGAAGAAATGGTGTGGTGGACAAGAGATTAACATTTTGAATGTTGGTGTATTTTTGCTTCTTTTTCTGTCGTCATGTTTTTGTTTTTTCGAACCCACCTATTGTTTTTTGTTTGTGTCTATTTTGTTGTTATTTTTTCCATATCCCGGAATCAAGAGCAATCCTGAACTTGGATAGGGGAAGCTTTTTAAAGGCTTCTTCAAACGAGTGTACAAAAATAAGCAACCCCTTCGTCGTAGTCGCCGTGTCGTGTTGGTCGTCAATCGTGCCGTCTAATCCCCTATTCAAATGAAGGAAAATTTAAAATCGTAAAGCTACTGTAATTTTTTTGGTTGCAAAGATAAGGCGACACGGGGCTTTGGATGAATTTTTGCTGAATTGTATTTTGAACATATTTGGCCAATGAAACTATGTGGTCGTGGTTACCTGAAAAAAAAGATGTGCGCTCAAAAGGTATATCGATCGTATTTTGCTTTTTTTTTTAAATACTTCAAATATCCTGTTTAAACAAATATGAGATAAATTTGACAGGCTCATCACTGTTATTGTCGAAAAGTATTAATTTTTGGGTTAACTTGTTCACGTGCAGGCCACTTTACTTTATCAATTTTAAGCACTATTCACATGAGCACGACCAACGACCAACGAATGAAGAAATATTCGTCGATTTTGACATTTCTTTCACATGAGAGTTTTTAATTCGTCGCAAATAAAGTTTGACAGCCGAACACTATTCACCACCGAAACCAAAACAAGAATGATTTTTTTAGGTTAAGTACGCGCGATTATTTTATTCGTTGCGAGTGTGGATGATGTGGAACGCGAATAAAGTTTGACAGTTCGTATCAACTAAAATTTTTTTCGCGACGAATAAATTTGTTTTCTTAAATTTATTAATATACGATATTGAAAAGTAAAAGTATGCATCATAAATCAAATAGAAACTATATTGCTATCGTTTTGTTAAGAATTTGTGTGGAAATATGTCTTCAAACGTATATAAACTCACATTTTGTAATTCATTCGTGCGTCGTTCGTTGGTCGCGCTCATGTGAATGCTTCTTTAGATGTGTCTGAGATGCGACTATGCATCTTTGATAGATTTATTAATACTTTATTTTAGGAAAAATATTTGTTCCTAAAAAAGTTTGCATTTGTATTATTTATTGATTTTTTGGAAATCACTCAAAGAATTTAACAAACAAAAAAGTTTAGTTGCACAATAATGGGAGCATCAAGAGTAACAACCAACTCCACTTTTTTAAGTTTTGAGAAAATAAAAAAAAAACTACTGCAAAATATTTATTTATTTTTGAAAGAAAACATAAAAACACATTTTTTAAGTTCAAGAAATTTTTTTTTTAATTATTTGTTCATTAGGAAAAAAATATTGAGTTTTGGATTTATTCTTGCACCGTTTTTGGTAAAAATCAATTAAGGGCTTCGGTTTCATCATCATATTCGGAGCCTTCAGTTTATTGTAGTGTTTGCTGGGACATTAGACTATTATAAAAGGGCATATCCGCTGGAGGAACATATTTTTTTGCCAAAGTCATCACATCCTCATACTTTTTCGGGTTTAAGGTTTACCTTCACGGTTTGATTTTATTTCGATCTCTTAAAGCGTTAATGGCCCATGGTGTGATATTTCCTTCTTTGGCATAACAAAATCTTCGATATTTTGAAATGGTTCATTTAATCTTATCTTTGTTTGTCACTGTTTTTTTGTAGAATCTTAAAATCAAAAATATGCTGATTGGTTACTGATATCACATTAAATCTTTTCGAACATTTTTCCACTAAATTTTGCCAGTCTTTGGGTAAATAGAGACGTTCTACTCGTCTCTTTTGTTTTTCAAAAACGCCAAAAGAGCGATCGCAGGGTAAGAAACTATGACACGGTTCTGGTAAGTGATGTACAACGACGGAGATATTTGTGCGCTTTACACGAGCATATAAGTATTGGACGTTTAACTGTCTATGAAAAGCTTTTTTAGTACGGGGCAAAAACAATACAACTCCATGAGTTGTCTTATTCTTGCCCCATTCAAAAGGCAAAGTTAACTCCATAACTGGGTTTCTCAAACGCAGAGTCGAGATAGATGACTTTTTATTACACCGAACGACGCGATTTTTTTTTAATAACATCTGCACTTAAAACCCTACGAGTATTTCGGAAAAAAGTAGAGTTATCTGGTTGTTGAATTGGGTGCTTCGATTTTTCGCTGAAAATTTATTTTTCTATTTTCCGGACGATTAGTCGTTTTCCTGAAAAGCTGATTCATCAAACTATTATTCCACTGATTTTTGTTTCAATTTTATACAATTCCAATGACATATTTCTGTGAGAAAAAATTGTCCGGGGAATTTCAATCAATGTTTGTCAATAATAGAAATGTTCAATGATCGCTATCAACGAATGATGAAAACCAATAAAGCTTTCCTGAAAATAATACTCAAAGTAGTGAAGTTAACTCTTACATCATTTTGAGTGAAATACAAAAAGGTCTTAGCGAAACTTGTGTTATAGATTGATTTTTTTTTATTTGGGCCTACATAATTAGTGTAATCCTTATTCTTTGAAATAAGAAATCTAGAAAATTAAATTGTGTACAAAATACTACCTAAGAGATTTTTCACTCATTGCTCTCGTTTAGAAGTTACAAAACATTTTTGTTAAAAAGGTTTATTTGGTTTTGTAAATGTAATACATCTTGTTTTTTGTTTTTTTTTTTTTTAGTAAAAATTCGAAAAATTTTGTAACAACAGTTGTAGAGCTTAAAATATCCTACAATTTTAGTATTAATAGCTTTTTTCTGAAAATAACGATCCTTTAATGCACGCCTCGAAAACGCTATTACCATTATGAACTGACGGCTATACCAAAGCTTTATAAAATTCGTTATGTTTATTTAGACTGTATTAAAATATTTATAAATAAATGAATTACTTACTATTACTTACTTACCATTATGAACACAACAAAATCAAAATTTTCTGAGGTTTTGGACATTTTTCTGTCATATTAGTATATACCGAATAGAGACATAGTTATTTTTAAAAGTTATGCAGCATTAAAAATAGGCAGAGGTTGCTAAGAGCTTATAGCCTACCTAAAAATGTAATAGATTTCGATTCTAGTATCTAGTTTATCTGACACAAAGGCGTGGTACCTAAAATGTTGTTTTTTTTTTTTAAATTAAGATGTGGCAAAGTTGAAGAATGTCTAAATTATTACGTTTTTTTTGTAAGAATAAACCAAACAGTTAACAGACCACAAAATATCTGAAAATACACTGTTTTTGATCGAGACAAAAAATGTATATGGCCTTGAAAGTAAAATCTCTATATTCTATTTTAAAAGTGTCTTAAGGCAATGCAACTTGTTTCGTAAATACTTTTTTGTTTTAATTTATTTCTCTACGTAAACGTTAAAATTAATCAAGCCTGAAGTCCATAAAATAAATGCTGGTGTGCCCCAGGGCTCTGTTCTATCTCCAACACTCTTTCTCATTTTTATTAATGATCTCCTGTCTGCAACTTCTAATCCAATATATTGTTTCGCTGACGATAGTACTCTTAGCTTTTCATATTCGTTTTCAGACTCACATCCCTCTTCTCTTCGGATGTGGAACTGCAACGACAAAATATGATAAGATCATTAAAGTCCGACTTAAACAGAATTGTACAATAGGGATTAAAAAACCGCGTGGAATTTAATGCTTCGAAAAACCAATGCTGTCTTGTAGTGTTAAAGCGAGATATACCTCCCTTGCCTTTATCCATGGATGGCACTTGCATCGAGAAGACTGAACATCTCGATATTCTCGGTATGTGTATCACCAACCACCTCTTGTGGAACGATGCAAGAAATGTTTCACACCTTCTGATCTGGCTGTTATCTACAAGACTTATAATATACGTCGCTCCTGCAACTTACTTAAGCCTCTTGTATAGTATTGAACGTAGAGCATTTAAATTGATAGGTTATAATATCATCATAAGTTCATTTACTTCGCTTGAACATCGTCGTAAGGTTTCTTGTCTGACCCTTTTTTACCGTTATTTTAACGGTTTATGCTCTAGTGAAATAGCCAGCTGCATTCCTCCCCTTAAACAGTTCAACCGTAATACTTGCGCTTCTAGGAATGCTCATCAGTATACCCTCGAGTCCAACTTCGGCCGTACTGTCAAATACAGAGATTCGTTCTTTAGCAGTACCTACTACGCGAATGTGGAATGCCTTACCACACTCTGTCTTTCCTATCATTGCAATATTCAGGAATTCAAAAACAATGTGCACCGACATCTCTTTTTAAACCCTCTCTCCTCTTACTAGTGCTCACACTGTGCCTCTGCATAACAGGGGTAGTAATATCCCCTTGAGTGTGCGCTTATTATTAAAAAAAAAAAAAAAAAAAAATGCCACAAAAAATTCTTGATTTTTTCCAGGAGATGTTGTAGTCTTTTATCAGTTGCTTTTATAATAACAAAACCTTTACCTTTAACCTTTTACGATGAAATAATGAAAATCTTTAGGTATTTTTCACGCAGACGGGTATTTAGCTTTGTTAAGGTTATTCTTCTCTCCTTGATTTTACTCCTTGTATTAGGTAAAAGCTTATTAAATTACTTAATGAGTAGAGTATCCTTTATCTTCCTTTTAGTCTTAAGGAACAAGCATCGGTTTATAGTTTATACTGTTATAGAGAACGCAAAAGAATAATGGTTATGTCTTTGGAATAGTTTGTTAGCAAGTCTTATGAAATTTCGATAATTAAACTAATCTACAGCCATATTTTCAATAAGTTTGCTTCATATGATGTTTTAAGTTTTATTCTTTAATCAATACTCTTTTTGAAATATCGACAAGGATAAAATCAAGCGACAAAAAGCAATCTTAGTAACGATATTGAAATGCAAACCGTAACCATGCATGATCTGTTGCTTGAGGAAGAAAAAGATGAGACACAGCGTTGAACTGTTAGATGAGATCATTCCAATCCGTTGAACTGTTGTTACCTAAACTATTATTGTAAGAATTGCTTAATTTAATTGTTTTTACCTTTATTCCATCTCTAATAATTAGAGAGGCTTGTAGTAAATGTGCAGCTATACAGCTTTTGAAATCTGAAAATCATTTATAATAATTATAAATGATTTTCAGATTTCATATTTACTAGAAGCCTTTAAAAGTACAATACTATGGAATGTCAGTGTTTCTTTGCATTTTCAGGAAACGCATATCACTTTGCTTTGAGTTGTTCTATTTGAAAATAAAACAAAATTTATTAAACTTGTTCTAATGATAAACAATTACGTCGAGAAACTTAAATTTTAACATTGTTTTCGTACTCTTCGCCTCCAACAATTAAGTGACATTTAAAGCTGTTGAAGGTGTTACATTTTAACCTTTTTGAATGCTCATAATAAGGGGATTATGAATTTTTATCCAGATGAAACTCATAATAAGGGAAAAAAATAAAATTGAGGATTTTTTCCAGGTGGAATGGTTTTCGGGCGAAACTCCTGATAGGGCTGAATGTTTTCAGAAGCGCCAATACATTCTGTGATCGAGATACGTTAAGTCGCACGAACCAAAGTGGTAAGCACAAAGTAACCGTGCTTCTTCATTTCGAAACGAAAAAAGAGGCTGGGATGAGGCACACACTGATAAATTCCAATTGGTGCCAGCTAAAAACGTTTAAATTGTATTTCTTGAAGGAGTATGGAATCAAAAGCTTGACTTATTCGAGAAGTTAAATCAATATAGTAGTATTTTTGGTAGATTTTTGATTTTTTTGGCAAAGTTAACAAAATATTAACAACAATTTGAATACTAAAATTTGAGTAAACAAAGTTTAATTTCAATGTCTCGTTTTGTTCCCGAGATATTTTAGTGGAAAAACTATTTCTACCAATTTTTAGTAGCGATTTTTGTAGGTTTTCATTTTTAGTAAATAAATGTGTTGAATATTGAATATCTACCAAAAATTAAATAATTGTTAATAATATTTTATATAGAATCAAATTATTTTGAACTCAATACTTTCAGTTGTTCTCGAGCTATTCGTGTTTAAAACCATTTTTTACCAGCTTTTGTGCGGTTTTTAATTTTGTGCAATTCGTTTTTTTGTAAAAACTTTCTTATATGCCCAAACCGTTATTGTTATCGTTGCATACAATTATTTTGGAAGTAATATCTGTTCAAAATTCATTTGAAGTCGATATCTCTATTGTTTCTTGAGGTATCGACGACATAAAAATGAATTCCGAACGTACGTACATAACGCACACACATTTATCTTCAAAAAATCTTTAATTAAGATTTTACATTGTACATTTTAATGAGTCTAATGGTAAATCGTTAATGGCTTGAGGATCGTCTTCAATTCATATACGAAAACCAGAATTGATCTTCATTACTTAACAGCTATAAATGGTAGAAGTGTTCTATGAACTTCGTTAACAGATTTATTAAATTAAAAAATTTCCACAATTTGGAAGCTTTTTTATGCACAGAAATGTCAACACAGTTTGACATTCCCAACCGTCAAATCATAGACAAAAACCATTGAAGCTTTTCATGCAGATAAAAACACCCTACGCAAGAGGTTCAAGGAAATTATAATCAGTCTTGTAGAAAACTATCTTTTGTGGAAAGCACCTAATGTATGATCATGACGATTTAAAAATAGTCTTAACTGTTATCTATTTTCTGATAATTTTGCCAAAGTTCTTATAATTGGTGAACTTAGTTGAAAAAAGCATTCAAAAGTTCAATATATAGGATTCTTAAATTGCTCCGCGCAAACAACTAAACCATGAAATGGATATTTTCCTCATGAATTAAATCGATTGACTTTAGCAAACATTTGCATATGCACCTAGTATACAGCTCCAAATGGAAATATAAACATTATAAAAGTTCAAACTTCCAACATAGCAATGCTTATTTCTTACTTACTCGTCTTAGCTGACATCATACTCTAACATACGCTGCTGCCATTCGACCCCCTTACCTCTTTATCAACTTATTGTTGAAGGGTGTTGCATGCACTCTCAAATTCGCTGAGTAAACAAAATCGGTGACAAAATATTAAAAATACAACAAAATAATAAAGTATACGAGTATATGTACATCAACTTATGTATAGTTATTGAAAAAAATAAAAAAATATTAAAAATATTATAACTGCGGCGTCACCTTTTTATCTAACAACAACGACAACGGGCCATAATGAAAAAAATTAATATAAGGGAGCAACGAGTCAAGGCACGGCTAAGGCTATGGCTGCGGCTACAGCACGGTGCGCTGTTGTTACTGCTGCTGTTGCTGCTGCTGCTGCTCCCATATGACCACACCATTCCACAAACAACTTCACACGTCACCCTAATGCAAAGCTAAGCATTTGAAATAGGAAGCAACAACAAAAACAACTAGCCGAGCGAGCTAATTGCGTCGCATACAATATCTTGCGGCTGCTAATTCCATGCGCCCATCAACAACATCAACCAACTCAGTGCTTTGCTTAAGCGTGTGATGTACCTCTACCAATAGCGTTGTTGCCACATAATGTTGCGACGACGACGACGGTTGTCAGTTGTCACCTCACTCACCCGCGACCTGCCCGCAATTGCCCACCAACGCCCCCCAATGCCCGTCGCCTCGCCTCGCCGCATCAGTACTACAATATTATAGCCACTTGCCACACACAATCAAAATACTACCGCCAGCATTCGCAACAACAAAAAATTAGTACAAATTGTGATTTCGACGGGGAATGTTGCGCTGATCTTTTAGCGTTCATTGTTGTGATCAACCAACTCGTATTTTCGGACAAGCCACGTGAGGCGTGAAGCTTTTTGGCCAGTAATAATTTTATCTGTGAGCTAGAGGAGCGTTGGAAGCCATGACCAATAGCGGTCACAATGTGATTCCTGATGCTGGCGGCGATGCAGCAGCTGGAAGTGGTGGCAATACACCAATTGATCGAGTTGAATGGTCCCGCAACACAATCCTGGAATTCATTGAAGACTATCGGGGCTTCAATGTGCTCTGGGATCCAAACACCAAGGGCTACCACATCAAGCAAGTCAAATATGAAGCCCTCAAGAATTTAAGCCGCAAATATAGCACCGAAGTGCGTGTTATACGCAGCAAGATCAAGAGCTTACGATCATCGTTTCACCGTGAACATGGTAAAGTGATTAGTGGCAAGCGCAGGGGGGTCAACTATCAACCCATGTGGTTTGCATATGAAGCGATACGATTCATTCTCGAGGGGGAGCGCAACGAATTGGGGGGCGGCAGCAACTCAAGTTTTGATGCTGTTTGTGGCATTGGCGGACGTGAACATGGTATGGCTGTTGTTGGTGATGTTTATACGAGTAATAATGCTGTTGGTGTTGCTGGCGGTGGTGATGGTGCTTGTATGGTCTCAAATGGCATTGATGCGAATGACGAACTGGTGACTTTCGTAAGTTTTTTTTCTTTAACTTTTTTTATTATTTTGTTTTTTGTTAATTTGAATTTCAAGTTTGCATTTTTAATTTAGCGTACCTCTGTATAAAAAGTTTAGACGAAAAATAATATTCATGTGCTCTATAAAGGAGCTTTGAAAATATCAGATAGATGTTATTATTAGATTATTATTATTATTAAACAAAAGGTTGTGTTAATATTGAGTCTGCCTATTTAAAAATTTAAGTCTGGGTTACCGTATTACATAATCTCTTTTTTTTTTTTTTAATGGAAGAACAAAGTTTTTGTTTGCTTTTGCATGTCTAATTAAATTTTAGAAACTAATGTCGTAAAATATTGAAATTCATGCGATATACCTACGACTTAAGTAATGCAATAATATCTTATAAAAGCCCTTACCAGAGATGTCTAGTCGGTTATGTTTCAATTTACTGTATATTTGACAGCTCACAGATGTGAAAACCAAAAATACGTAACTACAAAGATGGGAAACCCTTGCGTTTTTCTTTTTTAGTTCAGAGCTGAGCACTGAACAGAGTCTGAGCGAACAGAGTAGAGTGTTCAGCATTTTACTCCGTTTACTCTGTTATTTCATTCTGAGCTCAGAGAGCGCGCTCTGAACATGTTCAGAACTAAAAAAGAAACATGAATTTGAAGCTCTGTACGAACAGAGCTAAAAAAAAACACAATTATTTTTTTGACAGTTCGAGCTCTGCTCTGAACTAAAAAAGAAAAACGCCACCTATCGTTGAAAACCAGTTTGTTTACATTCTTGTATTTGTAATTTTGACACAATATCCATTAATGTGTGAAAATTAACAACAAATATAATTCAAGGAACTAGCGCCATTTGACAAGGTAACAACAAAATATTGACAACTCGATTTTTCCTTGCTTTCGCTGTTTAAATATTTTTCGAAATAATCCGTACCAAACAAATTTATAATTTTTTCATAAAAACAGCTTACAAGATCATTAAAATAAATGCAACAATTAACAAAAAAGAAATTGAGTTTCCAGAGTTGCAGAATTCAGGGTTTTCGAAAAATCATAAAATTAAGACCGAGAGCACAATTTCTTGCCAGTGTTTTGAATTTTCACTTGTGAACAATTCCAGTATAATTGTATAAAATCGTTTCCTTATTTATCAATTAACAATTCCGTATAATTTTCATAAAGTAATTTTTAAATACAAAATTTAAGTCTAACTTAATTACTTTTTTAATCCGAATACGGTTTTTGTAAGCAGCAAGATAAGCGCTTTTGATTTACATATATCAAAACTTTGAATTTGATTTGTGAACGCACCCTTTCCATTAATCATCGAACTGTCATTGTCAATTAATTAAGTAACCTCAAGACAAGCAACTAGTCGGTGATAACAAGTTAAGTGGTAAAATTTAAGTTTACAAAATTCGTTGTGAGGTGTTGCCATATCAGTGAGAAAACGGGTTGGTCAAAGTTTCGAAAATATCACTGCCGTTCAAGCGTCTGTAGCAAAGGATCCAAATCAGTCAATTTCACGGCATTGTTTTCAAAATTTGGACACCGCACATAATGGTGTATTTGGATTAAGCTAACTGAGGAACTAAAGCCAATGGACCAACTTCGCAAGTTGTCAAGTTGTCGAGTTCTTATCGGAAAACTAATC
This sequence comes from Eupeodes luniger, assembly GCA_951509635.1. NCBI lineage: Eukaryota > Metazoa > Arthropoda > Insecta > Diptera > Syrphidae > Eupeodes > Eupeodes luniger. The sequence continues at coordinate 2,184,419 of OX608073.1, forward strand.
AAAATTTTTCATCGGTATGTTGCAAAATAAGTAGACGGTTCATATTTTATTACAGAAATTAACAAGTTTTAGAAAAACAAAATTGTTTTTTTTTTAATTTCATATTGTACAATTATGAAAATAAGAAAAAGAAATATATTTGTTATCAAACAAACTGTTACAGCTGTCATATTCTTACAATAAATACATCCTCAAATCGGTAAACGAATTCTGTAATCAGCTTTCATTTTTATTGACGCAGAACAGAACAGTAATTAATAAATATTACCTGTTGGTTAGGATTGCTTTGTTTTTGAACACGCCCGTAAAATTTTCAAAAGTAAGCAATTTGACTGTTCGGAGGACAGTTCTCAAATATAGTCCTCCGCAGCTTGTAATCAAACCGAAATGTCAGCCTAATAGTACGTTTCCACCAAAAAATAATCCGAGATTTAAGGCAAGTGATTTATAATAAATCATGAGGTGCTTCCACCAAAGAAAAGGAGATTAATTTGACATTTGGTTTATGTCATAACAACCAAACTTCAAATTATTTTCCTTTCGAGAAGAAAAAAAAATGTATTTGTTCACTCATCATCTGTAAGTAGGTAATTAGTTTTATTATATTCTTGTACATATTTATTATTTTTGTATACTTACATTTTATTTCGTCTGTGATTTCTTGAAAGGTGTTTATTGTTTTGAATTTGAGTCATATGGAAGTGAGACAGATAGTTTTTGTTGACATTTCCATCTGTCAGTAAACGAAATTGGCGTTTAAATGGGTCGGTTCAACAATTATTCTCCGAAAAAGAAGTTTGTTTGATTTGACAAACTAATGTTTCCAAGTAGATTTCAATGAGTTTTATTTGAAATCTTACTTTGAGGAGATTAAAATTTGTATGGTAAATCTTCGAGATTTCAAGGAGATTTGTGACAAATCCAGCTAAATCTCGGTTTAGTTCCCGGTGGAAACGTAGTATAAGATTCTCATCTTTTTGAATGAGTATTTCTGATGAATACTCTGACGGCAGAAAAGTGATGGAAAGAAATGTGGTAGGCTAAGGGCGAGTTATAGCTATCATTGATGATGAAACATTATTGAAACCAATCATTTTGTCCGGATTAATTTCAATGATATCGTAGTACTTTAAAAAAAAAAAACGAATAAGATTTCTTATAAAAAAGGGATTCATTCTATTCTTAAAAAATGTTAATACTCCGTGAATTACAAGTCTTGAATTAAGTAAGAAAGTAATTCTACGGAGACTTTTTAAGTTACTTCCAATGTACTTGATCCAACGTTTCTTAAAACATGCTAACACATATTCCCCTAAATCTGGTCTGACGAAGAAACCAAAAACGAAAGCATTCATATCACACCAACAATATGACATGACGCCTCAGCGTCACTAATTTGAATTTAGTTTTTTTGAATTCGAAGATTCATTTGAGCGTTATAAAATTTCAAGGTCATCAATTGAAAAAAAAAAGAAAAACAAACAAAGCGACTTGCATTGAGGTAAGCAATCAAATAAATAAATACAAACAAACTAACATCAATATACATAAGAAGTGGTATTTTGAACAGCTTGTCAAATATAATTCGACCAAAATAACTTTTATCTACCGTCAACGTTTGATCATTAGTATTCAAACCTAGGTTTACCTAATTACGGCAAACACAACAAATGATACTTTACTTTGCATTCCGTTCAACCTCTTTATTCGTTTCGTACTCAACATTATGAAGAATCATTATGGATTCAAATAAATTCAATATGCAAATGTTTTGATGAGAATATCAGCACAAGAAATTAAAACATTTTGCTGGCTCGTGAGAACCAGGGTCTAGTGACTCATAACAAACAACAAGTTTTGTATAAACTTAAATCAAAGGGACCAATCATTTTTGCTTATAATTTAAAGAACTAAGTACACAGATTTTTTAACACTTCCTCAAAGTTAAGAGTAAAGTTATCGTTAATTAAACATTCGCTTTTTTTTACGTTTCAGTTGAAGACAGATCAAATTGACGAACCACATTATGCCAACATCAGCGCTGGAGACGTCAAAACTGAAATTGCAAGTATTTTCCATTAAACATTAAGTCCAAACTTCAAGAAACGAACTTAAAATTAATAAAAAAAAATCTTATTTACAGCTTGAGACTTCAAATACTGAACTTGAAAATATGACAAGATCAGAAAAATCAAAATACAAGAAATCATTGACCATCAAATCAAAACGAAGAAGGTCACCGAAAAATAATTCAACCACTCCACAACTTCGAACCGATAGTGATAGCGATAGTTTGGCCAGTAGTTCATTGTGTAAGAAGATGCGGAAAATTGATGCCAGTGAATCGGATGAATTTGGAGTTTTTGGTGAATATGTTGGAATAACAATAAGAAGGCTGAAGACATCTAAAGCTCAAGTTGTTATCAAGCATTTAATTAATAATTTGCTATTCGATGCTGAAATGGGAAGATACGATTATGGCATTCCAACATCTCGAGAACCACCTCATTTATATGCGACGACAGATTGATGTTATGGCAGTTTGGGAGTTATTGTAATATAGTCTATAAGATCAGGGATACTTAAAGCTTTTTTTTTTTTGTTGTTTTATAAGACGTAATTCAAACTCAGGTACCTTAAAAGTTATAGTCAAACCTAGAAAGGGTATATTTTTTTAATGGTTAAATACATACATACATACATATTTAAGGTTTAATATTTTGATTTAAAATTGTTTGTTTTTTATTTTGTTGAGTCTTTCAGCACTCAAAGGGATATTAGTACCCTTAACATGTTTAAAGTTTAAAGTCAGTGCAATCTTAAGGAAAATAGGGAATGATTTAAGAGGATAAACCGGTCACATTAATCTTAAAGTGGGAGTTCGGTAAAGCATTCATTTTCTCGACATACGGTTTAAAAAAGAATCTCTATATATGACATTACATCCGAAATTGAGCTCAAGAGTACATCTGATGAGCATTCCTCAAAGGGCGAGTATTACGGCTGAATTTTTTAAAAGAGGCGAATGCAATTGGCCATTTCGTCAGAACATTATTTGAAAAAATATTGGTAAAACGACGAAAGGCATAAAACATTGCGACCATGTTCGAGTGATGTAAATGCTTCAGTTATAGCTGTATCGTCTATCATTTTTCAAAACAAAGAGAAGTTCTACATCCAAAGAACAAAGATGTGGAACTAGACACGAATATGAAAAGCTGAGGGTATTGTCGTTAGCGAAACAGTAAATAGTAGACTAGAGATCGTTTAGAATATGAGAAAGGGAGTTGGAGACAAAACGGAGCCCTGGGGGGCACAAGCATTTCTCTTATGATTTTCGTACTTGAAACCATCCAACAGGTAGTTTCGAATCCAACGAAGAATGAGATTCATCAACACCAAAAACATTCGTTTTCGATAAGAGAGATTGGTGCCAAACTCTATCAAATGCTTTTGAAATATTAATCTTACATTCTTCAAAAAGATGTATGTAAAGATTTTTTCCACTTTTCTGTTAGACAAACTATCAATTCACCGTTGGACCTTTTGCTACGAAACCGAAAGCCATACTGGCGGTAATTAAGAAGCTTTCGTTCTTCGATATATTTCTTGGGCTGATAATATATCAGCGTTTCCATGGCCCATGAGAGAGAGGAGGATTCGTATTTTTTAGGGACATCCTGGACAAATGCTGTTTTCTATCCGCTCGGAAAGAGACCTGCAGAGTAGAAAAGATGAAAGAGCTTACGAAGTGGTTTTTTCGTTGAAGAACACCTATTCAAAACAATAGGGAGATACTAAAGAGTGATTTTTTAAAAGCTATAGGAAAGTTAAAAAAAAAACACATACATTTCGGAAAAATGCATGAAAGCTTTATTTGAATCAATAGTACGGTCCATATAATTTAATGTTTGAAGATTATTTTATGCAAATATTGACCTTGACTGCGCCTCAAAGTGTTCATCCCCTTAGTCCAATTTTGGCATACTCTTTCCAACATTTCGGCCGGTATCAATGTTTTCTTCCAATGCGTCAATTGAAGCGAACTTTTCTCCATAGACATGAGCTTTAACATAGCCCCAAAAAAAAAATAGTCTAAAGGCGTTAAATCGCACGATCTAGGCGGCCAATTGACCGGTCCCGAACGTAAAATAAAATGTTCACCGAACTCGTTTCTCAATAAGTATCCATGAGCTTCGTCGCTGAACACAATTTTTCGGTAAAAAAGCGCGCGATGAGCTTTCTTAACAGACCACGCATTTCGATAATAAAATTCAACAATTTGCAAGCGTTGTTCGTTTGTAAGACGATTCAAGGTTAAATTATAGACCAAACTGAAGATGTTTGACAGTGAAACAAAACACGAAACGTGCGTCAGCTGTTTAAACCAGTGTTGCCATAAAGATAATAGCTAAAAAATCACCCTTTATAAGGGATAGCGGATTTGTGTTTGCCAATACTTACTAGTAATGGGTGTTTTTTTTAGATATAGAACTTAAGTTGGCAGCACTTTTTTATCTGACAGCCATTTTGTCAGCTGTTTACTGATTTATTTTCAGTAAGGTTTTTTTTTTATTTCAAGAATTATTGAAACAACAGAATTCACATAGCAACGTTTAGATTCAATGAAATGGGTCGAAAGCAAGATTTCCGTTGATACAAATTTTCATAAGCGAATTTTGTTTAGTGATGCAGCTCACTTTTCACTTAGGAGCTGCAGCTTGAAAAAGAATGCAGTGGCGGCGCGGCGGCGCAACATGTCGCTCATACCACAATTGATTTGATGAAGAAAATGTTTGGTAATTGCATAGTTTTACGTTATGGACCGTTAAATTAGGCTCAAAAATCGTGCGGTTTAACTCCGCTTGACTATTTTCTGTGGGAATATGTGATGTCGTTATAATCTACGCCAATAAGCTTACTTGGAGGACAACATTTGCACCGCTATTGCCGAAATACAGCCACAAATGTCCGAAAAAATCATCAAAAAAAAGAGGCTGGGATGCGACCCACACTGATAACTTCCCATCCCGTTCAAACTAATTTTTACCAATTTTAGTAGCATTTCTTAAAAGTTTTTATTTCTAATATAAAGAAATACAAATTAAATGAATGAAATTAATTTGAAGTCAATATCTTCTATTGTTCAAGAGATATCGAGAACCGAACACCATTTTTTACCAATTTTGCGTACTTTTTTTTGTAGATTTTAATTTTTTATGAAAAAACTGTGTTAGATTTTTATAAAAAAATTATCGAACGTTATAACAACAATATTTTGTATAAAATAAAATTAATTTGAAGCCTATATCTTAAATTTTTGAAAAGATATTTGAGTCGAAAATCTTTTTTTACCAACTTTTATAATTTTTTTTATGTTTTTATTTTTTGTAAAAAAAGTGTCATTTCGATTTTTCTCAAAATTTTACTGAATGTTGACAACAATATATAAAAAAAAAAATTAGCTTAAAGCCAATTTCTTAAAGTTTTGAAAAGTTATTTGAGTCGAAAATCAATTTTTACCAACTTTTATACATTTTTTTTTTTAGGTTTTTAATTTTTGTAAGAAAACTGTCAATTCGATTTTTCTCAAAATTTTACCAAATGTTGAAAACAATATTTTTTATAAGATAAAATAAGTTGGAAGCCAAAATCTCAAATTTTTGAAAAGATATTTGAGTCGAAATTCAATTTTTACCAACTTTGAGTTATGTTTTTTTAGGTTTTTATTTTTTATAAAAAAAAACTGTCAATTTGATTTTTCTCCAAATTTTACCTGATATCAAAAACGTTATTCTTCGTTGTACAAAATTGTTTTGGAGATGAAACCAGTTTTTATTTGTAAAATTTTCGAGGTGACAATTTTTTTTTCAGTTTTTTTGATTTATAAAAATTGGATTTTTTTCCAAAAATATATTCAATTTTTACCAACTTTGAGTTATGTTTTTTTAGGTTTTTATTTTTTATAAAAAAAAACTGTCAATTTGATTTTTCTCCAAATTTTACCTGATATCAAAAACGTTATTCTTCGTTGTACAAAATTGTTTTGGAGATGAAACCAGTTTTTATTTGTAAAATTTTCGAGGTGACAATTTTTTTTTCAGTTTTTTTGATTTATAAAAATTGGATTTTTTTCCAAAAATATATTTGTTTGGTATCACGTCACAATATATAATATAAAATTTAATACAAGTTTTTAGCGTTATTGGTTCGTGAGATATTTAGAGCTAACCAAAATTTTCACCTTTTTTTAAACTGCTATGGTAAAAAAACCACCCACGCAATTTTCTCGAGAGCCCTTTCTGAATCTTTCTGCATTATTATCTGTATAACAAATTTCATTTGAAGTCGATATTTCTTCTGGTTCTTGAGCTATGGACGACGAAAAAAACGTCGCGAGAGTACGGACGTACGGACGTACGTACACACGCACGCACAGACATCTTTCCAAAAAATTTTTATTTCGACTCTAGGGACCTTGAAACGTCGAGAAATGTCAAAATTTTAAATTTGACAAATCGGACCCATTACAATAACTTCCTATGCGGGAAGTTAATAAACACTTTATTTGTATATGCCAGAAATCATATTTCAATTATAATTCCAGAAGATAATCTTTCGAGTAAAGTAAACTTCATGCCAATATAAAAGAAATCATCTTTGTTTTATTTAATTCCAAATTTCTGTATCTCTGAAAAAATTCATTTTATTTAGGTACATAACATTATATTTCGAATGTTTTCTGAACTCCCTCAGACTCACTCGGTGCTGAGATAAATATCGCTATAATGTATAAATTGGAATAGTTCTTCAATGGTTCAAATAAGATTACTTATGCCATTTATGTATAATTCTTTTTCCAAATAACTTTAAAGTGCTTCCTTTCTTTGAAAAGCTTAAACAAAAAAACTCACTCTTCACCTCTGTTGTTCTCTTTTATATCCTTTTTTGAAGAGGGTTTAAAAACGCATTCTTCCATTATGATATACTCTATAAATCATTATCATCATAGTCATCATCATCGACATCTATGTGAAGTTTTATTGTTGCACAGGAACAAGGAACAAAAAACAACTATAAAGCACTTACTTATAAAATACCCCAACAAAATGAAACGATCCGAAAATCTAACAAAATTATAACAACATTTCAATTTGAACAAAAGCACTTTGCTCCTTATATTCCTCAAAATCCTCTTCGACTTCCGCGCGCTTCAGACGCAGTAGGTATTTCTTAAGGTTAAAATATAAGGAACGAAGCATCCTGCACGCCATCATCATCATTGGGAAATATTTTCTTAAGCTTTTCATTTTGGAATATCTTTTAAGGAGATTGTCTTTTTACATGCCCTCGTGTTTTTTTTTTGTTTTTTTTTTTTGATTTTTCCGTTGCCAAAATCAACTGCGAGGTTTCTTTTTCTCTTATTTTTTGTTAATTTTTGTTTTCATCAAAACCATCATAGTCATTTTTGCAATAACACAATTTCGAAAAGGTAAAAGTTAAACCGATTCCATAAATTACTTTTTTTTTTTTCAATTAAATTTAAAAAATTTCGCTGCAGGTGGGAAGACTTTTTAATACCTATTTTTTGTTGTTTACTATTTTTGATCCGAAGCTTTGAAAATCCTAGGAGAGTATTACAGCTTTCGATGGTACAGCAAGAGCAGATTGATTGGGAATAAGTAATGCCCTTGAAGAGTACTCATTGTTGTTATTTTTAAGATATTTTGTGATAGGGATGAAGTTAAGGATAAAATGAATCCTTGAACTGGCATTAAGCTGGTTTACCTTGAAAGTGTGCATGCAAATGATATCATTAACTTCTTTCTTCGGAGAACGTTGATAAATCGATAAGATTAAGTGTCTTAAAATGTCGTCAATATTACAGGGAACTGTCAATCATTTCTTGTTAATGGAAAACATTTGATTTTCTTAAGTTTAAGCTCTGCTTTAAAATTTAAATAAGAAATATATGTATATATCCGTGCGTCGTTGAGAGTGAACAAAATTGATTTATGATGCCAATTAATGACAATATTTCATTATTGCTTATTTCTGTAGAATAATTTATGTTGTGGTAGAAGAAAAAGTATCAGCCGTACACTATGGCGTATGCGTATTATTTGCTTGTGTGATTTTATTAAGTTCCTTAAATTCAAATCGTGTTTTTTTCAGAGTCCTACTGAAAAATATCACGATCCAAAAAAATTTAATTCTCATACAGAAATTTTACAAATTAAATTATTTTTGTCAATTTTTTCCATTCGTGAGCGATCGAAAAAATTAAACTTCTTTCGAATTTCGTTCTCCCACGAAGAGAAATTAAAAAGATCCGAAAAGATTTCATAAGATCCGAATACAAAATTATTGTTTCATGAAGTTTTGTTGATTTTTACGCTATTGTTTCAATTGTTAATTTCAATTGTTTTCAAAATTGGACGAAAACATGTACTTATTCGAGTTGGGAAAAAAATTCTTATGAACAAGAAACAAGAGTTGTGAAAACAAATTAAAAGTAAAAGTGTGTGGAAACATTAAGAGACATTTTTTGAAAATGCATGGTTCCATTTCGAACTCAGGAGATTGAAAAAAAGAAACAATATCCGTGGACATGGACAAAATTGATTTTCTTAAATCTTGTGTCGACCTTGTTACATTAAAAAATATTCCGTTTAAAATTGTGTAAGATAATCTTTTTTATTGACACGAATTTGAGTTCAAAGAATCGATATGGAAAGACCACTTCTCAAAATTAAATAACGGCGATGACGAATCGAATCCCGCTGTAAGAGAGATAGAACCACTCAACATAGGCGACGCAGATCCTCCAAGCCGACCTCGACAAAGTGAAGATAGCTATTTCTAAACTGAAGTCCAACAAAGCTGCTGAAGCTGACGGCATCGCTGCCGAATCACTCAAAGCAGCAGGCGATGACTTATTAGAGAGCACGCACCAACTCATCTGCAAAATATGGTCGGAAGAAAGCATGCTTGTCCGTTTGTGCAGAATGACGATGGAGATGGCCTTTCAAAGAAAGATGAGAGCGTCTTAGAGTGCTTCGAGAGAAAAATTCCGGTGATTTTTGGTCCCGTCTGCATATATGGAGAGCTGAGGTGAAGATACAACGACGAACTGTACGGGCTGTACAGCGCCACTGACTTGGTTAACATAATTAAAGCCCAACGACTTAGATGGCTGGGTCATGTAGAGCGAATGGACATCAACGCTCCAGCCCGGAAGGCCTTCGAATCCAACCCCGAGGGACGCCGCGCCGCCGCGCAGTAGAGGAAGACTGCGACTCAAGTGGCGCACGCAGGTTGGAGAAGACCTCAACCAACCGACCGAGTTGGCTGGAAACGCATGTTGGTTGAGGCCCAGGTCCACCCCGTACTGTAGCTAATAAGTAAGTTTAGTAGTAAATAAGTAAGTACATATACAATTTCAAAGTTGGTGTCAAAAAACTTGGTTTGAATTTTTGATAAACTAAGAAGTGAACTGCCCAAAAGAATCACAAATTGAAATCAAAAGCTTATTCTAATACAATATTGTGGTGCAAATGTTTTGTAAGTTTCGAAACTTTTAAGAGAGATGCAAAAAGAAATTATATCAAATATGCAATCTGGAAACGGTGCGTGGCTTACAAATCGGATAATTCGAACAGTGAAAATCATGTTAGGAGTGAAGCCATCTTTGGAAAATTAGCACGGGGCTTTAAGAAAATTACAAAAATGAATAGCAAACTTTCCAAAGAAACAATAAAAAAGAGTCTGAGATGCGACCTACACTGATAACTTCCCATCCCTTCTGTCGATTTGTCTTGCTTAAAAATTTGTAGGTTTTCGTGTTTTGTTAAAAAAGTTGTTAGTTGAATTATTAATTTTAAAATTACCAACAATATTTAGCATATGAAATTAAATAGTTTGATTTCGAAATCTATTTTTGTTACCGAGATTTTTAGTAGAAAACGAATTTTTACCAAATTTAGTAGCATTTCTAAAAAGTTTTTATTTCTTATATAAACAAATAAAAATTGGATGAATGAAATTAATTTGAAGTCAATATATTCTATTGTTCACGATTTTCAATATCTTGCTCAATTTTTCAAATATTGCTCAATTTTTACGAAATTTGGGTACTTTTTTTTGTAGATTTTATTTTTTTTAATGAAAAAACGGATTGTTGGATTTTTATAAAAAATTTACTGAATGTCGAAAAAAATCTGTTTAATAAGTTAGAAGCCAATATTTTTAATTTTTAAAAAGATATTTGAGTCGAAAGTAAATTTTTACCAAGTTTTAGTATTGTTTTTTTTTAGAGTTTATATTTTTTGTTAAAAAACTGTCAATTCGATTTTTCTCAAAATTTTGTCGAATGTTAAAAACAATATTTCTTATAACATAAAATTAGTTTGAAGTCAAAATCTAAAATTTTTTAAAATATATTTGAGTCGAAAATTAATTTTTACAAACTTTTATTAATTCTTTTTTTCTGTTTTCATTTTTTGTAAAAAAAATGTCAATTTGATTTTTCTCAAAATTTTACTGAATGTTGACAACAATATTTAAAAAAAAATTAGCTTAAAGCCAATTTCTTAAAGTTTTGAAAAGTTGTTTGAGTCGAAAATCAATTTTTACCAACATTTATTATTTTCCTTTTAGGTTTCTATTTTTAGTAAAAAAAATGTCAATTCGATTTTTTTCAAAATGTTACTGAATATTGAAAACAATATTTTTTAAAAGATAAAATTAGTTTAAAGCTAATATCTCAAAGTTTTGAAAAGATATTTGAGTCAAAAATCAATTTTTACCAACTTTGAGGAAAGTTTTTTTAGGTTTTTATTTTTTATAAATAAATTGTTAATTCGATTTTTTTCAAAATTAAAAAAATGTTAAAAACGTTATTGTTCGTTGCACAAAATTGTTTTGGAGATAAATAATTTTTTTGATCATAAAATTTTCGAGGTGACAAATATTCTTTTTTTCCATTTTTTTGATTTATAAAAAACAGTAAATTAAATTTTTTTCCAAAAATATATTTGTTTTGTATCGCGTTACAATATATAATATAAAATTTAATTCAAGTCTCTAACGTCATTGGTTCATGAGATATTTAGGGTTAACCAAAATGTTCACCTTTTTTTTAAACTGCTATGGTAAAAAAACCACCCACGCAACATTGTTGTTTACGAGATTTTTAGTGGAAAATAAATTTTGTTAATCATTCAATAGCACCTTTCGAAAGTTTTTTATTTCTTAAAAAAAATGCTGTTTGGTTTTTCGTAAAAATAACATCTTAGATTAACAACAATAGTTTGCATAGAATGAAATAATTTTGAAGTCAATACCGTTATTTATTCTTCAGATATTCGAGTCGAATATCAGTTTTTACCAACTTTTAGTAGTATTTTAGTTTATATTTAATTTTTTTAACTTACAAACACACACACGAAAAGCCATCTCTCTTTAAACTTTTTGTATATACATTGCAAGGACATTGAACCGCAGAGAATTGTCAAAATTTTCAGTTCGCCAAATCGGACCAATTTAATAAAAATCGAAATTCATCTGTTTACTTTAATTTATACGAATAGTTTGTGAATTGATCTTCTGCTATAAAGTTGTTAACGAATGTGTTTTATTTGTGACTACAAGTTTCAGTATTTTTCGATCACAATCGAATTAAGATTAGACTGTGTTGACATTTATGTTCAGTGAGAATTGAATGAATTGTTTAATGCCAGAATAATGCTTCCAAATGATGGACATACGCTGGAAACCATCTTTAAAAAATAAATGCAACAGAATTTTCTACCACATAACACTAATTAAGAATTAATTGCAACAATATTTTGTATTGTATTATTATTTAGTTTTCGTGGACTTAATTCATACAATAGCACACAAAACTCGATGTAAGTGCACCATGGCGTATACGTTCCTTTTTTTTTCTAGCCACAGCCTTATTTAATGTTTAATAGATACATACATATACATATATTTATTTGATCGATTTTGAAAAAAAGTATCTTCATATCTTTTAACATGAAGTTTCAAAATTATAATTTCATAAATATTGAAGCCTTTCCATTGAACTCTTTTCTTACTGCTAGATCCCAACTGTAAAATTTTCCCATATAACGCTCTTCTGTTAAAATTAAAATAGTTTCCCGACACATAACAACCTATTAAAAGTTCATCTATAACAAAACAGGGTGGGAATTGAAAACAAAATCTTTCAAATCACTAAACTGTAATTTCAAAATCAGTTTTGAATCCTTGATAAGTAAACCATGACCCGGAGGTACCACCCTTACGTACATGTAGATACTTACCTACAATTCCACACAGAATCTAAGATCAAAAACTTCCTTCAACCTTAATGGCTATTTGTTTCCATTTTCAAACAAAACAGCTGATGAGTTCCATCATTCCCTATGCAAGTAATTCAAAGTTTTCATCCCTCTTCTGAACACAGTTAATACAAAATACTCAAAAATAGGGGGTAAAGAACTAATTTTTACTGTCTATATCTATTCTATACTCCATAGTTGACGTTGCTTGTAAAAAGCGGCTTAAAAAAGGGGCTTTATATAAATGTAGATATATATAAGAATTATTATTCTAGTCCATTGAAGCACCTCCATATAAACCAACCACCTCCTCCTACCCAAGGAACAGTGACAAGTTACACAATTTAAGCGCATTCATAAAAGTTGTGAGCTCTGGGTATACCTATACCTATACCTACCTACCTTCCTACAATCGTAAAGTGTTTGCGAGGTGCGAGGATGATGGTCTCCTTAATGTCTTTTCGTTTAGTGTGCTATTTTTTGTTTTATTATTTGGGAATGTTTCATGTAACAATTGCCTTGCCATTGTAATCTCTTTGGCCAAGTGTTTTTTTTTGAGGGGGTGAATGAATTGGATACACGAAATTCACTTGCAATAGGTACAACCGAAAAAGATTAAGTACCTACCTAAAATTCTCAGAGTGGTGTCTTTTTATGAGTCTGCAGCTATTTCGTTTCGACCGACCGGTGCGGTGTTCGTTTCGTTTACATAAGTCGCAGTCACATGAAAATGAAATCGTCTCTCTATTTGTAGCTTGTGCAGCAACAGCAACAGCAAGAGCTAGAGCTGCACACGTAGGGCTGCACAGCAAAAATAAGAGACACCGGGTCTATCCGGGTCGGGCCGAAAGTGTTTGGTTATTTTAATGTGTGTTAGTGGATTTTGTCACACGTACCCATACAACTTAAGGCATGCCAAGCTGGCAGTAAATCTGTAAAATGAAAGAATGAAAAATACCCCAATTGATGAAATGAAAAACTTTAAATTTAATTTAAAAAAAGAAAATAAAAGAATTTGATTGACTTTTTGGGGCACATCCTTTTCCTTAACCTCTCAGTATCGCAGAAGCTCCTGGAAAAGTAATTCAGTTTTTTAACCCAACTCGGAAAACCTTCAATTTCCATCTTGCTTAGGAAAAAGTCAAATACCAAACGAAAGAAGAATAATTACTGACTAAAATTACAGCAATTTTTCCAATGCCCCTGCCTGCCTTCACCACACAGTCCTCTTCTATTCCGTTAAAAAATTCGTTTCTGTTCGTTGAACAGCTGATACACCCCTTCTTAAGAGGGTTGAAGGAAAGGCACATACACCGGGAGGCCATATGCAAGTAGATAGACACAGCAAACGGTGTGATAGATAGATAACCATATGATTGCTATGTAACCGGCTTTTTTGAAAATAATATACCACAAAACAAACAATGATAAATAATGGAAACAGGCGTAAAGAGTAATTGGGGTTATCTTCTATCTACTTTCTGACATTCATGCTGTTTCTTTTCTGTTTTTCTCTTAATTTAAACATATGATCCCGGCTGATTTGTTGTACATAGCCTAAGGGCGCAGTCGCACTGAGAGGGAAGCCTTGCAAGCTCTCATCGTTTGTCTCTATGTTTTCTTATATTATCTTATGGGCCGGCTCTCACTTTCTGTCAATGGATTTTCCTTTTTTTTTTTCGTTTTGTTCTTTTCTCATTTTGTTCTTTTTCGTCTTCTTTAAACAACTGTAACTGTGCTGATGTGTGCTTGCCTTAAATATACTCGCGTATACTGGTCCAAAGGAAAAACAGTTTTTTTTTTTCGTTATATTTTGCACATCTATTTTTGGGGCTGATTTGTTCTTTTCTTTGGCAACGGGTATAAAAGCAAAAGGTGCCTTTAAAATGAATTTTGCATGCATTTGTCAAAAATAAAACGGTTTTATACATTTTGACAGATCTAAACATACTTAGGTATACAGTTATAATGTCCATACATATTCTTTGTACATGTCAAAAAAATAATGTCTAAATTTTATTTTAATATTCTTTCTTTATTTTTAAGAAGATTTTCATCTTGGGTTTTTCCACTTGAAGTTTATAATAACAAATAGTTCATAAAATATATGTATATGTATACTTCTATACGAAAAGTAGGTACATGAATTTTCTTTTTTGACGTCATTTTTGATGCAGTGCCAGAATTTGTTCAGTCTAAGTTTTTCCTTCCTCCGATGGTTTGTTTCGACGATATTGTGTTGTGCTGCTATACTTTTGGTCAGCTCGCTTTAAAGGTCAAACATTCCTTTCCTTTTGGATGGTGTATACCTATACATAAGTAGGTATTTTGTTTTTTCTTTTTGTTCCATTGGTTGTTTTATATTTTGATTGTTGCTGGCAATTTGTTGGATGATGTGTACCTGGTGTAGGGTTATGTCTATTTAGACAGAGGGTCTGGGGATGTGAGGCAGTAAGTAGGTTCCTTGTGCTTGGGTTTCTAGGGACATAAATAGGTACATTTTCTGAGAAATTGATAGGTGTTTGTCAAAACGAAAACTGAATTGATTACACTTACAATTTTTGGCGTCAGTTTAAGGATTTCATTCCTTCTATATGCCTATACATTCATGTACTTACATATTTGGATGTGTTTTTCATTTATGCTATAAAACGAGGGGCGATAAATTCAACCCTCACAGAGCACAAGGGGGGTAAAGTGATTTAATTAGAATTCCATGTTAAGGCCTTTTTTATGCTGAGTGCTAAAATATAGGGTTGTTTCAACGTAATGAGCTAGTATAATGTATTTGCTTAAAAGTATGTATAAATACATTTTTACGCATGGCTAAGAACTTCAGGAAACTTTAGTTTTTGAAAAGCATTTACTTACCTGTTTATCTAGGTATAACTGTACATGATACTTTAGAATAATAAATAAATGAGATTTTTTGAAATGACAAAATTAAATACATAAAAGTGATGACATAAACGGAATTGTTTTCTATATTAAATCGGTCCTAAACCTATAGTTCTAAATTGATTGTAATACAAATTTGATCGATTTTTAAACACTCAAGGAATTATTTTTGAGAAAAAACTGTTTTTGTGTTGCACAATTGTTTTTTGTAAGAACTGATTTTTTCTAATTTACTGACGGAAATTCATTTTCTTGAACAGCTGATTTGTCTTTCAGTTTTATACAATATACCAACGACATAATCCTGTCAGAAGAAAATGTCCGGTGGTTTTCAATGGGCAGGTTCAGACAACATAACATAAGGGACTTCATTTGCAGTCAACTGCATTCTTTGAACTTAAATTTTAAATTTGATTGTGCAAAAACTACCAAAACATTAATTGTCAACGAAACACTCTTCAGGCAGACTACAAGTCCATCTCGATTTGTGTTTTGTATTTTAAAGTAATTTTACTTATTTCTTTTCCAATTTCAAAAAGAAACAATTTTACATGAAACAGCAGAAAATAAATAAATCACAGAGTAATAAAGTTCAGCTTTCAGTTGAATCAAAAATTATGATCAGACGTCATTTTGACATAAGTAGAATTGACTTGACAGTTAGGGAGATTTTTCTTGACTTACTTTCCAGTCAACATTCCAATAAAGTTGCCTTAATTGGAAGGCAATTTTTTTGCAGTTGGCCAATCAGATACTAGAAACTTGCCTTACTTTCAAGTCCCTTATAATATATTTTTCATTGACAGAAATTTTCAATGATAGCTATAAACGACCTGTCAAACAAATTCCAATGATTAGTTTAAAGAATGACTGAACATTTTTTTGCTGTATGAGAAATTTCAATGGTTATTGACTATGGTTTGACAGTTGCGAATGTCAAATTAAGTTGACGTTTCTGTTCGATAAGGTAAGTAATCCATCATGATTGGCTTAACACCAGTAAAAAACCTTCCAGTTTGTCGAAATTTTCTATGAACATAATAAATCTGTTAGCTCATTTATTAGTCAATATGCAAAATTACTATTTAATCTGCTGATGGCATAATCGGTCCTAATTGTTATAAAAATAAGGAAGAAGCTAGAGTTATGTTGAATGGCGAGTTTTGTTTCCAAAAATCAATCAGCCAATCATCGACGATATTTGGTTCCAATAAGCCGGAGCATTTTGTCATACAGCAAGAATTGGTCACAACTTTTTTACTATAAGTGGTCCTGTCAACTAGCTCTCTTGTTCGTGCAACTAACTAACTTTCGTAATAGACTTGAGAAATGGAAAGTTGCAGCTTTTACTTCATATTTGAGGAATCGGACAAAGCATTCAAAAACCGTTTGTTAATGCACACCAACACAATTCAAATAAAAACTCAACTTAAATGCATTAACATAACGGGTATTTATTTAGACGTGTGGTTTTCAATCTGGCAATACTTTTTTCGAAGTTAGTCTTTTTGACAACTGTCACTTGATTTTTGGTTAGTTTGGGTTTCTATTTTGTAATGAATAGACTTACTTTTGGCACGTTATTGCTGACATACACGGCTGCAAAAAGTGGTCAAAAAATGGGCCTCTCGTCTTAAACAACCCTTTATTACTCAAACTTAAAATTAAATGGTTAAATTTAGACACACATTTTTTGTCTATCATAAAATAATAAAGAAAAACTATGACTACTTATTTTGCTTTAAAATGTAAATTTCGTTCCTTATATTGACAGTCGTTACTGTCAAACTTGACAACTGAAGGTTTTCATACCACTATTTGCCTTTTGTCACAATATACAAAGGAAAAAAAGGTTTAAAAAGTCATTGCTCCTTTACAGGAATCAAAAAATGTAAAATTTGTTCCATTTAAAAAAAGAATAAATCAATTTCAAAAGAATCTTTTTTCCCAGTCATTGAACTCCATTCCTGTTTTGTATTCAAATATTATTCGTTATATAAAAATAAACATCAAATCGTTATCGTGTATTTTAAAAATGTATTTTTCTTCATTTCCGTTTCATCTGAAGTACTAACCAAATGAATTATTCAATTAATCCTTTTACATCTTAATTTGATGCGCCTGGCAACAATTGCCCTTTTTGTTATCAGTGCGTCGTGCGTTCTCGTAATGTAGTTCATTTTGAGTACAAATGCAAATTTATTTTGCTGATACAAATAACGATTACGAAGATGAAATTACAAAGAAATAGACCACAAGTTATAAAAAAGCCCTATGCTACACTGAGGAAACACACTTTTCAGTGGGATGAAAATTAAAGACGAGAACTAAACGCTAACCAACAAAATGTCAAATTTTTGAAAGAAATAGGCTTGACCTGTCAGTTGATAATTGATAAATATTGAAAATCAGCATTTAACTCCATTTATTGAAAAAAATTAAGCTAATTCAAATTGGTCAATATACATTTTCTCCTGAAACATTGTCAATCATCAAACATCTTATCAATAGGCTGGGTAAGTCTTAAACTTTCAAACTTATCAACCACCATTCGAAACCTGACACAGATGGTAACAAAGGTGATTGTTAAACTTAAAAGTCTCTTTATACCTGGGTATGACTTTGAAAAAATACTTATAGATTTTTCGAATGAAAAAATATAAACCTTGTTTTTTGGGAAGTGCAGTAATACAAGTCCCAATAATACGCTGTACTCACTAAATAAATCACTTTTAATTTAATTTTAATTTGTGGTATCACTGGCATTGTCAAGAAAGCATATGTTTTCCCAAATGTAAATTCTTCAATTTATTTTGCAGGGGTGTGTTCAGAAGTTTCGCCTTTCTCTCGAATTGAATTATTATGAAATATTCATGGAAACAAAGGTTAAAAGTTTTTCTCATTTTCGAATTTGCGCGATAATTGCACGATACAAAAATTGGTTCAATCATAAATTTGGGTTTATAAGGATAAAATTGTATGATTAACTCACATTTGATATATTTTGATTGAAGAAAATTAAATCACTTTCGATTTGTGTCGATGATTGATCACTCGTTTTGACATTTTTGATAATTATTCATGCCAAATCGAAGTTTATTCTCCTGGGTTAGTTCTCAGATTTTAAAAGTATACTTCAATTGTAAGAACGGAGGCTTAAACTTTGTTCTCTATTTGTTTTCAAAATTTGATTAAAAGTATTTGTTGTAAAAATAATGTGAAAATAATAGAAAAGTCTTTGGGGGTTCCTCATATATTTAGTCTAATGTAAGCGGAGCATAACATAGAATAAATATTAACGAATACAATCTTAACTTTTGATTCCTTTTAACATCATTGGCTCAAAATTTTAAACAACCTATTTGTTAATATTGTTAATTTCTTTTTTATTCAAAAACCGGCATCCGAACATGTCTAATAAGAAGTGACAGTTCGTTAAAATGAACAGAGCAATCAACCTTAAACGGACCTATAAAAATTCCCAACTGTAGATGGGGTTATTCCGTCCACTGCTCTTATACCTAATAGTACGTTTCCACCAACAAATAGTCCGAGATTTAAGGCAAGTGATTTAAAATAAATCATGAGGTGTTTCCACCAAAGAAAAGGAGATTAATTTGACGTTTGGTTTATGTCATAACAACCAAACTTCAAATTATTCTCCTTTCGAAAAGAAAAAAAATATGTATTTGTTCACTCATCATGTGTAAGTAATTAGTTTTATTATATTCTTGTACATATTTATTATTTTTGTTTACTTACATTTTATTTCGTCTGAAAGTTGTTTATTGTTTTGAATTTGAGTCATATGGAAGTGAGACAGATAGTTTTTGTTGACATTTCCATCTGTCAATAAACGAAATTGGTGTTTAAATCAGTGGCGATTCCTGGTCATAATTTTAGGGTTAGCTACTGGTCTTCTAGAAAATCAAAATACTTTTTCAAGAATAATAATTCATTTTATTCAAAACGATAGTTCAATAAATATTGATTTTCGCTAAAGGTTCGAGTATACTCTCTGTGTCTTTCCTTATGTGTTTTTTTTAAATCTGTAAGCTTTGGACATGGACGCCCATTATTGACTACTATTAGCTTCTCCGAAAACGATCTTGTTCTAAATGGTTTTTCTAGTAATTGTTCAATTATGGTCTTTGCTTGATAAGTATTGGATTCCATTTCAATTCCTATCAAAATAAAAGTTCCTATTTTTAAACCAATATCATTAAAATAAAGTATCTATTTTTAAACATACAAAGAAGAATCTGTTTAAAACTACTTAGTATAGCCTAAAACTGGATATAATGTGTCCATACACAAGTTATAAAAATTGAAAATTATGATGGTATAGTTATGTATATTGATTGATACATTATTTTATAAATGCCCAAAATTGTTTAAATAATTGTTTTTTAATACATAATTATTTAAATCGAAAATATCCAAAATCCAAAAAAAAATAACAAAAAATAATCTGAATCACCGTCCTTAAGTCGTACAGTGTACCGATTCATACATGCTAAAAGTAAAACAGTCGATTGGAATTCACTGCTCTTTATACTTACAGTGGTTAATAATTCCAACCAGCTAGATGGCCAAAGAATTACAATTCCATGGCTTCAAAGTGAAATAGAAATTTGTATAGAATATAATTATTTGCAAATTAAACTTCATACAATTTTTATTATACTTTTTAATTGAAAAAGAATTGAATTTGATCCTATGCAGGTACATATGTAAGTCGTTATGTTCTCTTAATTTGTTATTTTTTCGTTCTGGTAATGTTAAATTTATCATATAGTTTTCAGTGTTTCTTAAAGAATAAATAAGCAACGAATTACATTTTCATAAAAATCCAAAAAAATGTTGACATTATTGATCATCAAATATTATAAAGACATTATAAGAGCTTGTGACGAAAAAAATTATTGATATTGGTTCATTAGTTCTTGAGTACCCTTCTGAAACAATACCAAGCAATTATTTTTCTATAGAAAGAAATTAAGTTAAGAAAAAAATTAAGGTAAAATTTAGTAAAAATCTTTCGGTTGGTTATTCGATTTTTGGCATTTGTATGGAACTACTGTTATTTTTACTCTTAGAAAAAAAATAAAAAAACGCCTAAAGCGAATCTGCTTAAAACCTTAATTTTCCTTTTTGAACTCAATCGACCCAATAGTAGAGATGAGGGCAGACAGACAGATGGACGCAAGTAGGGGACCCACCCTCTACCATTCTAATGCCTTGTTTGATTAAAATTTCTACCATTCTAATGCCTTGTTTGATTAAAATTTCGAGTTCGAATTTTTTTACGGAACCAATACTCGCCATATATGTACATAGTTCTTATATGTCGCAAGTAAAAATGTATGTATTGTAAATACTTAATTAAAACTTTGAAAAATTACACTTCAAACTGATTTTTATTCATTTGTTTCCAAATTTTGACTTAATAGTTTCACTTGAGCCCGCTTATAATTCTTAGTTGTAAGTAGGTACTACTGTTATTTAAAAAAATGTCTTCCATTAAAAATTAAATGCTTGTTTTGATTTGAGCTGTTCTAAAAAAATCAAGTAGCCTACCCTCTAGCATGTATGAATTGGTATGGAATTATGTTAATAATAATTGCAATAAGAAATATAAACATAAAAATCATACCGATCATAACACATCCAATATTCAACTAATAAAACACTATTTATAATAAAATGCACTTGCTTCCTTTCAAGATAAAAAACGCTTTCACACAAAAACTATTTCTTATTAAACTTTTGAAAAATCCGCCTATTAAACTCAAACACCACCTGTGTTCCATACCAACGACACCAAAAATCAGTATTATCTCTAAAAAGAGCGCTAAACAACGAACATAATTCCTGTCGTAGTACTGGGTCAAGTTCGCTAGCAAACCTCATTTTCACACAAATTAAAATAGATAACACAATTTTCTTCTTTTAAAAACGAATATGATATGATATGAATTTCGACGATCATGTTCGATTCGTCGTCGGTCTTGTTTTTCCTCACATAGTCCATACGATGTATAAAGAAAGGAGACATCAAACTCATGGTTGCGACTCGTGCAACTTGTCTTTTGTGTCAGTTGTGTGCCTTTAATGTGTCGTATACTTCGCCGGGTTATCGCTTTTATTTGCGCTCACCCTTCTGTTTATTTTTATAGGGTTTTTTTCGAATGTGTGCATAAATCTGTGTGTGTGGAATGTATGAAATTTGGTAGCGCAAATTTTTGCGCTGCCCAAAGCCCAATGCTTTAAGATAAATTATTGTATGCGAGTTTTATTTCATGAAATGAATGTATGAAATTTGGTAGCGCAAATTTTTGCGATGCCCAAAGCCCAATGCTTTAAGATAAATTATTGTATGCGAGTTTTATTTCATAAAATGAAGATTTGTAGAAAAGTTGCATATAATGTAACTACAACTGAATTTTTTAACATTATAGTCAGCTGTTGAGTAATTCAATTACCAAATAATATACATATTAGAAAATTATATTTATTCTAAAATTCTTGGTTTAGCGCCGCTAAACCAGCTAACTATGAGGAATCGCCCCTGGTTTAAATGGGTCGGTTCAACAATTATTCTCCGAAAAAAAGTTTGTTTGATTTGACAAACTAATGTTTCCAAGTAGATTTCAATGAGTTTTATTTGAAATCTTCATTTGAGGAGATTAAAATTTGTATGGTAAATCTTCGAGATTTCAAGGAGATTTGTGACAAATCTAGCTAAATCTCGGTTTAGTGCCCGGTGGAAACGTAGTATTAAGATCTTATAAGATTAATTGTACAGATGTCATATGGATTTATCAAGTTGCTTAAAGTTAAAGTAGCCGTTCCCTGATTTTAACTTTAGTAAATTATTGTGAAAAGATAGTAAGATGTTAAAATCGTTGAAATTAGATTTATCATCTTTTAAGGTTAGTAAATATGCTAAAAATAACTTTAAGATTTTACTAAATTGTTATTTTACGCCATTGGTATTTCAAAAATATGAACTCTTTAAAATAGAACATATTCATTTAACTCTTTAATCTTTATAGCGTATATCGAAAATGAGTTCATTCGCGAGAACAAGTCTTTGAAAAAATGCAAAGAAAATAACAAATATTTTTTTTAAATAGTTTAAACATTTTAATTTTGTTCCGTGTACCTACCCTACATATATTTGTATTTTATAAGCGTATACATATATCAGGGCTAAGAATTATGCAAATCTTATATTCTGCAAGATATATGCATATGTTTTGAGAGTGAATACATCAATAAAACATTTGAAAGGAAGAATACATTTTCGTGCAAATTTAATCACAAGCAAAAGTTCAATTGAACGGGTTAAAGACCTAGGATTGTTTTTCCGAGATGAGGCCGTTTACTTTTCAAGACTTTGATTATATTTTATAAAAAATAGAATGCTAAAAACTAAAATGAATTAAAATAAAATTGGCAGCTTTAAGTTCAGAGCAAAAGCTGTCAATTCCTAGTTGACGCACAAATACGTCAATGCATTACTCGTATGTACCTTAGTTCTGTTTGTTTATTGTTGGTGTTTTTTTTTTTTATTGAAAAAAGAGAAAAAATCAAACTCACTGTGTTACTTTTCACCTGTCAACTTGACAGCTAAAACAATTTTGTTTTTATCTGAGATTTATTTATGCATACATACGTAAAAGCCTTTAGTTGGGTTGGGACTTTGCTTTGCTTATGTCAATAATTGATGTCATTTTCTTTTGAGTGACATGGAAAATCGTGCCAAAATATTGTCATCTGATTTAACAAGCTTTTGATGTGTTTTGTTGTTGTTGTTGTTTTAAATTTATTTTGTTTCTGCAGAAAAAAATTATCGATGTTCCTTGCACGCGGCACATCAAAAATTCCCAGCTATTAATGGCAGTTCTTATAGTTGCAGGAGGAAAGGTGTACAAGTCGAGTATACTACATAATACTTGCTTCTGGCAACGGAATATAACGGAATTCTCGACCGGCATACTCGCCAGACTGCTTGGTGCCAACAAATCATTAAAACGTAAACTCAATACAGAAAAGTGTTAAAGGGGTTTAAAGCAAGCAAGGGGTGCCGGCCGTTGCCGTATAGCCATTATGTGTATATTGGGGTTGGTTGTGCTGTGGTAAGTAAAATAAATCACATTCTTCTGGCCCCACCACCGTACCGCACCCCTTCGGCATTCACTTCAGACATTTAGCTCATTTAATTTAATTTATTTGATTTTTTATTGATTTTGAAAGACTTATCACCGAACGTTCGAACGTTTTTAGTCGTTCTCGTTTGGCTTTGGCCGTTGTCGTCAGCAGTGTCCAACAAATCGACAGGTTCTGGTGCAGACACCTCGAGTGGCAGTGGGTGATGTAACATCGTTTTTGCTGTTGCTGCATGTTGCATTCTCCTTTCTTTCGACGAGGGGGTTGGTGAGGGTGAGGGTGAGGTGACATGGTTGAAGCGTTGAAAGCAAAAGCTGTAAGACTTAATATTGTTTACTATACTTAGAAAGTGGGATGGAGATGGGGGATGTATTTTAAGGTTGGAATGGTAGAGCTGGGAAAACGCTGAATAACAATAGGTCGTATATATTTACATGAGGTAAGCAACAAAATTAAATACATTTTTGTTCCTTTTTCTGTGGTTATTTATGAAATAAAGAAAAATAGATTCCACTACAGTTCCCCGTTCGTTTATGTGGGGTAGATGATTATTTTAACGAGGGTTGTTCGAGACCGAAAGTCGGTTTGCGATATATATACATAGCTTCAGAAACTATCTAGAGGTATTTATACGAGTATACCCTGAACTATGTATATATCCACTATGCTAAGAAATGAGAATAATATCGTACGATTGCTTTTGGCTGATGTAATTTTTAAAAATGTATTTTTCTGAATGCGACTCAGCGAGGCAATGCGGTGGTAGAGAGGCGATGGGGTGATATTGTTATTGTCGGTTGTAGAACAAATATTATTCGGTGTTGACAAAGGGTAAAAACGTTAAGAAAGACGCGGTGTCGACAGCCAAGGACAAGTCGTATAATTCGATTAGAAATTGCTTTGCAAGACTTAATAGTTTTTTGTTTCTATTTGTTTGTTAATTTTTTTGAGATGGAGGTCTTATGCCAAGCCAAAAACAATACTGATGTTTTGGTTGAACGATTTCTTTGAATTAAAGTGGATGACATCAGATTTATTCAAGGCCATATTTTACAAAAATAATTGAGTTTGTCGAAAATTGTATTACACCTCTGTGCCATAACTGCTCAGGAAAATTGCAGATTGAAAAAAGTCATTGTTATACCTAAAAAAGGTAAGCGAACAAAAAAACAGAAGTAACATCTTAGAGACCAATATTGATTGTAAAATCATGGCAAAAATATTCAAAAACCTGATACTGAAAATCCTCAACAAAATAATAGAAGATATACGATTTATTTTGAGACATGAGTTTGGATTTAGAAACAAATATTTCACGATAGGCCAAGACCAACATCAAATTAATGATGTGGTAGAAAGGCACTTGAAGAAAAGCAAGTGTGCTTGTGGCTATATTCTTAGATGTTGATCAAGCCTTTGATAAGGTTTGGCTCTTGGGACTTGAGTACAAACTGCATAGGGAACTTCCCAGACAGTAATACGAAATACTGAAATTATATGCTACCAACCAAGTCTCTTGAGGACGGTAAGACCAAAATTAGTCGGAACTAAAGCAAATTGAAGTTGGTGTACCACAATGAAGTGTCCTAGAATCAACCTTTTACCTTTATTGAAAAGGGATAGTAGGCCGTGGTGAAAAAAGCCCTTACGTAGGCTTCACAAAAATTGGAAAATTCCATGGATAAAGTAAGTTATTGGACGCAAAAATTTCGCATCAAACTAAACGAAACAATATCGATTCATATGAACCTTACAAACAAAAACGAACACAAATTCCAATTTTCTATAACCAATACAGATGATACTACATGCTCCACTACTGTCAAATACTTTGAATTGACTTTGAATGCAGAGCTTAAATGAAAAGGGTGTATTTAAAAGGAAAGAGAAGAGTTTAACTTAAAGAACAGAAGAATTTACTGGTGTCTAGGAAAGAAAATTGGCCTATCTATCCAGATCAAACTAATGTTATATAAGCTAGTATATACTGAAAAACCACCTTTGAACATATAGCATCGAACTATGGAGCTGCACAAAGGAAATAAATGGCAAACTTATGATGGCAGCGTATGATGAGCTCGTTAAGCTCTGAACTTGATAAAATCAAAAACCTTGTAGAATTTAATGATTTGAAAACTTAATGCTGTCTTCTGTCACAAAAGCTTAACCCTTCCCCAATTGTCACTATCCATGAGTGACACTCGCATCGAGAAGATTGAACAGCTTTAAGTTCTAGGTATGTGCGTCACAAACAATCTCTTGTAGTGTCATCAAATATTCGACTTCACCAAAAATTCTGCTAAGTGTTTAGGTGTTTTCCTTCAATGCAAGAAGTTTATTAATACTTCTGATCTAGCTAGAATCTATAAAGCCTTTATTCATCTGAAACTTGAGTACAATTCCCATATTTTAGAAGGTGCTCCAATAGCTCACTTGATTATCTTGGAAAGAATTCGAAGGAGAGTAATACAAATTATAGGTGACCTGGTCTAACTCAAACACTTGTATCTCTTGATGTAAGGTTTCATGTCTATCATTATTCTGTCACTATTTTAATAAACAATACTCTAGCAAAATAGTCAGTTGCATTCCTCCCTTCAAACAATTCAATTGTAATACCCGTTCTTCTAGGAATGCTCACCAGAATAAACTTTAGCCTAATTTCGAACGT
Organism: Eupeodes luniger; assembly: GCA_951509635.1. Taxonomy (NCBI): domain Eukaryota; kingdom Metazoa; phylum Arthropoda; class Insecta; order Diptera; family Syrphidae; genus Eupeodes; species Eupeodes luniger. The sequence continues at coordinate 2,210,513 of OX608073.1, forward strand.
AATACTAAGCACAGAGATTCTTTTTTTAAGCCACACTACACGAATGTGGACTGCTTTATCAGGCTCAATGTATTCCAATACGCAGATATTAAAAACGAATGTGCATCGGTACCTCCTTTCTAATCCTATCCTCCTTTAATAATAATTGCTCGTATACTGCGTTTAATCATTATAATTGTATTCATATTCCCTTGAGTGCCATGGGTACGGAGCTCGAAATGGTTTTATTGAGCTTAGAAGAAAAATTAATCGGTTTGGGTCAACAAAAGAACTAAGTGTGTCTTACTCTCAACCTGACACCCACTGGAACCTAACCTAACCTGTGCCATAATAAACTTTGTTTCTTGTTAAAATTCCGTCTTAAATATTATTAGTTTTTTCTTAAAATTCTAAGATACTTTGCAGTCTTAGGATTTTACTAAGAGATTTTACTTAGATCCAAATGAGCATATTGCCAATGAAGCTAAATTGGCGTTCCACTAAAAAGATTATTATATTATTATATTTAAAAGAAATTTTTAAAGCATACACCACTTTTTAACTTGTTTATAAATTAAGTTTTTAAAAGTTACACTCGCTGTCCTTACTCACAAAAAGCCAACTTTTTACCTAGAAAATAAACGTCTACCTTGAGAACAATAATTAAAAAAAAGAACACAACCAAAACCTTCATGCTAAATTCCACAAAACTTGCATTTACTTATGTAAATCTATAGAAACCCAAAGTATGATAAATCCAAAATGAACCGCCTTCACCTACAACAACAGAGTAAGACGAACGTTTTACAAACAAAAAAAAGCTGTCATCCATCATCTGAATTACTGATTCACAAAGTGCCGCACTTATGTCGAGCAGTTACATTCTTTAGCTAGGGTATAAATTTGAATTTGAAATAAACCCATTCCCACTTTCTTTAAAGCCCCATATGAACGGTCTCAACTCAAAACCCTATACCAACCTCAAACCCTTTTTCTGTATAGCCAGAGGCTGAAACTAAAAATTGAGAGAAGAAAAAAAAAGTGGAAACACAGCGGAAGAAACTAAAGCAAACGAAACCAGTAAAAAAGACAACGACGACAACGTGAACGACAACGATGACAGATCAGGGTTATTGTTCGATGTTGCCATGTGCACTAAATATTCAGGAAGAAGGCCTCTCAACTCGAACGTTTCTAAGCTTCTTCAAATACCTTTTTTTTTTTCATTCCTCTGCATTTCTTGTCTTCTTTTTTGAGCTTTTGAATATATACCAGTATGTGTGGTGAGATGTTCAATGATACACTAACTCCATCTAGGTTCCTCACCTATGCATCACAAGTATTCATAGAAAAATAGAAATCTCACCCCCAGAGGCAAAGCTATCGCCTCGAAGGAGACGGAGCCGGAGAAGAAGACAGAAGTGAATAAACATTTTGCATTTATAAATAATTTTTGTTTATTCCCTCCTTTTCCTTGTACCTACCTATCGCCTTCACCATCACCACCGCCATCGCTATTACAGTCTTTGGTTCATCATTTTTCTTTTAGAAGAGGGTGAGAAGGGCTAGCGATGCAGAGGTGGGTGAATTTAAATCAATGCTTACCAATCCACCCCGATGCACATTCAAAGGCATGAAATGAAATGCACGAAATATCCTTGAAGAGTATAAGGAACTCTTGCTCGAAAAAGTTTCTACATATTCGTATAGTCCTCATACTCATCAACATCCCCTGCTAAAACAGAAAGGGAGGTGAACGGGCTACAGTATATCGTTTAGCTTGGATTCATAGCATATTTTTTTTCGTTCGCATTCTGCCCATTCGTTCCCCACTTTTGTACACATTTCAATATCAATTCAGAAAATTTCCTCTGACATATTGCATAAAATGTTTTTAAATGCAACAAATACTCAGAGAAGCTTTCATCACGTTTCATGCATTATGAGTGTGAAAGACAGTCGTATTTTATAGGTTCGGGTTGGAGCTTGGGCATGGGTTTTGATACCACATTGGATGGATGGGTGGAATTTTAGATATGGAAAATATTGGATGATTATTTTACCAAGGATACCTACATTTGAGTTGTTATTCTTAGATACCTATTATATATCTACACAAAAAAAACTATGTTAAAAAGTTTTTGAACACAGGTCTTAATAATGTGACAGTGGTGTTAAAAATGGTTGTTAAAAAGAACAAAATGTAATACTATTTTTGAAATTTTTTTTGACACTTACTAAAGTGTCCCTTCAGGTTTCGAAAATCTTCCATCGACCAAATCTTCACTTTACACCAAATCCTTGCGAAGACCCAAGAATACAAAGTCAATACACATCACTCCTTCATCACCACTAATAGGTATAACTACGAGGTGCTCAAAAACTTCATGTATCTGGGCACTGCTGTTAGTTTTGCAAATGACAACAGTGCTGAAATCAACCGTGTAATAGCTCTTGTTTGTTGCTATTTCTTTGGACGAAGTTAGCAATTAAGAAATATGGCCCTTTCATGAAGTACCAATTGCCAATTGGCAAACTAGCAGTCGGAGACGCTACAACTATGAACTACACGAACTGCGACTTGCCACTAAGCTACTCATACGCCAAGGAGTATACATTACTTATTCTGATTATTTTTATTTAGTTTTAGTGAATACTCATACCAAAAACTTAAAGCTCGAAGTTATAACATGGATTGTAAGAGACTACAATCTTTTGTGAATGCAATCATTATAAATCATTTATTAAATTCAACAAAGATTGCATTCATTAACTATAATGCGATTGGGATTCAAGAGTTTGCAAAGATTGCAATCACAGTTGCATTTTTAAGACTTCATTTTCATTCATGCACTTAAAGTTTATTTAGTTATTTATTTTATTTTTTCTTATCAATAAAATATTAAAAAAAGAGGCTGGGATGAGACCAACACTGATAACTTTCCATCCCGTCTGTCGATTTGTCTTGCTTAAAAATTTGTAGGCTTTCTTGTTTTTTTAAAAAAGTTGGCAATTCAATTATTCTTAAAAAATTAAAAATTACCAACAATATTTTACATATTATAATGAAATAGTTTGATTTCAAAATCTATTTTTGTCCAGATTTTCAGTCTAAAACCAATTTTTACCAATATTAGTAGCATTTCTTAAAAGTTTTTATTTCTTATTAAAACAAATACAAAAACCGAACATCAATTTTTACCAAATTAGCCTAGGTACTTTTCTTTGTAGATTATTTTTTTTAGGAAAAAACTTTGTTTGATTTCAATAAAAAATTTACTGAATGTTGAAAACAATATTTTCTGTGAGATAAAATTAGTTTCAAGCCAATATTTTTAATTTTTGAAAAGATATTTGAGTCGAAAGTACATTTTTACCAAGTTTTAGTAATGTTTTTTTTATGTTTTCATTTTTTATAAAAAAACTGTCAATTTGATTTTTCTCAAAATTGTATTAAATGTTGAAAACAATATTTTGTATAAGACAACATTAGTTTAAAGCCATAACTTCAAATTTTTGAAAAGATATTTGAGTTGAAAATCATTTTTTACCAACTTTTAGTAATGTTTTTTTTTAGGTTTTATTTTTTATAAAAACTGTCGATTTGATTTTTCTCAAAATTTTTACCCAATGTTGAAAACAATATTTCTTATAAAACAACATTAGTTTAAGGCCATAATCTCAAATGTTTGAAGAAATATTTAAGCTGAAAATCAATTTTTAACAACTTTTAGTAGGTAATGTTTTTTTTTGTTTTTATGTTTTATAAAAAAACTGTCGATTCGATTTTTCTCAAAATTTTACCAAATGTTGAAAATAATACTTTTTATAAAACAACATTAGTTTAAAGCCAAAATCTCAAATTTTTAAAAAGATATTTGAGTTGAAAATCAATTTTTACCAACTTTTAGTAATGTTTTTTTTTTTAGGTTTTAATTTTTTATAAAAAAAACTTGGATTTGTCTCAAAATTTTACGAGATATAAAAACGTTATTTTCCGTGTCATAAAATTATTTTTGAAATAAAATCATTTTTGTTCGTAAAATATTCGAGGTGACAATTATTTTTTTTAATTTATAGAAAAAACCGTCAATTGGATTTTTTCGAAAAATATACTAGTTTGGTATCACGTTACAATATATAATTTTAAAGTTATTTCAAGTCTCTAGCGTTATTAGTCCGTGAGATATTTTGGGTTAACCAAAATTTAATTTCAAAACACTGCAATAAATACTGACTCTGGTTCTAGTTCTAAGCCAATGTGTCATTTTTTGTGTAATTAGTGGATCAGAGCCTTAAAGACCTAATGTCTGAGCTTTACCTTGCTTTTGCCAGAATAACCCTCTTTTTATGTTGAGAATTAAATAATTCTAGTATCCGAATATACATATGTACATGACCAACTCTGAATTTTTGTCAAAGTTTCGTATACATAAACCACTGTATTTCGTAAAACTTCTCCCATATATAATAATAATACAAAGCAGTCGAAATTAAAGGAAATAATGAAAAATGACTTCAATAACCTCCCCCTGTCTCTTGATTTAAATTTATATTCATCTTTTTTTTGTTTAACATCTAAGTTCAATGTAGCCAGGTTAGCCAAGCAATTGAACAGAATCGGGCCATTCATCCTGCACTTTCCACAAAACCGAACTGAAACAAAATTCTGTCAGTCGACTCATCTTGTAACACACAAACCTTAAATAAGTTCAAAAACGGAATATGAAATCCCCCAAAGGGAGTCCGTCCAAACAAACAAAAAAGAAGAAGCATACCCAACTCATACAATTCACGCAAAAAGAAAAAAAATCGTTGCAACTAGAAAGTTCACTACACCCATCAGCCCAGGCAAAACTACTGACAGAGCATATGCAAAGTTGAGGAGGTGGAGGTGGTGGTGTTTGGGTGAAGGCTTAGTTTAACCCATTCACAATATTTTTAGTTTGCCCTAACTATAGCCCACTAAGTGCAGTACGGTTATGGCAACAGAACAGAAGCAGCAGGTACCGGCACCTACATAATACAGTACATACGATGGGAAAATATACCGAACATTGTGCCTAGCAACAGCAGAACTATCAGTTCAGCCAGCAACAGGGAGCAATAGCATTGAATGCGCAACAACACCCCCACAACACCAGCTGCAGCAGTAGCAGCAGAATTGAAACCCCAATAACCACCGCAACCATCACCACTTTTTTCATCATCATCATCATCATCATCATTAGTAAGAAGAGCGACAGACCGGTAGACCGGCAAAAATAGGTTTTTCTCTATATTTTAATCTATCTATCTCTTTTTCTCTTGTGGATAGTGTCGCATGCGGTCGGGTGACGAATTTATTTAGTGCACCAGATCCCATCCAACGGTACTAGTAGCAATGAAAAGAATTATAGTTTCTCTAGAGAAAGAGATAGAGAGAGAGAGAGATTGACAGAGTTCCCAGTTGGGCGCCATTTCACCAAACACACAAAACTATCCCCACCCAAGTTGGTTTTGGTTTTGGTGTTTGTGTTTTATTTTTACTCTTTTTAAAAACTCGATGGGAATGATAAGCCTTCCTTATAGAAAAAAGTGCAACTTTTTAACGCTTTTCGGAATACATACTACTCTTTGCTCTGCAAGGAACGGGGACGGGAATGGCAATGGCAACGGGAATGGGAACCTCTCTATCTCTAGCAGAGCTATGATTCGTGTCTCGTTTTTCATTCTGCTGATCTCGTTGAATGGATGAATGCATCTCTTTCCGTGTGCAGCATGATATTTTTCCTGCATTTTCGAGGTGAAGTGGTAAGCTAGCTATACAACAAGATGGCAGCTTGCGGCTCACTGTTGCCGGGGAATAAAAAGAAGTATCTCATGATGGCTTTCCTTAGCGGAATAGAAATAATCCCGGAATGGGGGTATTCGAAAAATGCTTCAGTTTTTGTAAACTTGCAAACATTCAGGCAGGGTGTATACTGTATAGTTAGCTGAGAGGGAGTGAGAAAGCAATAGAGCGGACAGAGGGCGAAAGCAAAGTGAATTTTTCGCAGACAGAAGAGAAGACTAACCAAGAGTTGAATCCTTGCGTTGAAATCGCTCCTGGACAAAATGATTTCTTTGGATTTCCGCTCTGTAGCCAGTTTCTTTTGTATATGATTCTGACCGGGACCGGGACCGGGTGCTTGTACTTGTGCCTTGCTGTTGGATCCTGTCCTGGCTATTCAAAAGAAGTTAATAAGTGCTATAGGAGGTGTAAGTGGGAGTGAAAATGATGAGGTATGAGAATAAGCACAAGAAAAAGAATGAGAATGAAGTCGAGGAAAAGTAGCAGAATGATTGAGCTTTTGTTTTATTTCTGCCAGCTATAAAATTTTCTGTAGGATGCGGTTTCTAATTAGGAACTCATTAGTTGTTTCTATGCTTTATAGGGGTTGATGATATTGGGGGTGTCTTCCCATCGCACATCGCAGCTGAGTATTTATTTTCTCTCTCTCAAGCACGATAGTGAGAGAAGACGCAAATGTTACTTTACTTGACGGTAACGGTAATGACAATTTAATTGGCCGGACTAAATGAGGGAATAATTTTTCTTCTTTCGCTTTCATACTTTTATATTACACCAAATATTTCTCTATACAGTTTGGATGAAAGGCATTTGAAATGGATTTATGGATTATTAAGATGAAAATGAAACAAAATAGTAAAAAATGAAAATACACTCATTATCCCACTCCTGAAAAGAATATGCAAACATGAAATTCGAATTGGTCTGTCCCTTAGGATTCATAAAGATATGAGCATTGTACATCAGGGTGCTTTTTTTTTGGGCGACTATTTGTGTTTTTGGTTCCATTGTGGAATTTTGTTGCAAATGTCACAAGCAATTCCGTTAAAATTTGAGCCCACCTCATTTTAAGTTTTCCCATATAAAAAACACGTAATCTTGAAGCTTTTTTCTTCAAATTTCTAAGACTCCGAGGTATTTTATAAGCCGTGTTTTTTTGGTAACACTCAGTTAGTGCAGTAATACAAAAACCAATTGATGATTGCATTTTTGTATTTGGCATCACTGGCATCGTCAACAAAGCACAGGCTACTTCAAATGTCAACTTTGCATTTAAACGCTGGTCCAAGTTTTTCTCACTTTCACATTTCATATGCTTCACGATTGATCACTTATTTTAATGAGTGTAAATGACGTTATCGGCATTTATTAATTTTAAAGATTTAAGGTCTTTAATATTAGTAAATAAACTGTGAAAAACAATAGACCGTGTAAGCTGTTTAGGCCGCTAACAAAAGTACCAAACCGAAATTGAATCTCTTGAGCATTATATCGCCTATCAGAAGGTGTTTCTTAGATTTGAACGCTCTTCAAAAGTGCTCATTGCGGTTTATCTTTAACTATCACCAAGAAATTTCTCATTTTTCTGCCATTATCTTAAAAACCACATGATCCACAGAACAACAATGCAGAAACAATTATAAAGAAAATGTATTTTCCTAAGAAAAAGTCCTTAGCAACATATCACTAATATTCAAGGTTTTCGAGATATTAGTTGTTGAAGTTTAAGTAGCATTGAATTCCCGTACATTTTAAAACCAAATTTAAGAAAATATCGTAAGCTTCAAAGCAACTAATGTCTCGAAAACTATAAACCTTAGTGGTATTGTGCTGAGGACTTTTTTATAGGAAATTGAATGTCTGTTTTCTACAGCTTTTCTGTAGTCTGGCCTTTTTTGAGATATTGGCTGAAAAATCAGAAAACAAAAATGGTTAAGCGGCCCTCACCACACTGTTGAGATTTCTGTTTCTGAGATTTCAAACAAATTTTCACCCTGTGATCGGTAACAATCGACAAAAAAAAAGCACCCTAATATAGAAAGGTATGTTCAGTTCAGCATAGATTAGAAAAAAAAAGTCTTAAGCTCTTTCATTTAAATAGAAGAATAAATAAGTCAAATAAATTGACCATTACACACCTGCATACAGGTGTACAGTGTACACTCCAGCTTTATGGCCGGCCCCAAAAAAGGACATTTGAGAAATTTACATTAAACTCTACCACAGAGTTGCCATTCTAAATGCAAATCAGAAGCAATAAAAATTCGTTCCTAAAGCTCCAAGATATACATTTTTTGTCGTTTGTTTCGAGTTCCACTTTGGTTGTTCAACAGAGAATACGAGGCTTGGTTGGTTATGAAAATAATGCATTCGACTTGACCACTAGCGAAAAATGGCAAACGTAAAGGTCACTTAAATCCAATTTCTTTCTTTTTTTTTTCTCTCTTGTGGAAGTCAAGGTAGACATCTTTTTGTAGACATCTTTGGTATCACTCATCCCAAACGGGCCCGCTTCTCATAACGACCGACCGGTGGCGGCGCTACTGACCAAAAACTTTGGTTGTGGTGAACAATCACCATTTTCCAGGTTAGAATTTATAGCTTTAAAAACGGACACATTTACCGTCCGTTGGCCTTCTTCGAGGACATTATTCATAATTACCCAGGATATTCCAGCCAGCAGAGAGGTTTGTGTTTTGTGTTGTCCAGTATAGACCACCATCACCACCACCGCCGCCGTTATTATTGAGAGCAAACGAAGAAAATAAAGTGGTCGGTGTGGTGTAGTGTGCTCACTTAGAAATGAGTTTCCGCCAGAAACATGTGCTCACCGACGATTTACTACAAAAATTGTTATTTATAAGGCACTGATGGTGGTGGCTTGACACCCAACTTAAAACAGGGTTTCTTCATACTATTTTAAAGTCCCCCCCCCCCCCCTAACAGCCGGCTTCTATTATTTTTCTTATCCTATCCTTCAACCTAGGGCCATCCACTTTTGAACGGCGGGCGGGCTCACAGAGACTATAGAATTTAAAACAACGAGAAAAGGAGAAGGAACCTCATCCTTAAAAAAAAACACTGATGGTGTTTAGGAACTAAATTTCGATTTTTGGTTCGTGTTAAACGAAAATTGATAAAGATCGTAAAAGAACTAACGGGTAAAAAGTGCAGCACAAAACACCATGAAGAATCTACAACAACTTTATCTAGGTCCTCGAAGGATAAATTACATGATTTTCGCCATCACACATTCTCGCAGCGCAAACATCAGAGACTATACTCGTATATCTAACAGCTATGAGTACAAGTCCCTATATAGTACCTATACAGTGCCCTTTTGGTCTGATGCAACGGAATTGGTAGCGAGCAAGCGAGCGGTATGAAATTTATAGCCAAACGTCAGAATGAAATTACAAAATTGTGCTGTAGGACTGCAGGTCAGATACCATGGCGTGGGTTATTCAGCTAGCAATGTCCGACGGAAGGGAAGGTTTTTGGAATGTTAAGGAAAGGGCTTGGCTCGGATATTGAGAGATGTTGTTTTTCTTCTTTTTTTCATTTTCTCGTTTGGGGACGTTGTCTAGCTGCTTGCATTAAGGTACTTTGGGTTTTTTGGGTGGGTTTCGAGCTTACCGAAAATTGGGCTTCACAAATTGGGTGGCAGAGAATGAAAAAAAATGTTGATTATTTTTCAGTAAGTGATGATTAATGGTGACTTACTGGACTTTGGAGTTTTCGCATTATAAAAAGGGTGTTGGACAGACAGACAGTCAGTCTTTGTGATAAGTAATAAAGGATGCTGATTTCAGACAGCAACAAAAATTACAAATTGATTTAGTTATCGGCGATGATGATTTTTTATAAATGAAGACAATTTTACTCTGGTGTCCTGTCAAAGATTGATTATTTCTTACAGCAGTTGTCAGCAGTTGATCTTAAAGGCAAATACTTTTTGAAGTACAAATAAGTTAAAGCTGTAATCTATGACATAATTTGCAGTTTAATATATTACTATCCGTGTTTTTAAACACAACATTCGCAGTAGAAGCACTGCCGATATACATAAATGGTAAAGTGAAATCCTGCTATTGATACAGATTAGATTTTTATACTAGTATCGAAATCATTTTTCGAGTTTTCGAAGGATGTGTTAATAGAGTGGGGTCCAACGCACAAATAAATCACTATGATGTCACTCAAAATTAAATCTGACATTCCAACTTTTGTATTTTTCCGATTTTTGTATAGTAATTCATTATTGAATACAAATCTATTGCCCATGTTCTGCATTTCACTTATTGTGAATACACTTTGCGAAAGTGAATTTGGGTGTTCCACAATTCGTTATTGTGAATTGGATTTTCGAACATGCAAATTAATGTTTTGTATTTCGGTTTGTTCCATATTTTGAACGCATTCAAATCACATTTTTCATTTCTGTGAATTGATCTTTGATAGCTTCCTTCTGCTAGGAATCGGAGGGTTGCAGCAAGTTTTTGAATTGAAGGAATCGATGAAGGTATTATAAAAGGTTCTATTCCCCTTAGAACATATAAAAAAGCGTCTTTGCTTAAACTAAAATTGCAATGAAAGCTTAAAAGAGGAAATCAAGAATTTACTTTATTTTTCAGACCAATTCTACATAATTTTCACACACTTACATTGTGCCAGGTAAATCCAATATATTTGACTTGTCTCTCAAAATTCGTCTTCCTATTTTTCCCCTTGAATTCTGCTTCCTTTTTTCACTTAAAATTGCCAATAATATTGCATCCATCTTCAAAACAGCAAAAATTTCACTTCAGAAACAAAATAATAATAGATGATCCTTCAGTTCTGACAGTTCGAAGCAATTTCGAAGTTTTCGAAATCGATCGAATTGAAGAACATGCAATTTCATTTCACGTGATATTGAAAAGTGATTTCAATTCATTTTCGATCGAAATTCGGAACATGGGCGTATATGTATTTCTTGAATTTTCAGTATTGACATAAGTAAAATGTACATATCTGGGATGTATTCTAAAAAGTTCGTTTGTTATGGTGTAAGCACACTTTATGAATGGAAAAGTTGAATTTAATTTGATGAGAGGACTATAAACACAAAAGAACATCAGCTGTATTATTCTTAAAATATAAATTATAACGAATAATAATACAAATAAGTGACTAAACCAAAACTTGCTTCGTAACTTAAAAACAGCCAATTTTGTAAAAAAAATTAAGTTTTCAAAAAAAGGAGGAGTTCAATCAATTTACAACAGATACATACTTTCATATAAACTAAAGAATTTAAGCTTCTAGTTAAATTTCAGAATTTTTAAGTAATGAATGAAGTTGATAGTCACATTTTAATAGTCAAATGTGAATGCCACAAAGATTCCATAAAGTCAATAGAGAAAAACGTATGGTAGCTCTATTCTTATTGCGACAGAAACGTCATAGTTTTTGGAAAATAACATTCATATTTTTATTGCGACAGCTATCATTGACACAGATCAAATTGGTAAGTCAAAAATTAGTCAATTGGCCAGTTTATTTTTCTAGGATCTCAAACATTTCCGTATTTTCAGATATACATACATATATGTACTGTACATACATACATAGCTGTCAGAAATCTGAGAACACAACTTTTATGATTCGATTTCTCAAAAACTCTATCGCACAATTTAAGAAAGGATTAAAAGAAATGCACAGCTTTTTTTATGGATAAGTAAGAACGAATTGTGAATTATGTTTATATTTCATTCTCCTGCTCTGTCAAACCGTCTGAGAAAATTCTCAGAAATCTTAGAAATATAAACTAGCTAAATGTATGTATGCATAATGTAAATAGGAATGAAAGTCCATTGAAAATTATTCCGATAAAAATGAAGACAAAGCAAATATTGTATTTATTTTCAGTTTTCAAGTTAATATCTTACTTTAAACACATCAGAATTTGCCCTGAATTTACTTAAATATTGTATAGAGTAATATTGTGTAAAAAAACAATCACCCAGAATGAAACCGAATAGTTCAACTCTTCGGACTCAGGTTAAGATCCCTACATTCTTAACCAGATTTAAAACATTTTCCCTTATAAACCAATTGCTGCTAAAAACTTGTTCATTTAAGGCCAGGTAAGCACTTTAAAATTCTTATTCCCATTTTAATACTTTTTGAACACTGTTATGAATTTCTGATAAATTCGTTAAAAATTGATCCCAATTTTCAATGTGAGCGGTAAATTGATCCCAAGATTAGATGTGTTGTGTGCGTATAAATTGACTTTTAATCGCTCTTTGAGTTCTCTACGCTTTTTTCTGTTATTTTATATGCAGTTTTATTTTATTCAGCAGACCCAACTTTAAGACCCAGCTAATAGACATAAGCTGGATTATTGTACATAATTTTGTAAACAATAAGCGTCAACCAGAAAACATCACACTTTTTCAACGATAGCGCCATCTGTTACACGTTAAGAAAAATTTCGGATCTAGTTTGCAAAATGGAAAACATGAAACCAAATGAAATATAAATTATTCTTATATTTTCTTACCGTTTCCTCTTTAAAATTGTCCATTTTATAAAGTTGTGGTGTGAATTTCGCAAATTTGTTTACAATTTAATTTTAAACTAATCTGACAAATGTTAAATTGTACTGACTTTCAAATATAAAAATTGAACTATTTCTGGAGTGTGGACATGTTTTTTGTTGGAAGTACTGTACCATTATATTGAATCCCAAAAATCACGGATATTCTTAACATTGACATTGACACTTAAGAGGTTTACATGAACATACTAGATGTCGCCCTCAAATCTTTCCTTCTGAGATTTCTTGTTTAATTTAAATACGGTGATTCCACATTAGTCTAAAAGGTTTATTTAAATTTATAAACACAGCAGAGAACAGATTTGGGTTGTTCATTCTACATTGTTTATGTGCGGCTGGAAAAGGAATCTCTACATTTAGTTGTACGTCAAAAATGAATCTGATTGGTTAACATATTAGTATACAAGTATCAGAAGTATTAGAAGTGTTTTAGGTGGAAAATTGCAACCGGATACTTTGATAAAACATTGCTTATACAAAGAACGAAAAAACAACGAAAGATAAGTAAACAGAGATAAACTTAAATAAACAATGTTTATTTCTAGTTTTTGTTTTAAAATCTGTGTTTTTCATACCATTTGAAATAAAAATGATACACAGATGTGAAAGTTATTTAGCATTCTTCAATACAATTGTTTGAGATTAAGAAGTTTTTCACTTAAGGGAGGATTTCGTTTTATTTTATGACCTTTCTTATTACAACTTTCTCTGTGTGTTGGAAAACTATAAAATGTATATTCCTAAATTTATTGAAATGAATTTATTAGAACAGTGATTTAAGGCTTTAACTTTGTTGTAAGTAAAAATATGCCTTGGTTTTTTTTTTGTACCAAAACATTTTTATATACCCACCAAACTTATAGAATTTATAAAATATTCAGGTAAAATTATTCCTTAAGGACCAATTAAATGATTACAGTAAGGAATACCTCATACATCTGCAGAAACACAGCACTCTGATTATTTTTAAATTGAGCAATTTATTTGCCATTAATATATTTTAACCTACAGAAATGAAGATACACTTCTCGGAGATTTTAGTCTTTTTTGGACCATAAAAGTTTCTTCTTCTTTTTTTTATTTAAATTTTACCATCAAGAAACCCTCGCCGGATTAATTTTAATCCATCACTGATTAGAAAAGTTTTCTGTACTCTTATGTCCTTAGCACATACAGCACAAAAAAGGCATAAATATAAGGAAGCGGAAGAAGAGTCTTGCGTCGACTATGTTTATAAATTTTGTGGTCCACCGAATTGCCGGAAAAAGTTTTTCATTTTGTACTTAGTTTAAGCTGTTTAGGTTAAAATTCCTTCTTTTTTTATGGTAAGGTTTGGTATGTTTCTATGGTTTATGGTGTGGCATTAGTTTCCTCACTTTTCCTAAAATAAGTTTCTTTTTTTTTTTCATTATTAATTTTAAAAGTTTATACATAGAAATTTTTCTTTTTTTTTAAATATTTAATGCGCTTTTTTGTTGTCAACAGAAATTAAGGGATGTAGGTATGAAAGGAATGGTGTATCCACACAAAGTCCAGATTTGTATAAATGTACAAATAAATATACACGTAATGTCACTTAGAGTTGAAGCTGAAAGGTAAAGAAAAATGTATGTAAATCTGAAAACCTAAAAACCTGAAAACCTAAGCTACCAAAAGCAGCAATCACTTACAAAATGTGACCAGAAAGAGAGGTAAATGAAAAAAGAAAACAGCTTAAAATGAACTAAGGTTATAAAACTATGTCACAAGAACATGCTCTTTATTATATTTTAGTAAGTTAAAAAGTCAGAAAGAAAATTTGAACGATAACATTTTACTAAAGTTAAAATTTGAAAATGCCTTAATTTAACTTTTAGCAATTTCTTAAATCGTGTTCACTTTTGGCTTTCTGACAGTACCCGATGATTAAGGTTTGTTTGTTTTGTTTCTTTTTTCATGAAATGTCACTATTTAGACGCGTTCAGATGCACCACTTTTAACAAAAGGGAATTATCACTTTAGTTTCGGAGGAAAGAATTGAGAATATTCATATTTATGGTTGATTCTTGTTGTATTTAAGAACGGATGAAAAATCCTCGTAAACTTAAGACAAATGTGGCACTTTACTTGGGCAAGGAGGAACGAGGAAACTTTCTATTAGTTTTTTTTTAATACTGATTTATTTAAATTGTTGCTGATAAATTGGACCTATTTTTATTAAAAATTAACTCATGTAACGATTGATTTTCTAAAAGCTACAGAACATAATATAATAATAATCCAAGACAGACACATTGTTGGAATGAATTTTATATTATTATAATCTTTTAGATAATAATCATATTTTTAAATATCATTTCTGACATATGCCAGACGCGGCTACGTGTTACGATCATTAAAATTTCCATTAAATCTGTCCGCATACCGTCAATGGATGCGTTCGTTTAACGATGAGCTAGTAAATAAAAATCATAATATAGTACTATCATCTACTCATAATTTCATGTGCGAGTAAATGAGGACAGTAGTTAGACTATTTTACAGCGCTAGATGGCGTCTGATAAAGTTGAGAGATTTTTCATTCAATGACATTTCTTCCCTATATTCTTTTTGTTACTGTTTGCATTTGCATCTAAGTGAAGAAGCACTGATTGTTAAATTTTGAAATTTTAAATTATTTAAAATAATCAGTCCTTAAAACATGGCATTAAATACCCTAGCCTATTCGTTACTGCTTGTATTAGAAGCTGAAAATTTGTAACAAATCAGCTATAAAAGAGCTTATAATGCCTAAGCTGAATCCTTATCATCAACGTCTTCAGAATCTGAGGACGATGAGCTTCAACCAAAAAAATAAACAATGTTTTCGGCAAATAGTGTTTGTAGTTTAGAATTTGACATATCCAAATATGTAGTAGATTGCTACTAGCAAAGCCATTGGCTGCGTTCAATTTCAGGCAGATAGATATCCGGATACCTTTTCGTTAGTGTTTTAAGCGCAAAATAACAGCTGATCCAAAACAGCT
The DNA here is from genome assembly GCA_951509635.1 of Eupeodes luniger. Taxonomy (NCBI): domain Eukaryota; kingdom Metazoa; phylum Arthropoda; class Insecta; order Diptera; family Syrphidae; genus Eupeodes; species Eupeodes luniger. Next base: position 2,225,934 of record OX608073.1, read on the forward strand.
GGAATGTCAAAAAAGGAATCCAAAGGTATCTAAGAATTTTGTTGATGAATTTGAAGGAACCCGAAAATGGATTTCAAACTTGTATGCTTTTTTTTGGTAAAAATAGGGTGAATTGTTAAAATTATTTATTAAACAAATTATTGCAAAATAACTAGCAAGCATAAGGTACTTTGGTCAGCCCAAAGAAAAGTAGCTAATGGTGGCTTGAATAATGGCTTACAAAGCTTCAATAGCAATGACTTAGCATAGCGTCAAGTTGTACGAGAGAGGAGGTCAGTTAACGGACTACTTCTGAAAATAAAGTTGTCACCAATTGATGGTTAAGAGCGCTGATTATTGAAAACAAAGAAAAATAGTAAAATTAGTTGTATAAACGATCACCGTAACAGTCAAATTTAATGGAAATTTAACCAGAAATAAGCTTCATCACTAAACGCAATATTTTGGATGAAGAAATCTAAGTATCGGGTGATTTTTTAAGAGCTTGAGAACTTTTTTTTAAAAAAAAACGCATAAAATTTGCAAAATCTCATCGATTCTTTATTTGAAACGTTAGATTGGTCCATGACATTTAATTTTTGAATATAATTTCATTTAAATGTTGACCGCGGCTGCATCTTAGGTGGTCCATTCGGAAAGTCCAATTTTGGGTAACTTTTTCAAGCATTTCGGCCGGAATAGCCCGAATTTCTTCGGAAATGTTGTCTTCCAAAGCTGAAATAGTTGCTGGCTTATTTGTGTAGACTTAAGACTTGACGTAGCCCCACAAAAAATAGTCTAAAGGCGTCAAATCGCATGATCTTGGTGGCCAACTTACCGGTCCATTCCTTGAGATGAATTGTTCTCCGAAGTTTTCCCTCAAAATGGCCATAGAATCGCGAGCTGTGTGGCATGTAGCGCCATCTTGTTGAAACCACATGTCAACCAAGTTCAGTTCTTCCATTTTTGGCAACAAAAAGTTTGTTAGCATTGAACGATAGCGATCGCCATTGACCGTAACGTTGCGTCCAACAGCATCTTTGAAAAAATACGGTCCAATGATTCCACCAGCAGCGTACAAACCACACCAAACAGTGCATTTTTCGGGATGCATGGGCAGTTCTTGAACGGCTTCTGGTTGCTCTTCACTCCAAATGCGGCAATTTTGCTTATTTACGTAGCCATTCAACCAGAAATGAGCCTCATCGCTCATCGGACGTAAAGCGCGAAACACATTTCGAACCGAACACTGATTTTGGTAATAAAATTCAATGATTTGCAAGCGTTGCTCGTTAGTAAGTCTATTCATGATGAAATGTCAAAGCATACTGAGCATCTTTCTCTTTGACACCATGTCTGAAATCACGCGTGATCTGTCAAATACTAATGCATGAAAATCCTAACCTCAAAAAAATCACCCGATACTTCCATCATTGAAAGATTTATGATGAATAATTGTCAAAACTTACTGAACAGAAATGTCAACACTGTTTGACATTTTCCACTGTCAAACGAGCCCGGTATATGTTAAGATCAGAATCCTACTTTTGATCAACAAAAACAAAATGAAAAATAAAAACATTTACAACAACAGTAGCCATCCATAATTTTAACGTGTTGTAAAAAAGAATGGTAATGTTGCAGAAAAGCATTAATCCGTTGTCAACGTATGGTAGTTGCTCTATCAGCTCATGTCCCTACTCCGCAGCAGAATGATGACATGCAAAAGCCGCATAAGAGGCCAGGTTTTTAGAAATGACCGATAGCTTGCTATGGTCTGGTCATTCATCGTGTACGATGAATGTTTAATTCTGGTCTCTCCTGTGTTCCCTTTTTGTCTTTTCCCGGTAGACATTATGGAGCCATGATGCTGTCTTATACATTTGAATATGGAGTGGAAGTGGAGATTGGACTGGCCTGGACTGTGAACGTAGCAAAGGTACAGTCAACCCAGACCTTGCCAATTGGCTTTTAAAACCAGTCAGTGGTATAGAGTGATGGCAAAGGTTACTTTTAGCTATACTTATTTGAAACAGTTAATGACACTCGATTATACTCTTTTTGGTCTTCATTCTGTTTTTGTTACTTATTCTTTTTCTTTTCTTAGATTTGCAGTCTCTCACTTTTTATTTATATCCTTCTTCATTTTCTGTGTGGGACTTTTCTATAAATTGGATTTGCACATCGAACGGGATGTTGTATATAGAAAGATCCATGGTCTTGGTCTGGGAGCCTATATATGTCATGTGAGAGGTACCTAAGAACGAGACTTGACAAACGACAACTCAAATAAAAAATATCAGATTTCCAATTGAACTTTCCATCAATGTTGCTGGCTGCAAAATGTATAGAATGTACCTTCATTTTGTAGGATAAGGCGAGGAAGGTGTATGTGTGTAGTTTTGTAATGACTTGAAATATATGAAAAGGTAAAACCACACCACAGGAACGGATGTGTTCCTTTTTTTTGTACCTTGTACCTATGAAAATTGAGACGGATTATAATATGAATGTTAAGGTGGGTAGGTATATGGATATGGAAGGTATTCTGACTAAAGTGAGGTTTGAATATACAGTAAGTGAAGCACCGCAGGTGGAAGAGTGATGGTAAATTTGAAATTCTATTTTATTTCTGAGAATTACGAAATTATACTTCATTAAATTTATGAAATATGGATTTTATTTACAATGCAGTTACATAAACATACACACTTCCTACTCCTACTTGTCTAGTTTAGGGATAATATTTTGGAGCGTTCTATAACTCATGAGCATAACTCATTCCAAGGAACGTTTTATGTACATATAAACGATTCAAAGAATTGTTTTCGACAAAATATTAAAAATGTTGCATTCTAAGGCTTTTGCTTCGAGCACACGTGGTTTGAAGTTTATTTTTGTAAAATAAATCAATTCGTATTTTCTGTCGAAAAATAATGGTATCAATTTACTTACATCAAAGTTATATGATTTATTACGCTAGCGTTTGATTTTCCGAAACTAATGAAGAACTTCTAAAAACAAATTTGAAAAGTTAGTTTTTTGTGAAAATGGAGATAAACTTGAAAGAGAAATCATTTGCTGTGATCGAAGACTTTTATTGGCTTCAAACTCAATGATATCGGCGAAAATGAAGTTGCGATCTTTCAAATAATGTTCAGTTACTATGATTTTAAAATGAAATGGAGCGACTTAAGGACTATTCCATGAGAGCGACCAACGAATGAACGAATATTCGTCCATTACGATATTTATTTCACATGGCTTGTTTTTATTCGTCATAACAAAGATTAAAGGGCCTTGCACATGAGAGCGAACAACGAATGAACGAGTGGACGAACAAACGTGATTTTACACATTTCAAAAAGTCAATTTCAAACAAAAACACATTTAAATCATAAGAAACCAATTGACACTAATGTAAGGATAGTAAAATTTGCATTTTGTTCTCTAAAATAAGAAAATTAAAAAAAAAAAAACAATTTGGTAGTAACGAATTGCAGTGTGGTTGCTACGAACTGTCAAACTCTATTCGCGTTCCACATACCATCCACACTGCAAATAATAAATTGTTCGCGCTCAATTTAACCTCAAAATTATAACACTCTTGTTTTGTTTTTTTGTGTGAAAGGTCATGGCTGAGGAAAATATGGAAATAAAATTGACAATTCATCGCTGTCTGCGAATAGAAATAAAGCTCATGTGAAAGAAAAGTCAAATTATGCGAACATCCACAGTTCGCAGTTCGTAGTTCGTAGATAGATCATGTGCAAGATGCTTTAGGTGTCAAGTTTTTCTTTGTTGAAATGTGGATGGTATGTAGAACGTAAATTGAGTTTGACAGTTCATTAGAATCAAATTTCAATTCGCGTGGAACAATTTGCTGTCCTGAATGTCTCTTATTTTGTTATTGAAAACCTGTGTGTTCAGTTTTGTTTTGTATTTATAAAATATTGGTTAGTTGTTTTTTTTTTAGAAATTCATACCTAATTGTGTATGACGTCATAATGTGTGAAGTGAAATTTTATTGCAGTCGATAACAATTTTTATAAGAGAGATTCAAATTTCTATCTGCTTCTTTTGATGTTATTATCTGTAAATAAAACTTATTTAAAGTCGATATCTTTCCTAGTTCTTAAGATATGAGAAAAAGTTAATTCGAACGTACGGACGTTAAATATCGAAAAATATCAAAATTCAACAAATTGCACCAAATACATAATTAATCCGAAATAAGCTGAAATTTGGCATTTGGGGATCGGAAAATTTTAAAATGATTATTGAAAAGTTTCTTCATCCTCAACGTGTATTAAGCTAGCCACAGACAATGAACATGTTGGTGTGATTTGTTGGGCAGCGCTTCGCCATACACGGCCCAACATGTTTATAAACTTAGTTTTTTGTGTGACTGTCGTGAAGTCAAGATGTGCGAAGAAGTGTGGATGACGCAATAGAATGTTTGATAACGACATGTTAACTCATTGAAAATAACAACACAAATGACGAATTGTTGTCCCACAACGCCATACACGACGAACATGTTGGTAAACTTCAAAACGTGTTGTAAACTTGCCCATACACAGCCAACATGTTAGCCCCAACTTCACGGTTTACAAAATATTTCATAAACCGTCGATTTGTTGGCCAACACGCCCATACACGAATGATTTTCAGCCCAACACCAACAAATCACACCAACATGTTCATCGTCTGTGGCTTTAGTGCTGTCGTTTTAAAAATTTCAAGAGTAGTATTTTTCTGTCATTTTGGGGAGTATTTTCTTAGATTGAGGAGCAAAACAATAAACAACAAACCCATGAACAAATTAAAAACTAAAAACAATAAAATCAAAATTCGAAGTTAAGTGATCTACTGCGAAGGTTAATGCTCCGAAAACAGACAAATAGAAGGATCTAATGTCATGGCAAATTTTTTCTTTCACTGCTCAAAGGCCAACATTTTAAAATAATATAATTAAAATAAATAAAAAAGATTTGAAATTAATCACTTTTTGTTTATTAAATAAGAAATTGGCAATTAAAAAAATATTGTACATCAACATACAAAAAATTTCATCATTTTAATTCTTAGGTTTTTGTTTGAATATTCATAAACAAATAAAATATACATAAGAAAAGCTCATCCTTACCATATGACAAAACAACAAAAATAAAATACATTCATAAATACATAAAAAAGTTCACCCTAACGACAAAAATAAAGCCTTAAACCTGTAAATAAATAAATTTTCAATTCATTATTGTTCAGTTCAGTTGCGCATTTATTTTTTTGCTAAAAATGCATTTTTCTATGTTCCGGACGGAAATTCATTTTCCTGAACAGCTGATACTTTTGTGTTCAAAACTGAAACGAATCGTTCCACTGATTTGTGTTCCAATTTTACACAGTTCCAATGACAGATTTCTGTCAGTAAAAATTTGTCGGTGGTTTTCAATCAGGAATTTTTTTTCAATGGCAGACATTTTTATGGATACCTAGCTATAAACGATCTGTCAAAAAATTCCAATGTTTTTTTTTCAATGATGAAAACCAATGATAGCTATAACTAGCGCCTAATAAATTTTTTTGTAATTCGCGTTTAAAGTTTTCGATGGCTCCCATTTTTCGGTGAAATTGTTTTTAAGAAGTTCCTTAGCAGTTATAGAAAGGCATTCACCATTTCTTACTTGAGTGAATTTCTTTTTAATCTTTTATAAGGCTAACATCTGAAAATGTTCTCTCTGCTGTTGCACTACTATGGGGCAAACTGATGAATGAACCGACAATTTTGCTTAATAAGGGAGACATTAAATCATTATTTGCGTTTTTTATTTGAAATATTTCGCAATCGCAATCTGGAAAGAATGGAACGAACATTTGGAATGGAAATAGAACACAACAGAGATGTTAGTGGGTAAGGCGCAAGTTATAGCTATCATTGGTTTTCATCATTGAAAACAAACATTGGAATTTTTTTGACTGGTCGTTTAAAGCTATCATTAAAAATTTCTGTCATTGAAAAAAATTTCCTGATTGAAATCCACCGAAAAAGTTTTACTGACAGAAATCTGTCATTGGAATTGAGTGAAATTGAAACACAAATCATTGGAACGATTCGTTCCATTTTTGGGCATAAAAGAATCAGCTGTTCAGGAAAATGAGTTTCCGTCCGGAAAATAGAAAAACACATTTTTAGCGATAAATAAATGCGCTATTTAACTTTTTTTTCTCAAAAAAAAATTCTTTGTGTGATTTCCGATCGATCAGTATATAATTTTCATTTCTAATTAAAGGGAAACACCGTCAAATATCGATTCAAATATTTTTCCGGATTGATTTCAATGATAGCTATAACTGGCACCTAAATGTAAATTTTGGTTTTTATTGTAAACCAAATAAAAATTTCGTTTGCGTTTTATTTTGGGGAGTAGTTTTCGTCCGTTTGTAGTAGAGTAGCAGTTGACTCTCGAAATTAGTAAAATACTACTATAGTAGCAAAAACGACAGCAGTGACGTGCAACTCTTTTATGATTAGAATTGTAAGATTTTGACGTGGATGAGGTTTAATTTTAAAAAGACGACACTATGTGCCACACAAGCAACCAAACAATCGCAATATTACAAGTAAACTGGCCATGTCATTTCTTGAAGAGGTGAATATATAAATATAAATGAAATAATAAAGAGTCATGTGATTTAAAACCTTTTAGACTTTTTTTTTTAAAGTCATGTACAAAATAAGGGATATTAAATATTGAATATTGAATTCGAGAAATAATAGAGGATATACAGAAACAAGCACGTCGAGGAAAATGTCCTAAAAACATGTGCTGCAACCATAGTCTTGAAGGACTTATATCTTTTTTCATTGTGAATAATGCATACCCTTGTATTAAAAATAAATGTATCCAACATCCAATGATGCATCTTAACAAATACACCTTTTTTTAGTATCAAAATGAAACCACTTATTGGAAAACATTTTATTTGTTTATTAAACCAAATAAGATAAACTACTTTGCTATCAGTTTTAATATTGATTGGGCAATTTATTAAGTGCTCACAGAGTAAGTCATAGAGCGCCTAGAACTTACTATTCTATCTTCCCTTTTGCTAAGTCTTAAAACAAGCTCCTAAAATTGTTTCCACGTCTTCTTTTCTTCACTGCCTAAATTATTGATCTGTATAGTTCTATAATAATGTGGTTAAAGATTTGTTTCAGTCTTTGTCTTGCATAATATTAATTTTATGTTACATATATGAAAAAGCAATTTCACTCAGATATAACGCAAGTCATTGCAGCAATTTATATCTTCTTCTATAGTCTTATAGGCACTAAAACAAAAGATTAAGACAACATCTCTATAACATTAATTCAAATGCGTAAATTTCCATCTGGACATTTTATCCTTAAGCCATTTCCACAAACTATTCTAAATATCTCATTCATAGCTTGAAAAACACATAGTTGGGCAATGCATTTTGCAAGAAAACAGATAGCGATAAAGATTAAGAATCCCACAAATTCCAGGCCGAAATAAAGTCACAAGAAAATCCAACCACTTTCATATCCCTCTCTATCTCTTTATACATATTCCAATATCCAATGAAATGAACACTATTATCGTTTTCAGCAGCAGCAACCAGCCCAGTGTTAACTTAGGTACCTATAGCAAAATTTAGAAACTGAACATTGTTTGAGAAGGACTTTTGTACAAAAATTATGACCACGACGACGACGACGACCGACCCGACCAGCAAGGCTATGTAGAAAATTGTTCTGTAGAATCCCGATGCAATTTTCCGATTGCCATCATCATCTCTTGCCTCTCTAAAGTCTAAACCGTTAAACTGCTTTTTCGGTGGTGCAAGGTGGGTATACAATACCACGTCGTCGTTTAGACGCTAGTTTTACTGCTGCAGCAAACAAACCAAACCAAACCCAAAAGATTCAAGCTCTAAACTCCCCCTTAAGTGCATTTAAATTTAGACATATCGGGTAAATCGTGACTTTTATACTTTCCCATTAGTAGATCGGAATAAGAAGCCAAACACATTGGGGTCGACTATCCATTACGGTACCTACCTTACAACCTACCTACTGGACATAAAAGGTGTTTTTCTAAGAGGTATAAAACTTACAAGTTGGCATTACTTTTTTTATTTTTCTGCCATTTTGTCAGCTGTCAAGTGATTTATTTTCATTTTGGTTATTGACATTTCAACATGAATAAATTGACGCCTGATTAGGGCTTCCAAATTGTGAAAATTTATTTTGAAAATCATGGTTCTGTTCGAAATATGTACGTATCGCGTAAATTTTGTTTAGCGGCTCACTATTGGTTGAATGAATACTTCAATAAATAAAACTGTCGTATTTGATGATAGCTGACTTTTTCGTCCATCAAAATATGAGAAACCATGATGTAGGAGCTGTGGTTTCAATAAGACTGCACGGCACAACCTATAACATAGCTTGTGCCATAGCTGATTTATCGAAGTAAACGTTTGGTAACCGCACAGATTCAGCTTACGAACCCGTGAATTGGCCTCCAAGATTGTGCGATTTAAGGCCGCTTGACCATTTTCTGTGGGGATATGAGAAGTCGATAGTCGACACCAATAAGTCCGAAACGATATATCACTTGGAGGACAACATTCCCCGTGTAACTGTCAATATATACAGCCACAGATACTGGAAAAAGTTATCGAAAATTGGACCCAAATTTTCCAATAAGACAACGTCCTAACTACTCGTGGTTCGGTGGTCATATTTATTTTATATAATGCCAGAAGATAATATTTCTAATGAAGTAAATTTAATTTCAAAAATCAGTAAAAAAAATTATCTTTGTTTTATTTAATATCAAAAATTCTATACCTCTAAAAAACACCCTTTGTATTGAAAAGGATGAGGAAGATACTCGTAGGTTTCTGCAGGTATGTATAGTTTCTGGCTAAAGCCACCTTGGAAATAAGTTGGGAATAACCTGGACAGACCTTCGATCCGCAAATCACCAAACACTTTGTGTATGTTTGACTTTGGAGACCAATCGACCATTGAAGATGATTATCCCACCACCACTTCCTTACTCCTTCTATATACTTCCTCCTCCACGACCATATACAAACTCTTAAACCGTTAAACGCAAAGTTATACTAGCCTCTGTCTCTGTCAAACGACAACGACGACGACGACAATACCAAACGAGGAAGCTTAACATATGTAGCTATGAAGATTAAGTATACAGGGTGTTCGTACAATGGCATAGAGAGAATTGAATGGGATCTGTGATGGTTTGGCCAAATCTGAAGCAACATTTACGTAATGAGGTTCTTCGTAAAATACCATAGGACCACCTCAACTTCTTACATTACCCTCTTCATGATGTGCATTACTCCTTTGGGGGGTGGGGGTTGGGTGTTCTGGTCCCCGTTGTGTTGTTTAAGCTTACAGATGTAGAAAATAACAACAAGATAATACTCTGCCGTAGATAATAGTGGAATACTCGCACAAACCGTAAGCGACTCAGTTCTCTGCCCTTTTCTTCTCCGTTGAGGTTGAGGGTAGATAGGATATGGCATGATGGGCTGGGCTGAGCATGGGCATGGGGGAAACAAATTGTGAGGTGCTGCGAGATGTGCTCGTTCGACAATGACGACCTGAAACAAAACAGCTCCAAGGATTTTTTCACAAACATCTTATGGGGCACATCCATGCTCTGTCACCACCAAAAAGCAGGCGGTGCGGCAGCGGCGCAGGCAGGTAGCACACATACCATATAGGTACTGCATAAACCCCATTATGCCACACCACCACTAAGACCATCCATTTAGGATTTGCAATCAGGATAAGAGCTTTTGTCACTTTGTGCAAGAGGGATTTTGCACAAGGACAGCAACATAATAGAAGGACTTTAATAGCTCTAGCAGCTGATACGATATGCATGCGATCAGATGCTCTGTATACGAATACACGTTGAGTTCATGCGCCACATATGTATAGCCCAGCCTGAGGAAGAGCTGCAGTAGCGGAGCGAGATGAGTAGGAAGACGACGACGACGCCAAGCCAGGCAACAACGGAAAGCAAGGCGATTCGAAGATAGGCGAGGCGACCGACGCGACGAACTGAAATGTACTTTCAACATTATTATTGTCATTTTGTAAATGCTGCTGGTTGCTGGTTGCTGGTTACTGATGCTGGGGATGTTAGCTATTGCCGCTACTTGCTGTATGCTATTTGCTTCCTTAAATGCAGAATGGAAGCAAGGAACTACACACATCTATATATTATGAACAGAGAGAAGAGTCACAGAGTTGAATTAAATTTCCTGGGAAATGTCATTGAAATTTTTGATGTGGCGACGAAAAGTCATTTAACTTTAAAGGCAATGGAGAGGAAACAATCTGTTAAGCTGCACAATCACATCATGAATAGACAAATAGTTATAAAGAAAAGGAACTCGCCAGGATTTTAAGGCTATAGGGCATAATAATCATCAACATGTGCACTGTGCAGGTTAAACAAAATGCTATACGAACTTGAAACAAAAAAAACACGATAGGATTTGCTGGGAATTCTGTTAACATAAACACATGTGAAGCCTTAATTTAAATAACAAGGGTTGTTATAGGAGCGGAATTCATTACTGAATTTCTTCTCCAGAACTATTGTAGCCGACACTATGAACAAAAAAACAAATCATCTAATTGGAATCTGACATAACTGATATTGCCGCTCCTTAAAAAAACAATATTCAATTTGCCTGATAGTGCCATGTCTTCCCCAGTTGTTGAGCGCAGTGATAAATTCTTCTTTCTTAATTATTTTTTCGTAATCGAGCTATAGTGTCTAAGACTTTCATATTCTCGTCTGGGCTCGTTCCCAGTAGTTGGAAAATTGCATTTGCTAAGCCAATCCCCAAAATTGGCGAATCTTATTCTCCTATAACTTTCCGATTGGTTGCACTTACATACATCTCTACTTTCTGAGTTCATAGAAACGTTGATTAGTTATCAGTTTAAGAAAAATATTAAGAAAAAAAGCTTTTTAACGACCGGCAGTACGATCACTAAAATATCTCATAAACACAAGAACGGACACAGAAATCTAACTTATTTTATTAATAAATTAATTTTTTAGAAAAATTCAATTTACAATTTCTATACAAAAAAACGAAAACAAGTTTGGAACACAGAAACATATACTGAGTTTAAACTTTTTCAATCTTATACAAAATGATATTACATATTAATATTGTGTAAAACAATAAAAAAAATTCTAAAACGAAATATTAGTCCTAAAATTTGAATTCTGAATATCTTGAGGGAACAAAGAAATATACTCAATTCAAAGTTCTTTCATCCCATATAAGAATATTGTCTTTAATATAGGGTGATTTATTAGCTATTATCTTTTTGACAACACTGGTTTAAACAGCTGACGCACGTTTCGTGTTTTATTTTACTGTTAAGCATCTTCAGTTTGGTCTTTAATTTAAGCATGAATCGTCTAACAAACGAACAACGCTTGCAAATTATTGAATTTTATTATCAAATTGCGTGCTCTGTTAAGAAAGTTAAAATAAAGATTTTATGCATTTTTCTGAATTTCATGTGTTTTTTTAAACGTTCCTATAGCTTTTAAAAAATCACCCTTTATTTTAAAGTATTGTTTCTTACAAAAATCAAAGTTCTAATAAATATACTAAAATATTAATACGTTCAAATATATCTCAATAGAAAACAGATAAACCTAAAATCTTTGATTATATTCTCTTAAAAAAAAAATTACTTGTTTCAAGAAATACCATTTGAAAACTTTTAGCGGTGCATTTCAAGAGCTTGAGCCTTGGTGGTAAGAGCTGGAAATCTTTTGTGGAATGCCTAATTCGATGTTGTCAGTAATACGGGCTACAGTAGCAATATTCTCAGTTATTTTAGAGCGACGCACATGGTTTATATTCTTCACATCATAAATAGCCTTGTCCAAACATCTGAAACATTTTCCGCCAGTTTCAATATTTCCGACCGATACACTGTTGTCCGACGACCCAACACTGACTTAGTTTTCGGAACTGTGACTGTAAAATGTTCTTAATTTTTGCAATGAAAAATTTGAAAGCATCGTTTGAATGTGTACGAATAACTTTCCATTCTAAGTAATGGCGTAGTTCTAAGATGTAAAATGTCAAAAGATGACAGCTTAAAAAGTCACAGGTATACAATTAAAGCGGTCTATTCCAAATTTCTTTCTTGTTGCGAAGCACCAACAAGCCTCGGATACGGACGGATTCACTTTTGACAACCCAAGCAAACGAAATAAGGACAACGAACTTCGGATCTGTACGTGGAATGTTAAGTCCCTTAACAGACCACGTGCAGCCGAACAATTAGCGGAAGCCCTAAACTGCTGCAAGGCAGATATTACCGCCATCCAAGAAGTGCGATGAGATGGACCGGGCAAACGCAAACTAAAAGACTGCGATATATACTACGGCGACTGCTACCGACAACAAGGGCAGCGTCTATTTGGGTGTGGATTTGTTGTTGGAACTAGACTCAGGCAAAAAGTCTTGAGTTTCAACAGTGTGAGCGAGCGCATCACGACAATCCGCATCAAGGCTAAATTCGCCAACATAAGCCTAATATGCGCGCATGCCCCAACAGAGGAGAAAGATGAAGACACCAAAGACATATTCTTCGAGCTCTTGGACAAGACATATGAGCAGTGCCCTGGCTATGACATTAAAATTGTCTTAGGAGATTTTAACGCCAAGCTAGGAAGAGAAGAAATCTTTGGTGGCACAATCGGGAGATACAGCCTGCACGACACCACCTCCGACAACGGATTCAGGCTGATCGATTTCGCTGCGGGGCGAGACGTTCTGGTAGCTAGTACGCAGTTTACATATCTCAATATCCACAAGGGGACATGGAAATCTAATGATCAATCAACCGTCAACCAGATTGACCACATTGCGATCGACGCACGACACTTCTCCAGTATACAGGATGTCCGAACATTCCGAGGGGCCAACATTGACTCGGACCACTACCTCGTTGTAGCCAAGGTACGGCTACGGATATCCCGATCCAAGCCAAAACAAGGAAGTACTGTGAGAAGTTTCGACGTTAGACGGCTACAATCGCAAGAGACTGCCATGTCCTTTTCCGATCGAGTCTCTAATAACCTCTTAAGAAGTCATTATGCTGCCTGCATTAAGCATTGAAAACCAGTGGCAACATTGCCTTGCAGCCATTAATGATGCCGCTTCTGAAGTGCTTGGTTTCACACGGCCACCACAGCGAAACCCCTGGTTTGACGACGAATGCCGGCAAGCGCACGCAGCGAAACAACAGGCATACAAAACGGCGCTGCACAGGAGGACCAGAGCTGCTCGCGAGCTCTACGAGCAGAAGAGGAGAGAGGAAGACCGGCTTCTTAGATGGAAAAAAAGGGAGCATGAGAAGCGCGCGATCGAGGAGATAGAGGGATGTCACAACAGGAATGAGGTTCGTAAATTTTACCAAAAGGTAAAAAAAACCTCCCAAGGGTACAAGCCACGAACGGAAGCCTGTAAAGGCGATCAGGGGAACATCGTAGTGGAACCGCAGTCTATGTTGAGAATATGGAAAGACCACTTCTCCGAATTATATAACGGCGATGACGAACCGAATTCCGCTGTAAGGGAGATAGAACCACTCAACAAAGGCGACGCAGATCCTTCAAGCCGACCTTTACAAAGTGAAGATAGCTATTTCTAAACTGAAGTCCAACAAAGCTGCTGGAGCTGACGGCATCGCTCCCGAATTATTCAAAGCAGCAGGCGATGACTTGGTAGGGAGCACGCACCAACTCATCTGCAAAATATGGTCGGAAGAAAGCATGCCCGATGAGTGGAATCTCAGCATAGTTTGCCCGATACATAGAAAAGGTGACCCTCTACATTGCGCCAACTACAGAGGTCGATTCTAATCCCGAGGGACGGCGCAGTAGAGGAAGACCGCGACTCAGGTGGCGCACGCAGGTGGGTGAGGACCTCAATCAACTTGGCGTGCGAAACTGGAGACAGCTAGCTAGGGATCGAGCTGGCTGGAGACGCATGTTGGTTGAGGCCCAGGTCCGCCCCGGACTGTAGCGCCACCTTAAGTAAGTAAATAAGTAAGTAAGTATTCCAAATAAAACCTTTTATTGGGAAACCCCTAAGGTTCATAGGCGATCACATGCGAATTAATTAATCTTTTTAATTGAAAATTTAGAATGAAACAACAACAACTTGTGTGTGCTACCACCAAGTTCATAGGCTGGAGTTATAGCTATTTCACGGGGGCCAACCCGATCATCAGACTCCTTTAGTGGTGCTTAATCGCTTTTTGTTCAATTTAATTTTTGAAGAACTTTTGCCCGAGCTGGGCTTGAACAAGCGACCTAGCGTGTGAGGAGCTAGTGCACTACGCACTACGCCACCGCACCCACATGAAAGTTGTAAGCCAATTACAGGTTTTTTCGTTCTATCGAACTATACTGAACCGATTAGCATTTTTCTAAGTACACACAAGTAATTGTTGTTGTTTTATTCAGGTTCTTTCTAAATTCTAAATTCGGCAAGCAGCTGCCTTAACCTGCGAGTGTAAAATTTCACACAAAAACCCCTTATAATCTTTTTAAACTTTTAAAGAAACAAAATCTACTTAGTGAACTTTAGTTCACATAAAATGGTACTTTCGAAAGGACTAATTTTTTTTTCCTAAATTTTTTCTAAAATGTTTGAAAAAATTGTGAAATCAATAGTTGGGAATTTTGTAGAGTATTTCCTTGTTCAATGATACGCAGTTCGGCTTTGGAGCTATGAAATCTAATTAATGTAGTTTAATTTATGAAGTTTTGAACTAAAAAAAAAGGACAACCGCCCTATATATTTACATAAAAAAGCCTTCTACAGAGTCGACAATGAGATATTAATAAGAATGTTAGAGAAAACTTTATTCAGAGGTTTAATGCTAAATTGGGTTTGTTCATACCTATAAAACAGAAAAGATATAGTTAAAATAGGTGATAAATTCAGTGAAGTAATATTTATTAATATTGGAGTCCCACAAGGTTCCGTCTTAGATCCCATACTGTTTATTATTTATATTAACAGTATATTTGGTATTAATAAAGCATATGTTTATTCTAGTCCCACTTTACTTGATATGTTTTCAGACCTAGAATTATTTAGAAATTGGTTCAGTATTCATGTTGTACCCAAGGCGTGATAGTTAGTGCGTTGGACTGTCATGACAGAGGTCTTTGGTTCAATCCCTGCCTGTGCCATCTAAAGTTTATATTCACGGATACTGCCTCTTGCGAGGAATTGACAAATCCTCCAAGAGTAATTCTTGTCATGGAAAGTGGTTTCTCAAAATAGCCGTTCGGATTCCGCTTAAAACAATAAGCCTCCTCCATCCCTGGAAACATTACTCGCACACAGAGAGTTGTAAGTCACTAGGCCGTAGTTCTCAACGGACTATTGCGCCACCTTATTTATTTATGTATTCAGTATTCATAAATTCGTTATTAGTGAGAAAACAAGAATAATATGTTTCAAGTTTTAGAATTAAATCTTCCTATTCTTATTCAGCATAGTTATGACTGCAAAAAAATGCCACTAAGTAATAAAAGCTTTGTCTTATAATTGTTCTCCAAACTGTTTCTGTATTGTTACCAGTTAAGCTCTGGTATTCTTCCTTTCAAACATCTTTATTTCTATAAAGTCTTAAAGATATTTTTTGTGAGAAGTGGATATCTCTTAAGCCACAATATGCCAGCTTACAATTTACGTAGTAACGATAGAAACCTTGCCATCATTCCACTGCACAAACTTAAAAATTTATAAACTTCTTTACTTCAATAAACATACAAAAAAACATACAAAAATAGCTTTTTAACTTTGATCTCAACAAAATCAACGATAATAATATCAGGATCCTTATTTAATTTTTAACTCACTCTTCATTTCCCTTAACTCAGTTCTTTTTACTCTTATACAACACTCCTAAATGAAAAAGTATGTACAATAATTATAGAATTTAAAATTTATTCGGTACTTTCGATTCTTTTCTTTTGCCAAAACAGATTGTACCTTCTTCTTATACCATATGGAAAACACTTAAGTATTATATAATTATATCGTAGCTATTAAACTTGCTTTTTTGTTTAAATTATATTTTGATTAACTTGGTTTAATTTGAATTTAAAATTTGTTAAACATTTATAATTGTGAATAGAAGAAGCCAGAACTCTGGAAAGTCCTTGAATTTATTGAATAATCTTGAATTGTGTAAAAATTTGCGCGATATCTAATAAACTTAGCATTCCCAATTCCTGAATTGAATTAGTTATTACTTTCCTAAAAGCCATTTCCATTGCTATATTATATATAACCAATAACAATGCACAATTCCTTACACGCTTGCCAATTTACAATAGCTTCAAGTGTAGCAATTAATTCTCAAGTTTCGTCTAACTAATATCCAAGGCACAATAAAGGTTTGACTGATTTTTCTTTCTCGTACATACATATATTTCTCTTTCCATTTCTGTTAGTATTTAAAAAAGAAGTGCATTGGCTAGGACATAGGACATAGACATATAGAAACGACTATAGGCAAAAAGGATAACAAATATTACATCAACAACAAAAACACCAACAACAAAAACAATATAAGGACCTACTGCTCAATCGGTAGGATGTTAGTTCTTATGCTTTACATGATGGTGTGCTTCCTTTAGGCCTGGCATTTTACGTAATGATGGCAATTTGATATTTATGCAATTTTCCAGTGCACGACAACAGGAAACCCGATATTTTTCCATTGCTTCGTTCGGGCTTTGAAGACGAGGAGCTTAAAGGGAGGAGAGTTGAGGGTTGGCGGTCGGGGCTTAATCGGTATATGTAGGTAGGAGTATACTACACTCGCACAGTGTTCAGTCTGTGCTGTGACGACTGACGAGTTACAAGTTCGTTAGGACAAAAGGACGATTGAGTGACGGTGCAGCGACGATGAACGGTGAACAAGCACTTTTCTAGCTCTATCTATAACTATGGTACGATATGCATACAGATACAGCGAATCGATTTTGCCTCAAACACTCTCCGTTCCATAGCACTTTTACTGACAACAACACACTTTATATCGTGGAGCTTGCAAAATGAAGAAAAAATAGTACAGACCCACAAGACTTTTATGTGGCGGGGGATATGCCATATATAGATTGTTATAAATAAGGTATATAGCTTTAGTATAGACTCTTCGAAACTGGAAAGGACGATGTTTATGAGTTTACACGGAGCAGAGTATGTAATGTATACATCATAGGTATACCGACCGTATAGTAGATGCTAGTTTAGTTCATGTTTATGGTGTTTTGTCTTTATGATTATTAATTATAATTAAGTTCAGGAAGTAATGATGGGTTCGTGTTATTTATAATGAATGGTGGATTTTGAACACATATTCAGCGAGCGAGAAGCTGGCTATACACCATCAGGAGCAGGAGCCACGAAGCCTAGATGCACCGACTACGATTAGTGCTAAGAAAATAATGATGTTAGTGTAAGTAATACACATGTTACATGCATCGTATGCTGCTGAAAATAGCGTAATTGCTAAACCATGGCAGGGGCGGAGGCGGAGGCGGAGAGGGAGACGAACGACAGAGAGAATATTGAGTATCAGGAAAATGTAAACAAAATTAGAACAACAGTTTTTCCACGAGATGTCAAAATTCTGATCATAATTAGATAAACTGGGATGAACTTTATAAGCTTTATGTCAAAATAGTATTTTCATGATGCTAGGTGTTATCCCTTTAAATAGCATTTTGTGGAGATTATCCACAAAGAGCTTTTATGCAGGGTTTGGATGTTTTTGAAATATAAATAAAACGTGTAAGACAGTTATAGATTTTATAAAAGAATTATTTTTAATTTTTCTCATCGGTCTCCATGATACATACTAGCTATAAAGTTAGTACAGAAGCTGTAGTTTCAGGGTCTTTTGCTAATAAGTCTAGAGGGTGGCTGATGAATATTGCTATGTTAAGAAACTCAAATAACTCTCTTTAGAGAACGTTTATATTATTTTTATTCATATAGTTCTAAAGATTATTAAATTTTATTTAAAATATTAAATCGTTATTAAAAATTATATTCTTTAAATGGCCTCCACGCTTGTTCACACATGAGCGGAACCTTTCGAACGTTGTCCATGACCGACTGCAGCGTTGACCTTAAGATTGCTTGAATTTGACGTTCAAATTGTCGTTCCAATTCTGTCATAGCTGGTCTGTTGACATGGGAACTTGCTTTATCTTGTTGAAATCCGAAGAAATTGAAAGGTGTTCTCTTCCGGCTGAGTTCAAGAGTGAACAAATTTCTTTAAAATAAATAAGGTGACGCAACAGTCCGTAGAGAACCGTAGAGACTTACAACTCTCAACCATTCCTGTGTGCGAGTAATTGCAGGGATGGAGGGGACCTACAGTTTATATGCCGAATCCGAACGTCTAATTTGAGAAAGCACCCAAGACCTCTGTCATGACAGTCCAACGCACTAACCATCATGCCACGGGTACTACAACGAACAAATTCCTTTTGCATTTTTAAATAACGGTCACCATTTACGGTGCTCCGTTTTCTTCAAAGAAGTATGGGCCGACAAGGCACCTCGAGAAAACTGCACAACGCACTGTTACCCGATCTGGATGAAGTTCTGCTTCATGAAGGATTTGTGGGTTCGATGTACGCCATATTCTGTTCTGCGGTTTTGCATGTAAATCATTGCTATTTAAGTCGAAGTGGGCTTCATCAGACATAAAAAGGCAATCATCTTGATTTGGTCCTGGTCTACCATTTGGAGCAGCTTTTCACCAGAATTCCGATCGAACCAGGAAGTCTGCGGCGCGACGTTAATTTTGCTTGCTATTTGAATCATGTAGAGCAGTGTTCCCCAACGTAGGGCCCACGCCTCAAAGGGGGGGGCAATTTGATTTTATAAGGGGGCAATTGAAAATTATGCTGCATTAGACTTCTCTCCGAACAATCTATGGTTCTTGTGTTTCCACCCTTGAAAATATATTTCTGAACGCACCCATGATCTGTAATTCATCAATTTTGTCAACTGTTAACAACTTTACTTCTATCAATGACACTTTCCGTCAAATATGTATCAGTTGTTTTCTGTCACTTTCATTTATCAGTCTGGTTATTCCCCACAGATAGGTATAAACATCAACGTTCATATTGAAATGAGTGGTTCAAGCAAGAAAAAAATTCGGCAGTATTCGACGGAATAATTAAAATTTGGTTTCATACCTGCTGTTCATGATGAACGTTCCCTTTTTTGTCTTAAAAACATAAAGCCCATATACATAAATTCAAATTTAAATTTCTTCCAAACTATAAAGACAAATTTTGAAAAAAGAAGAACAGTTAAGTCCCTATTTACTACTCAACATGGAAATATCAATCGTACTCTTGAGGCAAGTTACCAAATTTCTTTACTCATTGCCAAATCTGGAAAAAGTCTTACCATAGGAGAGAATTTAATCAAACCATCAATATCAATATTTCTTAAGACAATTCTGGAAAAGGATGACAAAGACGTTCAAAATATGCCACTAAGTAACAATACTGTTTGCGGAAGAATAGACGAAATGAGTGAGGATATTGAAATGAAATGAAATGAAAAACTAAAAACAATAAATTTCTCGTTGCAAATGGACGAATCCACTTTAAGACAGAGTGGAGGCCGTACTTTTAACTTATGTAAGATATGTATATTGACAAGTGTGATTTTCATGAAGAAATGCTGTTCTGCAAATCTTTAGAAAGCACCACTACTGCCAAAGATATATTCAATAGGCTTAAAGATTATTTAGAATTTAATAATATATCCCTGAAAAATATATCATCTTGCGCTGCAAATGGTGCTCCTAATATGATGGGGAAGAAAAATGATTGCTTAAAATTGATGAAAGATGAAAACCCAAAAATGCTTCTTGTCCATTATGTTATTCAAAGGGAGAATATGGCAGCTAAAAACATTTCGCCTGTTCTGAATGAAGTTCTAAATTCTGTTCTAAAGTGTATCAATTCTAGTAAAGCTAGTATACCAAATGAGAACGTCTGTTTAAGCTTTTTTGTGAGAAACAAAATAAAGATTATGTAACACTTATACTTCACACTGAAGTAAGATGCCTCTCGAAAGGGAACTGCTTGAAAAGATTTATGGAACTTTTTGATACTCCTAGTGATTTTTTAAACGACAAACCAGAAATGAAAAATCTGATGACGATTGACGGTAAAGCATTTGTGAGTTATTTAGCTGATATCTTTGAAAAACTAAACACATTAAATAAGCAACTTCAAGGAAAAAATAAAACTCTCGTTATTTTTACTGAATTATGTCACACATATATTTACAACAAACATTTTCATTGGCTCCAAAAATGTGAAATAACCGATACCGCTAAAAATGTAACTGTCGATCATCTGCAAAATGTGTCGGCTGATTTAAAAGTAAGATTTTTTGATTTCTCAACTTGGATAATGCAACCAATGTTAGTGAATTTTTCTGATATTTCAAATGCACAATATCAAGAAGAACTCGCTGAAGTACAAAATAATGAGTCAATAAAATCTTTATTCGATATAAAAGGATTTTTTTATTCAACATTTCAGATGTTTGTATGTTCAAAATTGTTGAGGTCTACATTTATAATGTAAGGGGGACAGAAAAAAGGTTGTGAAACACTGATGTAGAGAAACAACTTGAAATGCCTGTGTATTATTGTTTGCAACTTTTGCCTGCTGATACCCAAACGTTAAGAAACAATTCTTGTGAAAACGCTTGGAGTGTCGTGTATTGCATCAGCTACTACAGCTTTTGTTTCTGGTATCTGAAAGGAAGGTTTTCGGTTTAATCGGAAAACGATTGAATCATCCTCATTAGAGCCCAGATGCGAGTTTACTCATTCTAATTTAAAAAAAAGTTTGAAGCTAAAAAGTTTTTGTAGCACGATTCACCATCTACTCTTCATAAGGTGACCCAAAAAAGGATTATCTAATAGTTGTTTCTTAATTTCTTCACAGTTTTGTAAAAATCGAAGTGCGGGCTGAAAATTTATGAAATCTGTTCCATTCTGTCTACACGTAAACAAAAATATTATTTAAAAAAAAAAATGCGAAAAGTATATTTTTTCCGGACTTTAAGGCCTATTCATTTTTTCTAAAGATCGCCGTATGTCTTGTTACAATAAAGTAAATACAGAAAAATATAACATTCTTGTAAAAACCTGCACATTTCTTATTTTTGAATGAACAAGTTAAAAACCACCTTTTTGCATCACAATGTCGTTTTGAACTGAAAATATACAACTTAAACACACTTTTCTAATGTCAAATGCTCCTGGAAGATTTACTCGTATGTTCAACAGCTTCTTTGACTTCTCTCCAAAAGTTTTTTTTCCCAATAAAGTGACATTTTTGCTATAAACCAAAACAAATTCTTTATTCACTAAATAAGTCCCATTCCGTTTCTTTTATGGGCGTTATTAGGATTACGTAAGGCTTTTGTTCATAAAATTTGAAAAAGTAAACAAATTAATGATTTTTATTAAAAACAGTGTAATCTAAATGCAATGTTTTTATGGTAGAAACTAATAGTCGGCTCAGTTGCCTATAAAAATCAATATTTTAACATTTTTACTATACACCTACGGGTCCGGATCCAACAAACTTGTTCCGTTGTTTGCCCGTTTTTGTGGTTCATATAACTCCTCCTCGTTAGAAGTTATTCCTATTTCAGGTTTAACATTCGCCTTCTCATTCGATGGCTTGTGGTTGCGGTCAATAAACTAATCTTTTCGACAACCTTCTCTGGTTATCAAAGTCTTTCGCCGGCTATCAACGATTCATTTTCTACCAATGGTTTTCGCCGTCAATCATACAATTACGTCTTTTGCCAGATATCAGCAGATTTTGCCGGTTATCAATCTTTTTTCTACGGCTTGATTGTTGTTCGGCCTAGAACTTCTAACTTCTAGTCAACTGCCTGGCTCTCCGGTAATTTCAATGTCTTAACCTTTCCTTTTCGTTCCGTATTCTTTAGTATTTTGTTTGAAGTCCCTTTCTTTCTACTTGACGGCAGAAGTAGGAGTGAATTCAATAACAGCGAAGTCTAAAATTCTTTCACATCACCAATTAAGCTCATTGCCATTATTGGTACCGTTATAGATAAGATGAATATGCTTCTGGACAGGTAGTATCAAAAATATGTATGCAGAACCGCAGCCTGAGAGGATGGTGAAGTATAATTTTCTTTTTTAAACCTCGAAACATTATTTCTTTAAAAACCTTTTTGTGTGTCTAGTTTCCAAGAATTTTCAATTTAAACGTGCAAAAATAAAAAAAATTTAATCGGAACACAAAAACTTTATTTGCGTTTAACATGGCTCCTCTCGTATATTTACTTGAGTTGAATTTTTGCTGTTGTTATAAATCAAACATAATGTGAAAACAACAGTCGTTTAGCTAAGCCATTAAAAGCCAACTTTGAACATTTCAAAACTAAACAAAAGTCTCTTGAAAAACTGAAATCTCAAAGTGATGGAATAAGAGTTCTTTTGTGATGTAATCATGTCAAGAAAACAAACTTTTTTAATCGCCCCATTTTGAGTGGACAATCATTTTCATTTGCTTTGTTCCTATTTACGAAGGAGGAGATTAAGCATTTAAATTTTCATTCAAACATAAACAAGTTAATCTCTTACACTTAAATCTTCAACAACAAAAGCCAAATTGCTCTGTTTTTCCTACTTCTTTACCGACTTTAACCCAACCACCCCCAGACCAAGACCAAGACTCGAAACCACTGATGTATAGTTTTAGGTAGGTATAAAAGGTACAATAATGCTTCAAAATTGTGCACCTTCTAAAGATCTACATAGACATAAGCACATTATACATATTGCATCTATTATATTCGAATTTTCAAAAAGCCAAGCCCAATTTTCTTGTTTTTCTTCTTTCTTCGATAATAATAACTGAAAAACAGAAGAAAAAACAGTCAACACAAGTTGGAAACTAAACTCCAATTTGAATTCCAAATGAAATGAGACAGACAGCTCTTAAGGGGAGCGCCAAAGAACCTTCCTTGAATTCATAAGTACACAACTAACAATCAACATCATGCCACACAATGAATAGACAATGCGGGCCCCGATAGGGATACCAATTTATTATTCGATTTTATATTGTTTTTCCACAACCAAACCGAACTGCAGTAAGAGAAACAGAAACAGCAAAAGCAAAAGCAGCCAACCAGTCCACCATATAGTCAACTACCAACCACCTATGTATATCTACCTTTGCCTTCGTCTTCGACATTATTCAGAGCTCCAGCAGCTTCGGCATCGGCACCGGTATTATAAGCCATTCATATACAATATATACGTCCTGGAAATATGCTACTTGCGTTCAAGTAGTCAACTCGTTTGGTATCGATCGCATAGTAATAATCTGTCGCCAGTGGCAGTGGCAGTGGCTGACTTGACTGTGTATTGCTTTATAAGCCCCCTCCCTATCATCTTTAAGGACTTGTTGGAGCTTGGAACTTGAAACTTGGAGCAGGGATACCACTTACAACTCTTTTCGAACCGTCATCATCGGTTTACATCAAGCTGGCGAACTACGACGATGAGCGACCGACGACGATTGTACTCTTGCTCCTTCCAGGTACTTGAACGTTAGTGTGCCCTGCCATAACCTATTCCTTGCAGATATGTCCAATTGGTAATGACCACTCAAACGGAAATACAAGTCACAATCTATAGGATAGATACTTTTCTATCCCGTAGGTATGTTACTTGGCTTGGGTTGGGTTGGGTTGGGTTGGGTTGGGTTGATGGTTGCTCAAGCTCATGGATTATGTACCAATGTGCTGGGCACAGGATCAAACCAACCTGGAATTCAATGGGTTGGGGACCTGAGGAGAAAAAAAAGAGTAGAAAATAGTACGAATGTATAACGAACGTGTTGTCGATAATATGGAAAAAGTTTCTACAGAACTTATACCTTAATTTTTGATAACTTGATTTTCAGGGCAACATTTATAGATTTATATGTTAAGTCTTTGATGCAGGGTGATGAAATTGTTGTTGGGATCAATAAAGAAAAAGAAACAAGTAGAATACTTCAGGAACATGATGAAAAGTAGTTGTTTTTCTAAGAATGAGTGTTTACTTTTACATGTAAATGATGTCCCGAGAATACCTCCTGGGATATTGAATTTTTGATATTTTCCTAGTATTTACTTTATTCGAAGAATTGATGTGAATAGCTAGAGTGTTGTTTTTGACACTACTCTCTGTCGATGTAATTTATAAGAACATTAAGGGATATAACATGGAGGCCATTCCTTGCACAGAGATAATTTGATTGATATTTCTGAACTGATTACTTTATCCCTGAATACTGTTTTTTGTTTTTGATAGCTAATTGCCTATTTCTTAGGTCTTGTGATTATTCCAGGAATTCGTAGAATTCTTAGAACAGTACTTAACCTAGCGTAACATAATGAATACAAGTGTCAGAATCCAATGGAAAGAATTCCGAAAAGTCAGATATTTTGCTACTTCGTGAAATTTGTCATTTCAATAATTTATCGATTATTAGTTGAATTTTCTCAGTATCCCTCCAACAATAAACGTTACCTTTAGAAACTGACACAAAATTGCATTTGAAAAGTTTCAAAAACAGTTCTTTGGATATAAGTTTTTAAAGCATTTAGTAGAAACTAATCGCCTTAGTTCCTACAAATTTTGAATTTAGAAACATCTAATAGAACAGTGTTGCCAACGAGAAAAATTATAACAATGTGACAGCTGACAGTTCGGGGTTAGTAAAAATGGAGCGCTAAATGAAATAACAAAGCATTATTATTGTTGAGCTATATGATGGTTTAACGTCATTGGACTTTTTTCTGTGGGATTTTTTTTGAAGTCAAATAAGCAAAAGACCACCAGAGCCTTGATAGAGCAAAATTTCAAGATTTTTAATGAAACAGCTATCTTTGATTTAAAAGCTTAAAATTTAGTTTTGATATTTAAAAGTGATTCAAAAATGAAGCTATAGAGTAATTTTAATGTTATTGCTTGCAAAATATATTTTATTAAACCTAAGCCTATAGTCTTATAGGGTGATTGTTTGCAACACTGGTTTGACAGCTCACTCAAGTTTTGTGTCACTGTTAAAAATCTATATGGTCTAAAATACCATGAACCATCTAACAAA
The DNA here is from genome assembly GCA_951509635.1 of Eupeodes luniger. Lineage (NCBI taxonomy): Eukaryota > Metazoa > Arthropoda > Insecta > Diptera > Syrphidae > Eupeodes > Eupeodes luniger. The sequence continues at coordinate 2,251,253 of OX608073.1, forward strand.
AGAACAACGTTTTCAAAGTATTTAATGTTATTATCGAAATCCGTGCTCTTATATAAAAGTTTATCGCGCGCTTTTTTATCGAAAAATTGTGTTCAGCGCTGTAGCTCATTTCAGGTTGAGTGAATGCGTCAATAAGCAAAACTGACGTATTTGGTATAAGGGTCAGCCAGTAGCATTGCAAAAGCTACCAACGCATCCAGAAAAAGTCATTGGGCCGTATTTTTTCAAAAATGATGCGAATCGCAACGTTATGTATTGTGAATGCGCTACTATGCGATGTAAAAATAGTTGTTTCTAGAAAGATGAAAGAGCTTGACTTGCATGACATGTGGTTTCAACATGACGTGGCGGCACCACATGCCAGAACAGATTATTTTACGATTAGGCCCGCCGAATTGGTCGGTTATAACGTGCAATTTAACGCCTTTAGACTATCTTCAAGACCACTTCGATTAACGCATTGGTAGCCAACATTGAAGCATTTATTTTTGAGATACCGTCCGAAATTTTGAAAAAGTATGCCAAAATTAGACAAAGCAGATGTAATGTACCATTTAAGACGGAGCCATATCCAACATATTTCATCATCAAACATTAAATTATATCAACCGTACTATCGATTCAATTTAATGTTTTTCTTTCTATGATGAACTCTAATCTTAGTTTATTTATTAAAAAACACATTTTTTTCAAGTTAGAAATTTTCAATGATCGCTATAACCAACCTCAACAAAATTTAATGATTGCTTTCAATAATAAAAACCAATGATAGGTAAGCTAAATGGCCTCTTATGCAAAACATCACAAAAACATTAATTTTAAAAGTATCTACTCATCAGGAATGGAGTCTTGTCAATGATTTGACAGCTGAGAATGTCAAACATTGTTGACAATTCTATTGACTCAGGTTTGGGAATTGATTATCAGTCATTTATAGCTGAAACACAAACACGCTTCAGCTTCGGCTTCGCCTGACGTTTACGAGTTCAGCCATAGAAATTCAATGCATGCTATCACAATGAAGCTTTGACCTCACGTTTCGTTTGACAATCGTAAGGAAAAGAACGTAATGTTACGTAATGTGACTCCAAACGGAAGCTCTACTTCAAAATTGGCTTAACATTTGCTTTGTCTGACAGCTCAACAGCTGTACAAAAAGTCAACAAACAAAATACATTTGCTTTTGGAGGGACATCCCATTGGTTATTATAGGCTGTGTGTGTAAGCTACTTTCGCGATAAATTTAAGTTTTTCGATTCCAAAATTCATATTTTTTACTGCATGAAATATCAAAACAAACTTTTGAGAAAAAATAACATCTGCTAATGATAGAAGTGCCATTTTAGAAATATCATACATATTTGAAATGTCATTTAAAGCAACCTCGAAGCAGGCCCATCGTAACGCTGACGAACCCGAAGCTGAAGCGAGTTTGTGTTACAGCCATTAACGACAGAAAAAGAAGACCAGCGATACCACCACCACCCGATGCCGGCATCATCAGTCCTTATTCTTTTAAAATAAGGAAGGAGTTATTGTTAAGCCTAGTACGCTGCTGATGCGAAACGAAAATTCCCATACAAAAATGACATGACGAAATCGTAAACGAAAAATTTCGCTGTGCTTTTCGTTTTTCAGTACGCTGCTGGACGACGAAAAGTGACATTTTAGTGGAGAGCTGTACTAGATTTCTTAGTACAATTCTCCACTCTTTTCGTTCTCAATTTAATTGCCCAGCACATTAATTGCTTGCGAAATTTTGACGTTTAATTTTTTTATTGAAAAAAAAAATTGTTTACTCGTGACTTTCGGTGTTTTGACTTTGATTTATATTTGATTTAAAGTTTAAAATAAAATGGATTTGTCTAATGTGTTCCAACATTGCATTTCTGAATCGGAAACTCAGGATGTTATTGGTGATGTGCAAGAAGTGATGAAGAGAAGCAGTGAAATTCAACTTCCAGACAGAACTCTCCACAAATATTTTTCTGCTGTGGTTTTCGTTTTCATTTCGCTCTGCACTTGGAGACCACCGAAAAATTTCGTTTCGCATCAGCAGCGTACTAGGCTTTAATGTAAATGGTGAGCGCTTTCGAGATACGCTGACTAAATTTTTTAGCAAGAAGTAATTAGCTAAACATCGGCGGCATTTGGTTACAATAAAACTGTCATAGAGAGTGCTAAGCTAGAATTCTAAAACAAAATCAAGTTGGTGACAAATCTATTTCCAGAAGTGATCCTTTTAACTTTCGACTTATTGTCCCTTGTTTACTTTTTATAGGACTTTTTTTAATTTATTGGCTTATGGTGACCAGTCAGCACCTCTAGAAGCATTAACAACCAAAGCCAAGACGGACATCATTTTCAACAATTTCAAAAATGGTAATTAAAACATCCTTGATTTCCAAAATCCCATCTTGTTTCTTCTCCCCAATAACATTTCCATAGTAATAATTTGGTTCCGAATTACAAATGTCATCAAGGCCTTCAGTTTAGTTTTGCATTTTGGAAGTAGGTACCTTAACTTTCTAAGATGGGAATTTATATGTATGGAATTTATATGTATGGGAAGTTTACTCACGTCAAAGAAAACGCCTTGAACACTTTTGAATCATTTCATTGAGAAAAACTTTTTGTCTTAAAACATTTTGGACTATGCAAATTTCAATTTTAACTCAGAATATTCGTACACACTCAAACTCAAGACATGTTAAAATAAACTTTTTCAAAAATCAACAACTGACTTAGTACTTAAACTTTCAAATTTCATACTTCGATTGCAAGAACTTTCATAAACAGTTTTCTTTTCATTTTGTTTTTTTGATAAATATTTTTGTGTTGTATTCTTATTTTTGGAAAGGCCAAACTTTTTTAACAGGCGCGCACATCCGTTTTTGCTATACTTATTTCTTTTAACGAACCCCCATAAACATCGCTTAACTGTTTTTCGTCGAGTAGGTATTTCCCTTATTAAAATAGATCAAGTTGAATAAAAAAAAAAACGTACAACATAAACAAAATCTATTAAGGAGTTTATATACAGAAAAAAGAAAAGAGAAGGGAAGAAAAACTTAATGAACAAAACTTCCATTTTTCCTCCATGTCCATATTGATAGTCATTGCCATCGCCATTATCATCAGTTGTTTGGAATAACGCGGAGTGGTGAAGCTTATAGTATTTCCGCTTGAGAGCATATTGTAAAGTTGAACTTTTCTTCATTTCTTTCGTTGTACGATGCGAACTATACGGAAAACGGGAACGGGAACGGGAAGGGGTATGAGTATGGGTATCTGTGTTTATCTTCTTTTGCCCAGACGGAAGCTATTTTCCTCGTTGTCCATTGTTGCGCTACAATAACAAGACTTACAATATTTTTCTCCATTATACTTTCTCAAACTCAAATCAGACTAATGGTCGTTACTATAATATTTTTCCTCAAATCATAATCATAAACTTTTCGTAAATTGCGTCCGATTCCGATTTCTTGGTATTGTCCTTGCGCTTGCGGCTGTCATTAGTGTCATTTGAAGCGCGCCAATCGGACTCTTCCAAACATCGAATTCAATGAACAAACGAAACGACTTATTATACAAATAAAAACGAGTATATGAGCTTGAGAGCATCAGTAGCATCAGCTTCAGCTTCAGCAGAATCACAAAGCTGACAAGCTCACATTTGCATTTCCTTATCATGACGTCAGGCCCCTAAAGCGGATTGCATTCAATTCGCATTGGTTTTGTATTGTTGTTGCCGATGTCGATGGTTCATGTCTTATTCAACATCCGACGGCCATTAAAACTAATCACACCCATCTTTCACTCTTTGCAAACTTCCGGTTGCATTTAAGCCAAACCGTGGATGCCGCCAACAGTGCTGGCTCTTTCTTCTTTGGTACTTGGTCGTTTAATTTGCGTCTCTATCTCTTACTCCCGGCTGGGCATAGGGGCATAAGTCGGAGAGGGAAGAGGAGACTGCACTTATAGATATACAAAGCAACGTCCTGTTGGCTTTTTATTGGTAATTAATAATAATTATCGGGTTTATTGTCGAGGGATAATAATTTGAAACGTTTCATGGTAATTTCGCACAAAATACAGGGCCAGCGCAACTGGAACGCCTTCTTTCCAATGGCAATGTGCATTGTAAAATAGCCTGATGCCTGAGTATGGCGGTAATAGTCATCCGCACTGTGGAAAGAGACACGCGTGAAATATTAATGACACTTTTTGCTTAGTGCAACAGCAAATAAGTTGACCTATAATTTTTCCCCTGGGGCCTTCGTATGGTCGTACGAGTTTGTGGAAAAACATGCGACACGATATAATTTCGATAGCATAAACTAGGTGACAAAAGCGATCATATGGAAAGGGATACCTTTCGCAACTGACGGACCGGACGTGACGGATGGGGAAAGGAACAGGAAGGACGAATGGGGCTCTTGCTGACGCTGAATGGGTCATTTGCGTGATGTATATTATATGCCTACTGGGCTTGGGCATGGGCTGGTTCCTGAAGTTCCTGTGCAAATGTCTGTCAGAGAGGGTGTGTGACAGCTCAGGCAGCGAAAAAGTAATATTTATCATCATAAACAAAGTTGTGTCGTATGCCATCAGGATACATGATTAACTGTGGTACCACGTACCACACCGACACGACCGACAAGGCCTCCTCGGCAGCTACAGCTATACACAAAGCCCCATTGGGACGCATTCATAATCTGGTGAGCGTGACAAAATTGTTGTGCAACGTGCACTTCATCTTCGTAATTGGCGTGCATATGTCAAAAATAAAAAAAGAAAAAATGCCAATTTCGGGTTCGGGGTGACACCACTAGCTTCGGGCTGTGGTGGCGCTGGCGCTGGCGCGGCGGTGGCGGTGGCGGAGTAGCAATCATTTATGTGAGAGATTCATGAGCGTATCCTGTGTGCGTTTTTATAAAGTATAGTGTTCCATATGGGAGCTTGTTCATTAATAACTTGAGAAGTCTTTGCATCGCAATCGTGTGCAAATATAAAACATGCTACATCATCGAAATTCATATTATACGTACATAAGTATTTTTTGTAAGTGCCACAGAAAGAAGAAAGTTTTACCTAGACCCAACCCAAACCCAAACTTAAACATAAACCCAACCCATCTCGAAGAAACACATCTGGCATGACGTATACAAACTCTCACATCTTCCCATCTGTACTTACAGACTATACAGAGGGCCACAGCTCACTTAGCCAAGTTGATGCCATTCAATTCCTACATCATAGCAAATGCAAAACAATTCCCGTTGATTGATGACATGTCGGTGACACATCAAAATGGCTTCCTCTCTCCATGCTGATGCTGATGGCTGATGCTTCTTTGGGAGGCCTGCTCTTTGGCATCGGCATGATATTTAGATATCATTCCTGCTCGTACCTACTTCCTTGTATTTATGTATGTGGCCGTGGCCAATATTGCTGGGTGATATTTATGTAGCTAAGTTTTAGCGTAACGTAAGTAAAGGATGTTGTTACAAGCTACGGGGCCGGACAGAGAAGAAATATATTGTATAAGTTTTTATATTCAATCCATTAGTACGGGGGACTGTGAAGTTAAAGAGTGGATATGCTACAGAGTGTTCTTTTTTCATAATACGTAATGTAGGTAATGTCTTAATTCAATTTATGAAAATATTGCTTTAATATGCTGATTCACTGTCAAAATTGATATATCAAAACGCATACCTACCTAGAGGTTTGATTTATGGTCCTCAATTAGGTAAAGAACCTTTTCTAATTTTGGTCTATAGTTTAAATATGGAAAAACACAACAAATGAAAAAGGTGTAACGATGTAATGGAAGTTAGTATTTTGATTGGAATCATAAATAGAAATGTGAACTTCATCTGTAGATACTGTCAAATTTAATTTTCTTTAAGGGGTTTTAAGTAGCCTTTTTATGTCAAGCCCACATTGTGAACATTAGGACAGAAGGAGAGGGTTTGAAAAGCAAATTCGGTGTTTTGAATTGCTGATTATGATTTATGACAAGGAACGATATAGTGTGGTAAAGCATTCCACATTCGCGTAGTATAGTTCTAGAAGAAATCTCTGAACTAGACGTCATGACTGCAGTTACACTTGAGGGTGCACTGCTAAACAGTCTTAGAGGCGCGACTTTTTTAGTTGAATTATAAAAATAAATTGGTTGTCGCAACAGTCCGTTGAGAACTATAGGGCCTAGTGACTTACAACTCTCAACCATTCCTGAGTGCGAGTATTGTTGTCAGGGTTGGAGGGGACCTACAGTTTTAAGCCAATCCGAACGGCTAATTTGAGATAATTACTTTTGGAGAATTTGTCAATTCCTCGCAAGAAGCAGTACCCGTGAAAAAAACTTTAGATGGCATAGGCAGGGATCGAACCCAAGACCTTTGGATTGACAGTCCAACGCACTAACCATCATTCCACGGTTGAATTATACTTAAGGAAATTAATACAACTGGCTATTTTACCATAGTTCAATCCATTAAGTAACTGGTAGCTAGGGTAAGAGAAGAGTCATTACGGCGTTTTCCTTTCACCAGTTACTTTTAACACTCTCCTTTGAATATTGTCCAAGACTTAAGTAGGTTACTGGGAGCCCAGCCCGAAATTTGGAGTTTTACTCACTTTGGACGTACATAGGTACATACATAAGTTTTATAAATAATAGGTAGGTGGTGGTCGATGAATTCACCTAGGTTTTGAAAAAGACATCAGTGTTCTTTATCAAGCATAGAATAACTCTAGCTAAGCATTGATTCTTTGGCCTAAGTAAGGAATTAAGAAATAAGTTCGTAGCACGAAGTACCATGGAGACGCTGTACAAAACGCTCATCATCCTAGTTTTGCTGTACGATCTTTATGGGCCGATTTGTGTCTTCATACAAAAAAACATGTGGAGGAGCGATTCAATCAGCGACTTTCCACAGATTAAAAAAGTGCAATTTCAATGGTTAAGATGGCTGGGGTTGAGCAAATGAACTTGGCCGATACACGCGGTGACCTGCAGGTATTTGAAATTTGAACCATCAAGTTAGCGATCGAATAAGCTGTCGAAATTTATTACTTGTAGTGCCAACTCAAGTTAAGTAAGTAAATATAATGGGAACAACAGAAAAAGATGCAAAATTCTTGCATCAAATATTCATTTTTAGCGAAAGCGCGCATATGATCGTCAATTGATTGATGTTTTTCAAAAATAATAAAATTTTGTGGAACCTCTAAACATCACAGAACTGGATGGAGACCCCGTTGAAGCGCAAATAACACAATCTTCTTCATCATGCGGTTACAGGAAGTAGTTAGAGAGTATGGCCAAGAAATCGAGTAGAATACTAATTGTTTCCAAGATTTATAAGGGCTGAAAAATGTTTGAGAAATTGTGTGCTTCGGAAAAAAGGGTTGGCAAAGACAAAGTGAAAACTTTTACTTTTACGGAAAAATTAGTTTTACAATGGTTTTAGAGTTTTAACTTTTTAAGAAAAGATCTCCACTTGATCTCCGCTTGTCACGGATTCTTAGCGAGCGCTGCCTCCATTTCAGGGTTTTCGAAAGTATATTTATAACGCGAACTTTCTTCAACATCTTTGAAGCGACGGAACCAATCAAGCAACGTTGTCTCAATTATAGCAGCGTAAATAACATATCTAAGCTTGGTTACTAACTTTTTTAAATATGTCAAAATCATGCAGCATTTACTGCTCGAGCTGAACAACTTGAACTTATATTATTATTGAACTTGTATTCTGCACATTCATATTTAACTAGTAATATCGAGGGTGGTTTTGTGTTTTCGTGTTCTAGATTGAAAGTTCAATCTTTCTTAAACCAGTTTTGAGTTTTTGTATTTTGGTTTGGGCTATTTTTTAACCCTGTATTTTTTGAGAACCTTATAAACTAGTTTCCATTATGTCTATAGCGGGTAGATTGTTATTTTGTGTTTCAAATGGTAAGGTAGTGTGAACTGTATACATAAAAACTTGAAACAAAAGAGGCAGATATGTTTTTGAAATGTAAGAAAAGATAACGCGATAGCTCTGTAAAACTTTAAGGACATGCATCCAACAAAGTTTTGCAGGGCTATTTACAATTCTTAAAAAAACGCAGCTTTGTAAGCACTCATGTACTCAAAACTGACTTAAAGGAAGTTCTCTTTTCTTGCTAATCCCCCTCTGTGTAACATACATGTATAAACAAATATAATTCGAGAACTTCCATAATAGTTAAAATCTTGTCTTGAGAGGTTTTCTGTCGCTATTAATAAATAAAATGCACGACTGGGTCGCACGAACTTGCTCCTGTATGCAAAGAGTCTGTTTAAAAAAGTATCTATATAATATTTAAATATATACCTGTAACAAAAGGTTGTCTTCAAAGATGTATATGCCATTTGATTTGTCGAAAAAACCTCCATTTTTCAATTTTTTGGGAGGGGGTTACATTTAATACAGTTAAAATAATTTAAAAAAAACTAATTTAAGATTCAAAATTTTACCTGAAAAATAAGTTTGTCTTCAAAAATTTAAATGCCATTTTATAAATCAAAAAACCCTTGATTTTTCAATTTTTTTTTTGAAAATCGTTAGAGCGGTTTTTTTTTAAATTAATTTTTTATATATAAAATTTTTCAATTTTTTTCTAAAAATATTTTTGGTATGCAGTTGTTTAGTGATAGTAATATACGCTCTATATTTCAATTTCGTAAAAAAATGTTCACCCGTTTTTGAGATATAGAATTTTGAAAAAAAAAATTTCAATATTTTTTTAAAAATCCAAACAATAAAAAATTGCACTTTTGATAATCAAATATTGTTAAGGCAATATAAGAGCTCGTTCAGAAAAAAAACTATTGAAATCGGTTCAAAAGTTGCTGAGAAAATTAAAAAACAAAAAAACGGTTCTATGAGCGGTACCTTTCCTGAGCAATACAAAAATATGTTTTTCTTATTAAAAGAAGCCAAGTTAAAAAACAAAATTTTAGAGAAAATTAAAAAAAATCTATCGGTTTGTTTTTGAGAAAATTCGAATTTTCGTTTTTTGACCAAAAAAATTGTATGGGGGCCACTGTTAGTTTTGATCTTAAAAAAAAAATGAAAAAAACGCCTAACGCAAATCTGCTCAAAACCTTAACTTCCAAGTTTGAACTCAATCGACCCAATGGTTTAGGCTGTAGGAGCGTGGACAGACAGACAAAATTGACCGGACGGAATCGCGGGACCCACTTTTTTCGACTTCTCTACCATCGTAATATCATGTTTGATTAAAATCTCGAGTTCGAAATTTTGCACGAATGCAAAACTTGCCATATAGTTCCTATATGTCGCAAGTAAAAAAAGTTTAAAACGATTTCTCCCTGGTTAATTATCTACTAGGTAAGGTATCTTCAGACTTAATAAATCTTAGATTCTTCTAAGAAATCACTTGTAAATTAAGAACGATACAAAAGAGTATTAATTATATTGCATGTAAATAACCCTGGCTTTGAGGAAACGATGCACGCAAAAAGAGTTATACGCATATTCAAATGTTCATCATGATAAGTTTTAGCCGTTCGTATTGGTGGTATGATAATCAACAATTTCATCACGCACTTTGCTCATCTTTAAGCCAATTTTTTATTCATTCCAACTTTACATTGTAATTAATCCTCATAAATTTAAGTCAATTTTGTTTTGCATTTATGTTTTGAGATCATTTTGTTGTTTGTAATGCTGAGCCAAGCGATGTCTTTCAACTGCCTGCAGCCTGCATCATAATGACTCACAGCAACATTGTGTAAAATAAAATAACAATTTTAAACTTTTCTTGTTAAAAAAACAAATGAAAAATTAAAAAAAAGGAAATGTCTGCATAAACAATGCCCGCGGATGCATGCAAAAGCAGATCGCATGCTCGACAGAACAAAGCGCTGAAATACAGCGCAGCCAGTAGCATCAACATCAACACCATTATAATCATCAACAAAACCAGAAACAGAAGCAGCAGCAGTGGAGAAGCAACAACGTCGACTCCGACTCCGACTCCGAATCCAACGTCAGTTCAGCAGCCCAGCAACATAATTTAACTGCGAATTGCGAATACGAATACGAATGCGAACTGAATTGAATTACAGCTCTGCACTGTGGAATATCGCCTTTGTTTATCCCCGTATCCGTATTTTTCTTTCGTCGTCCGTCCGCGTCGTGTCGCCCTAGTCGTCTATGCCTCTGTGGTCCGCCTGAATTTGAATGCATTGCGTGGAATTGCATCGCATCGTCGAGCCTTTGAATCTCTGATGAATGCAATGCATTCAGTTTTGCAGCCAGACAAAAAGTGCTGGTAGCGGTAGGTGCTGCTGGTGGGTGCCTTTGCAGGGCCGTAGTTAGAACAATTTTCTAGAAGGGTTGAAGGTTAAATTATTAAGTTTTAGAAGGAATAGTTTAGGCTTTAACGCGTAACCCTTAAATGGATACATATAATATATTTCTAATTGCTGCTTGGTTTGGAAACAAAATAAGGAGGTTACCCGGGAAGAATCTGAGCATGAGTCAACCCTGTTTTTAATTGATTGTTGCAAAGGGTGTTTTTCTAAAAGGTATAGATCTTTGAACTGAAATAAAACATAGTTAGTTTTTAAGTTGACATTTCTGACATTACAAGTTAAATATGATGGCTGACCATATGACTGCCATGGCTGACTCGGACGTAGTCTAATCTGTGGGTGCAATTTTCGATGACTTTTTCAAAAAATTGTGGCCGATGGGAATGTTGTCCTTCAAGAGTTTAATTGCTCCAGTCCTATCGGCGTCCACTAGCAACTTCACAAATTCCAGAAAATGGTCAAGTGGCCTTAAATCGCATGCTTTTAGAGGCCAATTCGCTGTTCCGTGAAACTATGCAGTTATCAAACGTTTCCTCCAATAAATCACGAGTGTGTGACATGTTGTGACAGCTCCTCCACATCATGGTTTTTCAATTGATAGCCTTCACCATGGACTGCATCATTCTGGTCACTATTATTTTTAAAAAAGTGAGGACCAATTATTCCAACAACCCATAAAGCATAAAGTTAGTTTTTGTTGATGTAACGGTGGCTTAAAAAACACTTGACGATTGCCATGACTTCAAAAAATGCAGTTTTGGCTATTGAAGTATCCATTCAGTCAAAGTGAGCTTAATTGCATATACAAAAATAGATCAACGGCAATCTTTATTTAAGGCCCATGGAATTCTAAACCAAACTAAAAACAGACAAATTGACAGCTAACAAATTGGTCAAAAATAAAAAAAAAAAAGAGTTTATTCGTGGGTGAATTTGGGCATAGGGCAACCCTTTTTTTTGGTTTATGATGGAATTTCAATCTTGTTTCTATAGGTACAAGTTGCGTAAATCTGGTGTTAACTGTTTAGACTCATTTTCTTAATTGCATGCAATTTTTTATCTACTCCCTCCAGGAACGGACCTGATTTTTGCATCATGGAGCTCGATTTGCCTGTGCGAGGCGAGAGTTTGCAAAAAGCTAATATTGAAAACCTCGACCATTGCGCCCTCTACCGCACCTTACCGCTTCGCACCGCTCCACGTTGTAATCTGATTTTGAATTATATTTCCAACAATTTTTTGTGTTTTTATTTTGCTTTTTGCATTTTCAAAAGTTGGCCCCCTTTTTCGGAAGAAGAAATCAGAATATGATGGTAGAACAATGCGCAGCGGTGTTTCCCACGCATACTGCAATTACTTACAACTGCTCTTGTCAGATTGGGATTGTTGGTTGTTGTTGTTTTTGTTGTTGGCTTAGTGTTTTGTTTGGCAGTAACAAACAAATAGACAAATAGCATGATACAACGGCATAGGTAGGTTGGAGGAATTGGTGTACGCGTTTATATGAAAAATCGTGCTCCAAGGAGAAGCAAGCAAGAAATTCGTGCGGTCTTGTGGAGCTGGTCGGTGCTGGCTGGCGGTCGGTGTTGGCTGGAGCACCAAAAACATTTCACCGAGAAGAAATAAATGCGCGGTACCAGGAGCTGATGAGCTGCTATTATGCTTGGGAGAAAATGATTGATGGCTGCTGCTGGCTTGCAGGTGGTTTGGTTTCGCTTATAAAGCCGAGTCGAATAATGCCAATGATGGGAGGGGCGAGGGTTATCCAACGGTAATATAGTAAAATTAACATAAATTTAACATTGACGAGTGCTGGATGATGGCGTAGTCGTAGTCGTAGTGGCAATGGCGATGATGGAAATGGTGTTATGTCATTCAGTTGGGGCGAATAAATTGCGTACAATGGGAATTTGAGTTAAGTTTTCTGAGTCTGACATGACAGTTGCTATTGCTATTATGCTGCTCGCTGTCTGTCTCTGAATTATATGTTTTGTTTTGGTAAGTGAATAAGTGATACAATATTGCTATAAGAGTCTCAGAGGAAATCGGTTTATACTTGAACAACGTGATTAGAGAGGGACTTGCTTCTATGATACTGATACTTTCAGAAATACATATGTATAGCCTATGTGTAAGAATGTCTTGAGGTGTAGAATAGATATACATAAACTGGATTATGAATGATAGATTAGTGTCGGTGAAAGGAAGAATTTATTACTCGAGGAAAACAATTGATTCCAAAGGAAAGCTTTTTTTTGTTTTGAAAAATTCTGTGTAGATGTATCAAAAAGAAATCCCTATAGCAAAGAACATTATGCAGCTTTTGGTTTGCCTTTAGTCTTATCCGATGCATGTCTATTCTAATTTAAAATGAAAGTTCTAGATCTATTCAAACTACAATTAACCTAAATTTGGTACAGTTCTCTTGATAAACTGATTGAAGTGCTATCTGATAGAACCATTTAGCATCTAATAGTATGGGCTGCGTTATGAGTCCAAAATGTCGATGTTCATTTATCCTGTAGTTCACACGATGACGCAATGTTTGCTGGTTCCTGATCGACTCATGAGCCGAGTGATCTACCGATCCGATTTTATCTGTTAAATCGATATGAATCCTGAGATTATGACATTTCAAATAATGAATAGGTTGAATCAATAGATTAGGTTTGTTTGATTTGAACTAAATGTCACGTGTTCTGATGCACCTTTTTTAATAAAAGTAAATTATAGTATTTAACTAGTTTACTGATATTTGCTGCTTTTGCAGAAATATATCCTTTTCATGATATTTATAAACGTGAAAAAATATGAGTAAAATGATGCAACAACCAAACACATTCTCGCATTTAGTTCCCTGACCAATCAAATTGCTTCATTTTGAAAGTTCCATGGGGCCGTTCAAAAACAATGCAATCCTAGGTAGAAGAATCTCAATTGCTAACATGATCTCTGAGTAAAAGATTTGTATATCTTTTTAATTTCAATCAAAATAAATGTTGTAGTAAGTAAATATTACATTTAATATAAGCATATTGAACAAAGAAAAAAATCACTTAGTGATTTGTGCACAATTTTATTTAGTTTCCTCTGCAACTTGGTTTTTCTTAAGTTTTGGTGTTTCTCTTATACAATTTTAAACTTTTGGATTTTCTGGGTTGCATAAAGAACTGCATTTAAAGGAACGTGTACATATTTTGCGGTACATGAAACAAGAATTTTGCAGACAGGGAGTTTTTCACTTATATCTCTTATTATTTTAATTTAATAACCAAGCTGAATCATTTGCAAATAGCTATATTTAGTTTAACAAGAATAATATTGAATTCAATGTGCTTGCACCCTTAGTTGTGTGATTCTTTGAACGCATCTTTGATTCAATAATTATCCGAGGTGAATTCTGAAATTTGAAGAATTTCGTGATAATTATTGTAAATAAATTAGTTTATTATAATAAAATGATGTTTACATTTTTTTGGTACATACATATATGAACAAGATAACAATCAAACTATAAAAATACTAGCTGACCCGGCTACGCGTTGCTGTGGAACGTTTTTTGTTATATTGTTGTAAACTTTTAAAGGGGAACTATATAGGGGAACATCAGACATGGGCACCACCATGCTTTATTACATATGGGCCATTTGTAGAAAAAACATGGCGACCTTCATGACTAATTTTCAAATACCGTTACCCCTTATAACAATAAAATTATTATTTACAAACGAAGATGGAAACTTTAAAGGTGGTATAAAAATGTACTGGCTTGGGATTTGAACACAATATATTTTTAATTTCAATTTAATGTAGCACTAATCGGTGCACAATATTTTTGGGTAAACTGTCTTTCGGTAACACAAATAGGTTCGACGGTTTTCATACACGTGAACATGTAACATAGCATATAGCTGCTCATGAGAAAAACATGGATTTTCCAAATCTAAACCACAAATGGACATTGTTGAGCCTTGAGACTTATTTATAGACATGTCAAAATCTAAACGAATTTGAAACTGTAACCTTTTGAAGATATGGTAGAATCTGACTGTATCATTGAACTACGTGGCAACAGGACCATTTTTCCTTGGTACTTTCCAGTTAAAATGGTTGCTTCAATAATATTTCCGGTGATCTTTTTGATGACTAAACGTGTACCGTTGCATAATTAAGGTGGATTCAAATCACGCAGGAGAATAATAGGTGAACCAATCTTTCATCGAAGATTATGTGGTGGGATTCCAGGTATGTCTACTCTGTATATCCATTAACAACAGTATCGATTGATTTAAAAGATCGCCTGGTAACAACTGTTGTACCTGGAAGTTAATTTTGTCAATATCAACATTTTTGGCGGCCAAAATAGCCCGATGATTGAGCCAGTTATGATTCAAGTAATTACTCTGTATATCCGGAAATATACTTTGAATCAATTCATTTTTTTCCCTGAAGAACAGTGCAGAAATTGTCTGGCAGTTTAATGCATTGCATATTTGTTTGCAGTTCTATTTTACCGTTCCCAATATCTAGTAATTGTTCGAAAATTGCTTACACCAAAAATTGAAAAAGTAAAATTCACTGTATTTCGTTTACTAAAAAATAAATTTAACATATACTTTAGCCTCAGCAACATGTGGTGGTTATGCAATTAAACTGTAGCTTTTATGAAACGTTTGGAAGTTTGACATAGCGCCATCTATTGAATACTAACTCAATCCAGTCAAAAGATGTTGCCATCTGTTAGAATCGTTTGAAACTAACAGACAATCGTAACTGTCAAATAATAGACAAATAATTTGCAATATAATAATATTGCGATCATAAATTGAGATGTACGTCCATTACATAGCTGTCAATTGCGTTTTGTTATTCCAAGTCTGATTCTTTTTTGTTATACCAAGTTTTATAGTTACTGACGTTTTATGTCAAGTCACACGGGAACGCAGTGGAACGGGATAAACAGTATCCTAAGTCCGTCTCCTATCCCTTAAATTTTCCAACTTTCAGGAAACTATTAATTGCTTGTGTGGGAGAACATTTTAATAATTCTAATGTGTTTATGAAACATGTATCTTTCCGTTTTAATTAATGGCGTAGTTTTAACTCTCAAACGTCAAAAAATGCTATAAAAGCGATCAATCCAAAATAAAATCCCTATTGTCAATAGAGTTTTGATATTATTACATACATGTACAGTACATGTAAATAGTTCATCTCTCATATCGCCTCAAATGTTTTTGGTTCATGTGAATAAAATTTATAATTACTTTGCATATACTGAGAGTCGATTAAAACTCTCAACAAAATGAACAAAAACACTGAACTAAAACACTGTTATTAAGAACTATAGGAGTTATCGGGAATTGAATTGGGACTCTTGGTGTTATTAAATTCAGCGTGAAGGTAATTATTTCCTTATTCATGTAAACCGCACACATGATTAATAGGCCAACAAAACGATATGCACCCGAAAAAGGTTGCCAAATAACGAAATAGTGAAATGTTTCGTGACGTTTGTTGAAGGTCAAATAGTGTTTTAAATGTTTTAGATTTAAGGAGCTATTTGCATTTTCTTTCCAACAAATGTCAATATATTTTTGGTGCATTAAGTAATTTTTCACTGAATTAACTTTCATTTGCAACCAAAAATTCATATGTTGGCAACCATAAGAAATCGTGCAATTTGCAAAGAGTTATCATTATAAAACTATTCGAGGCGACACAATGTTGCCCGATTCCGATGCTGGCGCGAGTTTTATTATGTGTTTGGAAAACAAATTAAAAGGGTAGCAGGGTTGTTATTAAAAACCGTGAATGGGCGGGTTCGTAGTATGTTTGCAATGCATATCAATTTTCCTCCAGATACAATCAAGTGAAAGAAAATTCACTTATACCTATTTTATATATGTACTTCATATTCATGAAATGAACATGAAACATTCGAACTTAGCTGACATCATCAACATATTCAACAACTCCAGAAGAAGCCATCACGACTAAGAGAAGCCTTGACTGAATGCTAAAGCTAAAAGTTGGTCGAGACAGGGCAAGGGCATTGATGAGATAAAGTGACAGCTTGTTGAGAAGTGAAGATGACTCTTTTGATTGTAATCCAATTACTTTCGATATCTATGTTCTTTTTCTTGGATTTTATTTTGTTTCCAGAGTTCTTCAGCAATCATTCAGCTTTCAGCTTGGCTTGCTGATGTCCTGATGGAAATTGCTAGTTGCTCCTTCTTGGATATCGATATTCGATAGTGATGGAAAATGGAGCGAGAGCTCTTGGCGATTTTTGTGCTGTGTTTTTGGTAGTGACACATTTTACTCCAATACTTACATACATATGTACTCTGTCGAATTGCTATAATAGTCCTCGGGTCTTGGGCAAATAATCTGAATCCTAAGTTGGAATAAGAAGAAAATCGCATCTGTTTTTGATGTATTTTTATTTGAAGATTTTGTATCGTGGATGTGAGTACACAAAATAGGACATAAATCCCTAAAACAGGACATAGGGATTGTGGAAGAAAAGAACAAAGTCATTATATGAAATCACTCCAGGCTATTGAAATGATGATATGTGTATGTACTGTAATGAAATACATAAACAAAAAAGAACCTTTGGAAATTATTGATGGAGGAAATAATTGTACATGGAAGAGCATTCTGCTTATGTTTTGAACTAAAATGACCTTTTGAGGAGCATAATTTGGAAAAACTGTTTGAGAGATACTTACTATCGTCTGAAATAAAATGTACTCAGTTCCAATTGGAAGCCATTGTAATCGGTCGGAATTGAAGATTTTGATATTTCTTGGCGTTACAGGGTCCCGAGAACTACTTGCTTACCTTTTAAGAGAGATGACTGCACGTAACTACGTTGCGGATCTCCTCCGCATACCTTTATTCGTCCTCCGTATCTTAAGAACGAGTTAGGGTATAAGTAGACTTCAAATCATTTTTTTTGATGGAGGATTTCGGTGGAGATAACAGTGTAAATAGGTTTTTAAGGTTTGAATTTTAAAATGGGTGGGAAAACCACAAACTGCTAAGGCATTCCACATTCTTGATGTGCGGCAAAGAAAAATAGTCTATCTTCACAGTACTTTCTAAATTCAGGTGAAGCGCAAACTGATGGCTATTTCTAGTAGTGCGAGTATTACTGCTGAATTATTTGGCGTAAGGAAAAGCTAATTCGACCGAACATTGTGTGTAAAAATGCTCTCTGTTTTTTTCTGTTCAAAAGATTAAGGGGAACCTGTCCAATCGATAAGCCCGAAATGTTCGCACACTTGACGTCAACATTCGCCGTGTTATTACCGATATTGTGATTTTAAAAAAATCACAAAAAAACACCCTTTATAGCTGGTAATTTTAGCTGACAGTTCTATTTAGAAAATATTA
Organism: Eupeodes luniger; assembly: GCA_951509635.1. Taxonomy (NCBI): domain Eukaryota; kingdom Metazoa; phylum Arthropoda; class Insecta; order Diptera; family Syrphidae; genus Eupeodes; species Eupeodes luniger. The sequence goes on from OX608073.1 coordinate 2,269,038, forward strand.
AAACTACTTTTTGAAGTTCTTCAAACCATAGTACATTTTTTGTACCGTAAAATATTAGATACCAATTTTCAGGTGTGTCAAAGCCAATATTTCAACACACTTTTAAGCCAGTAAAAGCCTAAAGATGTGTTGAGAAGCCAAAATGATCCTAGACATTAAATGTCTGCTTTATCTATAAAAATGAAACGTTATTGGTAGCATTAATTAATATAGTCAGTACGTAGTCAAAATTGCACATTAATGACGAATTTTATAATTTATAAAATAAGAAACATAGTGTTTTGATAATTTTAAATAATTTTTGTTTGTTTTTAAATCCATTAAAATCAAATATAAGATATGATATGAGTGATTTATATTTATATTTAAATACTGAACAATTAATTTCATTTTGAATCCACGTGACTTTACCGAGCAGATGATTGTGAAACGTCAAAATGTCGGAGGGGAAATTTCAACTTACTTTGTAGTCGCACATAGCCAATCAGAATGACTTGACTAAGTAGCTTAGTGATTGGGCCCATTATTTGCTCAGTTTGACGTTTCATAGAAATAAAAAAAAAAACAGCTTTAATTAAACTTAATACTAAACCCTCCTTTTAATCAAAGCAAACATTCAATTCAATTGACATTTAACATAAATTAAATTTTAAGCTCAGATTTGACCTTTTTGTGTACCACTCGTATTAAAACATTTATATAAAAGTTTAGTTTATTTTTCAAAGGTTTTAATTTTAATTTTGATACAATTAAAACCTTTCCTCTGTCTTTACTTGCATATGAGCTGTAACTATCGATTAATATCCACATTAAACGTACCGCTGCAATTAATTACCCTGTAATTACTCATGCAATGCATTGCATGATTATTTGTTGCCTTAGCTGTTTCTATATTCTAAATAATCACCTTGGAATACAAAGGCTGAGAGTGAGAAGGGAACAATACTGCTTCAAGGTGTTCTTACGTTACGTACTTCACTTTATATAGGTATCTCCCTTTGAAATAGAACAAAAATATATACAAGTAGCGGTCAACCGGCGATTCTTTTGATATAAATTTACTAAGGTACCCACAGTATTTCGATTGAATGGAAGAAAATGGAAAAATACTGTGATTAATGCTAAAAGCATTATATGTAATCAAAACTCATACAAGTGCATGCGTAATGAATCTCGTGGAAACAAAAATTGAACAAAAAAATCCAACAGAAGTTTGCGGTGGTGCTCGGTAGGGTTGCCATGTCATAAACTACACAGCTCGGGATAGCCCAATTTAAAAACATTACTAACCCAGTTGAAGCCAAAGCAAAAGTGGCCCAAAATAGCCCAATTTCACTACAAACAAATCTGACATAATAAATAAGATTTTTTTTATTTAAAAAACAAAAATATACGTTTTTTGTTTACAAAATAAAAATAGATAAGGTATCTATGTACATATACATATTACCACAATTAACGTTTTAAGCTGTAAAAAAGCAGTCGTGGTCGTCACTTTATAGTCGTTATATCAAATGGTTGTAAAAACTTTGTAATAGTAAATTGGGCTATTTATAGCGCATTTATGATTAAAGTGTCAAACTAAATTTTTCTTCGAAATTAAATCCATTGAAATATATCCTAATTTCTGATAAATAGCTCAATCCGGCAAGCCTGGTGCTCGGTTGTATCTTTTGTAACGACCGGCCGGCAACAGCAACGGCTAGGCGACCATTTGTCTGTTCTGATTATAAATGATATTCCATCACAAATGTATATGCACTTTTGACGTTCATATGGAAAAATTATTTGAGTAGCAGAACAAAAATGGACAAAGAAAATAGTAATCAGCAGCGGTGAAAGGGGAAGGGAGTGCCGGGGATCGAGGGTAAGGAACACCCGCCATGAAAGCCGGCCGGTCAGCTTAGCAAGTAGCAACTAGCGAACCGAGTTGTTGGACAGACAACAAGTCGCCAAGCTAACGTTACGTTTGTAATATGAGTCCAGAGGTGAGAATGCATTAGTGCATGCGTAAAAAGTCGCTTACGGAATGCGGTCGCGGAGTGAGGAGGAGTTTGAGGGTTTTGTTTCACGGTTCTCGTACTTTTATTATTAGGGTTGCTTTTTAAGTATTTTGTTGCTATTGCTTTGCCTTATACATAGCTTCAAGTGACTATTATTATTCGTTGCAAAATGCATTTGGTGCAATGTGTTGCTATGCCATTGTTGTGTGCATTAAATCACCGCCATTACCGCAAACCATGACAATGATTTCTTCTGTTTTTTTTCCTTTTTAAGCGTTTTTCTACTTAAGAGGCAAACAATGAACAATAAAACTTTATTTTGTTGTTGTTTTTAGAAAAATGTTAACAAGTGGAAAAAAACAACTGGAAAAAAACAAAGTGGTGGTAGAGGCAGAGGCAGATGGAGATAGTGTGATGGAACATGGAAAAGTACACGGTCGACATCGATTAGGAATATTGCGTAAGAAAAGATAGAAAGGCATTACCTATTATCTGAGTGGTAAAAATACAGCACCGTCGTTAAAGAAGCTATTCGACCTGAGATCTAACTCGTTTTGTTTAATCCTAAGTGAAGTTAATTGAAATAACGTCTAGAGGGCAGTTCTATAGCTGTCAAACACTGCAAGCTCCAACCAGATGTCAAAATCTTCACCAGTAAGAAACTTACTCCTGTTTTCTGTCATAATCGATTTTATTTTAATGCAAGACCGTTATATTTTGTCTGCAAACGCAATGAGAATTTCAAATGTTTTTCTTGGAATGAAGTCCAAGGCAATGTACTATGTATGTATATAGCCACAATACACAAGTGTAGGAATGTATTTGTACATGTCATTGTGAAGATTAGTAGATTATTTCAAGGTGAGATATTCTCCTGAAACGTCTCTCATTTAAATGGGAATCGAAATGTCTCTAAAAAACCAAACATGGGTTAGTTTTTGATCGAATCTGGAACAAGAATCCGATCATGGTTGCCTTTAACACATTAGCGGCGTTATATTATAAATAGACCCAAGAATTAAAATTTACATACAGCTTTCTCTTTTCTCCTTATGTGTGTTTACTCTTTAAACATTATCCTTCCCTTACTACAGTTTACACTACCTTACCATTTGATACACAACAAATCTATCTACCCGCCATATAACGAAGGTTTGTAGGTTTGTAAAATTCACCCAAATAGCAACCAGGATCACAAATTGTTGTTTTATTATGTGTTTTCGAATGTCTCTTTTTCGGAAGTTCATTTTAATAATTGTGTCCAAAATGTTTCCATTGGTTTCTATTCAATTCTCGTTTCTTTATACGTCGTCAGTGTCAAAAAGGTCGTGAGTCTAATGGGGACTTGCGCCAAAATGGCACACGATAGCTTAGCAGTCATTTATTTCCATGTGACATCAGAGTTTAATCAAACCAAAACCACCTTATAGCGATCTTGTGTGTCAAGTCAGGATGATTGTCAGTGTTTAATGATTCCCTTACGCCCCCTGCTTTCCATATTTAATTGCAAATTAATCACACTGACAGCACAGCACAAAAGCCAACGTGGGGTGTCAGTGAAAACGAATTTGGTGCGGGGGCAACTCTGATGTACCGAGTGGAACACCAAAAACAAAAACCAGCTCAACCATCAGCACAGCAAAGCAAAGCAACACGCGACAGTTGCATGGTCTCTAATTGGTTTGTCTCCATCATCGCATGGAGGTGCCTACAAGAGCTTACGACTTACGAGTTCCCCAAAAAAGGGGCTGGCTCCCCTGACATTGACATTGGTAAATAGCGTGATGTATTAATCGCTTAAAAAAGTGACAGGTGGAGAAACCTTTGACATTTCATTTTATCTGTAGATCAATCAGGATCTGTCTCTTTTGTGTTCTTTTTATTTTGTAGTTGTTGTTGTTGTCTTCTTTGTTCGATCGATGATGATCGTTTTAAAAGCAATTAACAACTTCAGGAGTTGAATGTTTGATTAAGTGCTGTAAGGGGAATATGGCAGAGGTGAGGATCGGATCGACCGACGAACGCGACGATAGAATGAGTGTGTTCATCATTATTTGTTGGTAATTACTAATTACATATAAATTAGAAAAAAGTTATATAAGGTTGGCCTTTTATTTGTCGGTGTGCGACGCAGTGTGGCGCGGCGGGCGGTTGGTGGTAAATTATAGAACAAAATAATCGAATATGGAAAACGAGTTTTATAAAAAGGCAGTTATAGGAGGCAGATAGATGACTTTAGATGCTGATTTAGAAAAAAAGAAAACGAAGCAATAAAAGAGAATAGAGGGGATTTGCTGTGGGAAAGCGTCGCATCTCGTATCCGAGTTAGCTGTGTGATCATAAAGTCTTATTATATGACTAAAAATAATTGGTAAGGTGTGGTAACAGTTTGAAAGCAAAGTTGGCTTGATCAACAAATTATGGAAACGTTATTTGAAATTATATTTAATAATGGCTTTGGAGGGAGTAAAGCGAATCATCTTGTTACGAGACTTATAAATTATTATAAGTGTATCTACAATTTAATTGTTCTAAAAAAAACACGTATGAAATGGACCGCTGTTTTCATAAAAAAAAACTGTCAATTTTTTGAACACTTGATATATACTGATGGTAAAAGTTACTTCAAGATTTAAGGTATAGATAAGATAGCAATACATTATGATCTAAGCAAATTAGATATGAAAATGACCTTACTTCCAAAAAATTCCGACGAAGCTGAATTGTTGTGAAGAGCATATTTTAAATACGTCTTAAACACTACTTAAAAAGTAGTCCCATTTTGAACAGGAGCAACACATTTTGAGGAGGGTGAAAGGGGCGCAAGTACATTTACTTTTAAATTACTCGAAAACTGTTGTAGTAACAATTTGTAGCTCATCTAACAAAAAAATGTTAACACCTTTTTTGTTGATAGATTTGGAAGAAAAATATTTTGGTGTAGTGCATTCAGTCAAATATTTAGTTATGACGTTTTGTATGAGTGAAGTTTTGTGTTTTTATTGTTTTGTGCTTAAGAAATATTTGCTGGGAAAACACCTCCATCTTGGAATAAACATAAACAGATTCACAAAATGATCTGAGGCATGCAGTTCAATTAAGAGGTTCCATTAAAAGTTTTTGAAAATCCTTTTTATTCATTTGTTTTAAATGTTTAAAAAATACATAACCTTATCAACTTCCAAAAGCTCTCCTTGGGTGGCAATATATGTACATACTTCTTCCTAAGTCTAAAAGTCATCTTCCCTAATTCTGTTCAGCTACTCCAGCGATTTTCTTAATGTCCAAAAGTCATCAACTCTTCTCCCTTCAATGTCGTCTGGGGTCAGATTTGTTGAATAGGGAGCCTGGATAATTACTTTCAGTAAATATCATGAAATGGGCGATTGATGTCCGGCCTTTTTTGAACCTTTTAAACCAGTCGTGACACTTTGATCTTCTCAAACAATCATCCTCAAATGCGTTTTGTAACATCTGAAAAGTTTAAGTTTCAAAGACAAACGCGTTGCTCTTCTCTTCCTTTCATTATGAACAAAACTGTAAAACCTCCAAAAAGGATGAAGTCGATTTCTAAAATAACTTGTATTCCACTTCAGAACATATGTTATCATCTATCTGAAAAAACAGCTGTGCTCGGGAGAACTTCCTTTAAAAAGTGCTACCGAAATCTGGAAACTTTTTGATCGGCCCTCGTATCTATAAGAATTCAATTGAATTTTATTTAAGACACTGTATAACGTCATATAAAATCGATATGAATATAGGAGTAAATCAACTGACGGTTTTTTTATAAATCTAAAATATTTGTCGGCTTCAAAATCTTACGAACAAAACATTCTTCGAAATACGGAGAACGACGTTTTTGATATGTTGTAAAACAAACATTTGACGGTTTTCTTACAACAAAATAAATTAAAATAAATAAATTACATAATAACTGCAAAAACTTATTAAACATCGTTTTTCCAGTCGAAAATCTTGATAAAAATCAAAGACATTGACTTCAATTTGTTGTTATGTTGTAATAAATATTGTTGTTAATATTTTTTGACAAACGTATTTTGAAGAATCCGAATTCTACTTTTTTACAAAAAATAAAAACCTACTAAAATAACTACAAAATTAGTAAGTTTCTGAAATATTTTTGACAGAAAGCAGTTTAAACTTAAATTTTGTATTGCATACTTTCTAATGTCCTTTTAATCACAATTCGCCCCATGATTTGCAATATTTTTTCGGTGCTTATGGAAAGTTAACTGTATGACCCATTTCAGCCTCTTTTTAACTTGTTTATTTTGCAAAAAAGTGAACTTTCTCACTGGTGATTGCCTTTACTTACTTAAGGTGGCGCTACAGTCCTGTGTGAATTAAGACCTCACCCAACAAACTTCTCCATTTAGCTCGGTTCTAGCCATATTAGTCGTTGGACTTTTACCCTTCTGGCTAAGTCTACGTCTCGCTGTATAGCCCGTACAGCTCGTCGTTCCATCTTCTCCTCCACTTCCCTTCTTTGCATACGGGACCGTAGATCACACGAAGAACTTTTCTTTCGAAACAACCCAAAGTGCTTTTATCCGCTTTTGTCATAGTCCATGATTCACACCGTATAGCAGGACTGGGACGATGAGGGTCTTATATGAAACATTTTGGTCCCTCGAGAGAGGGCTTTGCTACTCAATTGCTTTCTTATTCATTTTATTTTGAGCTCATAGAGGGAGCTCCAAGCTAGATCGGATTAAAAAATAAAAGACTACCTGATTGCTCTTATGTGCTCAATACAAAAAGAAACCGACTTTTTGACAGCTCAGTTCTATTCTCTGAGCTTAAACAAAAAAAACGCCCATTGATTTTGGTGCGAAGAACCAGAACCAGAGTCAAGTGACTTTTCCTGTGTTACTGGCTTAACTCTCTAAAGAGACCTACAATTAAAATTTGATGTCGCATTCAAATGGCTCTGTTTTCAAGCACAATACAAAAACACACACAAAAACAAAAATACAATTTGATCGCATTGAAAACATAAAATACAAATGTCTCCTGCATCGTAATTTTTTCGCTGGATTGCATCGTAAATTATACACAATTTTTGAGTTTAACCTCAAAATAAAATGCAACTTGCATATACAATGTAATGACTTCACATGGTTTGAGTTCAGTACGAGCTTACAGCAGCAACGGACGGAGTCGCAACGAAATCGGCATCGGCATCAGCAGCGGCAATACTCTGAACTCTGCAACAAACAACCTTAATACCAACGACAAACAACACAAATTGTCGAAAATTTATAGCTGCAACTGTATCTGACAGATGCAATTATCTCAAAGTGTTTCGTTTTTAATTCTTTTTTTTTGTATTTCTTTTTTAATTCACTGCAAACACACAGCTCAACAAATATAAAAACTATAAAAGAACATACCTCTGTGTAGTAGACCAGTGTCGTCTCTGGGGAAATTCATTTTTGTTGTAGTGCTGCTTGTTTATCCGTCAGCTAACAAATTCGACCCTGGCTGCTGCTATATCGTCTCTGGGGGTTCCTTCTAGTTTTTTGTTTTTTTGTTTTTATGGATGCAAATAAAAATGTCCGGCTGACAGTAACAATGGTTAAGCTAGATGGATGCAATGTTGCAACTGTCGCAATGGCCTAAACCGCTTCTTTGCCTCTGTGCTCTGTTCTGTGTCCCTTACGCTTACTGCCAGCCATGTGACATCACGGACGGTTGGACAATTTCTCTATACACTCATGTCTCCCGATGTCCGTCCACACGGAGAAGCATCCAGCCCCAGCCAAGTTAGACTACAAATCATTTGCATATGAGCTAAGCTATGACAGTAACACAACATATTGTCCATACATATATGTAAAATGCTGTGCGATGTGGAAGGAAAGTTTTGCAATGGAAAAGTTTTGATGTGGTCAGCTGTCACACGAAGTGGATTTATGGATATCCTAGAAAAGCCATAATTATGCACAATTTTCATTTTGTTATAGCATCACAGCAAGATATTCCCTTGAAGGATTGCCGCCCATCAGCATCAACTAATCAATGGTTCTTGTGTCAGGGAATTAGTGTACTTGCCATGAGATATGAGGACGAGGAGTGGATCCTATTATTATTATGTGTAGAGAGCTAGCGAGATCAAAGGAATAAAGGGTCACACAAAGAATTGAAATATAATCAAGGAACTAAAAAACTTATTATAACAACGATGCCTTTCTTTTATATCGACTCAAAAAATCTCTACCTAGAAACAAAGCTTCCGACCGGGAAAACGTTACTGGCACTGGCATTAAGGACTACCTATAGTGTATATACCAGCCCACATACCTATCTAGTAGATTGTAGATCCACTTACAGAGCGGTTCTCCGAAAGGCCAGGTCAAAAAACTGAAACAAACCCTTGTATCATCATCAGTTGCGAGAAGGACGAGAAATATCAGATGCAAAGGATGCATGTGTTATGTAGGGGGGTGGCATCCTTGGAGCGAAGATAAAAATGTACACAAGCGATATACCTACTCATCGTACAGCTACCAAAATTGTCTTTCCGTTGACGTTGTCGTCGATGTTTTGGAAAGCCGATGATAGAGACCTCATAAGAGCGTCACCCACTTCACAACAGCATCACTATACAGTAGTAGTAATATAGGATAGGAGTAGCAGTAGCAGTAGCAGTAGCAGTAGCAACAGCAGTATAGTGTAATCAACCTGAGGAGCACAACCAAAGAGACGAGAATGAGGATGAGAACGAAAACGAAACGAGAAGGTAGGACGAAGGACGTAGGACGTATAGGACGCATAAGAGAAGCAGCATAGTGATGGCAGTATCCCTGTAAGAGGCTCTGTGTCGTAAGCATCCTTAGAGAGTTTGTGTTTTGTATTGGATGTTGTTGTTGCCGCTCTTAATGCTGATGCATGCCAACGCCGGCTGGTGTCATTATACCGAAACCAAACAACCCGACTAGAAATATATCATTCACACACATGTGACCACCCACAACCTACTAACATCCTCCCCCTCTCTCTGATGTCCTTTGAGCACAAATGCATATATCAGGAGTTCCATAGCGATATAGCTCCAGTACTAGAACCAGCACCATCACCATCACCATAATCAGATCCAGCTCGAGCTCGAGCTTCGGCACACATGTGTCGCCTCCAATGCGCAAAGTAAGCATCTCGACGGGAGTATTTATGCAGATAAGGATTTAGTTACCTGGGATACATGCACGTTTCCTCCAACCACTTATGTCCTGAATGCGAGTGCAATTAAAGTATGTGTGTTTATACGATGGAATGATGTCACACTGTGAATAGAACTACGAACGGAGACGGCGACGGCGACGGAGATGGAGATGAATATGGAGGCATCAGAAGCGGCAGAAGATTGCTTTGCAGATCATATACTCGTATGTTCATATGTATATAGGAATACGAGCTTGAGCCTGATGAAGAGAGGGAGAATTTTTATGCAAAGATAAGTGTAGATATTTGTCCTTTAGCGAGAACAATAGCGAATGGTTTGCATTTGCATCCTCGTCATCGTATAAACCTTGCTTTTTACCCCGCACTATATAATATATGAGGCTAAAGGATGAGCTTTTCTAAAGGAGGCATATAAACCAACATGCATAGATATACGACTACGAGTAGAGAATTTTTATTACTTTCCTTGAAGTTAATCAAAGTAAAGGATGAAAGACGTCTTCTTAGTTCATGTCAACGCACAATATGATGATGGAAAAGAACATACCGCCTAGGGAAGGGGATGAATAAGTTGAGAATAAGTATAAAAAAATGTCACCTCCTTCAAATGATTTGTTCTCTGACACCAACAACTTACTGCGGTGTATAAGCTTTCACAACTTATAGCAGTAATTTTTTCAAAAAAAAATACATATGTATATTGTATATACATATTTACTTTCAAGGAAATGGAAATATGAAATTTATTTTTATTTAAATAAATGCTTTTAGTTAAGATCTTCCACTTGAATGATGGCGATGGTGTTTAGAAAAATTGAACTACTCATGGGTGTCTTTCTTAAACAAAAAATTAAGACTTTTCTTAAAACTTAGGCATGTTTTGGAGTACCAACCTTATTAACGTTTTGAAGAATATAAACTGGTTTTCAAAGGATTTGAGTTTAAATTCAAAGGAAAACTAAATTTTAGAAGAACGACTTGGTTTGTAATTGAGATTTATGTAAGTAGGTCTTTTTGGTCTTTTAAAATTTTATGTTTTTCAAAAGATTCATCTTGGCTGTGTAAAAAAGGTACGAACGTGAAAATTGAAAATTATTCATATTATTTTATTGTTTATTTCACCGAAAAGCTCCAAAAGCTATAAACATTTTAAGTAATTTTAAAAGAAGAAGGTTTCAAGTGACAATTTAAAAAATTGCCTAATTAAAAGATTTTTCAAATAACTTGCAAAGATGAAACTATACTTTGTCCATTAACTTATTACAAAAATATGCAATTTGAATTAATTTCATAAGAAGTTACTTAGCCATTTAATCTTTGAAACAGTTCTTATGGTTAATGATCAAAGAAAAAGTATATAAGAGTTCTCAAACGTGCCATTTTTGGAATAAAAACGGTTCCTCAAATGGTATAAAGTTATTGCAAAATGCTGATTTATGAATAAAAGGTGTTTGTAACACTCAAATTCTTCAATATAGAACAAATCCAAGTGTTTGCTTTCGTTGTAGAACACTCTACGAAACGATTCAAATGTTGACGAAACTTTACATACTTGAAACATTCTTTTTATTAACCCAGGTTTACAGAAGCTAAGAAGAGCCTTGCGAGAATCTTTGGCACTGCTCGTTTTATCAGAATCAATTTCAGCCCCTTCTACTTCAGAACTAAATTAGCAAAAGACTTCAAATTTCCTTATTGCTTTAATTATTATAATAATTTTATTCGACATTCAAATACACTTATTTCAGCTACATAGCAAAACAGTCTTTGAAACACTACACTTCAAAAATCACAAGATCTGTAACTTGATGACTGACTGAACACCAAAATTATGAAGCACTTCTCAACACCGTAGCGTCTTAAAATTTTGCATTGCAAGGAAAGTAAAAATAAGAAATTCTTGATTATTTATTAAGGGGCGTGATATCCTCCCACTTTATCATATATTAGTTACCATTACCTATATAGAATAATACTGATTTATTAAAAATGATGAAATTTTAAGCGTTTGTAAACAAAAAAAAAATATAGAAAACTTAAAAAAGAGGAGTAAACAGGAAAGATGCTTATTTTTTAAGAATTGTTAGTTTCAAAGTGATTAAGTTCGGTAGAGCGATAAGGCTTGAAGTTCAAATAAATAGAAAGACCAAAAACTCAATATGTCTATCGAAGTGGCGAATTTTTAAATGCTTACATAATTTCATATAGATAACACTCCCATTTAGCAGGGTAATGAAAGAATGCCATCTTTTTTAAATGCAATCATTAATGACTTCAATAGTGAAATTACATTCATTGACTTCCCTTCGAGACTTCAGACTGCTGACAAAAAATCACTGTTTTGATTGTTAGGGTCCCGACCAACTTAACGTCACTACTAAAGGCATAACACTAGTAGTGAGATTATATTGTAAAGACCTTTACATAATCTTATACAGTGATATACTTAGAAAATCGTCTGTTTTAATTTAGTGACTGGTAATTTTAGAGTAGATTATAGTAATGTTTGGTGCCATTATTCTTCTCACACCTTGGTCTCGCCATATATATTAGGAATGATGTTGCATTTCAACTTTTAATACAATATGGTCAGGTCATTGTACCAACTCCCTCTTTAATTTCATGTGGTTAAAACTTTCCGTGAATAAACACATCATTCACTATTGTTTTCTTTATCGGAGCCCAAATCTGGACAGAGTTTCGACTTCTCAGGAATTTGAGAATTAGATGCTCTGTCTCACTCCATTCAAAGAATTGTCTCCCTGTATCCTCACACTGAAATCGTTATTACGGGTGATTTCAATGTTCACAATTCTTCGTGGCTTCTCCATTCGGGCCAGACAACACCCGAAGGAATGTGTGCTAAGATTTTTACTGAGTTTAACCATCTTACTCAGCTTGTCAATGAGCCTACTCGAATATCAGACGTTAACGGCCGAGCAGAAAATACATTTGACTTGTTTCTCACTACTGATCCTGATAAGTACACAACCAGTGTATTGACGCCTATGGGCACATCGGAGCACAGTGCAATATCTGCTTATTTCTCGTGTCAAACAAATCCAGTTAAAGAAAGAGCTCCAAAGAGAACCGTTTTGGCAGTACGAGAAAGCCAACTGGGACAGTCTCAATAATTTCTTCAGGACCTTTAACTGGTAATTATGCTTCCTCGGTAGTGACGTAGACTCTAGTGCAGATATGATTAGTAGTATGATTCATCTGGGAATGAAAACTTTTATCCCGAATAGGGTTAAAAATATTAAACCTAAGACTAAATCATGGCTTGATTCGAGCTGCAAAAAGGTTATCAAGGAGAAAGAGGTGAGCTTCCGGTGTTTTAGAGCCAACCCAACTGAGGAAAACCGGAAAAGGACCAAATTTTTGCATGACAAAAAATGACGGCAAAAAATACAAAGGCAGTAAGAATTTTTGGTCATTTGTAAAAAAACCTTACCAGATAGTTTCATGGCTCCTCCAGTTCTTGAGCGCGTAAATGATTCTATGGGACCGTACTCGTACTGTTGCGAGAGTTCTTAAAGATCTCAACATTCATAAATCCGCTGGTCCGGATGGTATCCCCACTATTATTCCGAATATGTGTTCTTCCACGCTAGCAAAACCACTGCATAAGCTTTTCCATCCGTCCTATTCTTCTGGGTTCGTTCCGAGTAGTTGAAAACTGCATTTCTTCAGCCAATCCCAAAAAAAGGCGAATCTTCTTGCCCCGCAAATTATCGACCGATAGCACTAACGTCCCCTCTTTCTAAGGTCATGAAAACGCTGATTAATTATCAGCTTAAGAAATATCTTGAGGAACGGAGGCTGGTTAATGACCGGCAATACGGCTTTCGTAGCAAAAGGTTCACTGGTGATCTCATGGTTCATTTCACCGAACAGTGAAACAAACCTTAACATCGTTTTGGAGAAAGTAAGATTTTTACACTTAATATTTCAAACGCATTTTATAAAGTCTGGCACCTTGCTCTCTTATCGAAAATGCGCTTTCGGTATCGACGAATCTCTTCTTCGTTGGATTAGAAATTTTCTTTCGCACCGTTCAATACAAGTAGTATTGGATGGATTCAAGTCTCAAAACCTCAAAATAAATACTGGTGTGCCCCAGGGCTCTGTTCTATCTCCAACACTCTTTCTTATTTTTATTAATGATATCCTGATGTCTGCAACATCTAATCCAATACATTGTTTCGCTGACGATAGTACTCTTAGCTTTCCATATTCGTTTTCAGACTCACATTCCTTTTCTTCGGATGTGGAACTGCAACGACACAATATGATAAGCTCATTAAATTCCGACCTAAACAGCATTGTTCAATGGGGAATAAAAAACCGTGTGGAATTTAATGCTTCGAAAACTCAATGCTGTCTTGTATCGTTAAAGCGAGATATACCCCTTTTGCCACTATCTATGAGTGACTGTTGCATCAACGAAACTGGAAATCTTGACATTCTCGGAATGTGCATCAGCAACCACCTTTTGTGGAGCGATCACATACGCGATGCGACACGCCAAAAATGCCGCAAATGTGTAGGTTTTTGGAGAAGATGCAAGAAATGTTTCTCTCCGTCTGATCTGGCTACAATCTACAAAACCTATACATACGTCCGAAACTTGAATATAATTCTCATCTCTGGGCTGGTGCTCCAGTAACTTATTCAAGCCTCTTGGACATAAAAAAAAAACAACTTCAAATTATGCAATCTCCATTTACTTGTAGCAAAAACGATTGCAATAATTTTTTCCACTCATTCATTTTACAGCAATCAATTGAATGCAAAAAGATTTAAATCCTATTGAAAAAGTTCAAAAACGATTTGAGAAATATGCACTTGGGCTTCTTCTGTGATTGTAGATGCCACTTATTGAATTAAAAAATCTAATTCGACATGTAACTAATTATAACCATAATGCACTTGCAACTAATGCATGTCATAAATTCAATGAATACGAAAATCTTTTAAAAGAGTAATTATACTTATACGATACTTATACTTAGACAATGGTTGAAAGTTCAAAACAGAGCCAAGTTCTTCCAAACACAAAAACACTTAGTAAAAAGTTTAATAGCAAGTAACTTTTTAATAGCAAACATCTGTCATTATTAAGAGCTGCTTCGATATTATTATTATTAAGGATTACGGCCAATTTTAAATTTCATATGTACAAAAGTTTTTAATTTAATTTACCTACAAAATACAAATTAAGTACACATAACGTGAGAAATTGAAAATGTTTCCAATTACTTCTACAAACAATTTACAACTCTTCAGTCGATAATATTTACCCATCGACAACCCCGCTTTATACGAGTACCCACGAGATACATACGTGCAATTATCTTTACATCAAAATCAGTATTTTAATGTACATATATATACATTACACAGCCCAACTTCTGCTTCTCTTCTTCTTTGGAGCGTGAAAGCAATTAAATTGTTAATTGATCATTGTTTGATTGTTGTATATTTTTTTTTTCGTGTATATTGAATAGTTTCAATATCTTAACAATTAAACAAACATCAAGCTCTCTTCCCAGCGCAGCGCGCCGCGGCCGTTTCTCCTCTTATCATCAAACCTATATATTAACTTTGTTCCTAAATTAAATGCAATTAACACTAATTACTCAGTGTGATAGCAAAACCAATGACCAGATGTACTAATTGAAACAATAAACGTGTTCTCAACAACAACTACAATAGATACGAGTCGAGTACACTACTTTTTATGTCGACTGATTGTTGTTTCATGTTTGATTACTGAAAACCAAGGTTTCAAACCTATGTACTCCTTCCCATGGAAGATATCTTCCTTCAGGTTGATAAGATAGCTACTTCAGTTGCCAAGCAAAACACAATAATAGAAGCTGAGCCAAAAACAACATAGGGTTGCCATGTGAACGGCACTTTAAGTTTTAACCGCAGCAAACTTTCAACTTAAACGTACATATATATACTTCACAAGCACATCCCTACATATCGTTATCCTTATCATCAGTAAAACCACTATCGCATCGCCTATAGTTAGATACATTAAATACATATGTATCTTTCTATCTATTGGATAAAATAAATATATAGATAGATAGATAGATAGATAGATTGTATATTTTGGAGTGGCCATAAGAAAAGTTTATAATCCTGATGCTTTAAGGAACGAAATCCCACTGCCTGCTTGCCGCCTCCTTTTTTGAGTGGTTTTGGGAAGCTAGAAAGTGTGGGAGGTGTATTTTTGTACGTGTGCAATAGATGATGATTATATTGGGTGTGGAAGTCGAAGTCCTGGATGTTGGAATGGGAGATGATTTGGGGCTGGACTTGTATAAATATTTAATTAGATTTTCTTTTGACATAGAAAATTGATTTTAACTTTTTCAACCATCTCTGGGTTTCTTTGATTTGCTGATACGAGTATAGGTATAAAGTTGAAAAGAGAAGTTGTTGGTGTTTTTGGGGGAGCATCATCAAGGCTTAGACTTGTATCTCGCATACATTATATCAGTTTCTTGCTGATGTTCGATGGAAAATAATTTTTTAAATTATTTTAAGTTTTTTTTTTATTTTTGGTTAAGTGTGGTTTGGTTAGGCTTAAGCTTAGGGGTGTACAAGTATTCTGCAAATAATAAGATTTATGCAATTTAAAATTAATATTTTGCACAGTGCCAATATTATATTTTCCAAAAACTGTAAAAGGAAATGAAATAATAAGAAAAATGAGGTTGGGATAGCCACCTACACAAATAACTTCAAATTGGTGCCAAGTATCAGTAAGGTATTCGAGAAGGTTATAAATAGAGCTCTGTCCAAGTGGGCTGAGAACAACAAAATAATTCCTGATAATCAGTTCGGCTTTAAGGCGGGACATGACACTATTCATGCTGCGTCTAAGCTTGTTTCTGATATCCAGTGGAACAAATCTTAAAGACAATGTACGGGTGCTTGTCTGGTTGACTTGGAGAAGGCCTTCGACACCGTATGGTTAGAGGGTCTGTATCTAAAGTTAAACAGACTTTGCATAAGTAGATAAACCACTGTTGTATATGCTTTATGACATGCTTAATGGTAGACGGTTTATTGTCAAAATTGGCAATGTAACATCTACAAATCTTTGATATTAAAAATGGTCTTCAACAGGGAGCAGTTAACTCGCCGATCTTATTCAGCATTTACACCAGTGATTTGATAGCAAGTCTGATTCAGGCAATAGCGTACACCGACGACCTAATTGCGTACAGAACGGCCCCAAAAATTGAGGTTATCAAGACACTTTTGCAGGGTGACTTCGACAAGACTCAGCAATATTGCGATGACTGGAAGTTGAAAATCAACATTCAGAAATGCGAAACTATTCTGTTCAGGACTCCGCTGTATGGAGCCTCAAGGGATACGAGAAAGAACTGGAAAAATCTAGTGATCGTTGGACCAAATCGACAGCCACTGGCGAATAAAAGTGTAGTAAAGTACCTTGGCATCTGGTTGGATCAGTACTTGTATTTCGACAGACATATGAGTGCTGCTCTGGCCAGAGCTAGGGGAGCCTTTGCCCTGACAAAACGGTTGTTTTTTCGCAGCCGTCTTGACAGCAGGGTGAAGGTGATTTGCTACATGGCCCTTATCCGGCCGATGATTGCCTATGGATGCCCAGTATGGTTCAACGTTGCCCCATCTCAAATGGAAAAGATTCGGGTGTTTGAGAGACAATGTCTGCGACGTTGCCTTGGATTACACAGAACACCAGAGTCGGAGTACAATCATTCCTATTCCAACCAGGTTCTATACAACAGAGCCAACATAAACAGAATACATAGATAATTTCTTGCTGAAGCTTGGTAGGGGTCACATTGCGAGAGGGATGTCGTCGATTAACAGCTTAATTTTTGGGGCTTACTACCCCAACAATGAGTACTACGAAAGTGCACGTTTAAGTGGCAACATTCCGCCCGAAGCTTTTCTCTATTTAAACAATCGAGGGCTGATACAGGATAGGGAGGCGGTTCCGCTAATCTATTACGTCAGCCGTAAGACTGTAGATAGGCGACTCCTTTACAGTCGAGAAGTCCTCGCACTTGACGGAGCCGAGTGCCTTCGGTTCAGTAGGACTGTTTCCGATAGGGACCGAAGAGATAGGGTGAGGCAGGAGAACCAGTTTTGGTGGCTTCAAATTGAGAATGTCATTTAAAGTTGTCTAGGGCGTTTGGTCTTGGCCGGCTTACATAGGTTTAAGGATTAGGTTAGGGACAGTCAGGGTGGCACCAAAAAAAATTATATAAAAAAAAAAAAACACAAAAAAAAAACACAAAAAAACCACAAAAAAAAAACACAAAAAAAAAACGCTTACTGTGGCTGTTCTAGTTTTTAAGTAGTTTTTAAGCAGTTTTAAATATTTTTAAGTAGTAATATTGGTTTTGGTTAGTTTTAAGTAGCTTAAGTATTATAATGGGTTTCGTTTTTTTTTTTTTTAAGTTTTAAGTTTTATATAAAATAAAAAAATAATGATAAAGATACCAAGTTTTCTTTTAAATTTTCTTGGTTTTAGATTAAGTTCTTGTTATTAAGTATTAAAATTGTTCTTAGGCCGAAAGGCAGTATATATAAGATAATGGATTAACTTAGAGCATCCGCAAAGGGCCAGTAAGATATTTTTTTGAAATTAAAGCTAGTTTTTTTAAGAATTTTTGTCTAGCTTTAAGTTAGCCTTAAGATTTTGATAAAATAAAAAAAAATTAAAAAAAAAATTGGTGCCCTTTAAAATATTTTTTTTCCAATAAGTCAAACTCTCATTTGAGGATCTTTGAAAAGCATGAAGTCAAAAAATTAAGTTATAGCGTTCTTTTGCCGAGGTATTCCGAAGAAGCCAGTTAAGTTGATAAAGGAGTTCCTCCAGATGGCCGTTATCAACGAGAAGCGCCCTGATAAAAGGTTGAGTGAGGAAGAGTGGTCAAAAGTAGAGGAAAATTTACTCAGCCGTGTCAGCGATGAGGTACTTTCCTCTACCAGCACTCTGCCAAGATTCGGGACGGTATCTACGGTAAATTATATTCTCACCTGCTGTGATGCATTAAACCTTAACAGGTAACCGATTGAGAAGCAAAGAAGTTGAAATACAAGACACAATAGTAGTTGAAACTCAAAAGGTTGCTGTTAAAAAGACCTCCCCAACAGACCCAGACTTGCAATTAACATTAAGGGCCACTGCATGACGAAAAAACGTTAAGAGTGTTTTTTTCGTTTTATTTAAAAAAATTGTATTTTTCTAAAACCTTACCAAATCTCAACAACAATGCTTTTAAGATGAAATAAGTTTGAAGTCAATCTATACTTCCATACTAATATTATAAATGCAAAAGTAATTCTGTCTGTCCGTCTGTTACTCAATCACGCCTAAACTATGCTGAATTAATTTGCATGAAATTTGGTATGGAGATATTTTTATACCCGAGAAAGTACATAGGCTACTTTTTACCCCGGGAAAATGACGCATTCCCATTTGAAAATTCAGGTGGGCCGATCGCTTTTACGCCTAAACTACTGAACAGATTCAAATGAAATTTAGTAAGGAGAGGTTGAGGGGCTGACAGTTGATGTCTTTACCGTCACACTTAGATCAATACCTACAGATCCATTGTGATACCCGTGAGTATTGGTACTCAAGCTAATAAGAAAAAACCTATGTGTTTAGTTAGTCAAGCCATTTAGAGGCTTTGACGAAGTTCAGAATGTTAGTACCTGGCGTACTAGAGAGTTCTTTTAAATCCCCGAAGAAATAGTTGCCAAACAGTTTCTTCCTTTGATGGGAGAGTGCGGGACAGTGACACAGAAAGTGCGTCTTCCATGCACCTCCTCGTCACCGCATCCTCTGCATAGATCATCTGAACTGATTCTCATCTTTTTTATATGATAACCTAACAGATTATGTCCGGTGATTATGCTTACAAGGAATCGAAGTGATCCCTTGTATAGCTGCATAATTCTTTCCATTCTTTGTTTGTTAAAACAGGGCCAGATCTTTCTTGCAGTGCCGCATGTTTCAAGAAGGTTCCACCATTCATCGGCCTTAATAGTTATTCTTTTTGAGATTTCCTATTTTAAATAACAGGTAGGAGTGCTAACTAGGTGAGCTTGGCTTTCGTCAAGCATTGACCCTAATCTTGCTAATTCATCGGCTTTCTCGTTGCCTAGTATATCGCTGTGGCCTGGGACCCAGCAGAGTCTAATGTTGTGCTGTGCGCCAAGAACCTTAAGCTCTTCGCGGCAGCATGAAAATGAAACAAGCTTTGATTTTACCTCAGTTGCAGTAAGGGGATAGTTTGATGTAGAAGATCACTGGGAAAGATTTTTCTGAATTTGGGATTACCAGATCACAGAGAATTGGGGAAGTGAGCAGTGATTTAGTTCGAGAATTGAATTATGATACTGTCGCTCTAGAGCAGAGAATAACAGAGGATGTTCCACTTTTAAATTCAGAAAAATTAAATTAGTTTTTGAGACAGTTATACACAAAATTTCCAGGGGATCAGTTGGTTTGCTATTTTTAGATGCTCCAGGAGGCACAGGCAAAACTTTTCTTTCGAATCTATTGTTAGCTTAAATTCGGAAAAACAATGGAGTTGCTTTAGCAGTAGCTTCCTCAGGAATAGCAGCTACGCTGCTTAGTGATGGACGGACAGCGCACTCGGTTCTGAAACTGCCGTTGAACTTAGCTCATGAGGAAACACCAGTATGTAATATCAGCAAAAGTAGTAAGCGTGGAAGAATGTTGCAGCAGTGTAAATTGCTGGTTTGGGATGAATGTACAATGTCCTACAAAAAAGCAGTTGAAGCACTAAATCGTACACTGAAAGACATCAAGAACAACCGGGCTATCATGGGAGGGATGGTGGTTCTCTCAGCTGGCGACTTTAGACAGACCCTGCCGGTAATTACTAGAGGAACACCGGCAGATGAAATAAACGCATGTTTGAAAGCATCTGTGTTATGGGTACATGTAAAAAAGTTTTGTCTGACTACGAATATGCGAGTACAGCTACGCAATGATTCTCAAGCAGGACAAAATGCCGCTGCTCTTCTAAAAATTGGAGAAAGTTGTATGCACTACATTTTTCGGTGTTATCAATGGATTTTTGTAAACTGTAAATAATGGATTTAGTTACTACTAAATTTATTGTATGAGCAAAGCAAGGAATAATTTTTTTCCCCCAAACATTTCACGATTTACTTTCATTAAGTGCTGTCATTATCTGTTACAACAGCTGTAACCTTGTCAATTCAAATTGAAACATTCCACTCGAGAAAGATGTCTTGAAGTTTTTCAGTTATGTACGCCAATGTGTGGCTTTCTGTCAACTTTAAAACCCCTAATGTTCCACTGAGGAGCCTACAATTATCTAAGAAGTGTATTGTAACACCCACAAATGACTTATTTTGCATGGCTTCGGTCCATATATCATAAGTGATGCAATATTGCTCAGATTTTTCAATATACATATACTTTGAAAATTCTACTTGTTGCTTCGTATTTGGAATCAATTCTTGATTTTTTTGTATCTCGACATGGAACTTTGTAAAGAGGACAGAGTTCCTTCATGAGCAGAAGAAACCCTTTGACCTCTACCATTTAAAACGGTTTGTTGTCCATGACAATAAAATTTGCTATGGCATCAGATATTTTCCGGGATTTATCTCAAACATTAGTCTTCAAAATTTGGCTGAGAAGTACTCTTTGAATTGGAACTACGACCAACTACGCCCGAGAATGAACCAGAAACAGCAGCAACAGAAAGAGAAACAGCAAAAGCAACGACGTTTTCTTTATTGGAAGCCGAACTACATAGTTGAAGGACCAGCAACAGCAGTGACATCAGAAGCAATGTCAATATTTTTAGATCCACTTGCATTTGGATGTGTGAATGCAGCATCAACTTCTAAATAATTTGTAATGTCACTTGCACTTCTTAGCTTCTTGCTCGGTGTCGGTACTTCATCTTGGTATTGCTGGGAATGAAATTTCTCCAAATGACATCGAAAATTTTTGGTGTTAACTGAAGTTTTTAGATTTTTGTTGCAAATCTTGCACGTCGCTTCTTTTCACCAGCTTTGGTGAAATTGTTTCAAATCCCGCTCTTTAATTTTATCGGTGGCATTCTTTTCCTTAGCAATACAAACGGATATCGAACAAATCTGGATATAATAAAATTCAATAATCGTTCAATGGATAATTTTAATATAAACCAAAGATTACCTTTCGGTTGTCTGTATTTATGCGCAATGCACAATGGCAAAAAACTTACTCTTCGATTAAAATAATTAAAATTATTATAAATTATGTATGTCGGTGGGATTATTGATCAATTCACGACGATGATGAATATGAAAAATTAAATGAAAAGAAAAACGACGCCTACTTTTGCTCCATCAAATTCAAGTTTGTGAAGATGTAAGTTGTTGTGTTCAAAGGCAAGTATAGTAAGAGCTATCATGGATTTCTTTATGTAATAGTATTACACAAATACAAGTAAATTTTATGGTACATTTTTAAAAACGTTCAGGGCTCTGAAAGAAACTCACAAGTAAGCTTGCAAGGCAATTCCTAATTAATTATAAACCAAACTGAAGATATCTCACAGTCACACGAAGCGTGGGTGAGCTGTCAAAATCAGTGTTGCCAAAGAGTAAATAGCGAACAAATCACCCATTATTGAAACAATAAACTATCAAGTGTATAATCTTAAATCCGATGTTTTCAGTTAAAAATCATGCTTTTTCAATGAAAACAAAATCAAAAACCCTTATCTTTCATTGGTGTGCGTAGTCCATAAACGAAGCAAGTTTTTAACGAGTGCAATTGTGCGTTGTCTTATATAAAAATCCACTTTTCTTGATAATTCGGTCTTTTTCACGCTTAATGTTGTGTAAGTTTATAATATGTTGTTGGTGTTAGCGATGGGAGTTGATGGTGTAGCTGTTTTAAACGTAATAAGTCTTCTTGGGCTGATTTTCATGATTCTTGTTCCGAGACTAAAAAATTAAAATGCTAACTATTAAATAAATTAGGTGGCGCAACAGTCCGTAGAGAACCAGGACCTAGTGACTTACAACTCTCAACCATTCCTGTGTGCGAGTAATGTTGTCAGGAATGGAGGGGACCTACATTTTTAAGCCGAATCCGAACGGCTTATTTGAGAAATCACTTTTCATGACAAGAATTACTCTTGGAGAATTTGTCAATTCCTCGCAAGAGGCAATACCCGTGAAAAATACTTTAGGGGGCACAGGCAGGGATCGAACCCAAGACCTCTTGCATGACAGTCCAACACACTAACCATCATGCCACGGGTACCACATAATATGCCAACTATTAGATCTTTAGTAGTTCTTGTCCAGCTATTATAAATGTTGCATTTGATCATTGAATCTATAATTCTTGCCTTCCCATCACGCATAATGCAGTTTAGCATCCCAGTGTATCATCGTAAACATTAAGTAAGCAAGTTGTATATCTTGCAACAAAATTTACGTTAAGACATTGTTTCTTGTTGTTTTATTCATTTTGCTTTTTAGTACTTAGATACTTTACTGCTATGTACGGATTTATACATTTATTTATGGATATGTACAAGAGCGGAACATATGTACATGTTTATATGGAAAAAACAAGATCAAGATATATGACACACAATTTTGATAGGCCACTGAGGAGGCGACACAGAACGAGACGAGCGAGCAGAAGAAGTGACAGTGAAGTATTGAATTTCGTTGACACTGAAGCAGTAAAATCGTCAACCACTGTGACACAAACGCGGATACTTTTGTGTTTGAATGTAACCGGCAAAAGGATTCTACATGAATAAATCTTGCTGGTGGTTTTTCTTTCGGTATTTTCAAGAGAAAATGTATTTTCTCTGCTATTTTTGTTTGTAATCAATTTTAAATACAATAAAAAGACAAATGGCGGAGGTCTACGTCCTGTCCTTGTTCTATAAGAACATTCTGTGTTCCATGGCAATGAAATAAAATTAATTGCATTTTGTAATGCCCTCTTTTCTATGCATAAAATGTGACTCCAATTAAAATTGTGATGATTAAAGCAATATGTGCGTGCAAGTGTTATCTTTAATGTGAGAATGCAACAAGGAAAGACAAAAAGGAAGGAGTTATCGTTGGCGGCGGCGGTGGTGGTGGCAGAGTGCAGGAGAAGAGTAAAAAGCTAATGAAAACGATTTTGATTTAAATGCGTGATGTTCTTTTTCATGAAGAAAGTGTAAATTGTAATTAGATGGACCGATAAAACAGTTGTAAATATTTACGAAGAATTGTGAACTAAGTTTATAATTTTCATTAAGAGCAGTTTAGAAATCAGCTAAATAAAAACCATGACTTGAAAATATTTATGGTGAATTTTAAGAATTTTAATGAACTATGGTGGAGAAAAGGGTAGAGTTTTTAATTTTATTATGTCTCACAACTGGTGTTAACCTGGAAGGAACTATGTTCAAAAGGTATTGACAACTGCTTAGCTATGTGGAAGACATTGACATCATTAGGCGCTTAAAGCGAGAAGAATTCTCAGCTATGGACGAACAGGTGAAACGATTTGGTCTTGAAGTGAATGAGGATAAAACAATGCTTACCATCTGTCAATCGTTCAGGACAAAACTAGACTGTTTGTAGCAGTAATTTTGGTCTAGTCAATGACTTCACCTACCTTGGAACAAATATCAATTCCAAAATCAAGAACTCCTTTCTCTGAATACAAATACACAAAATTTGACAAGTACTACTCTAAGGCGCCGAGTATTGGACGATAATTAGAAAAGGAATTTATATTGGACACTTTCGAGAGAAATATTTCTTGGCGCATATAAGGTCTTAAATGCGACGACTTCAAATGAAGAAGAAGACTTAATCGTGAATCGTAAGAGCTGTATAAAGTTTTGGATGTAGTCCAAAAGAGCCAAAACACGTCAACTTCTTCGGCAAAATCGAGCGAATGAACCACATCGCTCTATAAGCCAAGATAATCTTCAAATCCCAGCCCAATGCATCGAGACGACGACGAATAAGGCCAAACCTGCAGAGACCAGGTGGTTATTTACTTGAGAGCGGTTGGTGTCGGCAAACGATGGAAGAAGGCAGTATCTCAGGAAGGGACCTTCAATGGGTCGGGAGCCGGTTAAGTAAGAAGGCTACTCTTTATTTTGATTACAATGAGCTCTTAATTTTCAATAAATTTTAGATCTTGTTTTGATTTTAACTCAGGCTGGTTTGCAACAGAAATTTACATTATTCGGAAAGTGACATTATTTTCAGAGTTGAAACCTCACGATTATTAAAAACTTGAAGGAATACAGCAAAAAAAAACACCAGTTACTAATCTTTTTAACTATCAACAGAAGAAAATGTTCGTAATTACAAAAAAGGTCAAATTGTTACTTTTTTCGGAGTAGTTCCTAGAAAACTATCGGGGCATCAATCTTTTTCGAATTGGGATATTTAGAGGCTTTAATTTTGTTTGTATTTTTTTTCAGTACAACTGGTATAAAATACAATCGAAAACTCTTTAATATAATTTAAAGTCAGTAAAACTTCGAATACGAGTTTAAATTTTTGTATGAAGTATGAATTAAAAGAGTTTATAAAAGTATCTGACGTGAAAATGTGTTTTTTGAAAGATATGGAAATGGAAAACTATTAAACTTTTACCAGAAACTCCCTTCGAAAAATGGTAAGTTTTGAACGTTGGTTTGAATGTCTTTTACTCATGAGAGTAAGGACGCTATTAAAGGACGAAATTTGATATACCTGCCTATTTTGTGCGAAAAACTTTCTTGAGCTTATTGATAATATCCTTATAATTGGATTTTTAAGACTAGTTTTTAAATAAAGAGCCACACTTCCAGCTTCAAATAATTTCACAAAGAGTTGTTGACGTTAAAAGGGGGTTCAAACTGAAAGCAAAGATTAAACTTTAATTTCTTGTGACATTTTAAACTGAAATAAAAAAGAAAAACTCTTTCCAAAAACTCAAAGACGATGCTTACATTGGACCTTTTAGATGAGAATCGTTTTAACATTTCATTATTTTATCTCGACCACTCCCACTCATTTACAAAAAAATTATTTCTGCCTCACTTCATTGTTTTTTTTTTAACCATCAGTTATAAAACGTCAAAATAAGTCACCTCAAATCATCGTTAACTTAGGTTCCTCTGAACTATATTAAAATAAATTAAGGTCACTTTCTCTTTCGCTCTTGTCGAAAAGAAGAAACCCAGAATTTTACTACTTCTATCTTCTGTATCATTAAATTGACGTACTTAAAACTTATTGCGTGTATCTTTTCCTATTAGCTTCTTTGTTTTGACAGGCAGCAACTTCTTATGTTCGCTAATCTACTAGCGCCATTTTAGAATTGCCTGGGTGCCTGGTTAGGTATAGTGGTTAGTGGTTACCCACAAATCACAAACAAGCCAGTTATCCCATCAGACTCTTATAGCAAACAGGACACCATCTTGGAAGCTAGGCAAACAGCTTTTTGTTTTTATGTCTTTAGTTGAACGAAACAAGTTACACAACTTGATAACCTATTAACTTAGGTGCACTGATCTTTCTCCTTTCTCGCCTCTTTAAGCCTCATTGAACATGGAGGTCTTATAGTATATTCTGGGCAACATAATAATGAAGAACCTCACCTAAGAAACTTGTTTTTGTTGTTCTCTAATTTTAATGAAAACAACAACAACAAAGGCGACCATTCTGCAAAGTGGTTTCGGTACAAAGGAAACAAAAAAATTAAACGATCACACTTCACCTGCTCTGAAGATCTTCCAGAAGAACCAAGAACTTTGCAAAGTCTAGGAAAATAGAAATCCAAGATTGCAAATGACAGATGACAACGCACGACCATCGCGTCTTCGTTGTTGTCGTGAAAATGGAAACAACAACATCAATAGCAAAAAACTAAACCTACAAATAATAAAAATAAAAGAAAACTGGGCTAACTCTTCGTTGGCTATTATAAGGTTCTTAAATCACACACCGACGACGGACGTTCTGCCATCGGCTCTTGCAGAATAGAGAATACAAAAATAAACCTAACCTCATTGCGCTATTACATCATTCTAAAGAGGTTGTAGGTTGGGCAACCAACTTCAGATACACAACAGGGTTGCCGTATTTTAATTCCACTCTTTTTTTTAAAGCAACAATAACGAAACTACTTAATTTGGCAGAAAGTTGTAGGTCCCTTTAAACATGGCTACTACAACCGCAATAAGGATCCCCAAAAAATGTCACATGATCATAATGGAAGTTCAGCATTTGAATAGGAAACGTTCTACGAAAATATGGCAACTCTCTCACTTGTAGCAGATTTCTCTTCTTCGCGAAAACCAGCAATAAATAAAATAAAATAAAAAACTCGCAAAACAAACCCGATAGAGATGTGAAAAAGAAACTCAATAGAACAAAGAACAACTCTTTAGAGATTCGAACCCAAGAACCAAGACACCCGGGAGGAGAGCTTCAGCTTGATAGGAGTGAGTTTTGTTAAGTTGGTTTGGTTTTTGGTACACCAACTAAAAAAAGAAACAATAATAACCCAACAGCAAAATCTCACAAAACCCTCAGGTTCGATGTCTCGAAAAAAGAGGTTTTCTGGAATAACTGGTTAGTTCTTGGATAAATGTATGTACGTACATTAAGGTTTGTTCTGTTCAACAACAACTGGTAGGCTTATCCCTATATTCCTCCTCTTCCATGTTCCATGCATGGGTCTGTCATGATTTTTGTTGATTTAAAACAAACTCCAATAAATTAAAGCAAATAAAGTAGACAAAACAACAACAAAAAATCTATTTAAAAATTAATAATAAAATGTAAATGAACACAGAAACAAAAATGGCTGACAGTAACAATATGATGACAATGACATGAGGAGGAGAAAAAGCAATACATAGATGTATTGGAGGAGTCCAAACCTCACCCTCTGTAACTCTGAAATGGTGAACCTATGGATATTTTAAGGCTTTTGGTTAAGCGCTGCATGCGATGGAATTAAGACTTTAAGATATTTATAAAAGGTTTATGAAAGGTTTTATTTACGGACAGAAAACATTGAAATCGCGTTCTATAAGACATTTGCTTTAACTAAATCGATACACCACTGGCTGTTAATTTGCTTTACTTTGGTAAGTGAACCCTCTAGGGGTTTTAGGTACCCTTGCTATGAAAGGAGGCGTTGATGCACATTAGCTTTAAAATCCTGAATATCCCAATCCCAGGAAGAAACAGAGCGTGATACAAAGAATATCACAATCGCACAATACGGCCTAAGAACGAATCTCTTACTTACGATCAAAGTTTGGCTAGAAGGCTGGAGTAACTCTGTTACTGGAGCACCACCCCAGAGATCAGAATTTTACTCAAGCTTTCTACGCGTACGTTATAAGTTTTAAATATAATAGTCACATCAGAGAGATATGAAAAAACACTTCTTGCATTTGACTGAGGAAATACAAAAATTTGGCAGAATTTTAACTGAAATCACTTTAGTGTAGGTATCGCTATGAGTGTATGCAAGGTGCTTAACCTTACATTCTCTACACATAGTTTTTCAAAGAAAGCTAAAGCAAAATTTATTATTTAGGCCAGGTCTAGAGAGCAAGCGGGACGATGCAAAACCTCGGCGTTGTCCTTGTTGATAATTCGGCCTTATTTCACGTTGAACTCGGTCCAATTTGATCAGTTATTGGTAGTAGTTGTAGACGTTGACAGGTGTACCAAGTTGAAAAAGTCCTGAACGATTTTGGCCTATTTCGACGATACTTTTCAGGCAGCTCAAAATTAAACCGACGAAACTTATTCTTACACATCATTTTCGAAAAACCACTTTTGCGATTTGAAGAAGCTCAACGTGATTCGACAGCCGATTTCTTCAAACTGAAGCAGAGAAGAAAAGCTTCATGCATGTACTATTTTCTGCCTCTAAATTGGATATGATTTATTGATTACCCAATGAAAAATGGACTTTGTAATATGACATTGCTGAAAATGATGAATGTTGACAGACGTCAGTCCCATAAAAAAAGAGTAGGTATGGTTTATCAGTTCACGCATTAGCGCCATCTATAGTGGACTTAAGGTCATAGTTAACTAATACTTCTAATAAAAATTAAGAGAGCAAGAAAAAATAATGTTTTTGGAAAGCGTACAGGAAATTTAATAAACAATTAATTTTACTTCTAAGTGTTTAGTTTGGATTTGAGTTTAAAAGAAAGAAATTCTAACATTTTGTAATTTAGAGCGGGATAAAAAACCGGTTGGCTGGATTAAATTGAATCTTTATTTAATGATTGAAATTATAGGTTGCCGAGATATTATCAAAGTCAAGATGTTCTTTTTCCAATCATACGCTGATATCTCAGCAAAATAAATGGAAGCTGAAGAAACCAGTAAGTTAAATCAAAAAAACGTTTCCAAAAACGGAGAAACGGAAAACAACAAAAGTCGAAAGTTTTTTTAGTAATTTTCTTAAGATAAGCTCATATCCTAAGACACTTGGAGCTACAATTTGAGGTACGACTGAAAAATGGTATTAAAATATTTGGCAACAAAAATGTAGAAAGTAACTGAATAGCATGAATAAGCGATAAAAAACCTTGCATATATGTATTAAGAAAAGTCACGAACTTTAAGTTTACTGCATCGCAAAATTTAAATGAACCTCGTAATGCGCTCAGCAGTTTTCTGCTATTCAAAAATTGTAACCCTTTTATGGAAAAGGATACGTTTGAACACGTCTAAACAGTGACACCTGTTTTATTTTATGGCTCAGATCGTGCCTTGAGAACTGCCGATATAGAGTTGTTTTTAGGTTCTCAATCTACGATGCGATTTATGCAATCTCAGGAGTCTGTCAAGGGTGCCACCTTGGTCCTTTATTATTTGTCTTAACTAGCAACGATGTTTTTAATGTCATTGGTAATTCAACTGTCTTAATGTATGCTGATGAAATTAAATTAACAAATGTTATTTCTACTTCATCTGTAAGCGTTGACATCTTCCCTACCGAACATAACAGTCTGCCCGATGTTTCCATTCATTTTGTCTGTTCTGATTGTTTTATTTACAAGGCCAACTCATCCCTTGGCTTCATCAAACTTTGGTCTAAAGAATTCTTGAACCCTTATGTCACTAAATCCCTATACACTTCCTGTGTCAGACATCTCCTTGAATACGCTAGTCAAGTCTGGTCTCCCCATCAGAACTCGATTTGGACTCTTCGGTCTTGCTTGGGGTGATAATCTATTCTTACCACCTTATGAAAATCGCTTAAAACTTATTAATCTCAAAATCATCTAAAAGCGCCACAAAGTCGCTGATATTTTCTTTCTACACAAGCTTTTAGGAGGTACCATAGACTCACCGTTTCTTCTAGAAAAGATTCCTAGTTATACTTATCCAAGAAACGTTTGAACCTATTACAAGAATGCTGCGCTTAGCTAATAAAGTGCATACCCCCTTTGACTTCCATATCAGTCCTTTCTCCCTTAGAAACAATCTCTACAACTCGTTTTAAGTTTTTTGTTCATTAAAAAATAATGTGTGGGCCTTCGGTCCCGAGCTTAAGCATAATATATACAAAAAATACATTTAAGTCTAGCCTTAAGTCCTGTTTTGTTAATAGTTTGCATTAAGCGTAAATAAATAAATGAAAAAAAAAACTAGCAAAAAAACTTATATTTAAGGAACGGAACTATTAATCTAAAATTTCAAAAATTATGAAGTGATAAGGATTCAGCAAATTTCTAAAAGTCAAAGTAGCAATTTTGTGACGTTAATTTTGTTAAATGTCAATATAAAGTCATTAAAAACTTGCCAAATCATCTTTTTGACAAAAAAATGTTCTATAAACACTTTATTTCTAACATCGCCATCATCACACAAAACTTTGACGACAACACAGGAAATAGTTAGAATGAGAAATTATTGACGATTGGTTGAGCAACTAGAAATCTTAAACTTTTCTGCAACCAACTATACAATCCACTCATGATATGTACATATATGAACAAACCTTTATGCATAAACTTTATAAATTCACTCAACCCAACATAATTCATATTCATTATTTCAAGACTTCAATTAAACGGATTGTCATCATCATCTTGACGTATAC
Organism: Eupeodes luniger; assembly: GCA_951509635.1. Classification (NCBI taxonomy): domain Eukaryota; kingdom Metazoa; phylum Arthropoda; class Insecta; order Diptera; family Syrphidae; genus Eupeodes; species Eupeodes luniger. The sequence goes on from OX608073.1 coordinate 2,299,437, forward strand.
TTCCATTAATACGACACGATTAATATACATACAGAAACTATAAGCAAGCCCAATGATGATTTGATTTCTTGCAACGAAGGCTAACTTTCACTTTTTAAATCGATGATGGTGGAAATCTACTTAAAAATAGATATACGAGTACCTATAAAAGTTCCACCAGGATAGGATAGCACTATTTTTCAATAGCTATCAAAAGCAATTAATCAAATAATGTGAAAAAGGCAAACTCCAGAGCTATTAAAATGAATGAAAAGCCCAAATCGAAAACCAGTAGCTTATTGCTCTATCTGATTTGATTATTTTATTTTTATTTTACAACTTGAGTCATTATACCAGAACCATTAACCAAAGAAGGCACTTAACTTCAGATATACTCGAATAGGTTTATATGAATCCAAGGCAAAAGGCAACATAAAAAAAGACCATAATCAAGAGCATAAAGAAACTAATCTCTTAAAAGTTGGACGGATGGACGGACGGACAGGGTACGTTCAGACATACGTACATACGTGTATTTCCTTCTATATAATCAGGGTTATCTTTTAGTTCTTTTCGAACACGACCCATAAGATTACCGTCATCTCTGCGGCAACCATATACCCGTACCTTTTATCAAAGAAACATAAAATGTATCTTTAAAGGCCCACGCAGCATTTACATTGTAAGAGTCTCCCTCTCCATGCTAAGACTTTAGACGGCTCGACTCAGCTTGGCTCGGTTGGGCAAATAAATCAGACCTTTCATTTTCTTCTGTAATAAGATTGGACTAGAGGTACCTATAGGAAATCTATAAGGTTCAATTTTCAGCTGTTATTTAATTCTATTTTGATTCCCTGCATGCCGCCACCGTCGCGTCGCGTTGTCGTTGTCGTACTCAGCAGAGTCGTGAGTCAGCGATTAAAATTTGAGAAGTTTTTGTATTTTATAAGATCTAGGCAATAGGCATATAAAAAAGGAAAAAATGGGTTGAGGTTTCTAAATACGTATCTTGATTTTAGGTAAGAGTCCAAAAGAGTCTAAAAAGAAATATGTATACAACGACTCCACTCAAGCCTATATTGAAGTTAAAGATAGGTGTTGAAGTGAAGGGTATTAGATGCATGACACTGTTTTGGGGCTTATGTTACAAAAATGATAGAGCTCTTTTGAAGTGTATATTGATTACATCAGTGTCATTTGTGTATCTTGGATCAAAAGTTTTAAAATTTATCTCAGCTTACCTTTAAACGAGTTTAACAGATAAACCAGAAATAGTAAAAGAAAATTTATTTTCTTCTTTTATCTAAAGACACAGATGCATTATTTATGAAGGTTTCAGCTATCGTGTTCTTGGTTGACAATTTGACAATCAATTCATTTTTTCTTATAGGTTTTGAAAACAGTGCCGTTGCAAATTTTTTTGTTCAGTAATTTTGTTGCTCGTTTTCGACACAATTCTTGAGATTTATGAGACTTACACTAGATGCCAAATGTCGTTGAAATAGTGCAGAAAAGTCGATGTTACGATGACCGAAACCAAGCGAGGTAATTAGCTGCAAGAATCATTTTAAAAGAATCAGTTCGTGAAAAAACCTGTAATTTCTAAAAAAATATTTAATGTTGCTAAACAAATTTGGGGACTGGAATTTAAAAAAAAATATCGGGACTACAATCAGCAAGAAGTCTCATCAAACGCCAAGAAAGGTGAATGGATACTTAATGCCGCATTTTCGTATAAGAATACAATCCCTCGAATGATTTGCAAAGATATTTGTATTTTTAATTGATTTTTTTACTGAAGAATAGGCTTGTACATTACAAGAATGCTATCTTTTGGGAGTGCAATCATACAAAATAATTTATTTAATTCAACTCAAAGATTGCATTCACTGATTTCAACTTCAAATTTTACAATCAATTGATTGCAGTCAAATGATTGGAGAACAAATTATTGGAGTGTTTTTAAAGTCAAATGATTAGAGGTTTTAAGTCTCAATCTTTATGGGAATACATTGAATATCTTTTTATTGATGTCATAAAAGATTGCATTCCCAAAAGATTACGTTCTTTTACAAGCCCGCTAAAGGTTTTATAATTGAAAGTAAAATGTCAGGAAAAATCTGACTAAGTGTAAGAAGATTATTTCATGCAAATGTTAAGTGCGCCTCAAAGGGTCCATCGGCTTAGTCCAATTTTGGAATGTTCTTTCCAACATTTCGGCCGGTATCTCACGAATAAATGCTTCAATGTTGTCTTCCGATGCGTCAATTGAAGCGGGCTTGTCTGTATAGACATAAGCTTTAACAAAGCTCCACAAAAAATAGTGTAAAAGCTTTAAATCGCACGATCTAGGCGGCCGTTGACCGGTCCCGAACGTGAAATAAAAGGTTCACCGAACTCGCCTCTCAATAAGTCCATTGTTGCTCGTGCTGTGTGGCATGTGACACCGTCTTGTTGAAACCACATGTCATGGAAGTCAAGCTCTTGCATTTTGGGCAAAAAAAAGTTGGATATCATCTCACGTTAGCGCTCACCATTCCCGGTTAAGTTACGATTCGCATCATCTTTGAAGAAGTACGTTCCAACGATGCTACCAGCCCAATAACCGCACCAAACTGTGACTTTTTCTGGATGCATTGGTAGCCCTTGCAATGCTTCTGGCTGATATTCACTCTAAAATCTACAATTCTACTTATTTACGTACCCATTGAACCAAAAATGAGCTTCGTCGCTCGCTGGAAGAAGCGCGCGATGAACTTTCTTAACAGAGCACACATTAATTCAATAATTTGCAAGCGTTGTTCGTTTGTAAGACGATTCATGGTTAAATTATAGACCAAACTGAAGATGTTTGACAGTGAAACAAAGCACGAAACTTGCGTCAGCTGTTTAAACCAGTGTTGCCAAAAAGATAATAGCTAAAAATCACCTTTTAGTTTTGGTTCAAAAACTGTCTGTATTGTTAATTAATTGTGAATATCTGCCAATAATGAAACTTAAGTTTTAAATCTATCTGAGTCAATGTCAATATTGAAATCCAACAAACATTATGTGCTAATAAGATAGAGAAGGTTTTTGAGACCAATTTAAAAACAAAAAAAAACTGCACAAGTACAGAATTCCTTAAAATAAGACAGGTCCCAAAAACCCATTTTTCAATCTAACAACTTTTTCTCTTCTGGACCTTACTCTAGGAATAAATCAGTGTACTGCTAACTTAACAAAAAGTTTCGGGGCTTGCACGCGAATGGGTCTAAAAAAATTTTCTTGATACAAATCAAATATAAAACGAATATGCTCAGGATATCCAGAGTAATTTTACAAAACTTGATTGAATTAACTCAGGTTTAGCTTTACTCTTACACTGTGAAAACCTGGGTTTGTCAAAAAATAACATTTCGTTATTTGACAAATTTCGACAAAAAGTTTGACGTATATGGCTCGTTACATAGAAAAGCGATTTCAGATGATTCGGACCAAAGCTTTTTTCTCAAGTTCTTCTTAAGAATTCGTAAATTTTTGTGTGAAATGTTTAACGACAAAAAATGTTTCGATGTTTTCATAATAATACTTACAATTTATAGAATTAAATCGTGATGAAAAGTTTTAAAAATATCATAATGCTAAGTTATTATTCCGGGAATGTTTCCATTTGTAATCGTTTTTTTTTTTCGAAACTTGTATTTCTGTATGTATATTATTTAAGGGCATTTGCCAAAAAAGGGGGACAATTTAAATAATTATTCCCATCGAAACCAGAACTCAGAGCATAAGTCTTAAACATAAAAATAAATTCAACTCGCCTTTCATCAGCAACAAGATAATATTATACTTAAGCCCCAACATGGACATTTGCCATTTATCAACCACAATTCTACATTAAAAATATGCAAATCAATTTCTATGTAGCTAAATTACAGTCTCAACCTCAAGTCAAGTCTCTCAACTCTATATGCTGATGGCTGATGCCAAACCTTTTTCACTCCAAGTTTTACGAGTACGAGTATTTTGGTCATTCATTTGTAAATGGCCATCAGTCATAATGTCATCGTAAATAAAACTTAACCAACCAGTGATTTGGGAACTTTTATTGTACATAATAATACGGGTATCGGTATGTACTCTATACACGTTTTGGGAACAAAACGAAATAATAGTAAATAAGGGATTTAAAAAATAAAATAAAAAATAATTTTCAAAATATGTTAACGAAAAGCTTAAATAATAGAACTTAGTCGATGGTTTAGTTTTATTGTTATGAGTAACATAAAACACATTGTTTTGCTTCTAAACCTATAAGAACACAAACGCTTCGTGTTAATTTCAAGATCTACTAATTCCTTAGGACACCCTAGAGTTTTTGGAGAAATTGATTTGTTTTAATGTTCTCATTAAAAGTCTTTGTAAAAAATATTGAGAAATTGCCACCAAAAAAAAGTATTTGCTGTTGGAATAAAATAAAACAAAAATTGTAAACAAATTTATGAAATTCGGACCAGAGCCCTGTTTCTCCAAACACTTTTCACTTTGCAACTTTGCACTTTGATTCAATTACTATTATTTTACCAAACAATGAACTTTTCAAATGATATTTAGGCTTTCCAGTGATATTCTAAGAGAAATTTTCAATTGTAAATAGGAATATGTTTTGAAAAATTGTCAAAAACTAATAAAAAATTAAATGAACCGCTTTGAAAATGAAAAAGTAAGTAATAGTTAAATAGACAATGAACACAGGCTATTTCTTTTTTTAATTTAGACGAATTTGTAGAGGTTTTTAAGTCCATTGACATCGTAGCCATCCTTCAATGGAATTTGGCAGTTTTTAGCAACAAAATTTTCTTTTAAAAAGCTGTTGTAAATAAAATGAAGAAGCTAAAAATAGTAACCAAAGAGTAGTGAAAATAAGAATTAAATTCGTTATTGAAAATGAATTTGTGTTGTCTAAAATTATAAATGAACTAAAATTCTATAGCTAAAGGAATATGTGTTTAAGTCCCTTGCAACAATTTTTGTGTAAGTACACTAAATTGGGCTGGGAATCAAGCCCAATATCACCGTGTTGCATCTATGCACTTCATCGAGGGTCGAATATTATCATTGATGGATTCCTCTCTAATACCATTTGCTGGCCGCAAAGTTGAGCGTACACTCAATTGAGAATTAGTTATTTGTTACTTTTCATATTTAAGATGCAACGTTTTTGGAAAATTCTTTTTAATTTCTATTTTTTATTATTTTTTTTCTTACGAATACATAAAAAAACATTAATAAACAAAACAAACAAAAGGTAATATTAAAAAAAAAAACTTCATTATCTCAACATTTCATCGCACAAAATTGAGCGTACACTTTGTATTTATGGCTTCTTAAATCAAGTGTTCAAAAAATGTCCCGCTATGTTAATGAATTTGAATCCAGTGTTCGTCGCAGAAATAATTTTCGTTTCAATATTCACATTTTCATTTGTTTAATTTTTTGTGTAAATGGCCGAAAAAAGAAAAGAAAACGACATTGCTACATGACAATTAATTTTAAAACTACATTTAAACAATAAATCTTTACGTGAAATTGGTGAAATCGTCGGCCAAACACATTCAACGGTCCAAAAAATACTTAACAAATATCGGTATGAAGGTACGATCCTAAACAAACCTGGAACAAACAAGCAAGACGAACGAGTAATTTTAAGAAAATTCAAAGTAAACCCCAAAACGAGTGTACCAAACGTGGCGGCCGAAATGGCGACACTTATTGAAAGACCAGTTTCAACCGAAACTGTTCGTCGCATTCTTCGGAAGAATGATTTTAACGGCGGAGTTGCTCGGAAAAAATCTCTTATTTCTAAATTAATAAGCGAAAACGTCTTGAGTTCGCCAAAAAGCACCTCAACAAACAAACCCCAAAGTTTCTGGAACGATGTTTTGTTCTCGGACGAGACAAAATTAACTTATTTGAGTCTCACGGAAAGCAAATTGTTTGGAAAAAACCCAACACTCAGTTTAAGACAGAGCAGTCTGCACAAGCATTGGTGGAAGAAATAAAGCGACGATGGTATAGCAGAATTGCAACCTCACCAACAAAAGTCAATTGAAAGCGAAGATCGCCGAAATTTGGGAAAATATACTCCCGTCTTTTACTAAAAAATTTAAAATTTTAAAATTTTACCATTCATTAACATTTTTGTATGCTTTGAATACCAAGTGTACGCTTAATTTTGTGCCATGAATTTTATGATTTTTTTTAGTTTTTTTAATTGTTATTATTTTTTGTTAATTGTTTTGGTTGTTTTTCCTCTTGTTTATTTAACATAACGTATTAAATAAAAGAAAATTGAAAACAAAATACCAAAAACATAACATTTTAATAATTCAAAACAGCAAAACAGTGTTTTTTGCTGGTGTGCGCTCAATTTTGAGAGTAGGTAACTGTAGTTACTATGTGGCAAGTTTTGCATTCGTAAAAAAAATCGAACTCGAGATTTTAATCAAACACGACATTCGATGGTAGAGAAGTCCCCCCGATTCCGTTCGTCTGTATGTCTGTCCTGGTCTCTACAGCCCAAGCATTGGGTCGATTGACTTCAAACTACGTAAATTAGGTAAAAATTGATGTTCGATTCGATTTTTTTTTGAGAAAAGATGAAGTTATTGACTTCAAAATTATTCAACTCCAATCCAATCATTTTTTTTAAAGAAATAAAAACTTTCAAGAAATGCTGCTAAATTTGATAAAAATGTTGGTTTCGACTCAAAATGTCGGGAACAAAAACAGATATTGAAATCAAAGTTATTGTATCATATGCAAAATATTGTTGCTAACTTTTAGTTAATGTTTTAAAAAATTTAAATTTACAACATTTTACAAAACACTGAAACGTACAAAAACAACAAACAACTGCTTAGAAATAGTTTTTAGACTCAAGTATAAACATTTTGACTTTAAACTTATTCTATCTCACACAAAATATTGTTATTATTATTGAGTTAAGGATTTAGAAAAATTGACACACGGGCACGGATGGGAAGTTATCAGTGTGGGTAGCATCCCAGCCTCTTTCGTTTGTATTGCTTCAGAGGGCTACCACCCATAGAATGGTTATTCTTTTTAATTTTTATCGGGAACTAATAAATCTATTAACATTTTTTTTTAAACAAGCTCTTAAATTGTCCGAATAATGTTTGATGATCAAATATATCTAATTTTGTTTGATTTTTCAAAAAAATTACTTTTTTCAAAATTCAATATCTCAACATGAGGTCAACATTTTTTAATAAAATTCAAATGTATAAGAAATGAATTTATAAGCATATCAAAAATATTTCTAAAAAAAATTGAAAAGGTTTATAATATACGAAATTAATTAAACAAAATAGCTCTAACGATTATAGAAACAAAACTTAATGAATTAAAGCTTTTTCTCAGAAATTAAATGGCATCTATTTAAAATATAAACTTTTTTTTGCAAGTATATTTTTAAAAACTAAAAATTGCAGGAGCTGTTAGTCCGGCTATAGACACTGCAGAAAAGGATACGTAAAAACCACTATTTTTAAATTAATCGCTTCAATAAAAATTTTGAAGAGAATCCCGTTTCTGTAATCTCGAATTATTTTGTGTCTATTCCTGAAGAAAAAAATGCCCAAAATACCTTTTTTTCAAGCTCTAGGGTAGCGTAAGACCTTAGGTACAGGGAACGTAAGTAAACAATTCTGCTAAGTGGACAAAAGACAATTGTGGTAAGAGTTGTCTTATATTTTTTTCTTGTAGTGTGTGCTCCTGTTGAGAGGGTTCTATATTATACGACAAATACAATTATACCTTGACATTCCTCTTAAAAGAGGCTTCTATGTAGGTACTTTAAGTCAAAAGTAGTAAAGGTAAAAAACGACGAAATTTATGTTAGATTTTTCCATTTTTCCAATTATTATTCTGTCAATTAAGTTGCTAATTTAATTAGAAACTCAAACTCAAAAACAAAAAAAAAATAACAAAACATTAATTTCACACCAAATCCCTAAATTGAAAAGTGTAATTTATTAACATTTTGTATTCTTTTAATAAATTGTGTGTTCTTTCAATGCCCCAATATAGGTTTACCTGTGCCAATAAGATAAACTTCAATTTGAAAGCATATCTACCATCTGTGATCTGTGGACCTGTGACTGTGACTACTGAGGTTGGGGTCTGATGATGTGGTGTTCCATGAAGACAAACCTGGTGATGACTTCACGTGCAAATGGACAATAGACGTTTATCTTTTTTTTTAACATTGTATATTTTGCAGATTTAAGGCAGCATCACAGGCACAGCACCTAAATAAAAGACCAACACTAAAAAATAAAATCTTAACCACTTTGCTGTTGTCCATCTGCCAGCCTCATAAAGTTTAACCGGTTGCCTGATGGCTATGATCCTCCTTCACGTCGTCGTCGTCGTCGAATCGGTCGGTCGGTTGTTTGGTCGAATGGAACCTCATTTCCAGCTCTAAGCACAAGAGCAAGACTCAGACTCAAGACTTGAGGCTACGAGTATCTGTATCTTGCTGGCAAATCGATTTATCATGGTCATGGCTTGGAATAGCAATTGGCGATATTTATTTCTGATTCATGCCGCAATTAATAATTATGGGGTCTCTGTTTGAGTTTCTCCTCGTCCCCACTCTCTACCTGTTGCTTCGTCTTTGATTTTCTTTTACTCTACTCTGCGCTGCGTCTGCACCACTTTGGAACCGTTTTTATTTTTCTTTCTTTGTTTTATTTTGCAACGAAGCGATATTGGCATTGATATCGGCCAAAAGGCATACACAAAAAGAGTAAAAGACAAAACGGGTATAGAAGGTCCACAATTCTCGACTGCACTATTATATGAACACAACACGCCATAGCCATCGCCATCAACATCGCCATCGCCATCTTGTGGCTGATGCAATAAGTTATCATCTGTTTTTGTTGTGCAAACTGCCAAGATGCTATAAAGGAAGGAGGACAGTCAGCCAGCACTCGTGTATTCGTATATCGAAATCGGTTAAGCTATAAGAGTTGAAAAAATGGATTCGCGTGTATATTTTGTGTGCTACCTCGATCGCCTTTCATTTCATATGGACTGCATTTAAAAGATGTGTTGTGTGCCCTGTTTTTGTTTGGTATGGCTGTGGCTGGTAACTTGACAGTTGTAAGGCTCATAAAGGAGTAAAATTATTGTGGAGCTAATCGAATAAATAAGACATTGACGTTAGAAAATAAAATTTGATGAGGTAGCAAGTTTTTTTTTGCCAGGAGAAACATAACTTTGAAATTCATTCGTTTTATAAAAGTAACACAAATATTAGAAGGTAGCAATCTGCCTGCATTTAAGTAGCCCTTTTTCAGAATTATAAGTAATAAAGCCTTATTGGGAAAAATTTCTCGTCTATGTTACTTATATTAAACTCATATTTTTTTTCAGGATAAAATAAACAGTGAAAGGGACAGTGTTCCACATTCGTGTTGTGCCGCTAAAGAACAAAAAACAGTACTGCTGAAGTTGGACTCTAGGGTATTCTTTTATGCCTTTCTGGAGGAGTGAATACTTCTGTTCAGTTTCTGAAGTGTCTAACCTAACCCCTTTGAAGTGACGTTTAAAAGCGTGAGACAAGAGTTTTACGACGGTGCTCAAGCGACGCAAATGAATAACCGCTGTTATCGTGAATAATCATTCTGAAATATCTTCTTTGACACTGTCCAAGAGAATAAACTAAAGCAAGTTACTGGAGCACCAGCTCAGAAATGCGAGTTATTCCCAAGCTTTTGACTTATATGAGTTTTATAAGGAAATAGACATATCGGAGCGAGAGAAAAACTTCTTGAATCGCCTCACGAAACTGCTGAATATTTGGTGATTTCATTTTTATATTTTATTCCCCAAGTTCAGAATATAAATTGCTCTGTTGAAAATCCACAACCCAAAGGTATGTGAACTTCAAGACTAGTGTAAAAAACTGAGGTTACTGCCAAGTCTCCACCGAAGCAGGTAAGAAGATTAGAAGTTTCTAAGATTAGAAGTTTCTAAAGCCCTTCTGATCCGGTAGAAAATTGATTTACTGAGCTTTGCTACTTCACTAGCTGTATAATTGCAGCAAATATGCCGGTTTTGAGGAAGCTTTTGAAGTAGCTCTTTGAACATTCCACCACATTTTGAAACCACCAGAATTGAGATTGTTGATTGGGGATAAAGTATTGTATGGGTTGTCATAATATTGTAATATTCGGCTTGGTCCGACAATTAAAACTTATTCAAACTTCGTAAATAAAAAAAACAAATTCACTTTATTCAAATTACTCACAAAAATTCTTTATTCAACACTTTTAATTATTACTTTTAAACACAGTCTTTATTTTCAATTATTATTTTACACAGTCTTTACCATATCACAGTTCACAACCAATAATGAACCGCTTCGCTTCCGAGCGCATATTTATATACCTCAAATCGGTTCGAGAATCTACCAGGTTGTTCTCGATGCTTAATGAAGCGAATTCTCCTCTTTATCACTAGATGCTTAACGAAGCTAGTTCTCCTCTCAATCCCTAGATGTTGCCCCTTTCGAGGTTCTTGTATGCGCTGCGCTAAATGTTTTCGAATTGAGTTCCCCTCTTAGCCACTAGATGTTTCTCGATGCTTAAAGAAGCGAGTTCTCCTATTAATCCGATATTAAAAAAGATAAAGAGTGTATACACATTACAATATCAAACAATGTAAGTTAAAAATTGTAAGTCTTCAAAATGCCGGCTTCATCATATAAAATATTCCTGTCACAGTGTTAGTTGCCATACTCCTCCGAAACGGCTTGACCAATTTTAATGAAATTTTGCATATATATTCGGTAGGTCTGAGAATAGGTTTTTATCTATTTTTTATATTCCTAAGTGTTATGGTTTAATTGCATCAACATCGTACACGGTGCAACGATCTTACGATAGTATTCAGTGACGCTATGTACAATGAAGCATTGATTGCTATTGAGGATCTTTGCATTATCATTGCCAACTTACCACTCAATCATTTCGGTATGCATTCACCAAATCGAAATGCATCTGAGTTAATAGACACTGAATTGAATCGTGAAATACTATACAATACTGTAGAAATGGCAGCGATTGTTGCTCGCAATGTCCCAAGTCCCACTAATGAATGAAGAACAAAGAACCATTTATGACATTTATTTTTGCTAAAACAGTGTAAAGTTATCATCTGGGATGAATGCACTATGGCACACAAACATTAGCTTGAGGCGTTGAACAGGACATTGAAAGATATAAAAAACAACGACAGCCTATTTGGCGGCACTCTGTTACTGCTTTCAGCTGATTTGAGACAAACACTTTCCGTTATTTTGCGTTCAACGTATGCTGATGAGATCAACGCGTGCTTAAAATCATCGCAACTGAAAGTAAATATGCGTGTTCAAATGCTTTAAGATCCATCCGCTGAAACATTCTAAAAACAACTGTTGATAGATATAGGCGACGGAAAAGTTACTATAGATGCATAAAATTACCTACAAGATACTCTCATTGACCAGATATTTAACGATGTACATAGACAACATACAAATCATGAGTGGCTGTCAGAAAGAACAATCTTAGCAGCAAAAAATGTGGATGTCATAGAATTAAATCTCAAGATACAACATTTGTTACCAGGAGACTTTGGATCATACAAATCTATTGATACAGTTTGTGATGCTACCGAAACTGTAAATTATCTAGCTGAGTTTTTGAACTCATTAGATTTACCAGGCATGCCACCGCAGAATTTACAACTGAAGGTTGGATCTCTGGTAATTTTTTTTCGTCATTTGAACCCACCACGATTGTGCAACGGCACGCGATCAATAATTAAAAATGTTATCCAAGCCATAATTCTAAATGGAAAATTCCGAGGTGAAAATATATTATTACCGCGAATCCCTATTATGCCCACAGATGTGCCAATTCATTCAAACGCCTTCAATTTCGAATTATTGGCATTTGCAATAAGTCTCAAGGCGATACGATGATTGTCTGCTGCTTACATTTGAGCATTTCATGTTTTTCACACGGACAATTATACGTAGCGTGCTCTCAAGTGGGCAAACCATCCAGTTTGTTTGTATTGGCGATTGATGGGATCACACAAAATATTGTTCACTCTGTTGCATTAAAGGATTGATATTGTTCTTTTGTAGTACAGACATAATTAGCGATATATATATAATTTTAAAGAATTAATTTTAATAAATTAAAAAAAATTGTTTAGTGATTTTTTATTTTAATATTTTATCACCTTTTACAGTGCTCTATGCCTCTCCCACTTATATACCATATCCTTACACACTTACAATAAGTTATTTATTTCTAGCAAAATATTCTCTAGAAATTATTTATATGACAACACAACGTTTGTCGGGGCAGCTAGTTATTTTATAAATAATCAAAATAGACGCTGTAGAAATCATTCCGGTGTAAATGTAAATAAGTAAACACTTATATAGTATTTTGTTTATACCGCATTTTAGTATGCGGTGTTGTAATGTAATAGTATTTTGAATAACAGAATTTAATACATATGAATAGGGTGTGTATCAAGAGCAATTAATATTTTACTATAGATATGTTAAACTGGTAAACAATTTTATGACATTTATTTTTCAAATATGATTTACGAGGTATGTGCACGCATACAAGTTCCATATTCCTTTCGGTCAGTCCAATTTTTCACTGTTTTTTCCATTAAATATGACCCACTGGCGTCAATAATGGTGCCTTGAATATTGGTTTCCAATACTTGACTTCGTGAACACATTTTTTTCCAAAAAGATTTTCCAGAAGTAGCGTTGTTCTGGCGTTAATAGATTCATAATAAAATTTTACTGAACACAAACGTCAACAACACATTTTGCTATTCGCAACTATCAAACCATAGAAAACAAGAATCGAAACACCCTATAGAGTAGAGAATGAACATATTGGACAACTTTGAATGAAATTTCATTTTATTATATGTATCAATACAATTTTCCCACCAAACTTTATTAAATTTAAGCAAATTTGACATTTGCTACGGCAAGAATTTGACAGTTAGTTATTAATGTTCCAATAATATTTCCCGTTTTTAATATTCAATACTCGAAGGATATATTTAGCAGACCAAAGTATATCATTACATTGATTTATTTATATCTTATCCACTTATCTCCTCGTTTGGCAGAAATTATTCGGTTCTTTCGTATTATATTGCTTATTTGCACACAACTCTGCAGATCGTATATTCAAATTGCTGTTTTTCTTTTATTCATCATATCAGCCAGAGGAAATAAGCTTTGCATAACAAAATAAATCTCTAATCTAATCCTTTACGCACTTTTCACTCAAGCCCGTTGTCACAATCAATTTGTATTGCATCCACACACCAACACCATGCCACCACTATACTACTGCCACTGCCACATATAAATAAACTGCAAATATATCTTCCCATCATCCCAAAGGACCCTCTAAGCAAGGCCAATCCAATATATGAACGATACCCATCCCAAACCCAAGCCTAAACTCAAACCCATTCTATCGCACAGAAAAGTCATTTTGGCATGATTTACACAAACGTGATCGTAAATTTTGCAGCCTCCTCATCTAAGCTTCATACGAGTACGAGTATACGTTCCGTCTTCTCTGCTGGCTGGGCTGGCTGGGCTGGCATTCGAAAATTGAATCAGTTTCAACTCAGCCAAATGATGCGGAAGGAGTGATGGGCTTCCACAGCCACCATTATACCACCCCTTTCCATCCCTTCAATCAAACTACACACTCGCGAATTCAATTTGTAATAATATGTTTCAGGAGAAGTATTGAATTTTTCACACGTTTCCTTTTGGGATACGATAGGGATATAAAGCGATCAAGTATATATTTGCATAGATGACACCCCTTCCTTTGGGAGAGAGGGTAGCCAGAGTTATAGCATCGCTTCGCCTTCACATTTGCGCCTGATACGAACGTTTTCTATTTCAATCGGCAATGCTGCAATAAAACTGTTTGTAGGTCTGTGATGGAGGAGGTGGTGATGGGCAAACGGCATAATGGAAGGAGTTGTGGAGCTTCACGGCACCACCACCGCCGCCGCCGCCGTTGTCGGTGGCATCAGGTGTGGAAAATTGGCTCGGGTTTGGTGGTATATTCGATTTGCACATCATTTTGATTATGCAAAGCAGCAAATAGATACCTACATACTCTTTTATCTATACCTATCTATTTACGTACAGTGTATGTGGCATTGGCATACTCTTTGAAGGAAGGGCATTTTTTCAGTACCACCATCAGGATAAACACATTCGATACAATCCTATACCCAAGGACCAATTGGGGGAATATGTGTGGTATAAGCCACAAGATTATTATCATCGCATTCGGGAAAAGGGAGAAGTTTGATTAAGTTTTCGTATGAAGTTCCAATACACAAACATGCATATTAACATACGAGCGCATAATAGTGGAAGAGGAAGAAGAAGCAACGAGTTTAGAGAAAATTGTACTAATGACGCCCAACGCAAAACCATATTCAAAATAAAAGGGGGCTCGCATTAAGTATGCATTGCTCATACGGCAGTAATTTTTGTGAAAATCAAAACGTGTCATCTGACTAAATAAAGCAATAAAGAATTTTACGTACCGAAGGATTACGGATTTTCTGTTAAAACAACTTTTCCAGTTTGAATGGAGACACAAATCGTGACTTGTTTTTTTTTGTTTGCTTCTGCTTAAATGTAAGGCCATGTTGATACCTACTGTCTTTTAAATGGAACTAAACTGAGGCCACTTAAATTGACAAAAACATGATTTAGGAGACTAAAGGAGGTCATTTTCAAAGGCCGTTGCGTCATTTTGAACTTTTCTACGATTGATTAAATATGGAAGAATTTTTGTTTCTTTTTCATATCTTAAAGGAAGCTATATTAGAAAGGCTTCAGTTTATATTTAGGACATCTATGACCTTTGCGAAATCAAATGTTTTTAAAGTTATGAGCTGGTCTACATATATCTTCAGTGAAACCAGCTTAAAAAAAATACGCTCATGACAAAACCTCGTGGACCTTTAATAACATTTTTCATTATTTTTTAAATATCAAGAGAGTAGTATTTAATTTAATTTGAATAAGTTGAATAATTCAAAATAAAAACAAATTAAAAGCTATTAAAACATTTGATTAGTTGGTTTTAAAGTTTAACATTTAATATTTAGAGTGCTTTATAGTTTTCGTATGTCTCATATCAATTGGGTTTAAAAAAACTAATGCCTTAGAAAAAAATGTTGGAACCGTAAGTCAGCAAAGGCAAAACAAGATTGTGTTGCCTTCAAGGCATGTAGAGTACCATATGTTTTACTTACTATATAGCTTCTATGATTCTGCCATGACAGACTTAACTAAACACTTCAACTTTTTGCTGTTAAGCACCTAGTCAATATTTTGGGACCAGCTAAAAATCTTTTCAAATTTACATTTACACGTGCTGCGAAGTATTTAAAAGACAGTACATCTAGGACATCGTCTAAATATGCACATCACGATAAAGCAGTATTTAATGACTGCTGGAAGTTTATTTGTACACGTCGAAAAGAAAAGCTGTTCCAAAGTGGCAAAAATTCGGATATGCCTTTGTTTAGCTCAACTGCTTGTTGTAAACCTGAAATACATGACAAGATCAATTTAACTTAGGAAGAAAGAAAGGTAGAAGAAGCTTTAAAAGGGTAAATTTCATTAAGGTCAATTGCTTTTGATTTTTTTTTTTTTATAATAAGCTCACACTCAAAGGAATATTACTACTATTGAGCAGAGACACAGTGTGAGCACTAGGAGGAGGAGAGAGGGTTTGAAAGGAGATGTCGGGGCACATTAGTTTTGAATTCCTGAATATTGCAATGACTTGGAAAAACAGAGTGTGCTAAGGCATTCCAATTCGCGTAGTACGGCTAAAGAACGAGTCTCTGTATTTGACAGTACGGCCGAAGTTGATCATGTGCATGTGATCGTTCCACAAGAGGTGGTTGGTGACACACGTACCGAGAATATCGAGATGTTCAGTCTCATTGATGCAAGTGCCATCTATGGATAATGGCAAAGGGGGTATATCTCGCTTTAACGATATATAAGAAGCATTGGGTTTTCGAAGCATTAAATTCCACTCTGGTTTTTATTCCCCATTATACAATGCTGTTTAGGTTGGAATTTATAAAGAATTTATCAGATTTTGTCGTTGCAGTTCCATATCCGAAGAAGAGGGATGTGAGTCTGAAAACGAATATGAGAAGATATAAGAGTACTATCGTCAGCGAAACAATGTATTGGATTAGAAGTTGCCGCCAGGAGATTATTCATAAAAATGAGAAAGAGTGTTGGAGATAGAACAGAGCCCTGAGGCACACCAGCATTTATTTTGTGGTTTTCAGACTTGAATCCATCCAATATTTCAATCGTATTGAACGATTTGAAAGGTAATTACTAATCCAATGAAGGAGGGATTCATAAAAACCGAAAGCACGCATTTTCGATAAGAAGCCTGATGCCAAACCCTATCAAATGCTTTTGAAATATCAAGTGCAATAATCTTACTTTCTCCAAAGCGATGTAAGGATTTGCTCCACTGTTCGGTGAGATGAACCATGAGATCACCAGTGGACCTATTGCTTCGAAAGCCGTACTGATGGTCAGAAGCTTTCGATCTTGAAGATATTTCTTGAGCTGATAATTAATCAGCGTTTCCATGACCTTGGAAAAAAGGGACGTACGTGCAATCGGTCGGTAATTAGAGGGTGAGGAAGATTTGCCCTTTTCGGGGATGGGCTGGACAAATGCAGTTTTCCATCCACTCGGAACAAGACCTGAGAAGTAGAACAGATGAAAAAGCTTATGCAGTGGTTTTGACAGCGTTGAAGAACACCTCTTCAGAACAATAGCGGGGATACCATCCGGACCAGCGGAGTTATGAATGTTGAGATCTTTAACAACTCTTGCCACAGTACGAGTGCGAAAAATATTGGTCCCATAGAATCACTAACTTGCTCAAGTACAGGCGGAGTCATAACACTCACTGGCAGCGTAGAATTGGCGGCGAACTGCCTAGCAAAGAGATTAGCTTTCTCTAAAGAAACAAACAAAACACAAGAAGTGTTTAATTGATAAACTACTTTCTACCACATCACCAGCTGCAATGTTACAAAACAAATTGTTTTATGATTCTCTGGTAAGTTTTACCGAGCCTAATTCGAAGCTCAGGTTTCGACATTAAAACTTCTTGAAAAAAAAACTCTTACCGAGACTGAAATAAGAAAAACAAACAATTTCGTTTTCTATAAATACGTTTTTACTAAATTTTACCAACTGCAAAGGAAAACACTAAATGAAGTTAAGAAAAAAAAAATATTATTGCAATGTTATTGATTCTCTTTAATAAAAGTTTAATAAATAATACTAGGGTTTTTTAATGTCAAGTGTTTCACAAATTTGGTCTAGATTATTATTATTACCATCTTAGATTATTATTATCATCACAAATTTCATAATATTTTGATTTCTCTGAAATTTAAATAATTTTTTTTAAACCCGAAACTCTTTGAAAATTTAGTTTTGCCGTAATAACAGTTTTGGAGAAACTCAGTAATATGTTTTTGTAGCTTTTTGTTTTAAGTATTGTTAATAAACAACTTCTTAAAGGATTTTGTTAAACCCCATAAACCTTAAGAAGAGTATTTATTCCATGTAGCTTTTAAGAAATTGTTACAGACACTTCGATGCCACATTTCATTGCAAGGTTAATATACGTTTCAGCGTATTTATTTTTATTTATTAATCTTCTTCGAAATATCGGTTCCAATTTTATCTAATTTTCCCTTTGGTTCACTTGACTTCAAAAGGTTTAAAAAAAATTGATCTAGAAACCATTACTTCTGTAGTAAATCTATTTTTGAGGAAATGAACTGTAAGTTGGGCTTCCTTTGCCAGTTGTAGATGATTTCAATTTTTTCCACTAGGAAATCACAAAAGGTATTTTGAACGAAATTCCAAGGAAATATAAAAATTGGTCTACCCAATTCGACAACAGTTTAAATGACATACAAAAGACGACACACAGGATTACAAAATTCACTTAATAAGACTTCTACATTATCTAACCATTCATGTTTTCCACACAAAACTAATTCTAGTCCAATTTTCTACAGAACAATACATTTCCCACATGCATTAGAAAAATTTGTATAGAAAAATTATTTCGACAAATTTCGTTAACCCTTCTTCTTAATTTATCTTTGTCAACAAAATAATTCAACCCTTCTCCAATCTAATCTATTGAACTCTCTTGAATAGAAGGCTTTGAATTTCCAAGATTGAAAAGTATTTTATATAGACAGACAAAGGTTGTACAGAAATATTTTCATATTGGTAGCTCAGAAAAATTCAAACACAGGTCTTTTCCCTTCTTGTTCCTCCTCTGTCAGTGTTGAAAGAACAAGTGCAGTTTTTTTCTGTTGAATTTTCCATTCTACACCTTTGATGGATGGCAAGGAATTCCAATTGTTGAGGACAAAGGCAACATTCAGAACACCTGATTGTGTACACAGTGCGGTGCATCCCATTTTGTGTTAGTCCTGTTGTTCGTCTTGTGTCTATAGAATATAGAAAACCCTCTGTGATGCTTGAGGTATCCTTTCCTCAAAATCGAAAACAGCCTTTAAAAGTTTTACACAATAGATGCGCAAAAATGCTCCTTGCCACTGACTCATCCCCTGTCGATTTTTTTTATTCTATCAAACGTCGAAAAAAAGATCCTGGAGCATTCATCAAAAAAAGAAATAACAACAAAAAATTCCTTTATCTTCCTCTCTTTCCCTCCCTGGATACGAGTATTATAAGGTGTCTGATTGACCCTTTTTTCCTATCTGTTTTCTGAAGCCTGTGTGTTGCCTATGATGATGCTCCGAAAGTTGATCATCATGGGAAATGTTTTAATTTTCTTTCCATTTTCCAACTCAGCAAAAAAAACTGTGTGTGTGTGATGTTGATAAAAAGCCTTGCCAATTTAGAAAATTATATTCCACCCTATCGAAGTTGCGTTTGCCATATGTGGCAAGAATAATGGACTTAAAAATGAAAAAACCGCTGACAGGTTCAATAACAGATAAATGTATGTAAGGTGCACTATACGCGATGGCCGTACGGACTCCTATCGTTTATGGTGGAACAACCAAGGAAATATAATTAAAACAAAACTCGAGGTCTCCAGTCGTCGAGTCGTCCGTCACATCCGTCGTGTCCGTCGTTGTTTCGTCTATGGCCGAATGAATCTGTATAATCTATGAATGGCATCAGTGAGATGGGCTATTCCCGATTGATCACAGATAGAACAGAAGTACATCTACTATAAGTTAAGGTATAGAGCGAAAAGGTATAAAGACTGGTTTGTTCCTTGAAGGAGAAACAGACTTGGAGACTTTGTCTAGACTTAAGACTTCTTATTCTGAAGTTGTTGACATTGATTTGGATTTAATTGGTAGTCCACTTGCATTTGCAGAGAAAACCTTCTTTTTGTCTCCATTTCTGTGGATGATGATCATGGAATGGAATATGTTGGATAACAAGCTTCTTTGGATTTCAAAAGAAACATTATGCGGTTTCTTTTGATTAATTTAATTGAGCACACAGTGCCCCTTAGGAATATATAGAATCTCACTCAATTAGATATAGACTCAATAGGATGGAACATCGGCACATCCACTCTGGCTAGAAAATTCTGAGATAATGTTAAACAATTATATGGAAGGACATTTTATAAATTCATGACGAATTCAGAAAAAAATCTTTAGCCCTAGGTATGTTAGTTGCTGATTTAAAAGGATGATATTATAAGAACAGCAAACCATTCATGACTTTAAAGACTAGGCATATACAATTTTCTGAAACTAGGATATAATTGAGATTGTAAGATAATTTTTGTCAATGAGAAGATCATATTTTTATTTTATACTATCGGGTGATTTTTTAAAAGCTTGAGAACTTTTAAAAAAAAAAAAACGCATAAAATTTGCAAAATCTCATCGATTCTTTATTTGAAACGTTAGATTGGTCCATGACATTTACTTTTTGAAGATAATTTCATTTAAATGTTGACCGCGGCTGCGTCTTAGGTGGTCCATTCGGAAAGTCCAATTTTGGGTAACTTTTTCGAGCATTTCGGCCGGAATAGCCCGAATTTCTTCGGAAATGTTGTCTTCCAAAGCTGGAATAGTTGCTGGCTTATTTGTGTAGACTTTAGACTTGACGTAGCTCCACAAAAAATAGTCTAAAGGCGTCAAATCGCATGATCTTGGTGGCCAACTTACCGGTCCATTCCTTGAGATGAATTGTTCTCCGAAGTTTTCCCTCAAAATGGCCATAGAATCGCGAGCTGTGTGGCATGTAGCGCCATCTTGTTGAAACCACATGTCAACCAAGTTCAGTTCTTCCATTTTTGGCAACAAAAAGTTTGTTAGCATTGAACGATAGCGATCGCCATTCACCGTAACGTTGCGTCCAACAGCATCTTTGAAAAAATACGGTCCAATGATTCCACCAGCGTACAAACCACACCAAACAGTGCATTTTTCGGGATGCATGGGCAGTTCTTGAACGGCTTCTGGTTGCTCTTCACTCCAAATGCGGCAATTTTGCTTATTTACGTAGCCATTCAACCAGAAATGAGCCTCATCGCTGAACAAAATTTGTCGATAAAAAAGCGGATTTTCTGCCAACTTTTCTAGGGCCCATTCACTGAAAATTCGACGTTGTGGCAGATCGTTCGGCTTCAGTTCTTGCACGAGCTGTATTTTATACGGTTTTACACCAAGATCTTCGCGTAAAATCTTCCATGTGGTCGAATAACACAAACCCAATTGCTGCGAACGGCGACGAATCGACATTTCACGGTCTTCAGCAACACTCTCAGAAACAGACGCAATATTCTCTTCTATACGCACTGTACGCATTCGTGTGGTTGGTTTAATGTCCAATAAAGTAAACTGAGTGCGAAACTTGGTCACAATCGCATTAATTGTTTGCTCACTTGGTCGATTATGTAGACCATAAATCGGACGTAAAGCGCGAAACACATTTCGAACCGAACACTGATTTTGGTAATAAAATTCAATGATTTGCAAGCGTTGCTCGTTAGTAAGTCTATTCATGATGAAATGTCAAAGCATACTGAGCATCTTTCTCTTTGACACCATGTCTGAAATCCCGCGTGATCTGTCAAATACTAATGCATGAAAATCCTAACCTCAAAAAAATCACCCATTAGTTAACCCGTGTCGTGCTTGTGGTGATCTACACTGCTCGATAAGGTTTTGTTCTTGTGAATCAAATTACACTTTTCCGATGAGTTTTGATGGAATTATTTAAAATCCGACTCCAAAATCACTCTATCACGTCAGAATTTTGCGATTTTACTTTCAAAAATTCGTTGTTGTCCTTTCTTGATGACAGCATAACTAGGTATTGCCTTCATCAACCAATTAGGCCACCTTCTCCGCTTCAGTCACAAAGCTCAAAAACTTGACACTTACAACATGTTTTTATCTTTCAATTATGTCAATATCACCAACATATCCGAGTAATTTTGCGGGCACAAGATTATGCTTCTTGTGCTGACGAAGTTTTGCACAATTTGTTCCATAATGATATTGAAGAAGTCGCCTGACAGTGCTTCGTCTTATCTAAAACCTTCTTTGACATCAAAAGCATCAGTGAGATCTTGTTCGACCATGATATAGCAGCGTGTATTCTCCAGCGTCATTCTGCGAAATGGACAAGTTTGACAGTAATGGCAAAACTTCACATTGCTCTGTAAAGTTCTTCTCTATATAAATACTGTCATCCGTTAGATGATGGGTATCGATTTCAAGTTCCTCGTTTCATTCATCGGGCATGCTGCTTCCAACCTACCAAGACATCGAGTAGGTGGAATAATTGTTCAGCGTTAAGTTGAATGCCGTTATACGGTTCGGAGAAATGATCTTCTCATATTCGCAGCATGGACTGCATGGACTAAGAAGTTTCCTTGATCGTCTTTTCAGGCCTCCTCTTTTGGTCAGTGAACTCGTGAGCAGCTCTGGTCCTTCTGTGCTGCGCTGTTTTGTATGCCTGTTGTTAAGCTGCGTCGGCTTGTCGAAATTCGTCTTCAAACCAATGGTTTCGCTGTCATGGTCATGTAAAACCTATCACTTCAAAGGCGATTGCTGTTGCTGGCAATGTTTTCACTGGTTTACAATGCTTGATGTAGGCAGCACAGGGCTTCCTAAGGGCCCCCGCAGACTGCAGACTTTTTATCGGCCGATAGTTTAGTCGGGTTGGGCTAACTAAACAGTTTGGTTGGTGAAGAGGGCGCAGACTATCCAACAGTCGGCCGACTATTCTCGAATCAACAATTGTGATTTGGGCTACGCCATATTCAAAATACATGCACACGACGCCAAATCACAGAGCGAACTGAACTATCGCCCGACTAAACAATCGTCATGTATGCGCAGGCGTGTATGCGCCAATACTGATTAAACAGTCGGCCGATAGTTGGCCGACAGATTAGTTTGAATGTAATCGGGTAGCGTATCAAACTTTTTTATCGGCCGATACTGAATCGCTGTAGTGTGCGCATATGCATTCCTCTCTATACTGATTAAGAAGCCGACCAAACTATCGGCCGATAAAAAGTCTGCAGTCTACGGGGGCTCTAAGAGGTTGCTAGAGACTTGCTCGGAAAAGGACATGACAATCTCTTGCGACTTTAGCCGTCCAACGTAATACCTTCCCCCTTTCTTTATGTTGGCTTGTGTTCTATCTGGCTGATAGGTAATTAATCAGAAGATTTCCAAGTCTCTTTGGGTATATTGATGTGTGAACTGTGCACTTTCTACCTTAGTCTATCTCCATCAACAAATCCAAACACAAAAATTCACTGCCTTTGATCTCGGTAACAATCCCCGTAATACATACATCGCAATCTTTGAATTTGCGTTTAACTGGCCCATCCTAACCTATTGCACATCTTGGATGGCGGTAATAACTGCTTTGCGTCAGTTTAAGGCTCCTGTCATTTTTTCGGCAGTACGTAATCTATCAAAGGATTTAACATTCCACGTACATATTCAAAGTTCGTTTTCCTTATTTCGTTGGTTTGGTGCCTCATCAATAAATCCCTCCGAATCCAAGGCTTGTTGGTGCTTTAGTATTTAGTTCCTATATTCTTTTTAAAAAGGGATATTAGTTAATACTTTTCGATTTGCGAACAATTTTGAGCCCTCTTAGTTCATTAAATTAATTTAGCTTTAAACAAGATCTTACTACACATTTTTCTACCAATCAACGTGTTAAAACCTTGACTTTAAGGTCAATATGCTGTTTTTTTTCCTGGCATTTTTTTGGAGAATAAATGTTCTCAGCACTCAAGCGGTATTGAAAAAAATATAATACGTCGTAAAGGGAACATCACATTTTAAATGTTATTATAAACCGTTATCTTCCACAAAAAATACAATTAATTCCAAAACCACAAAATATCCTGTGTCGCGGTTCTATTTATTGTAAATGATTACTTCACTTAACACATTTGGTGGTGAAGCTGATAGTAAATAAGGGAGTATGTGCGGTTTTTTAAATGGCGCCCAACACAATCTATTCTAAATCACAAAAACACTACCTTACCTATCTATCCCATTTATTATAGAAAAGCTTTTGATATAAAACAAAAGCCAACACAAAAACGAAAAAGGAAAAAATATTAGCATATCTACTTTCTAAATATACGAGTACGAGTATAATATGCGGCGTACCTCACGAGGCTTGTAAAGTAATTTTCATTTTCATTAAGTTTGATTGAATGTCTAACCATGTAATTTTACGACCTTACAAGATGCTATAAAAAATCATGCTATAATACACGAAATACTCCTTCTTCTTCTTCTTCTTCTTAGACTAAACTCAGCCCCACTCCCAAATCCAATCCCAAGTGGAAGTGCGTGAGCTACATTGTTTATACTTATAGATTCAGAGTGACACAAGGACCTTCGTATAGTATAAATCCCGCACTAAAATCAACACGGCTAAAAGGCTTTTTCATTAACGATAAATCACCGAATGGGCTGTAAAAACCTTATGTGCGGCAGCAGAGTGAACCTCCGTAGTTCCTTTTTCTATGTACATTTGAACTCATATCGTATTTCGTATACAATTTCATGTTTCAGGATTTTTCAGGGTTCAGGTTCAGAGTTGAGAAAGTTTAGCAATAAAACTCTTCTTTTCTCTGTGATCGCTTGAACAACTTCTCTAGTTTGCCGTATTTCCGTTCAATGATGGCGGTAGCAAGCATTCAAGCAAATGATGAAAACAGTAAATTCTGTACAACTAGGCTTTGAGTGAGCTATGATGGCGCGGCAGCAGCAGCGTCTTCGGTGATGGTGATGGTGGCAGTGGCAAGTTGTAAATTCTAGCCAAATTTCCGGATAACACACTCGGATCGGAATCAAGGATGCGTAAGAAGCACTACAGCCTTCAGCAAAAGGGTATACTCGAATGTATCTTATTTTAGAAAGATATGCATTTTACGGCATAAGTGTGTCTTCAGAGATATCCGACTTTATAGGTACGTATTATACCTTCGCGTTGGGGGTGACTAAATTTTCCTAGTTTTTCTGTTTTTTGTTCTTTACTGTATCCCTTAAGTGATCTATTAAATCTTAAGCAAGCCTCTGGCTTTGATATACATACCTGGGCTAAGACGTTTAGAGACAATGTACTCCGAATAAGAGGGATGAATTCAAAGAATCTACGGTTGTTAAAGTGCTCGTAAAATAAAATGGAATTTAGGCCCGAAATAAATTAAGAATGAGTTTACCAAATTAAACATTTTGATTGACTTTGACATTCATCCTGCATGTTGGCATACAACCTGCTCATAAGACACAACCTCCTTCAAAAAAATGTCCTTAATTCTTAGAGATTAAATAAACTGAACTGCTTTCAACTTCCTGTATCCTGTTTTTTTTTTGGGGGGGGGGCCAAAATGAAATCATCAAACTTCCATTAAAAACCAGGGCGAGATAAGTTTTGTCCCTGAAACAAAATTTTAAAAAAAAAAGTGAAATATTATAACACAGAGCCGTCCTTTAGAAAACAAAGACACAAATAACAAGATTTTTTTAATTATATTAATCAATCATCTTTAGAGTTCGGATTTGGATTCGGAGGAGGTCAAAGAACCAACAGATAAACAAACATCCATCGCGTCGGTCGCGTCGCGTGTGTCATTTCGGTCTATGACTCTGGATTTAATCTCTTTAGTGCGGCACCGGGACCGGCACGAAAGAAATGTAGGTACTATGTATAAAGTAGGACAGCAATTTTCGGGCTAATGGAATGTAAAAAATACTTAGTTCCTTAATTGAATCCTCGCCATGCCCATTTCAGGCTTTTTTTCCTTGTTTTTCGTGCCTATCCTATTTCCTTGCTGATCCTTGTACCATGGGTAGATGGGTATGGGTCATCTGTTACTTTTTTTTAATATTTAAATCCATTTGAATTAACATAAACGAAATGGACGCACGGTTGATGGACGTGTACATCCGTCTAACTGAGGAGACTGTCCCATTTTTTTTTTTTTTTGAAGAGCCAGATAAAAGTCTGGATGGTTTTGTGATGATTTTGCGCCGGATAAAAAATCTGTTGGGATAACATTGGGAAAAAAAAATCACAGCAAACGAAGAAAAATGGCGAAAAAAAGTAAACGGAGCCACCAGCAGCACCACAAAAATGTATTCAATGCTACTATAACGTTGACATTGATTGATGGTAACTCATCAATAATCAGGGCTGTCTGAGTAGTTTGTTTTGAAATTGTAGTACTATTTGTATGAAGATTCATTTGATGGGCTTTTTGTGGAGTTTGGGGGTAGTGATGCGAGTATATAGTTGATAATAATTGTTAATGGATATTATGATGACATGCAGTTGATTTTGCTACAAAGTTTGTTGAAAATTTAGATATGTGTTGCTATCGATGACGACGGTTGGAGGGTGTTTACAGAAATAGTAGATTTTTTATCAAATTTAGTTTGGGAAAGTTTTAGGATTTGTTTGTTTTAATTTCCCTTCATTTCTATATATAGTCCAGGAAAATTAAATAGATGAATGGTTTTGTTTCGAAAAAAAATCGACAAAGCTGAATTTTACCTTATACTTCATTTGACCTAAGTCAAAAAGGCTCAAGTACACTCAAATTTACTCACAAACTAAAGAATTTTTGAAAAATGTTGTAGATACATTTTTTCCATCTAATTCTACACAAAAAATTCAAAATTCGTAATTTTGTTGTATTGTCATAAAGCCTGAACAAATATTTTTATTAGAAAGACAATTTTTAAACGGATTCAGCCGTGCGACATCACCATCTTGATAAGTGTATTGTTGGCCTTTTGAGAAAAAAGAAACCTGCAGGTTACAAAACTAAATAAAATGCACGAACTTGTACCTACATATATAAGATTTAAAAATATACCTGTAAAATAAGTTTGTCTTCAAAGATTATACATAAATGCCATTTGATTTGTCAAAAAACGTGTGAATCATCCCAAGAAACAACTCATCCTAGGACAACTCATCAGGGAAATGAAAAATACTTGTAAGCATACTTAACGAAAACAATTGTTTGTGTATTCAACTTGTTCGTTCAAAGCTTTTTCCTTTGGACAGCTTTATTTTAATTTCATATTGGAAGAACCAGGATGGAAAATAAATTATCTGAAGATAAGAAAGAGGAAGAACATGTATATTTAAATTGTATAATTAAATTTATATTTAAAGGAATAGTTCATTGGCGTGCTCAGCTTTATACAGATAGATAGATAAAGACATGTTTATGATGATTATGAAGGAATGGTATTGGTAGGTAGAAGGTACTTACTACAACCCAATAACATTCCTTCTTTCCTAAAAGTTTTCAGCGCAAACATGGAGCTATTACGTTCAGTTTATTTTTTTCGTTAAAGTTTAAAAAAAAAAAACAAGCATACGAACAGGTACAAGAAATTGCTATTCATGTGTTGTTTACAGTCAGGCTCTTGTGCTTTTTGGATTTTAGTTATGAAGTGACAAGTAAGCAGTAGTTGTAAAGGTTGTACATAATACAATATATAGGTGTACGTTGAAAAAATGATTTTAATAGAAAATACATAGAATCTTTCTGGTCCGTTTCTTTAACTTGTACTAAGTATTTATTCTTTTATTAAGGCGAAGGCAAGTAAAAGAATAATATTTTAAAATCATATACACAAAGGTACCAAGATATTACTTCTTGATAGACACTTTAAAATAGATTGTTGATTAAACATACCATATTCGTTAATCCGATGCAGTGGCGCTACACGGCCATCGTTGGTATTTACAATAGGTAATATAATATGTACCAAATGCATTTAATTTCGATAAAAAATAGGAATGTAATTAAAATGTTGTCTAAATAATGCGCTCTTTCGGGCTAATGCACAGGATTTGATGTGGTGAGATTGGAGGGGGTTACATTTAATATAGTTAAAATAATTTTTAAAAAAAACTATTTTTAGATTCAAAATTTTATCTAAAAAAAGGTGGTCTTCAAAAAATTTAAATACCATTTTATAAATCAAAAAAACCTTGATTTTTCAATTTTTTTTTTGAAAATCGTTATAGCGGTTTTTTTTTAAATTAATTTTTTATATATAAAATTTTTCAATTTTGTTATTAAAATATTTTTGGTATGCAGTTATTTAGTGATTGTAAATATACGCTTTACATTTGAATTTCGTAAAAAAATGTTGACCCGTTTTTGAGATATAGAATTTTGAAAAAAGAAAAATAAATATTTTTTTAAAAATCCAAATAAAAAAAAATTGCACTTTTGATAATCAAATATTGTTAAGGCAATATTAGAGCTTGTTCGAAAAAAAATTATTGAAATCGGTTCATAAGTTGCTGAGAAAATTAAAAAAAAAGGGGTTCTATGAGTTGTACCTTTCCTGAGCAATACAAAAATATGTTTTTTTTATTAAAAGAAGCCAAGTTAAAAAGTAAAATTTTAGAGAAAATTTAATAAATATCTGTCGGTTTGTTTTTGAGAAAATTCGAATTTTCGTTTTTTGACCAACAAAATTTTATGGGGCCACTGTTAGTTTTGATCTTAAAAAAAAGATGAAAAAAATGACTAAAGCGAATGTGCTTACAACCTTAACTTCCAAGTTTGAACTCAATCGACCCAATGGTATAGGCTGTAGGAGCGTGGACAGACAGACAAAACAGACCGGACGGAATCGCGGGACCCACTTTTTTCGACTTCTCTACCTTCCTAATATCATGTTTGATTAAAATCTCGAGTTCGAAATTTTGCACGAATGCAAAACTTGCCATATATGTATGTATGTATGTACATATGTAGTTCCTATATGTCGCAAGTAAAAAATACTACTGTTCTTTAATTTGACGTTTCACAAGAATAATAATTAATCCTTTAAATAGTGATTGCGCTGTTATAAGTTTTGGGTAGTCTTAAGTAATTGATAAACAGGTTTTTTCAATAAGAGGGTTCATTTTGATATTGAAAAACTCTATATTTTCCAAGAGAAAGCAATGCAAATTTATATCATTGTAGAGAAAAAGTTATGCAATGGATGATGAAAAACAATGCCACAGAAATTGCCGCCACAGCTACAGATATGCAACACGGTATTTAATGACCAATTTGAACACATTTTCTTCTTCTTCTTCGAATTCAAGCTATTAAAATGATTGTGGAGCATCAGCGTGGATCTTGTCTTTCATGTTTTCCTCGGTGGCCAATTGTAACCACCCCTTCCCGAAATATCACGGTCAGGAAACTTTCTTGCAAAATTTCAATTGTCTCGTTTGCTTCTATGGAATTTCAGTGCCATGATGTTGAAAACGAATGTCGTCCACATAACTATATTGTGATTTGAAGATTTAAAAATATACCAGAAAAATCAGTTCATCTTCAAAAATTTAAATGCCATTTAATTATTCAAAAAAATTTTAATTTACTATTTTTTCGAAAATGGCTTCAATGGTTTAAAAAAATGAATTTCTTGTATCTTAAATTTTCTGGCAGTGTATGTACGATTTAAATTTGAATGTAGTTGAAAAATGTTGACCTATTTTTGACACATTTATTTTGGAAAAAAATTAATATTTTTTAAAAATCCAAAAATAGACATTTTTGATCATCAAATATTATTTAGACAATTTTGTTAGAGTTTTTCTTCAGAAAAAAATTAGTTAAATCAGTTCCAAATTAGATATTTTTTTATATTGACAAAAGCCAAATTTTGGCAAAATATCATACAAATCTATCTATCTATTTGGTGTTTTGATTTTGATGAACAAGTTTTTGATACAAATTGTGATTGTTGCCTTTGCTTCCGTTGCATTTAGCTTTATGATGTTGAAAATAAACGTCGTCCTTTTATTCAAGCCATACAATTTTAATAAAGGGTGATTGTTTAGCTATTATCTTTTTGGCAACACTGGTTTGAACAGCTGACGCACGTTTCGTGTTTTGTTTCACTGTCAAACATCTTCAGTTTGGTCTATAATTTAACCATGACTCGTCTTACAAACGAACAACGTTTAATCGACCCTCATTTTTGGCTCAATGGCTACGTTAATAAGCAGAATTTTCGATTATGGAGTGAATATCCACAAAAAGTCACAGTTTGGTGCGGTTTATGGGCTGGTGGCAGCATTAGACCGTACTTCTTCAAAGATGATGCGAATCGTAACGTAACTGTGAATGGTGAGCGTTACCGTGAGATTATATTAATTTTTTTTTGCCCAAAATGCAAGAGCTTTTTGAGAGGCGAGTTCGGTGAACATTTTATTTCACGTTCGGGACCGGTCAATGGGCCGCCTATATCGTGCGATTTAACGCCATTAGACTATTTTTTGTGGGGCTATGTTAAAGCTCATGTCTATACAGACAAGTCCGCTTCAATTGACGCATTGGAAGACAACATTGAAGCATTTATTCGTGAGATACCGGCCGAAATGTTGGAAAGAGCATGCCAAAATTGGACTAAGCGGATGGACTATTTGAGACGCAGACAAGGTCAACATTTGCATGAAATAATCTTCAAACATTAAATTATATGGACCGTACTATTGATTCAAATAAAGATTTCATGCATTTTTCTGAATTTCATATGTTTTTTTTTTTGAAAAACTTTCTTATAGCTTTTAAAAAATCAACCTTAAAGTGCAGTTTTTATTTATCACATGTCAAAAGATGACAGTTTCAAAAGTGACAGATTCTCAAATAACGGGCTATTCAAAATGAAACTTTTTATAGGTTTAGCCTTTGACTTAAGAAGCTTTTTGTCCTCCACACTGATATTCCTAGAAGCAATTTTCCAACTTCTTAAAGAGTAAAAAAACCCTAATTTAATTCGATTACATAATGAGCTATATTTTAAAATTTTAGAACGTTAAAGATATTTTGAGAATGCTAAAATCGATGAACTTAATAAATCACCATCTCTAACCCTTTCCTATTCCTATCTCAAAGCAGGCATGAAACGAATTTTTTCCAACAAACAAAATCCCTAAATTTATTCTGCTCCTGATGAAAATAAGAATAAGAATCTATGCGAGTAAATTGGTCGGGAGTAAAGTGGAACAAGACTCATCAATCTTTTTACGCACCCAATTCATCCCCATAGTATCTATCGTATGTATACTGTGTACGGCTCCCTGTGCTCTCATATAAATCATCCACTGACTTTGACTTGTTTTTTTATTTCGGTTCCTTTAAACTCTTGTTCATTTGTCTGGGCTTTTTCTAGTGTGACCTTTATTTCCTTTTTGGGATTTCTCACACTTGATATTCGATGCACACTCCCATACACATCCCTAAATATCCTAAGAGTAATCTCAAGAATTAGTTCACCAAGATACCTACAGAAAAATAAGAAGAATATCCTCGGAAACACATGTATCCAACTGAAACAACCAGCTGAGGGCTGTACAAGAAAAATGTTCAACAACTTGCCGAAGAGTACACTCGAACAATTGCCTTTTTACTGTCATATCGGAAGTCTATAGTTCGTCTTTAGGGATTCGAACTAATTATACGAAGGAAGAAGTTGGAATCGGAGTGAAAAATAAAACAAAGGGAAGACCGAACTAAACTAAACATCAATTAAAGGCTGGCCTTGCTGATGCTGCTTTAACAATGGATTTATAGTCATGAAAAAAAGCAAGCGGAAAGCAATACAAATAATAAGAAACCGTGGGAATGCTCTTTTTGAAAGGATACATTGACTTTTTGTCCTCCCGCACTCTGATTTATAAATTTCTACTTAAATCAAATCCACCTCTTTCACCACGCCTCTTTTTAATCTTTAGCTCTTTTCAAACCCCTTTTAAAACGAATCGAAAATTATGGTTTTGAATTTTGACAGCACTTTAGTGAAGTAGTGAACGTAAAATCCTTTTCCACCTTCCAACGACGAACACAGCCCTTTTGTACGTTCTCCATGATGTGTGCTCTCCTGATGGCATGGCGAATAAAAACACCCACTAAAAAATTTATTTCATTTCAATGTTTTCAGCCCCAAAACCAAACCATTGCTCTTGCTCTATACTGTTTCTGTCACTAAATCGAACGAAGCCAAAAAGGATACACAGACAGAACAATGTGGTGGCGCTGGCGCTGGCGTTGGCATCGGTATACGAATACGGTATAGGTACAAAAACATCAACCCGTCAGCGTAATCCCCTCGTTAAAATTCAATACGCAACCATTATGAACATTCGCTTTGTTAAAATATGCGCGAAAGCAATTGCAAGAAATTGCCGCCGCCCACCGACCGCAACGACATCTCCACCGCACCTTAACCATCACCATCACCACCGAATCGACCGCCTACTGCTTCTGTATCCTTTTTGCCGCCGTGCTTTCGCCGCGCCGCGCCGCGCCGAGACCAAATTCGTGAATCTTTCGTTCGTTTTATATTCGAAAGCTTTTAAGACCGAAGTGAATTCAAGATGAAGACATAAAGTACAGAAATAATGTGTATCCTAGATCCGACCAACTCGAGATTCAAGTCGACTCGATTCGATTCGATTCCAAGACTATATTATGTACCGTACCTAACCTACTCCCCCGCACACTCACTTTGTTTTATTGTTAAATCGAAGCGAAAATATACACAGAACCAACAATAATATCCTTGAAGCAGCATCACATCACACAAAAATAGAGAGGCTTCGGCTTCGACTTCGGCTTCGCTTGTTTTTATTTTCTTGTAGTTGTTTTTTTTTGTTTGTCCTCTTTCGCCACCGCATCCTGCACACAAAATCTCTAATGGATTTTCCAACGTTTTCATTTCATAACATCTATCTTTGGATACAAAAATATAAAAATATGTGTATTGCGCTTATTGTGTCCTTCTGCTTCTGAGAAAGCGGTAAAAGGATGCAAAAATAGAGAAAAACATACAAAATTAAAAAAGAAAAATATCCTTGGAGTGGATTATATATGGATAGGATGGGAATGGAGCGCGAGCGAGAGCAGGAGGAAGGAATTGCACTCCATTGCCATTCACCATTCACCATTCGCCTTTCACCCATTCCACCTGCAACTCCTGCGTGGAATAAAATCATTCAAAGAAATGCAAGGATAACAAGATTCGTTTTATGTATAGGTAGGTACTTGTATTGTATACTTCTCTCGCTAGATGCCACTTCTTTACTTTAGACTTTAGTCCTTTTTCTTGATGTGATTCTTCTTTTATTTATAATTTTTTATCATATTTCTATTTTTAAGGTATTTTATTATTTTTTTAAGGATTCGTTCTTCTCCCTGTGTATTTTTATTTTCTCAGTATTGCTGCGGAATTCCACTATAAGAAGAAAAATTAAAATATAAATATAAAGAAAACAATGAGAAAAAATTGCAAATAAAATTCTACAAAAAAAAAGAAGAAAAACAAGGATCTTTACCGACCGTCGCTCGTCGTCGTCGTCGTCGCAACGCGTCCGTGTCCCGTCTTAGAATGGATACTCTTCTTCTCTGTGAATATAAAGTGAAAAATTAGATTTTGAGTAACGGCCATGGAGACGTATACCTACATACATAAAAGCGAGTGTACGTATCCTTAAAAAACCTACCAAAAAAATCACTGCCCTAGCTCGAAGCTCCAACTCGTATAACATTGAAGAACTTCCCATCAGGACCAAGACAAGCATGAGAAGCAACTTGAGTTGAGACAAAATAAAAAGATGAAGAAAAAGACGATGCTTATAATCGGTTTATAAATCGAGATCCTATCAAAGCGAGAAAGAGCGCAAGTGGAATGTTATATCTGGAACAAAGGGAATAATATAATAATTTTGTATCTCAAACAAAAAAGAAGAAGATATAAAGATGAACATAATAAACATTGCAAGATGAGGCCGTCGAAAAAATGGACTCTAGCGGGAGCGAGCTCGGGCGGGCGGGCGGTCGGTTGAATGTTGAAATCGCTTCGGATAGAAGTTATGAACGACTCGGTTCATAAGAAATAAGATGAAGTTTGTTTGCATCTTTTTTTATTTTTTTAATTTTTGTTATTTTGTTTCAATGTTAAAAGGGAAAAACCTTATTATTATGTTTTTTAGACAATCAATTCACAAAGTCTTTCCTTTTTATCTTATATATAATTTGTTGTTGTTGAAGAAACTCATTTGTGGGATCAAATGGATTTCTTATCAAGTTACTTTTTAACTTTTGTTTTATTTATACATGTATACACTTACGACCTTTAACATTTTTGGGCACAAGGACATTTTAAATATGAATGAAATTTTTAAGGGAGTAGGTATAGGGATAACCTTTTAGCAAAAGAAAATCATTTTAAGGTGACAGACATGTTAAGGATTTATTCAAAAAGAAAACCTTTAAGAAAATATTTCTCAGAGTCGAACTTCGAACGGCCTTGCTTTTCTAAATTGGAAACATAGCATAAATAGGTTGATGTGGTTTATTTTGTACGAACTCTTCATTTCTATTTAATATTCCTCTTGATTCCTTTTACATAAACCAAACAAGGAATGGTTGAAATACTGTGGTTATAAATATTTTATAACCAAAATTATGTATTTTTATGGTCATGAAGATGTATAGCGTGTTTTCTTTAGCTGGATGCTAGGTTTTCATGGTTGATAGTTTTAGTTTAACAGTTAAAAATGTCAAACCCTGTTTATATTTCTGTTCAGAATTGTTGAACCCCATTACGACACAAACTGTGAAAAAAACTAGATTTGCGAAACTTATGGAATACTTCGTCCGAAGAAGTGTGTTTAGTGATGAAGCTCATTTCTCGTAAAAAAGCTTTATTATTATGGACTATTGCGGAGACAATCCTCTAAATATCTAGGCATCGACAACTTTTGGTTCCAGCTAGATGGCGCAACTTATCATATTTGTCATACATCTCGCTAATACATTAAATTAAAATGAGCCCTATAACATGAATTTCGGACCAAGTATCACTAAGTGTGTGATTTCCAGAGCTATCTTCTTTCCCGCACTATTTCGTGATTTAATAATTTTTTTATAATTAAACGTTACTTCATCCGACATTCGTGATGTAGGGCTTATTTTAAAGGTTTTTAAAATAAAGGTTATGAGCAGTACCCAAAACAAAGTCGGAGGTATTTGATTAAAGATCAAAGTTTTCCGCCCTCCATCTTGGCAAAAAAAACGAAGTTTGGACTGATATAACAAGCTTTCGTGCACATCTCATTCACATAGATAATTGTTATACAATTGCAAACAAAATATTTATTTCCAGGCAGAAAACAATATACAAATAAATCTCCCTCCCACGACTGTATTACATTTTTGACTTAATATTTTGCGACCCTAAAATTCTACCAACTTGGCGAAAAAAAAATGTATGGGTATCTTTTATTTGCAGAATTAGATGAACTAGCTACAAAATTTACCTTTCTGTTTGAAGTAAATAATTTTATTTGTTCTCAAGATTTGTTCGTTCCTTGTCAAAAAGTTGTCAATTGGAATTATTAACTAAAAGTTAACATTAATATTTTGCATATGATTAAATAAAATAGATTTTTAGTATCTGCGAGATATTTAAGTCGAAAGCAATTTTTGTTCTTATATATAGAATGAAGATTGGACTTTTCTAAGAAAATATTCTTGTGTTATTAACAATATTTTTTATACAATTAAATTAAATTTTGAAATCAACACCATCATTAATTCTCGAGATAGAGGCGGTGGGGGCTGCTTTCCAGCAAGTGTACAAGGTGAATTCTACCATTCGCCCTAATCACCATCTGAAGAATAGAGCCCTGCGGCACCACTTCTACCTGCGTAACTACATAACGCAGTGGCGATCCGAGAAACTCGGTTTTACCAAGTTCAATGACGAAAACTTGGGAAATGCCATCATCGTAGAGCAAAACGGGACTAATACCCTATTAATCACGAAGATAGGGTTCCAGCTCATATTCGATTCATTAAATAAAAAGAAGTCAGCCGGTGTCGATGGTATATCCAACATTGTAGGAAGTTGTGGACATTTATACCACTCTGTTTAACAACGTTCTGCGAATAATGCATATTATCCGGTCCGTTGGAAGACAGCTGTGGTACATCCTCTCTGGAAAAAGGGAAAGGACAACTAAAATCCGGCGAATCTCCGGTCGATACTCGTAAGTCTTCTGCCGAGTATCAGTAAGGTATTCGAGAAGGTTATAAATAATAAAGGCTCTGTCAAAGTGGGCTGAGAACAACAAAATAATTCCGGATAATCAGTTCGGCTTTAAGGCGAGACATGACACTATTCATGCTGCGTCTAAGCTTGTTTCTGATATATATAGTGGAACAATTCTAAAAGGCAATGTACAGGTGCTTGTATGGTTGACTTCGAGAATGCCTTCGACACCGTATGGTTAGAGGGTCTGTATCTAAAGCTGACCAGACTTGGCATAAGTAAACCACTGTTGTATATGCTTTATGACATGCTTAATGGTAGACGGTTTATTGTCAAAATTGGCAATGTAACATCTTCCAAAAGCGGCAACATTCAACCCAAAGCTTTCCTCTATTTAGACAATCGAGGACTGATACAGGATAGACAGGCGGTTCCGCTAATCTACCACGTCAGTCGTAAAACTGTAAATAGGCGACTCCTTTACATTCGAGACGTTATCGCACTGGACGGAGCCGAGCGCCTTCGGTTCAGTAGGACTGTTTTCAATAGGGACCGAAGAGAAAGAGTGAGGCAGGAGAACCAGTTTTGTAGGCTTCAAATTGAGAATGACATTTAAAGTTGTCTAGGGCGTTTGGTCTTGGCCGGCTTTCATAGGTTTTAGGATTAGGTTAGGGACAGTCAGGGTGGCACCAAAAAATTGGATTGGATTGGATTGTTGGAAATTATTGATTTTTGTTTGCGAAATTTGTTTGAAATAAAGATTTATTTTAAACGGTTTATATTTATAGTTTTTTTATTTAATCTCAAAATTATATTAAAAAAAAAACATTAAAATTTAATTTAATGATATTAATTTGTTCATAAACTTTCAACATATAATTTGGCAAATAATTAACTTCCAATGAAATATGTGAGAAATACAATCAAAATTACTCAAAACTATACTTTCTTGAAGAATTTATTGCTCATTTCCAACAAGTTGCAATTTTTGAGTTAGGTCACTTTCATTTTAAGGGTCCGACATGTAATTAAAACATGTTCTCCTTTGTACTTTCTATTGACAATTGTAACTTTAATGACATTATTCACGAGCTTTTTTACAGTTAATACCGTTTCATTGCATAATCAAGATCGATTAATGTTACTCAACATGATGATAACGGAACCGATTTTAAGTAGTAAATTATAAGGTGGTTATCAAGGTAATTCAAGCGAATTGTGAAATTCCAACAGGAAAAACACGCTGAATAAGCTCTTCCAGCAATTCCGTTAGCTGACATAAATCGTTAGGGAATGTAGTAAATCCAGTCAAGATGTCAGCTGCAACTTTTGTTTCAAAAACACCCCTGTACTTTGGTTTTTAACATCGTACTTGAAAGAATAGTGCAGGGCTCCTACGTCAATACAAGAGGCACTATATTTCAAAAGTCTTTCCAATTACTAGCGTATGCTGATGACATTGACATAATCGAAAGAACTTAGCGTGCTGTTGTGAGTTTTGAAGCAGAGACGACAAAATGGGTTTAACGGTTAATGAGGGCAAAACAAAGTACATGCTGTCATCAAGAAATTACCTAGAACACCGACGTCTAGGACAAAACGTCACCATCGACAGACGTAACCTTGAGGTAGTCAAGGACTTCGTCTACCTAGGCTCCGCTATAAACGCAGAAAACAACATCAGCGCTAAGATCAAACGAAGAATAACTCTTGCTAACCGCTGATTCTCTGGGCTAAGAAAGCAATTGAGCGGCAAAGCCCTCCCTCGAAGGACCAAAGTGTCGCTACATAAGACCCTCATCATCCCCGTCCTACTATACGGTGCAGAAGCATGGACTATGACAAAAGCGAATGAAAGCACCTTGGGTCGTTTCGACCATCACGTTTCGCGTGATCTACGGTCCCGTATGCATAGAAGGTGAGTGGAGGAGAAGATGCAACGACGAGCTGTGCAAACCAATGCTCTGGCCCGGAAAGTCTTCAAATCCACACCCACAGGGCAGCGCAGTAGAGGAAGACCGCGGATCACACAGGGCTCTAACTCCATTTTATGTAAGTAAGCAAGTATTTATACAATTATTATGAATGAATGACATCTTATGATTTTTTAATCTATTTTAAGTCGATATCTGTGCTGGTTTGAGCACAAAAACATCCCACTAAAAACCCTTCATTTACATTCTAGGGACCTTGAAACCCCGAGAAATGCCAACATTTTCAATTTGACAAATCGGGCGAATTACAATAACTTCCTATAGGAAGCTAAAAAAAGATTCCATGAAATTACATAACAGATACTAATACGTAATTTATTCCATCAATACAAAGTTCTCAAGTTCTTAAGAAAAACACCAAATACAAACCTCTATATCTTAACACTTACCTTCTGCATCATAGGTTTTATTTTCTTTGAATGTGTGCGCTATAACAGAAAAAACAGTGCCAATTGATTGGTATGGACGGTTTTCTTTTTGGACCGATAAAAAGAGCCGTAATATCATTTGCCTTAAAGAATTCCATTGCAAGCTCTGCCTTTAACCTTTTTCCTCTTGTTACGAAATCACAAATCTTTTCTCTTTTCGAAGGATATTGAATCCTGCTTTTTTGGGTTTAAAAGTTAAAATCAATGAAGGAGAAACCTCATTTCTGGTCATTGGACGAAGCCGACCAATCACATAGAACCACTAAGGTAACTTCCATACAACGTACTATTTTTTTTTTTTAATCCTTTGATATATCCTTCCATAAGCCATAAGCCATAACGCTTTTCGATTTTGCTTTTGCTTTCTTGCCACTCTTGACCTCTGCAAAGTGTGTATAGTGTATAGTGGTATTTATTTTCTTTTCATACTCGAACCGTAGCGTAAGTGCAAATCCTTGTTTAAAAAGGCACAAATTGAAATAAAAATATAAAACAGAAAATATGAACCATTGATTCTTGCTGAAGCGAAAATTCCTTTGAACTCAATTCCTTTTTCCGATGCAGGCATGCTTCGATGGCTTCCATCCGTTTTTGCCCAACAACATTGCACGGATGAATGCCCTGCCAAGAGCTAAAGGTATATTTTCATGCTCCAGAGTCTGACAGCGGTGCCGGTGCTGTATCAGCAAATATGTTGCCGCTCCATAGTATATGCCTCTAATTAAGCTGGAATTGTCAAAAGCTGATTAATGTACAACAACAAAACATTACTTCTGATGAACGGCCAGTTGTATTTTTTGTTTTTTTAATTGAAAAAATTCATTTACCTTTTTGAAATCAATCAATATGAACATCATCGTCGTCGCTCGTAAGAATAACGCCCTCACCCACTGAGCTGATCCGCCGCGCCCGTCTTCAGTGAGGTTGTGACTTGAACCTTAGCAACGAACGTTTTGTTCAACAATATAATGCGAATGCGAACACTCATTACCAAAGTGCATAGGGCTTCTCTTTTGTCATCCTTAGAGCATTCTTCGATATTATGACATCAGCTGGAGGCCTATTGTATGACACTATGTAAACGGCTGTTACCAATTGGAAAGTTGGCATAATTAAACTTAAATTATTTTAATTGGATAAAAGGTTTATCTGTTGGTTGTTGGTCGGTCGGCATTTGTGTTTGTTGTTCTTGCTGTTGGCAACTATGGTAACTGTACTGGCAAGTAGTATTTTCGTCTTCATTGTTTTTGTCTTCCTTTTGTTTTTGTTGTTAAGGTGTCAGATGTAAGCCCCAGTATTTTAACATCGCTTATGTAGGGTGCAATGTTGCTGCTATTGCTATTGCTATTGCTGATGATGGGTGTTTCGGTTGCTTAAGAATTTAATGACGCGAAAAAGGGCTTCTAATCGCCAGAGATATAGAGAGATACCAATGCTAGAAAATGGGGTAGTTTGTAGTTGTATACGGAGATTAGCAAACACGGATTAATTAAGGAAAACTTTTGTTTTAATCCAGGTAAGCATGAAATATTCAAGTGGATATAGGTATAAAGGAAAGGCTGTATTCGGCCTTGAGATAGCATTCATTAATATCGTATGATGGGATCTTAAATTTATAGACAACGTGGAAGGTATTTAATTCGACACACATACCAACTGATATGTAAATAATCTTGGAACTAAAATGTGTCGAATGCATATAAATAAATTATGAATGTTTGAAGCCTTAGGGGCTCATTTTGTAGTGAAAATAGTGTCAGAGTGTTTTGGAACTAAAATCCACGAATGGAAATTTCAAATAAGTTTCTAAGTTGAGTTTTATTGGGGATCTATAGCTAGCACAGAAGTAGCTAGCTGTTTGTATAGTAGGTTGGAAATTTGTTGAAAATGTCAACAAGGAAAAACAATTCTCTATAAATTTGAGCCCTTAATATTAATGTCAAGCCCATGACATTTTCAATTTTTTCATTTAAAATAAAATTGCAGCTTTTTATTTAAATTCATATAGCATTTTATAGTATCTTACCCAGTGAAAAGTTTTTGTCAAAATTAAATGGTCACAAAAATGTTCATTGCAATTTATCGTCGTACGGGTAGTAACGGACTCCAATATCTCGAAATAACAAGACCTATTGAATAGAAGTGTAACACAGTTTTATAGGAAACTAGCTGTTACAAACAACCAATGGTAAAAGAAATTCAAAATATCACATCAGTTAGTTAGTGGTAAGCTTTTCACCATCAAAAGAAACAAAGAGGAACTTAAAGTAACGCTTTCTATTGTTAGGCGCCAGTTATAGCTATCATTGAAATCGATCCGGAAAAATTTTTGAATCGGTATTTGATGGTGTTTCCCTTTGATTGGAAATGAAAATTATATACTGATCGATCGGAAATCACGTATTTATTTTTCTCTAAAAATGTATTTTTTCTATTTTTCGGACGGAATTTCATTTTCCTGAACAGCTGATACTTTTATGTTCAAAAGTGAAACGAATCGTTCCACTGATTTGTGTTCCAATTTCACACAATTCCAATGACAGATTTCTGTCAGTGAACATTTTTCGGTGGATTTCAATCAGGAAATTTTTTTCAATGACAGACATTTCTAATGATAGCTATAAACGACCTGCCAAAAAAATTCCAATGTTTGTTTTCAATGATGAAAACCAATGATAGCTATAACTGGCGCCTTAAGGTTTTTTTTCTAGGTTCCCCTCCACTCCTTTAAGTAATTGCCCTTGGGCCTTATTAGTTGTCATAGCGAAAAAAACTTTAATGGAGAATTGAAGCTTTTTGACTTGAATTCACTTACATATGTAAGGGCACAACGGAGAACTCAAATGAGTAAAGAAACTACTCCTACTGGGTATGAAGTGCTCTGTTCTGAGTCCATGACTGTGTTTATTGACAAATACTCCTTCATATTTTCGGCTACTTCATTTCAACATCGTTTCTTGGTGCTAGAATCGCTATTTGACAGGGAAATATATCGTCATGTATGTTATTTTGTAAATCTGAAGGTTCAGAATTACTCTGTACTTAATTACAAAAATCTTCCCTTAGCGTTACAAAAACCTCGGCATCGGTTTTTAACTGCCCATCTACTATATAATATAATGGGAAATAAGATAGGGAGGTAGTTAGTGTCCAACCCACCACGCCCTATGATAGGCAACGATCATAAATCCAAAAGTATGGCAGCACCTTATGATATGCTACTCATTAGTGTTCTTTAAAAAAAACGTATTGAACATCTAATTATAAGATTTATCGGCGGATCGGTTCGATTGCGACATTTAACAACGGTAAAAAGTAGCATAAAACATTCTCCAGCGTTCAAGCTATCTCCACACAAAAAACCATGTCATAATATTGTTTCGTTGCGACGTGAAGGACAGACAAACAAACAAACAAACAAACAGGCTGATTTTCCCATTGATAATAATTATTAGTATAGGTGAGGATTTTTTGAAAAGAAAATAAGATATTGAAAATATTTCACCGGAATATTGAAGATTTAGATTATAGATTTGTGAAATCATCCCAGATTTTATTGAAAAAAGTAGTACCTATACTCAAAAAATGTAGTGTGATGTTTTTTTTTTTTTTTAATTTTAAAAGTTGACATTTCAAAAACCTAACCGTATTATTTGCTTTTTTTTAAATTCCTTTAATTGACAATTTGTCTTATTTCAAAAAAAAAATTGTTTGAAGGTCACCAATGTGAAGTTATGTTATGTGGTATACCCGTGGCGTGATGGTTAGTGCGTTAGATTGTCATGCCAGAGGAGTGTTCAATCCCTGCCTGGGTCATCTAAAGTTTTTTCAACGGGTACTGGCTCTTGCGAGGAATTGACAAATCTTCCAAGAGTAATTCTTGTCATGAAAAGTGCTTTCTCAAATTAGCTGTTCGGATTCGGCTTAAAACTGTAGGTCCCCTCCATCCCTGGCAACATTTCTCGCATACAGGAATGGTTGCGAGTTGTAAGTCACTAGGCCCTAGTTCTCAATGGGCTGTTGCGCTACAGAATTTATTTATTTATAATGTGAAGCTATCAATGTGAAACACTCCCTAGCCTCTTATTTTTGTATTCCCTTAAATTTAAAAAATTTGGTTCCATTATAATGAAAATGATTTTCTGCTAAAACATATAGGCTCTTATATTATGCACCAAATGTTATTTAATCGCTTAAATTTAAATCGAACTACAATTCCTTTGTGAAGATTTATTTAGAATTTTCTCATTCTTCACAAGTTCCTTCTAAAGCATTAGAGTATCCATTTTATTATTTATGTACAGCGACAAATGAGAGCTTTGTATACATATATTCAGAATGTATTTGCATAAACAAACATATAATATACAATATATATGTATGTACATATTTTGAAAATACTATTTAATTATTTTCCCAATTTAGAATTTTCCATAAGCAAAATAAATTCGATTTGGATTTATAAAGCCATTTATTTAATAAAATCCATTTCAGTGTATGTGGTTGAGTATTTGGGTATGTTGTGTGTACAATGTACCTACTTCCTGCCTCTATGATGCACAATGAATACGTAAACTATATCCGATCACCTGAGCAAACCATTAAAATTCATTATTTGCATCTGTACAACATAAGCACAACACACATTGCGACATAGAACATAAAATGAAGGAGGAATGAGGATATATGCACAATAGACATCCAGAATCCTGAATCCAGATCCAATTCCCCCAGAGGACATTTGCACTTGCAAATTTTGCCAAAATTTAACATTCTAATTACCATCGTAAGGATTTGTTCGGAATTTCATGAAATTCATATATGTATCTATACAAATCTGAAAATCGTTTACATGTTTCAAAACGGATAATAATATCGCACGATATGTGTATGATAACATGTATAGATACAGTGACGTACAAAACAATAGGACTACTTTAGATATGTTTGAGAACTTATTTAACTAGTTTACATTCCTAAGAACTTAGAGACTTCTGTATTGTCACTTTTTCTGTCAGAAACGTATGGGCAGAATTTTTATATGTAATTGATTTCACAAGCATTTTTTATCGCAATTTAAAAATGAAGAAAAGAAATACAAAAGCTTACTTGAAGTGCCTAGCCAAGTTCTGGAACTACTAAACATTTACAGGAACAATCTTAGCTACTTTATAACCCTCCTCAAATTTGCAACACTAATGTACTAAAATAGTCGATGATATGCATCCCACCAAATTTCAGCTCCGTAGCCAAAAGATTTTCTGAGATATAGCACTTCAAAAATCGTAAAAATAGCAAAAAAAACCGTAACTGACTGACTGAAAACACTTTCCGACATCTTGAAAATTCCCACAAAGGAAGGTCTTGTAGTGTAAGGAAAGGAAAAAATCAAAACATTGTGATTTTCGATTTAAGAGGCGTGCCACAAAATTGTACAGATATAAAAGGCATTAGTTAAAAATAAGAAGTATTGTTGAAAAATGAAATTCAGGGGCGTGGTATCAACCCACTTTCTTAAAAATGAAGTTTAAATACGAAGAAGATTCTTCTATGACGACAAGATTAAAGAGGGCAATTGTTATAATAATTGATGTGATTGTTATGCTACGCAGAAATATAGACGTAAGTCTAGGTTTGGTAAATGGGTCCATAGGAATTGATCAAAACATTTCGTGGGATGTAGATGATAGTCAGAGAGCCAAAGAGGGAATTTTAAAACTTAGCCATGGTATCGTTTATGAGTTAAAGCCAGTTAAAACTAAATTCGAAGAAATAAGCAGAGTATTTTTTCTATCTGTCTAGCATAATATGCAATAACAATATCCAAAGCCTCATTCTTAAAAATGCTGTTATTGAAATTAGGTATTACTTATTTTGTTGCGGGCAAGCATGCGTAGCATTGCCATGAGTAAAATCTGTATATCACATGCTCTAATTAACTTTGATCCAAGTGAAATTTAAGCCAAAGAAATTGATGGCTAAAATGGGATGGGTTTACTTTGCAAGCTTTCAGTTACTTTGTTACTATCCACATTTTAGTATTCTAAAACTTGGTAAGTGAACCCATCTAATTTTAGACATTAATCGTTCGAAAGCAATTATCTGTTAGTATTAAAAAGTTTCTTCGATATAAGCTTTTGAAAAATAAGTTCATTTTAAACCTTAGTAAATTAAGAACCTGGCGTATTTTTAGAACTCATTACTTTTTGCGGCAGGCTTATTACTCAGATTTTTTGTATTTATGTTTTTGTTGTGATTTCATTCTCCTGAAATCTTGGAAATATAAATTGCCCACTTATATTTTGGCTTAATTTATAGCAGAACCTAAAAATAAGGCCTTAAATTTTGAGTTTTCTTTTAAAATCTAAAGACATTAAAAGTGGTCTTATTGTTTTGTCCATCACTGTATTTATATGTACTCTAACTACATGTGTACACGATGCATGTTTATGTACATATGTGAGAATATTTTTAGGGAGTTCTATGTGTCTTTTCAACCACCTTCCTTCTATAGAACTTTGCAATCTTCTCTATTTAAATATGAAATTAGAAACCCAAATGAAATCCTTTCACATGTACCTACATGAAAATATAACCAAATTCACTTTATTGAGTCC
The DNA here is from genome assembly GCA_951509635.1 of Eupeodes luniger. Taxonomy (NCBI): domain Eukaryota; kingdom Metazoa; phylum Arthropoda; class Insecta; order Diptera; family Syrphidae; genus Eupeodes; species Eupeodes luniger. The sequence continues at coordinate 2,344,257 of OX608073.1, forward strand.
TCTGGACATTTGAGACTTTCATTTGTAGCAAAGCGAACTACATAAATGTACACATAAAGGAAAGCAAATAAAAAAGAACTTAAAGAGAAGTGCTATAGTTTTCAAAAATAAATGTATGTCATTTATAGCTGCTACCTTACGACCAAAATCTGCTTACGATTATACACACAATTTTAAATATGTATATATTACAAGGACTTAAGGGGAAAAAATGAAGAATAAACATAAATAACAAAATTCTCTACAAGACAGCAAAACCAATAGAGTTTCAATGTCCGCTTTACTTGCTCAAAAACGTTTAATAATAGCTGCCAAAGACCAGACAACCAGATATTTCAATGAAAAATTATTTTCCGTTTACATATTTGACAGATTATTTCAAATATTCTACAGATGGATAACTTTTATGGTTGTATTATAATGACAGTGAAAACTGTCAAAAATTGTAAACCACCAAAAAAACGGTATCTGGCAATATCAAACGGTGTCTAAAAATGGCTGAAAATTACGTTTCTTTGAATATTGTCAGACACAATGTTAAGCTCACACGATTGTCACACGTTTGGTTCATTTTTCACTGACAAATTTGACCTATTGTCAAATCAGATATTCGTCTTTATTTTGCATCACTTTTTTGACACTGAAGAAAAAAATAATAATAAATAAATAACATTTTTGGCAGAATCTTGTAACATGTTTGTGAATACATTTTTGAACGATCCGATTACCGCAATTGGCAACATCATATATTTAATTTTGATTTAATTTAACAAAATTGTAATCCTTTATAATCTCTTGGTTTCTTCACTACAAAGTAAGGCGATTTAAATAATGTCAATGCTTATATTATAACTAGAATAATTCTTAGGAATTTTAACCAACATTTTTGAAAAGGATTCAAAATCTTCTTGATCCAAGAGATCGTCCACTACCATCTGAAGTGGACTCACATATCAATTATATATTCCCATGTTTCAAGATTTTGTAGGTTATTAGCTGTCATCTGTCAACTTCTATTTTGACGTATGCGCAAGATAGAACATTGTTTTCATTTGAGCAGCCATTTTTGATTCACAGCTGCAAAATCTTCCTAACTTTTGTGATTGATTTCTGCTCTCTGTATTTGAAAATACAGTCAAACTTCCCTATAGCGAATTTGCACGGGACCAGAAAATTATTTCGTTATATAGAAAATTCGCTATACAGACATTTTTTGTTTTTACTTTTATTTAAGGAAGTAAGTGATTTTCGTTTGGATTACATTCTTCCATTTTTCTTTTTCAACAAAATCGTCTAATAAATTGAGAAATTCAAATATATTAGTCCATTTCAGCATTGCTTCATCAATATCCTCGAACAGACATTTTCGAAGTCTTTTACGTTTAGTGCTTAATTCCTCGCCTTCTACATTTCTTTAAATCGCTGGTTTGTTTTTTAAAATTGTTGATAAGCTACTGGGAGGAATTCTAAATTGCTGTGCAATATCTGTGTCTTAAATCAATCCTTCTTCAACTTTATTAATTAGGTATCAACAACTTTTTCTCAAGAGAAATGCTACTTCGAGACATTTTCAATTATATTCACTGAAGCCTGAACATAGAATGCTTGCATTTAGAATCTCGGGGAAATCCCCTTATAAGGTTTTTTTTCTCTGCATGCCGTTGTTTTTAACAGAAAATTATTTGAAAAAATTCGTTATGTGGAAACAAAAATGTATGAGATTTGGATTTCCAGCAACAAAATTTGTTCGTTGTAGAGAAAAATTCGCTTTATGGAAATTCGTTATAAAGAGATCAAAACACACCAAAAAGTAACCAAAAAGATGTGTACTCAAAATCGATTCGTAATAGAGAGATCTTCGTTATGTAGAAGTTCGTTTTAGGGAAGTTAAATATATATATCGCTTATTTCACTATGGGGCTTGTTATAGCTATCATAAGCTTTCATGATTTCATCATTAAAACCGATCATTGGAATTTTTGATAGGTCGGTTATAGATTTCATTGAAACAAAATTTCCTGATTGGAATTTAGAGTTTGAGGAAATGAAGTTGGGATTCAAACAAAATAAAACTTTCAGTGGAACGATTATGTTCCGAAGTGTGAATTTAAATATCAGCTTTTCATTGAAAGCGATTTTATAATTTCAAATTAAAAATGAACTAAAGAAGAGTCCTTGGTTAAATAATGTATTTTTTATACTACACGAAATCTACAACTGATTAGCTTCATTTTGACATCAAATTGAATGATTTCATCAAATTAAAAACAAAACATAGACAATACAATATAATCACCTTTAAGATAAGATACAGGAATATAGCAACATCCTTATGGTATAAGTATGTGTATGTAATACATTTCATTTCTATTGGTGATGCTGATAAAAAGCCACACAATTTTTGCATTGAATACAATATTCCCGAATATATAGATTTCGAAAACTAAACGACTTTCATGTATTTTTTTTTTATCTCTTTATTTGCAAACAAATAACGAAACCAAACAACCCACCACCCGCCATTGCCATAACCATCGCCACCAGCCGATCGATTCGATTCCAATGAACACCCTCGAAGGTAGTCGTGGTGGTACAAGGACTTCGACTTCGACAACGACAACGACTACAAAGACCAAGACGACGGAACTGGCCAATATTACATAGGATTGGCATACTGAGGATGGGAACAGGGAGGCTTGTACAGCTGGAGGACATTGCAAATACAGGATTTCAGTTTTTGGTTATCCTGGAATCATGTAATTGTATTAATACGAACGGAATACGAACATGTTTGGTTGCTTACATATATCGTATCCTTTTCTAGTTTTTACCATATGTACATACCTAACTTTTCGAATACCTATAGGCAGATATTGTAATAGAAGCCGAGAATTATTTTTGAGGGCGATGCATGTTTTTGGATTCATTTATTTTGAAATCGAATCTTTGTTGTTACATATGTACGTACATACATGTGTATATTTTACACATACTATACATATTACATACGTATAACGTACATATAAAATCCATTTAATGTTTTAAAAAACTCCAGTTTTTTGTCTGCATATTTCCATGCAGGTCTTAGAACACTTTAGAAAATTTGATGACTTGCACTTTTCTGCAGGGTGCAACTAAAAATTGCCATGTTGCTTGTTGCATTCTAACAGAATATACAGTAAGTTCATGAAGCTTACGTACGACATCTTAACTCAGGAATTCGGTTTTATGATATGTCAAATTTGTTTTTAAGTCCATAATATTTAAATGGAAACGAAATTTCAAAAACATATTAAAAGGATCAACAAAATTCAATCAGGGTCAAGTTAGATATAATAGCGCATAACTTAAAAATTGTTCTTTGTTTTGTATTTTTGTAGTTAATAAAGGATTCAAATTTTGGAATGACCGTTAAGTTAAAAATTGGAGCCAATTTTTCGAAAGCTTTAAAAAAAAAACAAAGTTACTTAATATTATTAATAAGCGCTTTAATTTTAAGGGATTTTTTTGTCATTTCGAACAAATTTCCATCTTGAGAAAAAAAAACCTTGAAAAGTGAATGAGCGATAACACCATAACCCTTATTTAAGAAAAATAATGAAAATAAGGTGTGACTTGTTAAGTTTCGTTAAAATACTCGTATTTGCAAAAGCGATTTCAGTTGCATCATTTGACAGCTTAAAATAAAATTATTAATGAACAAAAATTAGTCAGTAGTCGGAAAAAATATTTTTGTGGAAATAGAATCCCAGATTGTAAAATGTAGGATGCAGTTAGGCGGTGTCCATAGAAATAAATATTGATTTTGTATTTGTTCATATTTATTCTATTTTTATGGTTCTTTTGCACAAAATTCTATATATATGATGGTTTTTGATTGGCTTTTTTTTTGTGATTTTCAAATTTTTTTCTATAGCAACTTCTTTTAATCAGATGTTGCAAACAAATAGACAACATATTGTCACCATCAGTTCACCCCCTTCAAGTTTACTTTTCAATTCTAAGAAAATGTTTTAGATTCAATTCAATGTTGACGTAGATATGTATATAAACATTTTCCCATGATTAGAGTTATTTACTAATAAAAAATAGTTATTGAAAATGATATAAATGTCAAAAATATCATTTACACACATTAAAGCATCTTGCACATGAGCTACGAACTACGAACTGCGAACTGTGGATGTTCGCATATTTTGACTTTTCTTTCACATGGGCTTTATTTCTATTAGCAGGCAGCGACGAATTGAATTACCCTTTTCCCCATATTTTCCTCAGCCATGATCTTTCACACAAAAACAAAATAAGAGTGATATAATTTTGAGGTTATGTTGCGCGTGAACAATTTATTCGTTGCAGTGTGGAACGCGAATAGAGTTTGACAGTTCGTAGCAACCACACTGCAATTCGTTACTACCAAACTGTTTTTACAAAATTTTCCTGTTTTAGAGAACAAAATGCAAATTTTATTATCCTAACATTATTGTCAATTGGTTTCTTATAATTTAAATGTGTTTTTGTTTGAAATTGACTTTTTGAAATGTGTAAAATCACGTTTGTTCGTCCATTCGTTGTTCGCTCTCATGTGCAAGGCCTTTAAAACGAGTGATATATCATCAGGCAAAATCAAAAGTGGTTTGATTTCTTTCAATCAAAATTTATATTTTTATATAATAATAATATTTTTACAATCACACGAATATTATTGAACCTGTATGTTGATGGTGCAAGGGGCGTTTACGTTCAAACTAGAAAAGAAGAAAATGGCAGAAAAACTAAGTTTCTGAACACATCCCTGCAAAGTTGACATTTGAGGTAGCGTGTGCTCTGTTGATAAATGCCAGTGATACCAAACATACAAATATAATTAAAAGCGAGCTAGCTTGTGACTATATCGTTCTATTAGTACTACTTACTGTTATGTTACCAATAGCACACGGTTACATTATCAGAACACCCTCACATAACTTTGTAATAATATTAAGCACCCTATCATAACAAAGTATCTTTATATAAACAAAATGTAATGCTCACACATTGATTCATAATTTCATCTCATAGCGGATGATGATATCCGATATTATAAATATCTTTATATAAACAAAAATGTAATGCTCACACATTGATTCATAATTTCATTTCATAAGCGGATGATGATATCCGATATTGTAAATACCATATCAGCACTTTTTGCCTTCAGTAACTTGTGTGCCCAAAGCATCTTAAATAATTCTAAAAGAATTCTTGTGTCAGCAATAATAAAAGACAAAGGAAAGCAAACGATCTTCAGCCGAAGATAGATTTGCTTAAGTAAACATTTTATAAGTATAAAAAGGGTTTCATCGATCAATGAGAGTTCAGTTCACAGTTGTCATTCTACGTATAGCCTAAGATTTCCCCCCACCAGTGGTAAGGGATCTGAAGCTTTGATTTAATAAATAATATTAAGTTTAAAATACATTGAATGCGTTTTATTTAATTGTTGATTGTGATCTTCTGCGATCACAAAAATATATTTTTTTATTGAAATAAAGAATCGGAAACGAAATTGGCGCAGTCGGTAGGATCTCGAAAGATCAAAATATATTGAATCTTACTTTATTAAAAGTTTAATTCGGGATCGTCCTAAAACTAAATAAAATAGTTAGTACCGGTAAAGTAAAATTACTAAATGGTGCTATAGGACAGTGAAAAATAAAAATATATATTTTGTTCAGTGAAAAGCATCGTAAATCAAGATCCGAAAGGACAATTTTACAAAGTCTCATAGAGAGAATGCTTGACTAATAAAACAATTAAAATTAACAAAAAGTGCTACTAAATGCAACCAGAAGGAAATCTTCAAAAGGAAGCATACAGAAAGTGAACTCAGTGTTAAATTAAAATTAACAAAAAGTGCTACTAAATGCAACCAGAAGGAAATCTTCAAAAGGAAGCATACAGAAAGTGAACTCAGTGTTAAATTAAAATTAACAAAAAGTGCTACTAAATGCAACCAGAAGGAAATCTTCAAAAGGAAGCATACAGAAAGTAAACTCAGTGTTAAATTAAAATTAACAAAAAGTGCTACTAAATGCAACCAGAAAAAATAAATCTTCAAAAAGGAGCAGAGGCCCCGCAAGTAAAGGAACCACATATAGAAGTAAATTCACAAAGTTGGATAGACGACGAAGCAACAGCTGATTTCCAGGAACATATCAGATCAATTCAGCAAAAGTTGAGAAGAAAACAACTTCAACAAAATAAAATTAAAGACAAATAAAAAGTTAAAAGTGCTACTAAAAAAAAAAAAAAAAAAAAAAAAAAAATATATATATATGACATTACTTTAAAAAGTGTAAATTAATAAAAAGAAGGAAGAACAACTGTACGTGGCAAAATTATCCAAGTCGAAAGCCCCAATGTGTTCGATAAATGAAGAAATATACACCATACAACAAACCAGCTGCGTTAACATATAATACCGAGGAAGAAAAAACTTCAAAATCAACAGATCCTGCAGCAATCCAGCAATCAAAAGAAATTGAGCAAGCAGAAGAAAAAATTGAAAATAAGGTAAAAATGGCTACAATAAATATCGACCCCTTAAAATTAGTAAAGAATTTACCAAATTTTAATGGTAAATCATGTAATATTATTATATTTATTAAAAAAGCAGAATTTGTAATAAATTCATGTAGTTTGTATAACGAAGGTTCACAAGAATTTATATTGAGTGAAATAAAATCAAAAATAACAGATTTCGCCCTAGAGGTAGTATTAAGGAGTGGCGACCCTAATAATTGGCAAGATATAAAAAATATTCTAGTAAAGAATTTTGGTGAGAAAGAATCTTTTCTAAAATTAAAAGAACTAGCAGATAAAGTTTATTCAAAAAACATTTCTCAACTATATAATACATTCTCAGAAATCCTCTGTAGACTAAATAATAAATATTATTTATCTGAAAATAAACCGGAAGAATACAATCCTTTCAATAATGAAGCGTCATTATTATCTAAATTTTGTGAAAGAATACCCCCGAACGCAAGTTCAATAATAATCAATCATAACATAACAACCCTTAGTGAAGCTTTTTATAAATTAGAATCTTGTCATTGGACAAAAGAAGAAAATAATTATAATGATAGAAATACTCGAAACTATAGAACTGGAAATAACAATAATAATTTTAACAACAAAAACTATAAAAAATATAATAATTACAATACAAATCAAAGATTTGATAGTAATTACAAAAACGAATCAGGAAATTCAAATAACTATAGGAATTTCAATAATAAAGGTCAAAACTTTTATAGAAACAATAATCAAAACTATAGAAACCAAAATGAACGAAATTATAGGCAACCAAATAGAAGTGGAAATTATTCTAATAATAATCGTAATCCATTTGCTACACAAAATAAAAAAAATGATCTAGAACCAATGGAAATAGATCACCTTACTCAAAATACAGCAAATTTTCAAACACCCGCCTCAACAGACCATTACCCTGCATAGATGTTCATATTCTTAATAAAAAACTTAGATTTTTAGTAGACACAGGAGCAGCTACATCTATTTTAAAAGAAAATATATTTCCAAGACATTATGAAAGTAAATTAGACAAACCAGTTATAATTAAAGCATTATATAATGAAAATCAAATAAATTCAAAAATAATTTTACCATTACCAATCGAATTTAATAAAAAAGAATCAACCATGGAATTTTTAATTACACCAATTACAAACAGTTCGTTTGACGGAATTTTAGGAAATAATGTCCTTATACCATTAGAAGCTGAAATATCATATTATACACATACTTTGAAAATAAAAAATACTATTATCCCATTAATGACAAAACCAAAGGAATACCCTTTAGATAGATACATTCAGGAATTATCAAATACACAAATAGATTTATGTGGTATTGATGTAGTTTTACAAGATTTAACTGATAAACTAACTGAACATTATATGAACAAAGAAGAAAAGAAAGCTCTGAATCAAATATTAAAAAATAATAAACAATTATTCTATAGCGAAGGAGATATCTTAACTAACGTAAAAGAAGTAACACACAACATTGAAACTAAAAGTGATAAACCAATATATTCACGACTATATAGATATCCAGAAGTACATACAAAAGAAGTCGATAAACAAATAATCGAAATGTTAGATCAAGGCATAATAAAAGAAAGCAACAGTCCATATAATGCTCCTATCTGGGTTGTACCCAAAAAGATAGACAATTCAGGACTTAAGAAATGGCGAATTGTTATAGATTATAGAAAACTTAACGAAGTAACCGTGGAAGACAAGTTTCCTATTCCAAACATTGAAGACATTTTTAGTAAATTGGGAAGATCCCAATATTTTACCACATTAGATTTAGCGAAAGGTTTCCATCAGATATTGGTGAATCCTAAAGATAGGTATAAAACAGCTTTCTCAACAGCAAACGGTCATTACGAATTTAATCGGATGCCATTTGGATTAAAAAATGCCCCCGCAACTTTTCAACGAATGATTAATCACGTATTAGAAGGACTTGTAGGAAAAATATGTGTGGTCTATTTAGACGACATTCTCATATTTAGTACATCATTTGAGGAACATATTTGCTCAATTAACAAAGTATTTAAAAAACTTAACAATCACAATTTAAAAATACAAATAGATAAATGTAAATTTTTTAGCAAGGAAACCGAATATTTAGGGCACGTTATTACTACAAACGGAATTAAGCCAAATCCAGAAAAAATAAGAACAATTGAAAAAATACCTATTCCTGGTACAACAAAACAAATAAAATCTTTTCTAGGTCTAACAGGTTATTACAGGAAATTTATTAAAGATTATTCAAAGGTAGCAGTACCTATGACCAAATATCTTAAGAAAGGAGCAAAGATAAATATTAAAGACCCAGAATATATAACAGCTTTTGAAGAACTTAAATTGCTCATATCTAATGACCCCGTTTTAAAATATCCTGATTATACAAAGGAATTCGTGTTAACAACTGATGCATCAAATTATGCGATCGGATCAGTCCTTTCACAATCAAATCACCCATTATGCTATGCATCTCGCACCCTCAATGAACATGAACGCAGATATAGCACTATTGAAAAAGAATTATTAAGTATTGTTTGGTCAACAAAATATTTTAGACCATACCTTTACGGTCGCAAATTTAAAATACAAACTGATCATAGACCTTTAATTTGGTTAAGTAACCTTAAAGAACCAAACTCAAAACTCCAAAGATGGAAAATAAGTTTAAATGAATATGATTTTGATATTGAATATTTAAAAGGAAAAGAAAATCGCGTAGCAGATTATCTTAGTAGACTCGAAGTAAACGCAGTCAATAGAAATGAAGATTCAACATTAGCCACAATTCATAGTGGAACAGAGGAAAGAAATGATCACATAGGAATTTCAGAATTACCTACAAATATGTTTAAGCATCAAATAGAAATTATAGAGTCAGACAATGAAGGTAAAGATATAAAATATATATATAAAGGTATAAGAAGACTCACTATTAAATCAAAAGATATAGGTGAATATTTTACTGAAGCATTAAAGGAATTTTTACCTGATCACGGAAATGTGGCAGTATATTGTCCAAGTGATACTTTATTTTGCAAAATTCAGGAAAAATATGTTGAGCTTTACAGCAATCAAAGTAAGCTAAAATTACTGAGATGCATTACTCTTTTAAAAGATTTAAGTAATACAGACGATGCGTTGAATCTCATTCAAAGGATTCATGAACAATTTAATCACAGAGGAATACAAGAAACATATCTTGAAATTAAAAATGAATATTATTTTCCAAAATTAAGAGAAATAATAAGAAGATACATTAACAATTGTACTGTATGTCAAACAGCAAAACATGATAGAAGTCCAAAAAAAATAAAATTTGAAATGAGCAAAACTGCACTTAAGCCAAACGAGCTAATACACATGGACATTTATATTCCAAGTAAAGATATTTACTTTTTAACAATTATAGACAAATTTACTAAGCATTTGACAGCCTTTCCCATAGCTAGTAGAAACACTCATAAAATTATCGAGCAACTTAAACTTAGAAATTCTATATTAGGCAAACCCCAAGAAATAGTTTGCGACAATGAGTTTAATAGCCTAGCATTTAAAGAATATTGCAATGAAGAAGGAATTAAAATAAAACTCATAACCCCAAATCATAAGACAGGAAATTCAGATGTAGAAAGAGTGCATGGTACACTTAATGAACATATAAGAATATATAATGCACAAGAAGAGAAAAAGAACATATTAAACCTAAGAGAAAAAGTAATAAAAGCAGTTAGTATATATAATTGTACAATCCATTCAACAATATTAAGAAAACCTATAGATTTTATTCAAAACAAAATAAAAGTAGAAGATTTAGAAGAGATAGGAAAAAGGATCCAAACAGTTAAAGAAAATAATATTAATAAAAGAAATCAAAATAAAGCAGATTTTATTGAACCAGATTTAAAAAAAGACGTTTACGTAAAAGCTGACGTAGTAAGAACAGCAAAGAAGATAGCTGCAAAATATAAGAAGACCAAGGTAGAAAAAATTGATAATAAATATTATGCAAATAATAAAAAATTACATAAAACCCATTTCAAAAGAAAATATAAATATCAAAGTAGTGATAATAATAATTTAATCTCTTTACAGCCAAAATGAAAACCATAATTATAATTGTATTATTCACTTTTACCATAGTGAAATCAGAATTTTTATTACAAGAAATTCATAATCAAGCAGGATATATAATTATAAAACAAGAACCCATTGAATTAATCGAAAAATATGATAAAATACTCCATATTATTAATTTAGAAACTTACAATGAAATTATTAAACAAATTGAATTTTCTATAGAAGCAGGCTATAACAATTTTCAAGACTTAAGATTAAAAAGATTAATGACAGAAGCTTTAGGAGATTCTAAATCCAAATTACACAGCATACTTCCTTATTCAAGACAAAGGAGAGGATTAATAAACATGGGAGGTAACGCACTCCATTTTCTTTTTGGAGTGATGGATAATGATGAAAGATTAGAGATTGAGAATCATTTAAAAATAATTGAAGAAAACAATATGAATGCTATGACAGAATTAAATAAACAAATAGGTATAAATACGCAATTCCAAACAGAATTAGAAACAATGGCAGACCGTATAAACAAACACCAGTATATATTAAGAAACTTTATTAATTCCACAGAAATAAAACAAGAAAATCTAGCTAAGAGCATATTATCATTACAAATAAATACAGATATAATGCTGTTAAACAATGAAATAGAAAAATTACAAGACAATGTAGTCTTTTCAAGATTAGGAATTCTAGGGAGAAATATCCTAACTAAAGAAGAAAATGAACGATTCAATATAACCATTAATAAATTAAAATATATTGAGAGCAGCCTATTAACTAGAAATAACAAATTAGTTTTTGCTTTAAAAATACCAGTATTTACAAATAAATGTGAAAACATAATGATTCTACCTATACCAAACGATCAAGGACTTGAAGTCGAAATATCAAAATACAACTATATAATTTGTAACAAAACATTATATGAAAACAAAGAAATTAAATATCTTAAACATTTAAAGAAAAGTCCAATATGTATTCAAAACCTATATAAAACAAAATATGAAAACTGTAAGATAAGATCAAATAAAGATCAAGAATTAATAGAATTAGAAGATGGACTTGTATTAACAAAAAACTTAGTAGAAACAAGTCTAAATGAATATTGTAACAATATTGAATATAAAATTATTAAGAACAACCTTGTACATTTTAAAGATTGTAACATTAAAATAAATGCAACTTTATATATAAATCGAAAAGAAACTTTTAAACAAAATATTATAATTCCACTATATAACACATTAAACATTACAAAAATTAATGTTACATTAGAGGATATACATATAAATCAAATCGAAAATTTGAAAGAATTGCAAGCAATAAGATACCAAAACAATATAAAACATGTTATATCATATACTAGTATAACAATCATAATTATTATAATTGCAATTTTATTATTATATTTTAAACGTCGAGAAACCCATAAATTTAAAATTGAAAATAGAATTATAGATACTCAGGAGAGCATCAAACTTAAGGGGGGAGGGGTTACATTATCAGAACACCCTCACATAACTTTGTAATAATATTAAGCACCCTATCATAACAAAGTATCTTTATATAAACAAAATGTAATGCTCACACATTGATTCATAATTTCATCTCATAGCGGATGATGATATCCGATATTATAAATATCTTTATATAAACAAAAATGTAATGCTCACACATTGATTCATAATTTCATTTCATAAGCGGATGATGATATCCGATATTGTAAATACCATATCAGCACTTTTTGCCTTCAGTAACTTGTGTGCCCAAAGCATCTTAAATAATTCTAAAAGAATTCTTGTGTCAGCAATAATAAAAGACAAAGGAAAGCAAACGATCTTCAGCCGAAGATAGATTTGCTTAAGTAAACATTTTATAAGTATAAAAAGGGTTTCATCGATCAATGAGAGTTCAGTTCACAGTTGTCATTCTACGTATAGCCTAAGATTTCCCCCCACCAGTGGTAAGGGATCTGAAGCTTTGATTTAATAAATAATATTAAGTTTAAAATACATTGAATGCGTTTTATTTAATTGTTGATTGTGATCTTCTGCGATCACAAAAATATATTTTTTTATTGAAATAAAGAATCGGAAACGAAATTACACGGCTAATGTATTTGAAATTTAATTTCAATAAATTAGTGATAGGAATTTTTTTTAACTTTCAGCAGTACGCCCTTAGCAGAGTTTGATCAGAGCGTTCCGATTCATTTATGAAACAAAATTTAGCATGCCCTTGAAAATCTCTAGATTTTAAAACAAAAAAAATAATATATGTTACAAAATAAATAAGACAAATTTATTATCACACGAAAAAATACTCTTATATTTCTGAGCTAAAAAATACATTTTTTGATAATTTTTGACAGCACAGTTTCCTGCTGTGCACTTAAAAATTAAAACGCCTATTTTTACTTTTATTGACAGTAGTGGCAATGCTGGATATACTTGCGCAAGCATAGGCAAACTTTTTGTTGGGTTTTTGATATAGGCGTATGCGTTTGTTTGTTAAGCTATTATAGTCGGGCCTTTACGCTATAAATGGTTTATTTTAAATGTTATCATTCACTTTACGTATTTTCTCTTTGTTTATGGCATTTTCTCATAGGAAGAAGAATGCCTCGATGAAGACTATTTCAGAGTAAGTGTTCTTATTACAACCTTCGTTCTACACGTGGCAACCATCAACTGCAAACAATCAATATTATAATATTACCTACGATTCTTCTCTGCCTAATTAATTTCTCTGTGATGTGTCATCCAGAATATGAACGTCAAACATGTTTCATATATATATGATGGCCTTTGTCAATTCGGCAAAATATTCCATGCGTAATCACCCTGTGGGATAGTCATAGTCATAGTCAGTCATTGAGGGAGGTGGGCGCCAAGGCGGTGTGGTATGGTGTGGTGTGTAAGCAAAGCAATAGAATTTGTGCGTGCGATTGTGCGTTTTAGGCAATTACATCAACTACAATTTGATTGTGTAGGAAAAGAGAGGAAATGAAAATGCGTATCACATTTTGAATGGAGTATTCAAGAGCATACTACGTGTGCTGGCCCGTTGTAGGTCGTCAGTCCCGGGAGGGAATTCATATCATAATACGTGTGTTCAGACAAAACTACATAAACTATACCTATTGCTTTTGCTGCTGCCATCAGCTCTGGATCTGGATGATGGTCCTTGCGCCATTTCAAGTTTGTTTTGTGGAACGTATGTATATACATAATACAAGAACAACACTGACCTCCCGCTTCCACCACACACCCACAAAAATTGAATAGGGGGGAGGGGAATGGGTGAATGGGGCTGAGAACACAAAATGGCATCATGGCGCTTACATATACCTACAGATGTGAGAGTAGTTGAAGTTGAGGAAGAACGGGTAACCCTTAAAGGCAGCTAGTATAATAGCACTGGACACAGATGTCCCATAATTTCGTTCAATTACTTCCACACACTTATTCATGTCATTTAAAATGAATGGTTTGGTCCTCAATCTTAATAAATGTGTTCGTCCTTGTTGGTTCCATGGTGATGCTTTTGCTTTTGCTTCTGCTGGTGCTGTAGCTGTAGCTGTAGCTGTTGGCCATTGCCAAGTCAGTCCCAGCCCAGCCCGGCCAGGCTTGAGTAGATATATGCTGTTAAACACACTGCATGATGTATGTATATACCATCGCACATCACACATCGCACCACAAGAGCAAAATATTGTATAAATACAGAGAAGCCATATGGATCCTTGGATCCATCCACCACCAAGGGAATATAATATAAGAACAAGAAGAAGAAGATGAAGAAATAGCTTAAAATTCACTGGGACCATAAGATTGAATTTCAAGGATACGACGAAGTTGCCATCACTGTATCATGATTTAAGAGTAATGACCAACAGAACGGTGGTGTTGATGATGGAACTTTCTATATCATATAATCACCTCTTAGCTTGGACAAGACTCAATTTAAGTTGCAATTGCCACAAGGATCAATCAATTAAGCAAGAGCTACCTATATATATATGTACATAACCAATGGCATTAGATAAAATAACTACATAATGTATAAACCTACAAATATATTGCAACTATATGTATGGGTGTTCCTATAGTCAAAGTTCATATTAATAAACTTGCATGGGGAATAATTAAACCTTTAGAATTGTTCATAAACATACATCTTTAGGGTAGACATTGTGAGGGTATTTTTCATTTAATGAAATAGTTTGATTTCAAAATCAGTTTTTGTTAACGAGATTTTTAGTCGAAAACCAATTTTTACAAATTTTAGGAGCATTTCTTAAAAGATTTTATTTCTTAAATAAACAAATACAAATTGGATGAATGAAATTAATTTGAAGTCAATGTTTTCTATTATTCACGAGATATCGAGAACCAATTTTGCGTACTATTTTGTATAGATTTTAATTTTTTTTATGAAAAAATTGACTGTTGGATTTTAATAAAAAAATTACAAAATGTCGAAAATTATATTTTCTGTGAGTAAAATTAGTTTGAAGCCAATATTTTTAATTTTAAAAAAGATATTTGAGTTGAAAATCAATTTCTACGAACTTTTAGTAGTATTAATTTTTTGTTAAAAAACTGTAAGTTTGATTTTTCTCAAAATTTTATCGAATGTTCAAAACAATATTTCTTATAAAATAAAATTAGTTTGAAGCTAATATTTTTAATTTTAAAAAAGATAATTAGATAGATAGATAGATAGATTTCTTTATTTTTTCCAATATAATTTACAATATTTTATAAAAGAATACGGACGTGGCTACCTGAGCCGTCTGCCGGTATTGACATTTGATTACATTAACAAAATGATAAAGAAAATGAAATACATTTAAACAATTTAAAATAAAAAGATTTAAAAAGATAATTAAGTCGAAAATCTATTTTTACCAACTTTTATTAATTTTTTTTAGGTTTTTATTTTTTGTAAGAAAATTGTCAATTCGATTTTTGTCAAAATTTTACTGAATATTGAAAACAACTTTTCTTATAAGATAAAATTAGTTTAAAGCCAATATATGAAATTTTAGAAAAGTTATTCAAGTCAAAAATCAATTTTTACCAACTTTTGTTAATTATTGTTTGGGTTTTTAATTTTTTGTAATAAAAACTGTCTATTCGAATTTTCTCAAAATGTTACTGAATTTTGAAAACAATATTTTTTTAAAAATAAAATTATTTTAAGGCCAATGTCTCAAATTTTCGAAAAGTTATTTGAGTCGAAAATCAATTTTTACTAACTTTTATTCATTTTTTGTTTTAGGTTTTTATTTTTGCGTAAAAAACTGTCAATTCGATTTTTCTCAAAATTTAACCGAATGTTGAAAATAATATTTATTATAAGATAAAATTAGTGGGAAGCCATAATCTTAAATTTTTGAAAAGATATTTAGGTCGAAAATCAATTTTTACCAACTTTGAGTAATGTTCTTTATAGGTTTTTATTTTTTATAAAAAAAACTGTCAATTCGATTTTCCTCAAAATTTTACCAGATGTTGAAAACGTTATTCTTCGTTGAACAAAATTGTTTTGAAAATAAAATAATTTTTGTATTCGTAAAATTTTCGAGGTGACAAATATTTTTTTGCAATTTTTTTGATTTATAAAAAAACCGTTAATTGGATTTTTTTTCAAAAATATACTTGTTTGGTATCACGTTACAATATATAATATAAAATTTAATTCAAGTCTTTAGCGTTATTGGTTCGTTGCCTGTTAAAAATGTTCAAATGGTACTTTTTGGAACATTTGAAGAAATTAAAGTTAGTTTTCTTTCGAGATATATAACTCGAGAAGTTCTATCAATTTAGTTCTTTTTTTAATACAACTTTGATTTGTGTAAGAAACACTGTCATTTAATATTACACAGTTTTAACAACAACATACATAATTATGAAAAGAAACATCTTTGAAGTCAATATACTCGTATTTCTTTGTTCCAAAGAATTTTCAATCAGAAATAAATTTTAACCAATTTTGTTTTTTGAAGGTCGAAACGATTTTATTGTTCAAAAATACATTTCTTTGACATCTGGTAAGTTTTTCAGAAAAATCAAATCGAAAGTTAAATTGAAAATAATAAATATAAATATCTTAAAATGTAAAAATATTACTCAAAACTGGTAATAACTAATTTTTAACTTGAATAAATAATAATAAAAAAAAAAATAATGTTATTAATTTTTAAATGTTTGCATTCTAACAAAATATTCTTATTATCATTTTGTAATTTGTTATAAGAAATAAAAACAAAAAAATTCAACTAAAAATTGGTAAACATTTTGTTCCTACAAAAATATCTCGAGATCAAAAAAAGATATTAAAATCAAACTTATTTTATTATAAGCAAACATTTTTTTTTAACATTTATTTAATTTTTTAGAAAAATCCAATTGACAATTATTTAAAAAAAAAACGAAAACCTAAAATAAAATAAAATAAAAATAATTTTTAACTCAATTATCTTGAGAACAAAGAAAGATATTGACTTCAAACTTAATTTATCTTACTTAATTTATTTACACCTGACAGACAGACAGTGGACAGTGACAGATGGACAGTGGACACGAATGGTTAGATACATACACTGGGCGACAAAGTTACGATCTTTTTTCCTTTGCACAAACAAAACAATACTTTTAAAAGGAATCAATCAATTGAAATACTATAAATATTTCAACTGAATATCGAAGAAAGGGATTTGAAAAACCATCAAGAATTTTATTGAAAAAAAGTTAATTCATGGATATAGATGACCTCAAAAAGCATATCTTTTTTTGATTTTCAAAAAATTAATATTTAAAAAAAACCTAACGTAATAGATGAATTTTGAAGTCGGATTTTAATTAAGGCCATCAAAACCCATTGCAAAAGTACATTTTGATGGCCAGGAACAAAATTTTGTCGACCAGTGTTATCAATGCGGCCGCATCTCAGACTCTTATTATAAATTATTATAGTAAAACAAACACCCACTGATTTTTTTGAAAGTAATTCCTGCATCTTTTAATATTTTATCTGTAAGACAAAATCTATTAAAAGTCGATGTCCCCACTAGTTCTTGAGATATGACCGAAGAAAAAGGGTATCCCGAATAAACAGACGTACACAAAACCATGGATTAAGATTCTAGAGACTTTAAATTTGAAACGTTGAGAAAAGTTAATATTTTAAATTTGACAAATCGAATCCATTAAAATAACTTTTTATGCGAAGTTGGTTATTAGAAAAATAAAACCGCAATAAAAATATATACAACAACTATTTCGGATTTTCGTAACACCACAAGTGGTAAGAGGTTTTGAGTGGACAAAATTCTGAGATAATTAATTAGAGACAGAATACTATGAACAAGAAAAGGAAATATGAATAAGGAAATTACATCACTCATAATTTTGAAATTCAGTTTTTCACCCCCTTCCGTAAATATGTAAAAAATGGTTTTTTAAGATTTGTAATCGAAAGACTTTAAGTCAGTTTAATAAAAATTTAAAATTGATTGTAGTATGAGAAATATTGTGTAATCTTTTTAACGTAGGTAAGAGTATAATGAATAATTACCGTCGAATAAATATTGTAAAAATGTAAAAATTCAAATCACATTTTAAGTTTAATGACCGTAAAAAATAAAACTTCATATCCTGGTTATTTTTTATTTTTGCTATAGATTTCTCCCTTTTATCAAAAGCAAAGTCTATTTGCATATAATTTTAATTTTATTTTTAATTTATAGCTTACTTTAGTAAAACGAGCATAATATAGCTTCAAATTGTCACGTATTCCAACTATGGTCACGCGTTACCAGTGATGTTCAATTTTTTTAATAAAAATGAACACACGTTGGAAGTGTGTATTTCTATAGAGGTGCTCTTACTCCTCCGATAAATTTATCTTTTTTTTTTTACTTTTTATTTTCATTTTCCCTATCATTATAGGTACCTAGTGATGGTATAGTCCAGACCTAGAGTAGGTATTATTGATGGCTTTTAGAAGGAAAAAACACATAACTGAAATAAAAAACGTAAAGCCAAATGAATTAGTTTGGAAAAAATGTAATAAATTTAAAAATTAACATATCGTCGCCTTGCATGCGTGCCCAATGCCCAATGCCCAGAGATTGCACAAGCCATTTTTTATATGGTCACGTTATTTAACTGCGGGTTCGTTGATGGGATATTTAGCCATTGCAGACGATATATTTTTTTTAAATAGTTAGCATGGCATGGAGGCATTCAAGGAGGATATGGTTTTGGGTTCATAGAAAAATCATACATTGAAATTTTGTTTAAACTTAAACTATTCATAAAATACTCAGAAATTCAGACTTTTGATCTAGAACCGTATTAGATTACTTTATAATTAAAACTTTGAAAGTTAAATTTTTGAGCTTTTAATAAATTTCACTGGTTGGGAAAATAAAGTTCTCTTTTCTGTTCCACAGAAAACACAATACTTTTTTTAAGGATTGCGTTGCACTTAATATTTCGAAACGTTCATTGAAATACTATAAATATCTTAAATCATTACTGCAGATACGGATTAAAGATTTGGAAAGCCATCAAAATTTATTAGAAAAAAAAAAAAAAACAATTCATTAACTTGTAGCCTCAAAAGCCTTACAAAAGATGTTTTTTAAGAGGTATACAACTTTTTAAATGGAATAAACCAAAAACGACTTTTTGAAATGTACTTTTTTCAAAATAAAATCCTTTAGCATTATAATTTAAATATACTTTCTGGCATTTATGACAGTCACCAATTTTGGATGACTTTCTCCAACATTTGTGGACGTACATTATATCAGTAAATGTTGTGATTTAAGTGGTCAATCGTTTCGGGTTTATTGATGAAGACTATAGTGCGTTCACAAATCCCCAAAGAAACTAGTCAAGCAGGCAATAAATTCCACGATCCTGGAGGTAACATCACGGGTCCGTAACGTGAAATTATGCGGTTACCAAAATTTTCTTTCAATAAATCAAATATGTCACGAGCTGTGGGACATGTTGCGCCGCGTGTCGGCCGTCTTTTGAAACCACAGCTCCTGCACATCATGGATATTCAACTTATGGATTAAAAATCCAGTTATCAGTCTCTATAGTGGTCACCATTGACTGTAACGTTCTGGCCAGCATCATTATTGAGAATTATCATCACTTAAAAGACGTATCTATTCAACCTAAAGTAAGCTTCATTGCTAAACAAAATGATACGTATTTCAAATGTAACCATGATTTTCAACTTCAATACGTACAATTTAAAAGCTTTTTTTCAGGCACCAGTTCTTGTTCAAATGCTAAGAAAAACTAAAAAGAAGTCAATAATTGACAGCTGTCAAAATGGCCACCAGTTAAAAAGGTGCTGCCAACGTAAAGTTCCATACCTCTTTTTTAAAGTTCTTTTTGTATGCAACTGAAAATCATAACTGTGCGGGTCAAGTGCGTCCAATTCTTTGTAGCCCTTAATATTTTGTTCGCAATTCTATTTGTGCAATTGCTATAGTGCAAAGTTTTGCCTATTATGTTAAAGCAAAGAGAAACACGGTAGCAGCTATGGGGGAGCAATAGCTGTCATAGTGGTGCACGCATTTTTCATTAAAATATATTGCGTTTTCTTTTGAATTCACAACAAGCATGACAATAGGCTGATGATTCATGAAGTTGAGACTCTGCGAATGCACTTTACACACGATTCAAAAAGCCAACAAAAATGTAAAATAAAGAAGGTAATAATGTCGAATATTTTATCATTAACTAATGCCTCTAAGCCGTGTAATGAATTCAAAAGATTTCCTCTTTGTTTAAACTATAAAAGCAAAGAACCTTTTGTATAGACATTTCTCACTTATGTTTGAACGAATATAACTCGTAAGTAGAGGTGATTATTTTCAATTACTTCTGGAGTTATTTACATTGTTATGGAAATCGTTCGTTTTTTCTTTAGGTTTTATTTTAAATTGGTATTCTTCATTGCAAAACAGTTCTTAATAAATTTGGATCACACTTAAATGGAGTATGTTAATGAAAAAAATAATTTGATTTAAAAACACAATTTTCTGATACATTTCAAGACTCCATCTTCACAAACGAACTTGATTTTAAAAGCTGGGAATCTCCGAATTATTTCGTTAAAAATTTTATTTTTATTTTATTATTTTTCACTACGTTTTTTAATATTCGTTTCAATTTTTTGATTACGAAGTTATTCGTAGGTGTATTTAAAAAAAAAGTAGGTGTAGGTGTATTTTAAAATAACGCTGACCAAAATTCGTCTTAAGGTGCGGTTAGTCAAAAGAAACATTTTTGAAGCATTTTAAAAACATTTATAAAACGTTTCAGAAACAGAGAAATATTTCTGAAATGTTTATCTGGACGCTGCCGAAACATTTCTGAAATGTTTATTAAATGTTTCTCTGTTTCCCATTCCGAATAGGAAACTTTATTTGTTTCCCAAATATTTACATATTAAGAAAGTGCTTAAATAATTATTTTTATAACTTTAAAATGTAGCGAAAACTGAAATTGGATACACCCAGAAAGCGTCCACATCAAAAAACAAATCAGAAATAGTTCTGAAATGTTGCTTCTATGTGTCTAAAATGTTTTTTAAGCAAATGTGAAACATTTCAGAAACGTTTTTTAAACAATGTTTCGTGAAAAGTTTCTTTGGTGTGGACACATTTTCACAATATTTGGAAAAAATGGAAAGTAAATTTAAAAGGAGGAGTATAAATCCTCCTTTTCGTTGTTTTCAATTCTTAAAAAAAAACTAACTAACTAATTATAATTGAATATGAAACACAAAAATATTTTATTTATGCCCAATTTCATAAACAGCTTTTATACATTTAACAGGATTTTAAACTGTAAAATGGGATATTTTGGTTTCACCAGGCGTTTTTAAAGTAAACAAGCTTTTTAAACACCTTTTAAAACTAAATGCCCATTTTTGGCTCATTAAATTTTAAAAGTGTCATTAAAAATGAATATGACAGATTGACAGCTGATGTTTCGTTTTGTAAAATTTGTATTCTCAATATTTGGAGATATAGAATGAATAGGTAAAGAAATTCGACATTGCATTTATATTATCGTTTTTATGATTTTAATTTTTAATAAGAATATTAGAATGGTCATCTTCATCTGACGAAGAAGAACAACATATAGTTATCGCCGCTCAAGATTATTCCGCGTTCACAAGAATCCATTTTCATATTTTATTTTTGAACGACACACGATTTTTGATTTTGAAGAAGTTTACACTGTTGTATTTTGCGATTCTTGTCATTTATTTCAACATATAATGCTTTCTCATTTTTTCTCACACAATTCGCTTAATAGAAAGAAAAAAGGGGTTTTATTTTTACAGAGTTGTGAAGAGAACTCTTTTTCAACAAAAATATCCCTGAAATTTCCCATTTCAAGCTTGGCGAAAATGAAAAAATTTAAAAGCCTGATACAATTTAAAAAGCTTTTAGATAAAAGTGCTTTTAGTGTTTGTTTATGAAATCGGAGATAAATAATGTAAACATTTAAATTATTTTGTTTGTTTTAAATTTTGAACTTGAAATTTTGTTTAGAAACCTTGAGTTTTGTCCCCTTTATTAAAGAACATCACTCCAGATTGGCTTTATGGCTTAAAAAAATGTTGTATCACAATAGGAATATAAAGATGTTTCAGTCGTTTTCCAAGTTTTGGTTTTGTAGTTCAACTTTCTTTTTAAATGGTTCCATACTTTTGGTCCAATTTAAAAGCTCCAGTGTTTGCTAGATCTCGTTAGCGACCCAAATTTTTGTTATTTTTTTTATTTTTATAGATTACAAAAACTTCGTCTCAAATTTGTTTAATAGCTTTTACAAGAAACCCTTCAATCTGCACAGCATTTATGATTATCTACACTAATATTATAAAGAGGAAAGATTTGTATTTTTGTATGTAACGAATAAACTCAAAAAGTACTGGACCGATTTTAGTAATTCTTTTTTCATTAGAAAACTACATTATCACTGAGTAACATAGGCTATATTTAGTACTAGATTACTATAGAAATCTTTAGAAATGTCTATTAAAACCAACTGAAGGTGTACAAAAATAAGCCATAAAATGTCTTTCATCGCATACACTGCGAAGATTATTAATGATTGGACAAAAAAATATTTTCTAATTTAGTGATTCATGGTCGTTTTAATTAGCATGCTTATAACTTAAATATCTGTACCTATTTATGTCTACCCGTGCGAAGCCGGCATGGGCCGCTAGTATAAGTATAAAAGCGCGGAAATATCAAGATTTTTAAGACAAGATTTTTTACCGTGTTGCTTTCGTCAATCGTGGTCGAAAACTTATTACTTGGTCCAATCATTAACAACTCATTAAATCAGATCTACCGAATTGGACGCAAGGCCTTCTTATATTCAAATGATAAAGTTACTAAACTGTAATTGAAGTTTAAGCTGTTTTTAAGATATTCGTGGGGATTAAACAATTTAGTTATATTTTTTTTATTACTTGAAAATTTTACCAAATGTCAAATGAGTCATACTGCAAATATTAAATGATTCTGATGGTAATATCATTATTTGTTCCTAAAATCTTCTTGTTGAAAAATCATTTATTTAAGGTTTTTCGATTGATAAAAACGATCTTTTGATTTTTGTGCATGCATATAAACTCTGTGAAACGGTCTAAAGTGCAGGACAATAGCTCTATTTTTTCGCAAAATATTTGGGGCCAACCAAAATTCTCAAAAAACGTATCCCATACGTAGGAACAAGCGAACCTACGTATACCTCAATTAGGTTTTAGATTTTTAACTTTGAAACGCCAAGAAAAGTCAACATTTTCAATTGAAATGAAATCAGCCGAACTTAATTTATAGAATTTAAAAAATGCGTTCACGCCCCGCTTTACCATTATGTTATAGCCGTTTATAGACTAGAAAAATATATAAATGTGGTTTTTGGTACCTACAAATTATTTTCTAGTTTTTATTCTGGTCTGTAAATCATTCTAAAACTTGAATTTAGAGCTTACTGTAAATGTGAATATTTAAGAAACCTTTCAAACTCATTAATTTAGATGAAATATTGTATTTTATAATTTGAAAAGTAAAGAACTGTACAGTGTACACATATTTTATATGCATTAATGTATTTTGTCTATGCAACCAATACTAAGCCAACATATTGGTAATGTTAAAATAAGAACGCAAGTCATGACTTATATTTAAATCCATTCAAACTTAAATTGATATAAGCTCTGTAATATTTCCAGCAATTTCAAAAAAAAAGTTTAGTTCTGTTATGAACGCATACACAAATATGCACATATGTATATAAATTTATCTATTAAATGAAAAGCATTTCATTATTGCAATAACATTCTAGTATAATTTTCGCATCAAACCCTGGATATCAATTTCCACAGTAAATGTTCATTATACCCAACCTTTTTTAGGTTTACCATACCAACTCTTATAAACGTCATTATTTTCATGTTTATTATGCAAATATTTCCAAGATTTATTGTTATGTTCTTAATCAAAATCAATCACAAATGCAAAAGGAAAACAAAGCTAAACCAACCATGTGTATCCCCTACACACAACCATAAATCAACAGAGACATACAAAAATCAACATATCACGCAGCCATCCCATTAGGCACACGCATTTAGTTAGTTCAGGGTTGCCATATATCCTCAACTAGTTCAAAAGCCAAATTTTAATTAGTAAATTGTTGCTCAATATTCGGAGCCAAAAAAGTAGCCCAAATAATAGCCCATTTTCAATGCTTATTCTAAGTAAGTTAACAAACTTGGAAAAATAAAATATATTTACATTCTTTGTTCATAAAAATAGAAAAGTTATCAATGTTAAGACAGTTATTTAACTTTCTAAGCTGTTAAAACGCAGAGAAGAAAAGTATCACCAAGATTATATTTGAGCTACTTTTAGCAAATTTGTATTCAACTGCCATACTAAATTTAAGAGAGCCCAACTTCTTATAAATAAGCCAATCTGGCAAGCCTGACAGTTACATCCCAAATATGTACATATATGTAAATGTTGTATATACAATTCCATTCAAATTTACCACAAAGATAAGGTGTTGCTCATACCGCCTTTTGTCATAATCAAAAGCCCATTACATCGTTCAACTTCTGGCAACGAAAATAAAAAACAACAAAAACAGACTAATGAGCCAAACTCCCATTACATTATACCATCTCCTATAGTTATCAAATGTATTCGTGCGTAGTGCGTAGGAGGGTTAGGTTGGAATTGTCAACTAATTTGAATTTGCTTCTCCATCTCCTGCTCCCAAATACGGAAATACATGAATGTTGTATGTATGAATATAGTAACTTATCAGCTCCCACCCAACAAAACCCTAAACGCTAATTGAGCTTAAGCGGCAACAAAAGGCTACTTAGGGGCCGTTCATAAAATACGTTCGCACACAAGGCGGGGGGAGGGCTCTTGCTGAGTGTGACAAGGTGTGACAAGGGGGAGGGGGAGTCTATGGTAACGTGACGTTCGCCATTCATTAAAACATTTTCAATTAGTATTTCTTTTTACTATTTTTCTTCATGATAGAAAGTCATTTTTTTTTCATTTTTTTATAATTTTATTATAAAAACTAAATAAATATTTAAATTCTAAAAATTTGTGTAGTACCATTTGAAATTTATCATATTCTGGGGGGGGGGTCTTCGTTTTTGTGACGAAATATTTCTAGGGGGGGTCACAGAAAGCGTGACACAGCGTGACAATGGGGGGGAGGGGGTCAGAAAAAGCTGATTTTAGCGTGACGTATTTTATGAACGGCCCCTTACCGACGCACTATGATGGCTCCGATTGAAGCACCAAGTTAAACTTACCCACAGACAGGTGTTCCTCTGTGATGTCTGCACTAATGAGCAACGCACCGATAGATAAGCATCTTAAAATCAAACAAAACCCATAAATGCATCGATTCGATGTGTGGTGTTCATTAAGCTGATATTCAAGTCCCGTAACATTATTAATTGCTTTTTTTGTATAGCTATACAAATGCATACCATAAACCCAGGTAGCAAAGCCAATACGTCTGATGTGCTGAGCCGATGTGAAAGGGAACTCAATATATACTCAACGTCAACAGCACAGACATCAGGCACATACCCAGAACGACAGACAGGACGCCAGGACTACCGAACGACAGAACGACGGAGCACAGAGTACCTACGTCAGTAGGAGCAAGGACTATAGAGAGCGCATTAAAATAGATTTATTTCTATACTAATGGCAATCAGAGAAGGAGAATTCGAAAATGGAATATATAGAAATAGAAACCCATCAACTAATTGCCAGGACTTTCGCAAAAGTCTACAATCCGAAAGGATTATTTCCTTTCTCCTCCTCTGGAGTTCTATAGCTAAGCTACCGTACCGATACCGACCCAAGTCGCTCAGCTCCGGTGCTTCGTCGTCGTCCCAGCTAGCTCTCTAACTCCTGTGCAGCCATTTAATTGTGTGAAGCGTTTGGAGAAGGAGATGAATGTGTACATGGAATAAGTATTGCTCCTATTCAATTCTTAAATCGTGTCGTTAGAAATGCTTGATACAAGAAATAGAAGCAGCAGGAGCAACAAAAGAAGAAGAAGAAGAAGAGATCGAAGGCAAAGTTGAAGTCAGAGTCGAAGGCGGTGAAGACAAGGATAACTGGCAAGGACGATTGAAGGAAAAATTCTGCAACATCAATTTCGGAGAAAAACGATTTGCATTTTCCATTAAATTTGAAAACCACCAAACACACTGATGTCTGGGAGTCTTCTTCATTCCATCTTCTCTCTCACTCTGGGTCTTGTCGTTCAAGGTGATGTAGGTGGAAGTTTTATTCTTCATTTGGCAGTAGAAGAAAACTTCTAAGATGAGGAACGTTTCACAATGGATTCAAAAAGGGGTTCTAAGAAACAGATAATTTAAATGAAAGACCTTAAAATTTATATCAGTTTTCTCTTCAAAATGAGTTTTCTTTATCGGTTTCAGAGAAATACCTTTTTGAATTTCATAACGACTTTTTGGTAATAATATGTGGTTAGTTATACATTGGTAGAAAATAGAATTCAAAATTTGTATTTTATCTTTTTCGAAATTCAGTTTTTAATGCAACAAAGGGCTTTTTGTTAAAATTGTGTTTTCAGAGATATCGAATGACCTTCCGATTTTGCAGTAAAACGCATTTTCAAAAAGTTTTATTTCGCTGGAATACTTTTGTTATTTGGTTTTTTGTTTCTAGTCTTCCACTCAAACAATTCTGCTGATACCAGTTATAGCAATCAAAATAAGAGATTACGTTCCAAACCGCACATCAAGAATGTAACAATTTAGTTTTTCTTTAATTTTGATATACAATACTTTAAGACCAATATTGTTATTATTATTATTATTTATTTCATCAAACAGATAAGGTGTTTTTTTAGAGGAATAGAAGTTTAAGTTGGCAGCAGTATTTTAACTGACGGACATTTCGTCAGATGTCAAATGATTTATTTCCTTTTTATTTGACAATTGCACATATACAGATCGACGAATGAAGAACGATTCTAAGTTATGCAAATTTATCGCCCAGTATCTCCATTTTGATGAAACTCTATTTGAAGTGATGTGAATCCTCAAGGGTATGTTATGAGATATCATTCCATCTACAAAAAATTAAAATTGACAGTTTCGTGTGCTTTATGGGTTGGTGGAATAATTTGTCCGTATCTTTTTAAAAACTATGCTAGTTTTGATTACTGACTTTTTCGTTCATCAATTGAACAACCGTGATGTGGTGCAGAAGCTGTGGTTTCAACAAGACGGGCATGGCGCGGTGCAGCTCGAGACACATGTGATTTATTGAAGGAAACGTTTTGTAACAGCATAGTTTCACGTTACGGATTAGTGAATTGTTTTCGATGGGGATTTGTGAAGTCGATATTCTATACCGAAAAGCTCGTTTTTGCTGTCATTCGGTCAAAAATTTTGCAAAAAGGCATTGAATATTGGACCCCCAGATTAGACTACCTCCAAGTCAGCCGTGGCGGCAAGCAAATTCCCATCAAGACGAAATATTCTTTTTTCACCCGCACAACAAGAATGCGAGATATTTAACAGAGCTTTATTTTTTCTTCCAATTTTGATCTTAAACATTCACTCTTAGATCAATACATAATCCTAAAGACCACTGAATTAATTACGAGCACCCTAAAACAATTATTAGAAACATACGACCTAACTATCAGAGTTCAAAGTAAATAATAAATTAACAATATTACTTTAAAATTTACCAAGACCTATATTGATATGAAAAGCAACTGACATGATTTTCGAGAATTAGGTTTTTAAGAACGCCTCTACTTAAAATTATTTCAAAGTACTTCCTCCGACTTTCTAGAAAGTGGATATTAATTATGATTAATTTACTTCTCTTTAAAATGGTTTTAAGAAAGTACTTTCGATTCGATTCGTTTCGAGTTAATATAAAAGTAAGGGTTTTATATTACACAATAGTATTCATACATACGAATAAAATTATAATGAGGTCATCAGGCAATAATAAATACAATCAGGAGTATCGTTTATAAAGAACAGTAAAAGAAGTGGACTTAAATGGGTTTCTTGAGGGACTCTAATAGGTCACGGATATGGGATCAGATATTAAGTTATTAATACGCACATATGGAGTGCGCCTCTTTAAATACAATAATTCAAACCATCTTAATATATTGCAGTCAAAACATGTGACAAAAAGCTTCTTAACTGAGACTGTATAATTTACTCTATTGAAAAATCAGTATCTATCGCCTCAAGATATTTTACTGAATCATTCTAAAACAGAAACAAAACCATGTTGAAAAGGGGAAAAATTTTCCAAAAGTATACCTTTTCGTAAACTTCTTTCTCAAATAATCAAGTGATTGTTAAAAGTTTGCTTATGGGATGATATTTTGGTCAACAAAATTATCTTTTTCTAGGGTTTGAATACACCAACAACATCTATATTGTGCTACCATAAGGCTGGAATTACATATGTTGGGATGCCCTTAATCAGCCTGCTGCAGGGGTCCGTAAGCTACCTGGTTCAAATCTCAGTGACGATAGAAAAGTTTTTGAATTAATATGAACGGCCCAAAGACTAAGTACCACGAGTAAAGAATCTGATAATCTTTTGGCACCCGTGAAAACTATGTAACTCCAACATTGTTATGGGTCATTGCTCACATGTTAATATTCATGAACTGTCCGTTTCTGTTAAAAACCGTTTTAACGTAAATGGTTCAGCATTTCCTTAAGATTTATTTAAAATAGGTGAAATCTAATGATGGTTCTTTGGAAAATTTAAGAAATATTTAAGATATTTCAACTGATTATAGTTAAAAAAAAATATCACGTGTATAATTTTTTCAAAAAACCCCATTTCATAAGTTTATAGCCTCAAACCTTGTCGACGTGTCACCGTTATCTCTTCTTAAATTCATCCCTATTTCCTTAACACTCGTACTCTGTTCAAAATTAAATCATATTAAGGGAAGTCGTAGCTCTTTTCGCCAATTGTAAAAAATAAGGACAATTTTTGAAGTTTACATCGTTTTGGAGAAAGTAAGATTATTGCACTTGATATTTCAAAAGCATTTGATAGGGTTTGGCATCTCTTATCGAAAATGCGTGCTTTCGGTTTTCATGAATCCCTCCTTCATTGGATTAGTAATTCTAATTACCTTTCAAATCGTTCAATACGATTGAAATATTGGATGGATTCAAGTCTGAAAACCACAAAATAAATGCTGGTGTGCCCCAGGGCTCTGTTCTATCTCCAACACTCTTTCGCATTTTTATGAATAATCTCCTGTCGGCAACTTCTAATCCAATACATTGTTTCGCTGACGATAGTACTCTTATCTTCTCATATTCGTTTTCAAACTCACATCCCTCTTCTTCGGATGTGAAACTGCAACGACAAAATATGATAAGTTCATTAAATTCCGGCCTAAAGAGCATTGTACAATGGGGAATCAAAAACCGCGTGGAATTTAATGCTTCGAAAACCCAATGCTGTCTTATATCGTTAAAGCGAGATTTACTCCCCTTGCCATTATCCATAGATGGCACTTGCATCGAAGAGACTGAACATCTAGATATTCTCAGTATTTGTATCACCAACCACCGTTTTGTGGAACGATCACATACGCGATGTCGCCAAAAATGCCGCAAGATATTTATGTTTTCTAAGGCGATGCAAGAAGTTTTTCTCCCCCTCTGATCTGGCTGTTATCTACAAGACTTATATACGTCCAAAACTTGAGTATAACTCCCATATCTGGGCTGGTGCTCCTGCAACTTACTTAAGCCTCTTGGACAGTATTGAACGTAGAGCATTTAAATTGATTGGTGATATTACCATCATAAGATCATTTACGTCGCTTGAACATCGTCGAAATGTTTCTTGTCTCACCCTCTTTTACCGTTATTTTAATGGTTTATGCTCTAGAGAAATAGCCAGTTGCATTCCTTTCCTTAAACAGATCAACCGTAATACTCGCGCTTCTAGGAATGCTCATCAATATACCCTCGAGCCCAACTTCGCTCGTACTGTCAAGTACAGAGATTCGTTCTTTAGCCGTACTACGCGAATGTGGAATGTTTGCCACACTCTGTCTTTCCCAGCCATTGCAATATTCAGGAATTCAAAACCAATGTGCACCGACATCTCCTTTTAACCCCTCTCTCCCTTTCCTAGTACTCACACTGTGTCTACTCTACATATTAAGGGTAGTATTATCCCCTTGAGTGTGCGCTTATTATAAGAAAAAAAAAAAACCTGAGCTAATTGAAATTTATTTCTTCTCATTTAGGACTCACTACATGGAAATTCTACTTTTATAACGAAAATGTAAGCGAAATGAGTAATTGTTAGATGTTATATGTAACATGGCCAATACTTTTTGAATAAATTCAAAACAAGATTGGTCCTAGGTCATCTTCCTGTGGTACACCATTAAAACTTATCGATTAGCTCGTTGCTTGGGTTTGTCAAGGATTGGAACTACAACTTCCGATAAATTCACTTCGTCCTCTTAACCCCTCCATTGTGCTCATAGATTGGATAAATACGAATACGAAAAAGCAGAAAAAAAGCTTTTCTCAGTGTATCCAGACTGAATGAAAAACGACGACACTCACTGCAGGGTGTGTACGTGGTATAAATTTGATTGAATGGAAAAACGATTTAGATCCGGGATCAATTTTATGAGTGCAAACGAACGAACGAGAAGGAATTGAATTTTCGCCATACACAAAAATACAACAATAAAAAAGTCGCTAAGAAGGCAGGCAGGCAGGTTAACAGGCTGGCAGGGTGGTTGGCCCAGCCCAGAGTAGTGAGCAAGGAGCAGAGGGGAGTGCTAAAAGGATGGCCCCATCGGTTTTTTTTCCTTCTTATTTTTTCTTTTCATATATTAATTTAATTTTATTTTTGCTTCACTCCATCTTGTGTTGTTTTGTTTGTTTCAATTTTCTCGAACCAAATCAGAAGAAAAACAAAGTTTTGGAATTTCAAATGAGGACAACGAGACGACGACGACAAGAACGACAACTCCAGCGAAGTGAGATTACGGAAGACGAGTGGCTTGTGCTGTAGTTGCGTTTGTCGTCATCGTCATCGTTGTGTTCTAATGCCTAGATGCCGTTGTTTGTTTGTTGGTTGTTGTTCATCGTTGTCGTTGTCGTAGTCGTTGTCGCATAAAATGGCTTTGCGTGCCAAAAGAGAAAAGAATTTTTCCATTTAGCTGGAATACCATGGGAAAGTTAAATGAAACTTTGCCAGAATAAAGCCATGATATCTATTACCTTCTAACTTCTAGCTTCTAGCTCTGGGGAGTTCATTAAATCAAATGCCTTGGCTTTGGCTTTGGCTCTCATATGTTCTGAATATATGATGTGTTTTGTTATGTTGTGGTGTTCTAAACAGAGGGAAGGACTATACAAAGACGCACGCTACGCCGCCGCCGCTCCGCCGCCACCGCACCGCTCGCTGCCAGTACCATTTCTATGTAGTTCTAGTTCCCCTGCCATGCCATCAGGCTAAGCCATCAGCAAAGCCTTGATGTTGATTCTGATGTTTATGCAAATAGAACAAACTCCCGCTGCGTGAATGGTCGCACTAAAAATAAATTCTTTTCGCTTTAATTAATTATTATTGGTTTGAACTGTTGTTTCGTTTCGTGGTATTTTATTTTTCTTAATTTTATTTTTTCAATTTTTTGCTTTTTGTATTAATTTTCTGTATTTTTCTTTTCTTTTTTCATATTCTGACCACAAAATTGCCGTGTGCTTTGGAACTACAGTTTTTGTGTTGTGTGTAACATTAAAAACATGACAGAGGGCCGTAAAGCATCAGGTTTGCACTTTAGCAAGTTGATTGCTGTCTAGCAGGGAGCTTGTGACTTGTGATTGTTCTATTAATGAGTATACCTTACCTCTAGGGGTTACGTGGTTTGGAACGGTTCGGTTTGGTTTAGTGCGGTGCGGTTCGGTTCGGTTGTCGTTATATTCCGGTGAATTCATTGTAATTTTAAGTTGGCCATTGTATGGCATTTGAAAGAGAATTGATACATTGTCAGTTGGCATGACATGACATGTGAGCTGACAAGTCTACAACTATCTTATAAAGTTGTTAAAAAAAATAAATACAAAAACGTTGTAACACAAACAACGATATACCTAGACACGTATTCCATTAGACCTTACTCATGATCCAATCAAAACAATTGAATTGAAAATGAGTTGACTTACAATGCTTTGTCTTGTCTGAATAACAATTAGTATTTTTTTTTTAATATCAGTGACAGAATTATTTTTGTCATAAGCAATGAACTTTAACACGCGAACTAGGGAAACTTGTGTTATGGGATTGTGTAAAAGCCTTTAAGCTACATTTCCAATCAGTTGGTAGGTACCTCTCGTAAAAATCCCGATTTCTATCATTGAAGCCTGATACGTATACATATTGATATATTGATATTGATATTCAAGAAGAATACATGTAAAAAGTTATATATTAGCGCACATCAAAACTCTGCTCGGGTAGAATATCAAAGGAAAGTGATGCTATTTTTCAAAATGTTGTTTCACCTTAAAATAGGTTTACAAAGCTGTCTTAGGGGTCCTAAAATCGCTTACTATCCCGTGATTTAGATTTAAGGCCTTAGGTGACCCTAGAGGCCAAGCCAATATTTTTTTTGGGGACTTCTTTAGGAAAAATAAATCAAGATTACTCATTGCTTACAATGATTTTTCAGAAGCGATTTAGTTTAAAATGGGGACTTTGCATACTTTTTGCGATGACTTTTTTCTAACAGATCCTTTAATTTTGTAATTATAATGAGCCCGTGAAGTTTTTGGTTTTATAGCTTCATATTTAATAACTGCTCCAGAAGTACAAGGGATTTTTGTGTAACAGGGTGCGTCAGAAAAATGAAAAGGATTTTAAAAAATCATAATTCAAAAGAAATACAATTTTTGATTTTTTTGATAACGGCCTTGATTTTCAGTACATTGACGCAAGCTTCGAATGTTGACAGAATTTTGTCGAATTGGAGATGTAAACTCTTCCAAATCCCGGGGTTTAGTTTCATACACTTTGGATTCCAAATAGCCCCATACAAAAAAGTCACACACGGATAAATCAGACGAGCGCGATGACCACATGATTTCAGCGCTACGTGAAATTATTTGGTTGCCAAACATTTGACATAAACAATCCATAGTTTCGGAATTAATATGAAACGACTTTGTTTCATCCTTCGACCTATTTCCGGCCGCACAAGCTCGGTCAACAGCGTTCTGTTCTGTCGAAAAAATAAGGATCAATGACGCTTGGATAAAATTGTGCATCATTCTTCTTACCAACGCCTCAATAATCGTTTCCCTAACTCAAAAAAAGATGTCACTATGTTTTTTAAAATCCTTTTTTATTTCTCTGACCCATTGTGTATATTGATTTTTGTCTAAAGGGCTTACTTCTAAGTTGGAAAGTGAAACATTAATTGTCTGAAACTTTTAACAAAGAAACTATGCATTTCAAACAAATTCTTCGTACTTTCAAGGAAATTGTATTTTAAATCGGTTGAAAACTGTTTGAGTTATGAATCCGATTGAATTTAAAAAGTGAAGTATTGCGATAAACGCTTTTAAGGTTTTGAGTGGTTAAATTTCATGATTAATTTGGCAATAATTTTAATACTAAAATTCGAAAACCGAGTTCTCAGTGGTTTTTCCAGACCTAAGGACTTTTTATTTTTTGTATTATTTCTGTTTTGCACCTGACACTTTTGAAAAGATTAAAGACTTTCAATTGAGTTGTTCTCATCACATGCAAGTTTTTTTCTTAATTTTGTTTTTTTTTTCAATAATGAAATCGCGTTACATGAACAATTGATTTTTAATTTTATAATTTTGAACTAAATCATTCCACTGAAGGTGTTCCATTGTCTCTTTATACACACCTACACGGAAATAAATACATTGCGAATATTACAACGTCAGTATGGGTGTGAACGCAATACTGTATGGCTTAGAAGATTTCCATTGGATAAAAAGTTGTAAACATAGTTAATTTGGCCATACTGAGAATAGTAACGTCGACAATAGTTATAGACGATACGCCAATGCCAGTATGGGAGTCAGGCCCATACTGACTGGCGACATGTACAACGCTCCCAGCAGAAAAGTCTATTCATTATTGTTATGTCCCTAATGCTTACATTGGAGTAATAACTATTGACAGTAATCCAATAAGGGTATCGATTATCACGCCAAAAATGATCGCGGGAAAAACTAGTAGCATTGCTACATCTCCGGTACAGTATGGGGCTGAAGGTAATGCTGTCTCGTCAAACATACTATGCGCCCATGTGTTACAAGCAAAGATTGTGGTACCATACATTATAGTCCATAATCCCATACTTAAAAGAGTTGTTGCAAGACAATGTAGGAATATCACCGATACTTTTTTAGTATGGGTCTCCAGGCCATACTAGCATTGTCATAAATGCCCTACACTTTTTTCCGTGTATCAGTTTAACTTTAAGCTATGAGCTCTAACCTTAAATATTTGATTTTCAATCAAGAAGCTTTGTTTCAATGGCAGAAATTTCAATGATAGCTAAAAACGACCTGTCAGGAAAATTTCAATGATTAGTTTCAATGATGAAAACAAATGAATCTTACAAGATGCTAACGTTTATGAACAATTTCTGACAGTTTTAGAATGTAAACAGCACTTAACTGTGATGTTTTGATGATCATGAGGATTTTGCTCACTTCAAAAACGACAACGCTCTTTGTTGACATAGCTGATCTAGAAATAAAACGAATCGTTAAAAACGATAAATATCTTCTATGTTTGCCAGTATCCAGAAGAAGGACCCAATTAGTCAAAAAATGGGTTCTAACTAAAGAGTGGATTTTTATATCTTAAAGGAAGTAGAATAACTTGGAATGAGTTAAAATAAAGTATACTTTCATACACTAGGTCTCATTTCTCTTAACTTGCCCAGTATAAGTCCGGAAAAAAGTTCAAATTTTGGAAATAAATGATCACGGTTTCTAAACGTTGATCTGGTGAAAGTCTCTTTCGTGCTGATTTGATAAATTATATTGAACAAAAGTCAAACACCATACATTATAATTTGACAGCTAATATGACAGACCACCCGATAGATGTCGTACTTATATGATCTCTAATACTGCATTATACCATACCGTGATTTCTGACACTTTCCAATACAGTTTTTGGCAACAAAGGTTTCTAAGTTAATATAGTAAAGAGAACAAGAGAAAGTCTGATTTTTTCGATGATTTTTTTTTGTACTTAAACGAATTAATAATAAAAATAATGAATATCCCAAGGACAAAAGGAATCCATGATGTAATCTAAGTAAGTCCTCCCCTATTGATATAATATAACATTATTAATTTGTTTTTTCAATGCAAACAATATAAATCCCTCCTATATCTAATATGAGGGAAAAAGAATAATACACAAAAGGTATAGGTAGGTATAAGCTAGAGACATATAAGTATTTATATTCCTGGACAAAAGCACGCCTCTATCCTTATTATGGATGGTATCAGCCTTAAATCGTTTTAACTGATCCAAAAGTCCACTTCCATATCTCCTGTGGCCTTTCAGAGAAAATTGTTAGACTTCATTAGGTCATAATGAGAAACCTATTGTGTTCAGGTATTCATTGATCGAACAAATCTGGGTTTATTCTCGTCTCGTTTTTTCTTTTTTCGTTTATCGGTCAAGTTCCCCTGATTTCATTCCATGCTTTTTCTTTATCAATCTGCTCCAAATAAACCATTCATCAGTTTACATAATCCATCATCTTAAAGAAATGAGTTTTCTTATCCAAACTATTATCATTTCCATTTTGGACATTCGATGAAGACGACGACAACGACGACGACGACGATGACGGGGATGACAAAAAATGACAAAAAACAACAACGAGAACAGCGCACTATATAAGGACGGATACGTTCGACATCAGAACTCCAAATACGAAATCCATAAAAGAACACACGGAGAGGCATGGTAGAGGCTCTGGCTCATGGAATCAAAAAAAGAAGGGGAAAGGGAAAAGAATAGCTAAATAAACGAGGGTAAGCAAAACAAAACTCACAGAAAAGATGGTAACCCAAGAACTTTTCCGATAGCTTGCCTTGCCTGATGGCTGACTGAAAATGGAATACATAGATAGATAGCTGGAAGTGGATTCAAAGGAATAATAAGCTTCTGCTTGAACGTCTTGCTCCTGCTCCTGTTACACCTTTCCCTTCCCTTCCTTTCCAATGATATACATTGTGATCCAACCAGCCAGTCCGCCCCGTCGCTCGTCTGTATTTCCATTCATTTCACCTTAATGAGATTTTTCCTTAAATAGAATAGTGGAGCAATAATGATGATACGACGACAACGACGACGACATCGACAACGACAACAGCATCGATAACGTCAACATCGACGGCAGCAGCGATGGTGAAGGCGACGACAACGTTCAAAGGACGACAACGATATCAACAACAACAACAACGACAAAGAATCCAAATGAAGAAGACACAAGTCTTCGATGTCGATGTGTCATCAAAGATGCGAGCGAGATGATATCCGTTTTGCTTTTTTAAGCCGAGGACAACCTGACCTCTTCGCCAGCTCCTGTCGTCGTTTGGCCTACAAAAACCAGCTATACCTTACCTACTCGCATTTGTCTCTATATGCATATATCCCAGGACAAAAGGTTCAGGTGTGCTGTCTTGGGGTTTTCGTTGTCAACTTTTTTTCTTCTTTCAATTTTTTGTATTCTATTTTTGTCGTCGTAGTCGTAGTCGTATTCGTCGTCGTCCTGACACTACAATTGACCTAACACCACCACTGTCACTCATCGAGACGATGATGGAAATGGGAAAAAAGCCTAATAAATGTAACATGGAGCAAACATTCGGCTTTCAATATTGCCACCTTAAATTTTATGAAATACAAAAAAAGGGAAAAAATATTTTATTTACTACGTTTTTGCAGAACCTTGAAATGAAATTTCTTCAAAAGCCTTCAAGCTACCAACCCAATACCAAACTATGGCTATAAATGATATGAAATGTCGTTCCATTTCATTGAGAATTCCAAGAACCTGACATTTGCTTTGGAGTTTTAAGTGAAATTTCATGCTGTACAACGGGGCGTAAACACACTATTTTTTTTTTTGAATTCGTTCGTGGCATACAGAAGATGAGTTTATGTATCACATTATCCGTTTAAATGAAAGGATAAAGTATTTCTTATGATGAAAAATATGATGGCAACCATAACCGGAACCACAACTAGAAATTCAACATTCTCCCAAAGAACTTAGAGTAGAGTATAGTGAGTAGGGAAATTCTGTCAAGTTAGATTCTTTTTTGTAGGTTAGGTATAGTCTCGTTCGACCTAACTTGCGTTTTATTCATCCCCATTAAGCCTGATATAATCTGATTAGATAAGCATGACAGAATAAAATAGTATAACCAACTTTTCTATTCGAGGAAAGGAAAAAGGTAGTGAAAGTGTAGTGAAGAAGAAAAGCGCTTCACTATTCATGCAAACATGATGCGGTATCAGCATTCAGCACTCTGTATATATAGAAAGAGGGCGATGTAATTTCATGTGAAATCAATTATTATCACTATGAGATATTGTTCCTAAATAATGTAATAATATTGTCGTATATATGATTAGGGAAATTGTTCATGAACAAAATATTATTACATATGAACTAGTTCATTATATTTACACATTTCAGCAAAAAAATAAGAGCAACATTTCTGAGAAATGAAAATAAAAATACCTACCTATCAAATATGTCTTCTTTCACACGTGATTTTATAGTTTATAAAGAAACTAAGATTTTGAGAAGGCAAGAGTACATCAAATTGATCATCTCAACTATAGCATAATATTATAATGGTTTCCCGAAATCGTATTCCTCGTGTAAAAGGTTGAGCTCATAGAAAATTTGGCACGAGTACGATAACTTTGGCGCCAAGATATAATAGAGTGACTTAATACAAGCATTTTTTACTATGGGAGGGGGGTCTATCTCCCCCCGTTTAGGCGGTAGGGGCAATTTAAAAAAATATGTACATCAAATGGAAAAAAATAATTCAAAAATAACGGTAATACTTACAATTAAGTATTATACCTTTTTTTAAAGCCAACATTTTTGTCTATTAGCTTGTTTTTAAATCAAGTCAAAACTATTCATAGTTTTTGAAAAAAATTGTTTTAAACTAAAAATGTATGCAAAAAAAATTTAAAAAAAAGGTTTAAATTGTAGTTTTTCAAAACTTTCAAATTATCTACTGTTTTTTTTTTTAGAATTCATTGCTCTTATTTGTTTTTGATCAAAAACTGAAAACTAGATGATAAATGTATGTAAGTTTCAAATGTTTGGCTTGAAACTTCGATGGTTGAATAAGAATGACTCCAATAATTTGATAAAGACACGAATTGATGCAGTAAAGAACTAGTTTATAATTAAATTAACAAATAAAAACATTATTAAAAAAAACAACACAATAAGAATAATATTAATTAACATACCTAAATCAACAATTATGTCGGCTTTGAAATCTTTGATACAACTTATTGAACAATTTACATACGATTGAAAATTAGTATAAAATAATAAAATATTAATATTGAAAAGTGTGTGAAAAGTGAAAAGAGTGTTTTAGCAAAGTGTCGAGACGGTAGAAGAGATCTGGCAAAAGTAGTTATTATGATGGCTAAGTTTGTGAACAAGATGTCAACAAACTTACATATATATTATATTATTTTTTTATTTTAAATGTCAAGTGTTTTTTTTTTGGCACTATTTTATATAGGTACTAAGAAACATGTATGAATGAAAATTGCTTTCACGATTGACAAAACAGTTTGACTTTGACTTCAAAGCTAAAACTTAATTTTTATATGTATTATGCATGTATAAATTTGTATGCCTTATTTTCTGTTGCCGTTGTCGATCCCATCATTCTTAGGCTGAACTGAACACATGAATAAATGTGAGTTACAGAAACAAAGAGATGAGGTGAGATTTTTCTATTTTCACAGTTCTCTTTTGTTTGTTTTCGCATATTCAAATTTACCGTAGATTGCTAGATTGAATTTTGAAATTGTCAAACACGTTTTTCTTAAACTCACCATGAAAATACTAGAAATAATGATTTTGAATGCGTTCCGAACCTTTAGACCGAAGACATAGGGTCATATTCATAGTTCCTTGATAAGTTCTGATTTTGTCTTTGCTAAATTAAACTTCACTTTATGTTATTCATAGACAATTAAAACCCATTTTAAAACGATAATCTGGAGTCTTAAAATAAACACGACTAAATCTATTAAACGTCAAAAATAAACAAACTGATTGAGTAAATTAAGTTACGAGACATTTTATTTGAAAATTTAAAATCAAACATTAAAATGTCAAAAGACTTAAGCATATATCAATATTTTGATATTTTGCTGGATATTGGAATGCTACCAACTAACAAAAACGAAAGCTCTACTTAACCCGAAATAGATGAAGAGGATTTGTATGAAAGGTATCGATTCGAGAAATATTATAGATCGAAATTCAATGAAATGTTTGCTAATATCTGCGTGCTTCCAAGTCTTAAAACCACAAGTCCGACTTCATAAAATTTATCAACTAACAGCAAACAAAATAGTTTAAAGGGTTTCAAAGATGTCGGCTCTCCAGCTAACGCAATTTATTTTGTTACCCTCTACAAGCCATTTTGTATAGGTTTAAGTGAAATTTTTCAAAATTGTAGTAGAATATGCGGGATAAGCCTTAAACCTGTTTCTAACTACACAGAGCTGCAAATTATTTATGAACAGCAGCTGTGTCTAACCTATATGTTAAATTTAGACTCCAGCTCAAATAGACTTGGGTTTAAAATATGACCCATATTGTTTTGTGTCTTACATTAAGGTACCGTTTAAATGCAGAAACGCATTCAAATGTTTAAAAATATTGAATTTAGGAGAAATCACGTAACTTTCATAATAAATTTGATTCTTGTTCTTGAAAAATAGGGAAAAAACGCGACAAAGGCAAACAGGATTGCTGTTTTTGTTTTAAAATATTCTCTCGTCACAATTCAAGAAGTGAAAAAAGTTAAGTTAAAAGATTTTTTTTTGCCATAAGTGGCTGTGAGATCGTTTCAAAAACGAGTACCTACAACAAGGTCATTTTTTGTTTTCAATTTTTCATTTTTAGCCACAAGAAACATGGCGAAAGAGAACATCTCTGTGTTAATAATAATACTTAGCTTCATACAAAAAGTTAAAAACCCTTCAGTGTTGCAAAATAAAAATACTAAACATTTTAATTGTAAGTATGAATAAAAACAATTTTTCGTTAAACATAGTTTGAGAATTTGAGTTGGAAATTAATTTTGTACCATTTCTGTTTTTTTTTTTCTTTTGAACAATAATGAATATTTGATTACTGCACGTATTCTGATATTTTGGGGGGAGGGGGGTGTTTAACCCCCAAAACCCCTACCTGCGTTCGCCCCTGCTGGTTGACAAAGTTATATAGCACAAACAAATCAATGGTTTTTCTAATGATTAAGATGTTCTAAATGCGAATCTCGCCATTAAATTTTTCTGTCGCATAAAGATATTCAAAATGCTAAAAACAACCAAAACGGGATTTTGAGGATAAGTTAAAACTCAACACATCCCTTGACAAAAGATTGTATGATGATTTTGCGAAGTACAAATCAAACAAATAGCCTCAAAAAGCTTTAAATATGTACAGTACATATGTATGTATGTGTTTTTTTCGATTTTTTAATAACTAATATCTCAATAACATGACGTGATACAATCATTTTGAAGTCGGATTTGAATTAAGGCCAACAACAAAACCTTGTTTAGTTTATTATTTCGAAGATATTAGAGATTTTCATGTCTTTAGAGATATAAACAACATTTTTCATTTTTTCACTTTTGTTGTTAGAAATCTGAGAACAGAATTTTTATGACTTGATTTCTCAAGAATTCTCTATCACTGTGTTTTCACGGAGGAACCACTCTAAAACTTGGTTCTCTAATACAAAATATTTTTCCAAACACAAAACAATGAACAAAGATGTCCCACCCAAAAAATATGACTATATTAAATTTCTGACTAAACGCATTATACCCCAATATTTCGCTACCGTTTTCCTCCAAATCTTTGAACTTGACGAAAACAAGTGTCGAAATCTTTTTTGTATAGAATTAGATGAGTGTACATATTCAAATTTGCAATATTTTGTTGAAGAACATCAACCATGGGGCAGTTACTTTTATCTGCGATAAAGTCTGATCTTTTAAAAGTTTCAAGCGTTGGATATCATTGTTTATTGTAAGACTTTAATATCACTGCAATATTCGACCACTTTTTGTTTATAAGTGGATTTGAACAGATTCCCTTGTCAAAGCCTTCCACCATATCCACTAATTTCATGAACTGATTTTAATGAATGGTCAAATATGTCATTTGATTGATTAGAAAATTCGAGTTTATAATCTTTGGCAAATTTATCAAAACATTAATGTGAACCGAAATATTTCTTCGAATTGAATAGGAGAATAGGACTATACATTTTTAGTGATTCGATGTTAACTGAAATATACGTTGTCAACCATATTTTTATATATAGTCAATATATTTCAAAAAAATTTCTTGTTCAAACTTTGGAAACGTTTTCAGATCAGAAATTACTTTTAACCTGTTTTTGAATTCATTCCTAAAAATATTTAGCATTTAGAACATGGTTTCTAGAAAGAATTACAAGGGATTTAGTTATTTAAGTGAATGATAAACCTACTAAAAATATAGGTTTGGAAGATCATCACAAAATTGTATTCATACAAATTTTTTGAATTTTAAAAGCGAACATTTAAAAAAAGACGTGAAAGAACAATTTTGGAGTGGCATTCGATCTAAGGCCATAAAAACCTTCGAAAAGTATAATTTGATTACCAGTTTCAAGTCTTTTTGATTGTTGAATTAGAAAAGCATCATTAATTGACTTCAGG
This sequence comes from Eupeodes luniger, assembly GCA_951509635.1. Taxonomy (NCBI): domain Eukaryota; kingdom Metazoa; phylum Arthropoda; class Insecta; order Diptera; family Syrphidae; genus Eupeodes; species Eupeodes luniger. Next base: position 2,386,632 of record OX608073.1, read on the forward strand.
TTCTTCATCACTTTTGATGAAATATAGAACAAAATTTTATTTAATCCAATTAAAAGACCCAATAACTTTTTCATGGCAATATTGCCACCTTGAAAAAAAACCTAAAATATATGTTTGTAAATTTCAATAACCAAGTACAATTCTGTGACGTTTCTTCTCTTACCATAAACAAAAACCTTATAATACACTATACTTGTCAGAATTTTTACGACTCAATAAATAAATATGTACATACGTTTGAAGGCTTGATGGTGGCAAAAAGAAGAAGGCAAAATGCTTAATTTGCATGTGAAGTATACTTTACCCATATAAATTGTAGTTCCTTTCCTACAAACTCGTACGTACTTTGGTGGTATAGAAAAACATATGAGTGATAAGTGCTCTGCCGTGTGAGTATTTTTGTAACCATCAGTTTTTGAAATGTGGTGCGGTGGTAGGTAGCAGCTGATAAAAGGGCCTTCTTTTTTGAAGTGCTAACCACGATGCAAATTTAAGTTCTTTTTTTTTTACTTTTTAGCAAAACAAAATTGAAAAGGTGGTTAGGTATAGGCAAAGGCAGAGGTAGAGGCACCTACTGCACAAGCACTCTTGTACCTGGTACCTTCACAAATTAAAATTAAAAATCCATTTAAGTATGACATGAATTTCAATTTGAAGTAGCGTAGTTGGTAAACACAAATAATATATGGAACAGCAGCTGACTTCTCAGAGGAAGGTACATACATATACCTATAAATAAGTTGGTTCTCGATAGCAAATATAAAAGAGCAGCTTTTTACTTTCTTTTATTACCACGAAATTTATGGAAACAGGAAGCTGGTTTTAACTATATTAGTTGTAACTATTGTGTAATTTAACATTTATTATTTTACGAGCAGCAACCTTACCTACTCTTGGATGCACTTTAGTAAAATTTGGGAAAGTTATAAAATTGAACTTTGTATCTATTATGAGCTAAAACTCCGACAGTATAACTTAAAAACAGCATAAAAAGTCAAATAATTAAATACAAAAATAGGAACATTTCTTAACCTATTTTTTCACTTAAGTGAAACCAACACAATTTGAAAGAGCTGCATATATTAAGTCAATATGTTGTCAAACTATTCAATTAAGAATTTATCTGTACTTTTTGTTTGATTAAATGTCAAATTTCTGGCAGAATTTTAAACCTGGGTTAGAGTTCAAAATTTTGTATATACCAAAAGTTGCAGCGAAACACTGCACTAAAAAACATATTGAAGTCATTTAAGCACTGCATGAAAGAGACACCATTCAAAAGTCAGGTCGGGATAGTAGACCGAAGTTCATAAAAATGAAAAAAAAGTCTAAAGAAACCATAAGATATTCGTTTATCATTTGAAGACCGAGAAACAATTTATTTATACCATCAAAACATCTGCAGACAATTTTGACACAAAAATCAAGACTGGTTTTCGATTCTAGCAGGAGTAAGTCTTTAACGCGATCTATCTACCTAAATAGAGGGTGCGATTGCAAGTTGTACCCAAAAGCAAACTTATTTTGCAAAAATATTTTTGAAATAAAAATTAATTCATTTGAAATATGTTTGTAAGGAGCGTACAAGCTTCCAAGCTCATTAAACGAATTTTCAAACTTTCAGGTCACATAAGAATACTTCAGAATTATTTTTTTGGGTTACCATATTTTAAAATTTGGTGATGGAATGTATAATTTGGGAAAAACTCCTATAAGTTCAGTGCATATAATATGTATAGATTAGGACCCTTAGATGTCATTTTCAGCATAATAATGGCCCCAAGTAAACTGTAATCTAAACGAAGCCATGATTTCAAATGAAAAAAAATGTATGGTTCTAAATAGATTTTTTTTAAGTAACTATACCTGAATCTCATTTAAAGCCATTTCATTGAGCACAAGAAAAAAAGTAGACTTAAAAGCCTTCTAACAAATGAAAATTTGAAGAACTGTCACTGAAATGTAATATTCAACTCTTAAAGAAAAATGTCAATACTATATTAAAATAACTGAATTCAAATAAGGATATAGAAGGGATAAATCTAGAAATAAAAGATAGTGTCTGTCTTAATTTATAGACCGCCAAAAGTCGCGCAAACCAATTTTGTTAACACCTGCACCAATATTGTCATAAAGATTTTGTCCCACACATTTTCTTATACGCAAAACCGTTTCAGAGATAATAATAATTTGTTTTTAAATTAAATTGTTGGTGAAAAAACTATACTTAATAAAAAAAAAAATATTTTTCCTTTGAAATATAAGTCCAACATTTTCACCAGCATATTAGCCTTATATTTTTCTCAAAAACAAGAATGCTTATGGCATGATTTAGAATGATAACAATGGTCATAGGTGCTCTAAGACGCATTCCAAATAATCGAATGCAACCCTTTTTCTGTAATAATACCCATTTTTAGCATTAGATGATTATATAAGCTGTGTTCAAAAGGTAAGGACTCCTTAGTCTATTTTTATAGGTTTTAAGATGGTTGGTTTTTAAATTGCAATCTTTGTTTAAAAAAAATGAGAAGGATATGATGATTCAGGTTTCAATAATTTTGCTTTATAAGCAAGTTTATAAATAGTAGAATTTAATTTTTGATAAATAATATTTAATACACTTATAAATGTAAATAAAAGAAAAGTTTTGTGGTAAAATATCTTATGTTGACGTAAGTGATTTTAGTTTTTTGATTTTGATAAGAACAATTTAAGATAATTTACCAAAATTATTCCTGCCCACTATCTGATAAATTGATACATAAGGCAAATCATCTTCTACTTAACAAAAGGTCATAACTTTCCCGTTTTAAAAGATTTATCAACGAGGGTAAAAAAGAAAAAAGGATCGTAAAGAAGACCACTTACGTCGACTTAAGAGCCTTTACATTTTGAGCATATATATTCCTAATTATAATTGAGAGTTGTCCACACTTTCTGGACTCTATCTCTGAAACGGTTGAGCGTATGAAAAAATATTTCAGACAAATATTTTAGAAAATTTTATCTTTCAAAATATTGGTAATAGGTTTTAACACCATTTGAGCTATAAAAATGCAGATAATTACGTAAAAGCGTTTCTTAAGAATTTTGAGCATTTCATAACTTATTAGCCGCACGAGATCTTATGAGTCTTTTTATACATATTTGAACAGAACACCAACAAGGAGGTATAAACAAATTTATGTGTTACTATCTTTCATTCTGAGGTTAAATCCTTATTTTATTTGTCATGCCATAATATCAAATAAAACCTACATATCTAAGAAAAATTTAATTTTCATTTGTTGTCGAATTGTATTGTTTTTAAGCTTTTATGAAGGTTGCTGATAACTAATATTAGCCGCGTTTTATTATCACCATGATCTGATCCGGATCATATAAATAAAACAGAATTGGATCATCATATTTTTTATTATTTAAAGTTTGGTAGCAGTGTCAAATTCGTTCTTTCAAAAGTGACATTTCGAAGCAAAAAAAAACAAACACATACCAAAAATGGAAGCTCCACAACTTTTGAAAATGTTTCTGCAAATCACCATTCCACTTTTAAACTGAAAGCATCCAGGAACGTTTTGGTCTCACATGTAGTCCAGATTCTTTTTGACCTTTTAATAAATGTGACACTTAAATAATTTAATTTAGAGATTACTTACAATTTATTTGAACATCTTTTCTCCCATTTGTGCTGCAGCTTTCTCGATTTTATTTATATTTTTTGACATTTAAAACAGGGCTGCCCAAAGAACATTATGCTCAATGATTTTTTTTGTTCCTTTTTTTTGGGGAAAATAACACCCATAAATTACATATGTCAAATATACATTTTTTTGACTTAATTATTTTAATTTCACCAATTAATATCTAGTTTTGTTAAAATATCTAATTATTTCATGGATTACATACCAAATAAATAAATATAAAGCTTCTCGCTTTTTATTTAAAAAATATTTTATTTCAGTCAAATGGAAATGTTTATATGGCAATACAGGTTTATTTAATTTGTTTGCAATGATACCAACATTTACATGTGAAATCACAATGATAAAGCGCTCCTTGTTGTGAAAAAAAGAATTAAATTTTGGATCTCAAATTGAGATCCATACACAAAGCAGGATCTTGTGTTGTTGTTGTAATGCATGTAAATTCAAGATCCGGATCAGATTATGGTGATAATAAAACGCGGCTAATAATATTTTGAAGACGAACAAATTAACAAAATACATAGCAATAAGACTTAATGAATTTTGAATGTGCTGCCACACAAGTGCTAAAAACATAACTACAAAAAATGAGTTTTGTTTCTATTATTTTGGTCATAGCTCTTTATCAAAAGCTCTCAATGAACCTGGAATGAAATTGCGGAGCCAAACAAAAATCTTGCAATGCATTTAATAGACATCGCAACCTATGCATATGTTCTCGTATCTATTCATATTTACAAAAAAAGGCAATTTAGATTAAGGTCACTTTGTATGATGATGTTAAATTTGTTTATCTTTCCTTTTTTTAAAAATTCATTTTCTCTATAGCAGGTATAGTACCTTCTATAGATTCTCTATCTTTTATTCACTATAAAAAAAACAACAACAACAAAAACAAGGATAGAGATGCAAAAATAAAAAAACCAATAGAAAAATAAAATGTCCATCAAGATAAACTCAAACGAAGAACGAAAGAAAACTTAAAAAACATAAAAGCTAAAGACTAGAAGCTAAATCCGCATGTCAATTTAACTTGGGTATGCTGAAGCTGCTGTATCTATATGTATGTATCTATACGAGTATTATGTTCTTTCAAGTCCAAGCATATATATATTCACGTAGTATAGATGTACAAACCAAATGTATGCATCTTTATCTTTTCAATCGTATCTGTTTACTAGGGATCTGAAATCGGGTTCTTGAGTGAATTCCAGCTAGAAGCTGGACTCTCTGTTGTTGCTCTTGGCCCATGTACAATGTTTTTGTATACCTGCAAGAACATTTGTACTGGGTTCTAGATCTACATGACTTTTATTGGTTTTGTGTAAACAAACAACAAATTTATAAAAAAAACTAAGGTTTCAAAAATTATACGCAAACGTTTCTTTTTAAACAATGGCAACACTGTTTAGGTGACAACAAATTTGACAGCTGACAGATGTTATGTCAATTCATAGATGTTGGACTGTTTGAAACATCAAATTCAGCGAGTAGTTTATGACTTAATTCCGTTCCCTTGGGGTATGTTTACACTGTCCTGTCATCTTTCGTTTGATTTTTTATTTTAGGAAACCACCTGGGCCACATAAATTTACATAAGGTGTTTCTTAACTTATTTAATTAAAGGTAGGTATGGTATAAGAAACAAAAAAAAAAACAAATTGAAACTGTACGGTGTCATGCAGAAACCATTAAAATAGGTTCTTTAATGAGCGAAATTGCTAATTGTCTTACTAGTATTGAATATTTCAGGTCATTTGTTCATATAAAAGTCTTTCAAAAAATGTGCCATGAAGGAGCAACTCAAAAAACCATGTTCCATTTCAAATTAATACTCCATCTCATACCTTATCTATACACAAGCTGAAAAGAGTGGAACTAAAACATTAAAGGGTGTGGCCCAAACTACCTGACCTACCTAAGGGCAAAACGAATTGATAAACAAAATCCAAGAGCCGGACGTAAACCAGAAACTTTGAGTATTGGTGTAAAAGAATGATCGTTTTTCTAAAAGCCCAAAGGTCTGAGACATGACTAAATAATTCAGTGAATCAAGAATTCTGATGGAAGGAGGCAAAGGTAACTCGGTTTTGTGTTTTTAATTTTATATGATTTTGTTTCGAGATAATCGATTAAATTTTTATTTGTTAAATACATCTTTTCATGAACTAAAACTAAAGTAGGTAAACATTCAAAGCAAAGTTATAGTTAACAAAAGCAAATTAAATCAAATGTAATGAATTACGAGTATTAACGTTTAAAGCCTAGTACGCAGCTGAAGTGAAACGAATTTTTTCGGCGGTCTCCAAGTGCAGAGCAAAATGAAAACGAAAACCACAGCGGAAAAATATTTGTGGAGAGTTCTGTCAGCTGTCAAAAACAATTGACAAGTTCTGACAGTCAGCTGCTGGTAAGCAAAAGTGAAAAAGAATTCTATTTATTAACATTTTGTTGAGCAGTTAGTACATGTTTTTTTTTCATTTCTGCAGCTTTATTACTCCAGAGGCTCGAAACGGCTGAATTATTTTTGTGAAGCCTATGCTCCAACTTCCAAATAGCTTCTCTGGCTTCGACCAACGAAGCCAGTTTCTTCTTTTCCTCCGAAGAGAAAACAATTTTTTTTCTTTGGTTTATTTTTTGGAAGTTGAAGTTCACTGCTCGTTTTCATCACTTCTTGCACATCACCAATAGCATCTTCAACATCCTGAGTTTACGATTCAGAAATGTATTGTTGGAACACATTAGACAAATCCAATTTAATTTAAATTTTAAATCAAATATACATAAATCAAAGTCAAAACACCGAAAGTCAGAGTAAACAATTTTTTGTACAAAAATTAAACGTCAAAATTTCGCAAGCAATTAATATGCCGGGCAATTAAATTGAGAACGAAAAGAGTGGAGAATTGTACTAAGAAATCTAGTACAGCTATCCACTAAAATGACACATTTCGTCGTTCAGCAGCGTACTGAAAAACGAAAAGCACAGCGCAATTTTTCGTTTATGATTTCGTCATGTCATTTTTGTATGGGAATTTTCGTTTCGCATCAGCAGCGTAATGGGCTTAAGCTGTTTTTCGTCGAGGTGTTCGAGACATTCAATCAACGTAGTGTTATTGATATGACGTTCATTTTATTTAAAAAAAAACTGTCAGTAGAAGCTCAGCTCGATTCAAAAATAAAGTTTTAATACTTTTTGTTTTCTCATAAGAAATTATTTTGTATCATAGTCAAATGTTCTTAGGGAGAGTACGTTAGGGCCTTTTTTCGTCGACTATATCTCGAAAACCACCAGAAATATCAACTTGCAGATAAAATATTTTAAAAATATGCAGAAAAGACTTAAAAAAAAGGTAATGTTTTTTAAAAATAGCAATTCAAAAAAATGCCAAAAAGTATGGTTAAAATGTGTCACCTTAAATATTAACGAACAAAAAATTGTATTACCTCCAAAATAATTGTATGCAATGAAGAATAACGTTTTTGACATCTGGTTTAATTTTGTTTGTACAAAAGATGAAAGCCTCCTAAAAGGTTTTCCAATAGGGGCGAGTTTATTTTGACAACTAATAGTGGCCATATTGTTTCTTTTACTTTTTCTCACAATAACTTTTTTTATTTAGTCACTAAAGACAAATCATCATGGCAAGTAACAGCATCGAGCAACACGTGCAAATGATAAAATAGGGATGATTTTGGAGCAGTTGGAAGTTGATCTCAATTTTTATCGAAAAATCACCTAGCGATGATTCCTATTTTTGGTAGGATCATGTGGTTTGACCCCTTAAGACTTTCTTTTGTGAGGCTTTTTAAGTCGCAACTCTATGCGAATAATCAGCGGCTATCAAAGATAAAATAATTAAAACCATCGTTAAAATTCAGCCTGATTTATTCGCCAAAGTCAAAATTGGAAAACTGGATCTTTCCAACGCGCGCCACCCACAGAAACCGCGACGGCCATTTAAAATGTTATATTTTACACATAATGTCATTAGTACGGCTCTGAAATAAAGGTTGAACCTTATTGATATCTCATATCCAACTTGTTTAATTCAATTTTAAAATCAACCCACCTTTAATAAAAAACACTTTAGATGCTTTTGACGTCTCTAACTTGTCGATACAAAACACGTTTAACTTCAATTTTGGATAACATTTTGATGGAATAAAATTTTAGAATTTTCAATTGGAAGTTATAAGTGTGGGTTGGGATGTGACCCCTCATCCTCTTTTTTTGATATATACTGCAGAAAAACCCAAATGTCAGTTTTGACATTTCCAACACAATGCAAATGTCAAAAAAGTATTCATCATGCTTTACTGTGAAAAGTAATCTGGTAACCGTGTTAATGTTTTCAACTCTCAAAAACGATGTTTTGCATTTTAAGTCATGTCAAATATTTTTATTGTTTGCCTCGGGAATGCCTCTGTTACATCATAAATAGTGCATAAATAATTTTAACCCAGCTAAGACATATACAAATTTATTGGCCCCACCATTTTGCAGGAAAATAATAAATAATTCAAAATGCATTATGTATGTATGTACAGTCAATCAAACTCATATTCGTACAGCAGCTAACAACTTAATTTTTTTCGGATTTGTCAAGAACCACTCATGATCATAATTTAATTTATTTCTTATATTAAAGATCTGAATACCATCTATTGTCTACCACAAGAAAAACGCCATATTTCAACAAACAAAGAACATTTAATAACACAAACTATAAAAATCAAATAACAAGTAACAATTTCATATTCGTACATTTCATTAAGCGCAGTAAAAAACATAAATATAAGCAAGTTTTAATATTTTGTAGCATAACCCTTGTTCTTAATAACATGCTTGAGTCGATTAGGCATGGACTGGACAAGTTTTTTCGTTGTTTCGTTGGATATTTTGTCCCATTCTTGCAGAATCTTCTCTTTAAGCTCTCTTGCATTTCTTATGGTCAGTTTCCTCAGTTCCTGGTCCAAATGGTCCCATAAATTTTCAATAGGGTTAATATCCGGTGATTGGGGTGGAGTTTCCATGACCTTAGGACAATTATAAAGCAGCCACAACTTGGTATTATGTGCCTTATGTTTGGGATCATTGTCCTGGTAAAAAGTGAACTGGTTTTGCAGACCCAATTTACGTGCACTTTCACCCAAATTTAGTTTTAAAATGTCTATATATTTCTTGTGGTCCATAATACCTTCAATTACATGTAATTTTCCTACCCCAGCCGCAGAAAAACAACCCCAAACCATCACTGATCCGCCCCCATGCTTGACAGTTGCGACAGTATTTTCCGGATATAGCTCTGTATTGGGTTTCCGCCAAACCATTTGTCGTCCATCTGAGCCAGATATGTTGAACTTTGACTCATCGGTAAAAATTACGTTTTTCCAATAGTCGAAATCCTTTGATTGGTGCTCTTTTGCGAAATTTAGCCGTTTCAACCTGTTCACAGAACTTATGAAAGGTTTTTTTCTGGCAACTCTACCGTTAAAACCGTGATCACGAATGCAGTTTCTCAACGTTTCGGTAGAAAACTGCTTGTTGAGTTCCTGTCGCAACTTCTCAGCAAGTTTTGGTGCACTGATCCGGGGATTTTTCTTGATTTCACGCATGATAAGGCGTTTATCATGCGAGTTGAAAATTTCGCGTGTGGTGTTTCTTGGCATATTTTCGATTCGATTTTCCGAACGATACCTTTTTATGATCGATTGGATAGTCGATCTTGATCTGCCAACAAGGTCGGATACTTCTTTTAATGATTTACCATCATTATGGTACTTTATTATAATTTTCCTCAGTTCAACCGATGTTTCGCACTGTTTTCTCCCCATTTTTTTTTATTTTTACTTTTTTTATAAATTTAAGACACAAAATCGAATTACGAAAACAATAAAATGATGAAAATATTTTTGACATTTTTTTAACGCTTACTTAAAGTAGATTTTGCGAATAAAGAAAACACTGTACGAATATGAATTTGATGTGAGTTCTTAGTAAAATATTTTTAGATGACCAATAACGTTGGTAATGCATAACATACTTAATTTTTTATGAATTGCATAAATGAAGTTAATGCTTAAGAAAAATTGGCAATTCAAATTTATTGAATGAAAATGCAATTTTGGATAAAAATTAAGTTTGTATCAAATAGAATAGAGTGTACGAATATGAATTTGATTGACTGTATGTAGTATTGTAGGTACATAGGTATTCATATATTCCCAAAACATCAGAAACATATTCAATATTTATGTGTTTTTTTTGTTGTTGTACTCATTCAGCTGACTCACGTTCAGCCCTTAGATGTTTTATAGTTTGTATATTTATTTATAACACTTACATATTCAACGAACGAAGGCTTCTTATTTTTATTTTATTTTTTTATTCCCACAAAACGATGATGTCAGAGCAATAATAATTCATCACGAAAATAACAACAGCAACAAACATAAATAAAATTAATTACATTAATTATAATGTTGAAAAAGCTGTTCTGATGATCGTATGCATATACTCGTACACCACCACCATACCATCCTCTTCGAACACTGTGTTAGCAGTTTTATAATGAAGTACAAAACAAAAAGATAGAATCTAACAGAGGCGGATGGAAGGCACATTTTAAAAAGGCCCATATTGGACCGAAAATAACTCACGTTCTAAATAATTTAAATCTTACAATATTGAAATTTTAGAGCAGCTAATAAATGTGGAAATTGATATTCTGAAATGCAATAGGGGGGCTTCTTGCAAAAAATAGGAACTCAAAATGTTGGGTGTTAAATATTGCAGGATATAAACTAAGATCTATAAAGTTAGAAGCTCTGAGACATAACAAGCCTACTTCACAAAATTGTGTATGGGCTATTGGACGACAAATCACACATTTTGTTCTTACAGAAGAATTGAAAAGCAGGCTCCCTCAGCAATAAACTACAGTCCTGGTGAAAAGAACACAAACGATCAACAACAAAAAAACGGGTTTCAAGTTTTGAATAACCTTGATCTATAGCACGATTTGTTTTGGTAAACAATTTTTTATAGAAGTTTTCTTCATTTTCTTATGGTTTGGCCTTCGGTTTCTGGGGATATCTTCTTTGGCATTCCTTATAATAGGTTTCTACCTACCTACCTACCTCCAAGAGCCTACGTTTATTGTAGTTTTATTTTTGACTATCCAACATGTGGTTAAAGGAGTTTGTTTTCAATAACAATTTTTTGCTCAAAATCCAGAGAATTGATGTTGTTTTGATTAAAAAAGCAGGTAGGTTGCTTTGTTTTTTAGGTACCTTCAGCAGCATCACAAATTTATCGATCGAATTCTTGTCATGTTGGTTTGTTCTTTTTTAACTTTTAAGATCATTTTCGTTGTTTGGAGTCGAATATTTTTTTATTTTCTCTGGTGTTCTACTTAAGCTGATATTATGTAGAAGGATCTTAGAGTAGAGGTAGATATAACATAATCTTCAGGTGATGGTTGATAGTATTGTAAGAAAAAAAAAGTGAATGCTCAAGAATTGTTAACTCTGTAGGTGTAAAATGTGTATTCTTTTTTTTTTTTTTAAACACGACTTTTACATGAAAAACGCATCGAAAACATAAATGTTGAAAAATATAAGTAAGTCCTGATGTACACTTAAGAATATAAATATTGAAATAAGCCAGGTTCTAAATTAAAATAACTTCCCATAGGAAGTTATTGTAATCGGTCCGATTTGTCGAATTGAAAATTTTGATATTTCTCGAAGTTTCAAGGTCCCTGAGTCGAAATAAATGATTTTTAGAGAGATTTCTGTGCGTGCGTGTGTACGTATGTACGTTCGTACGTCCGATTTTGTAATACAGATATTAATGAAAAAAGATGCAGAAATGACTCTCATACAAATTGCGTGGGTGGTTTTTTTTACTATAACAATTTAAAAAAAAGTGAAAATTTTGGTTAACCCTAAATATCTCACGAACCAATAACGCTAGAGACTTGAATTAAATTTTATATAATATATTGTAACGTGATACCAAACAAGTATATACATATTCGGAAAAATTACAATTAAAGTTTTTTTTTTTTAAATCAAAAAAACTGAAAAAAATACTTGTCACCTCGAAAATTTTATGAACAAAATATAATTTTATCTCCAAGACAATTTTGTGCAACGAAGAATAACGTTTTTAATATCTGATAAATTTTGATAAAAATCGAATTGACAGTTTTTTTATAAAAAATAAAAACGTAAATAACATTACTCAAAGTTGGTAAACATTGATTTTCGACACAAATATCTTTTCAAAAATATGAGATTATGGCTTCCAACTAATTTTATCTTTTAAGAAATATTGTTTATAACATTCGGAAAAGTTTTAAGAAAAATCGAATTCGCAGTTTTTTTTACAAAAAATAAAAACCTAAAAAAAATTAACAAAAGTTGGTAAAAATTGATTCTCGACTCAAATATCTTTTCAAAATTAAAAATATTGGCTTCAATCTTATTTTATCTCTCTTTATTGTTTTCGGCTTTCAGTTAATTTTTTATAAAAAATCCAACAGTCCGTTTTTTCATAAGACAATAAAAACTACAAAATATAGTACGCAAATTTGGTAAAAATTGATGTTCGGTTCTCGATATCTCTCAAATTAAATAGACCAAAAAATTGAAATTCTCAATCAAAATTTTTCTAGAAAATGTGTATTGAGTGAAAACCTGAAAACCCTCTAATTAGAAACCTAATTTAACAAATTGTCAAATACATATAATTTTTTCTTGTATTCTCAAACATCTTGTTGTGAACATATGTATTACTTATTATCTTGTGTATTTATTATATTTTTTTATTGTTTATTTATGCATCATAAAATGTACTTTTTGTTTATTTATTAATGAATGTATCTAATTATATATTCATTTCGTTGTTTAATTATTTATTTATACATTTTTTCTCGTTTACTAATTTATATTTATTTATTATTTATTTATTTGTGTATGCATTTATTTTTTATTTGTTTATTTGTTTATTTATTTATTTATTTATTCATTTATTTATTTTTTCATTTATTTATTTATTTATTTATTTATTTATTTTTTATTTAGTTATTTATTCATTTGTGTATTTATTTATTTTCCTATTTATTTATTTATCTATTTATTTAATTATATATTTATTTTTTCACTGATAAAATAAATCATCGGAAATTAATTTCTATTAAATTTAAGCATAACCTATCTGTGATATAATTATAAACAAAATTCGAATGAAGGTTTTTTCTTTGCAATATTTTCCTTCAAACTTATAATATTAAGATATACACGTCCTGTTTAGAAACTAATTATTATTTTTCAGTAGTAAGATACAATTTGATATCATATCTCTGTGCTGTGCAATGACTTAAAAATATTGTAAACTCTGTAACTTTCTCTTTGCCAATAAAATAAAATATCTATCTCTCTGATGTTCGGTTCTCGGTATCCCGTGAACAATAGAAGAAATTGACTTCAAATTTATTTCATTCATCCAATTTGTATTTGTTTATATAAGAAATACAAATTTTGAAGAAATCCTACTAAAATTGGTAAAAATTGGTTTTCGAGTAAAAATCTCGTTAATAAAAACAGATTTTGAAATCAAACTATTTCATTGTATGCAAAATATTATTAGTAATTTTAAAATGTTTAAGAATAATTGAACTGACAACTTTTTTAACGAAACACGAAAACCTACAATCTTTTAAGCAAAACAAATCGACACAGGGAATTTATCAGTGTGGGTCGCATCCCAGCCTCTTTTTTAACTTATTTTAAGCAGAGTACTATTAAATTATCAAGGCTTTTGGTAACTACAAAATTATGGTTATTAAAATAACTAAAAGTAAGAGTCAGTCAGTTAATGTTTTCTCTTTGAATTTTGAAAAAAAAAAAAAATGCTACGTAAATTCAATGAGGTACAGGTACTTGTGAAGTCTCTTAGAAGGCTGACTTGGCAGGGCACATATAAAAGCAATTTTAAAAAGGGTCTGGAATGCTTAACAAAATTTAAGTTTGTTTATTCTTACCAACTACCGCTGTTTAGACATGTTCGGATTCCTTGGTTTTAATAAAAGCTAATTAATAAGCAATTAACTAGTTAGCAGAACGAAAAGGAAGGTTTAAAATTTTGAAGTCGCTTTGTAAATTATTAAATATTTAGAAAACTTTTTAGTATTTTTTGTTTTTATTTTTTCTCTTAATTAGTAATACCTTTACAAAATATTAATAACAACATTTTGTATAAGATAAAGAAGGTTTGAAGTCAATAGTCTTTTTTTTTTGTTAAGATACTTGAGTCGAAAATCAATTTTTACCTGTTTTTAGTAGTTTTTACTGGGTTTTCGTTTGTTGTTAAAAATTGCTAATCAAATTTTTCCCAAAAATTAAAATTATCAACAATAATTGTTTGTGCATGAAGCAAATAATTTTGAAGTTGATATTTTCATTTGTTCTCGAGACATACAAATCGGAAATCATTTTTTACCAAATCGAAGTAGCATAATGGAAGGTTTTTATTTTTATAAAAAAATTGCTAATTGGAATTTATTAAAACCATTATCTAATATTGATAACAATATTTTGTATAGATTGGTATAATTTTGAAGGCGGTAAAATTATTAATTCCCGAGATATTCGAGTCGAAAGTTAATTTTTACTAGTTGTCACACAGATTTTTATTTTTGTTAAGAAAACTGTGACTGTCATGTGATTTTTTTAAAATCTATCAAATAGTAGCAACAATGTTCTTTATAAGATAAAACTGTTTTAAATTAAATATCTATCGCACCAATTTTCAGTTCTGATTATTTTGTTTTTTATTTTTATTTTACTACCCTTTAGTAACTGGATTTTTTTTAAATAATTATTCAATATTAACAACAGTAATTTATATTTAGATAGATAATTTTGAAGTCACTACCTTAATTTTTTCTAGAAATATTTGAATCGAATTTTTTATAAAAAAAAACTATCAGTTCTATTTTATCTAAAAATTTAACTTATCAAAAACCTTATTCTTAAATGTATACAACTATTAAAATCATCGTTCGCAAAATACTCGAAATTTCTTTTAGGGACCTTAAAACATCGAGAAATGTCAAAATTTCCAATTTTACAAATCGGACAGATTACAATAACTTGTAACAAATTAAGAACTTGCTGAAAGTTATTAAAATAAATTAAATATAGGTATACAATTCTTATAAAAAAACTAGTCAAACATTAAAGAATAATGTTCAAAAAATGTTGTGTTTTTGTGTCTTCTTTTCATTTTCGACTTCCGACCGACGTTTTTCCAAACTACCTGAAATTATATCTTATCTATGTTTCTAGCATCGAAAACCCAAAAATATGTGCATATAAAACACAACATTTTCTTTATGTCCCAACATCCGTCCCAAAAACCTCTCTATAGGATGAACATATTACTCGTAAGTTAATGTACTCGAAATTTAATACCCTTTTTCAATTTTATTCGCTCATGCGATAGACGATACACACTTCCATATTGATTTTTTATGATTTTCGGAAGTTGACCACTGATATCCGGTAATAGAACGCAGAGTAGTTATGTCATTGTCATATAGTGGCGGAGCCTTTAGCCTTCATTCTCCAAATCACTTCAAACCCACACACGGTGTATGGAAGAACACACTTAAACATACTAAACTCGTAAACTGAAAGATAGTAAGGTACAAGGATGTACATATATACCACCCTCGTTGCTCCCTCAGTCCTAACCCTCGTGCAATATAGTTTATATTCCATACAAAATATTCCTTCTTCCTTCCTGCGCAAATCATAAATCTCTCCAAATGTTTAAAAAGGATTCAGCACGAAGGTGAACACTGAACAACCAACGGTATTAAACCAAAACCTTTCTATATGTAGAAGCTCGCAATCCCGATCCCGACTCTCGCCAGGCCGATTCATTGAATCGAAGGATGTACATTTGTACATCCATAATGTATAATAGAAATAGAAAAAGGAGGCAGGAAGATTATTCTTCTGTTAGATTTGCTATTTCTTCGGATCATTTATCACAGAGTTGGGGACACGTATTCAAAGGATTGACAATGATTTTAAGCAAAAATATTCCAACTACGTGCAAAATGTTGATCCTTGGTTGTCGTTTTGGCATGCCTTGGAACTTTCCTACACGATTTTCGTTTTTGCTACTTTCTCTTCCTATAACTGCCTTCACCTTCGCCTTCACCCTCGTCTTTATCCGCATCCTCTCTACCCCTCTTCACGCCATCATGCTTATTGCTCAGGCCGCACAGCTAAGCACAGCACAGCACGGCACGGCTGCTGCTAAGTCTTATGCAAATTGTAAAACATTGGCATAGCTGAGCTGCTGCAACCTGCAAGGTATTTCGACCTTCTAATTCCTTTAAAAGTTCAGTTTCAGTTGTACCTTCAAAACACAGTTAAAAGAGATGGGGGCAGAAGTAGAATAGTGACACGTCTGTGAAAGGTGTTTTAATCCCTTTGCAAGTAGACGCTAGGTATTTAAAAAAGTATACACATGTATACTGGGAGGAAGTTTGTTTAGACAGAAAATTCAGAAAATATGTAGATCTTATGAGTTAAGCTTTTAACGAAAATCGATGAAATACAATTTGCATTAGGAATTTTATTTTTGGTTAGGAATCTTTTTCTTAAAATTGTTGTCTTGTGTGTTTTTTCAAGAGCTTGAGAACTTTAAATAATAATACAAAACAGAAACATCGTTGGAATGAATTTTTAATTTCAGGAAGGAAGTAACTGTAAGGGGTCCGATTTGTCGATTTGAAAATGTTGACATTTCAAAGTCACAAAAATATAAATAAAAATGTTCTAGATACCTTCTTTCATCGGTCTTATCTCAAAAACCAGTGTAGATATCGACTTCAAATGAATTTTCTGTTACAGATAATAACATTAAAAGATGCAGAAAGTACTTTCTTACGAATTAAATGGATGGTGTTTTACTAAAGCAATTGCAAAAAAATGAGAATTTAAGTTGACCCCAAATATCTCACGAACCTATTCTCGTGACTACAAATAAATTTTATATCACGCATTGTGAGGTGGTACCAAAAACAAATTTAATTAATTGTTTTTAAACTAAAATATGGAGGGAACAAGAAAAGGTATTGAAATAGAATGAAACTTTTACTAATATTATAAATCTGAAGAGTTTGTTTGTTTGTTTGTTTGAACCTGTTTATCTAAGGAACTACTAGTTCGATTTGAAAAATTCTTCCAGTGTTTAATAGCCCATTTATTGAGAAAGGCTATATACTACGAATATAAAACATCATGCTAAGACTAATACGAGTGAAGCACTAATAAAGAATGTTTTAAAATCGGATAGAATCGTGTTTTTTTTGTCGTTTGGAGTGAAAAAGATTAAACTTTTTCTAAAATAATGTAAGCCAGAATTGTTCCTTTTTAGAACTAGACATAGTGTTATAATTTTGGACTCACGTACCTTGGGAACAAAAGAAGATATCGACCTTAAACTTGTTTTTTATCTTATTAGTTAGTTAGTAATATTTGTACAACTTTATGAAATATTAAAATGACAACCTAAAAGAAACAAACATTAAAAGAACAAAAAATTTAATTTCGACTAAATATATTGTAAAAAAAAACACAAATGAATTTCAAAATTGTGTCATCCCATGATTGTTAATTTTTTGCAACACCTAAAGGCAATATTTCTCACAAAAATCAAAGTCCTACCAAAAATACTACCATTTGGTCAGCTATCAATTGATTTATTTTTAGTTTGGATTCGTATTTAAACATGGACAGATTGACGCCTGAGCAATGCTTCTAATTGTGCACATTTGTTTGCAAAATCATCGTTCTGTTCGAATCACGTGTGAGTCAATCATCTTTGTTTTATTCCATTTCAAAGTTCTGTACATTAAAAAAGAACCCCGTGTTTTATTGAAAATAAAACTCAATTTCCTCGGATAAAAACAAGTCAGATTAAGTTTGTAGCTTGAATTAAGCCGAATAAATGTAGGTTTCGCCCCTACCAAAATTTAAATTGACGGAATTCAACAATGACTTGACAAAGCCCCATATAACGTAATTTAGTGGCTCTAAGTCGCATAAACGAGGGGCCAGTTAAAAGGGGCACTTCTGGAATTAAAGTTGTCACCAAATCAGTGTTGCAAGCAGATTTCCACAATTCTTCTAGCGTCAAACGATTCTTAATAAATTGACAATAATTAATTGAGAGAAATGCCAGCACAGTTTAAAATTCTCATCTGTCAAACCATAAACAACAACCATCGAAAATTCTTTTTCATCTAAAAAAAACACCCTACACATCGGTATTGAGATTCATACATTTTTATCAACTCCAATTTATAAATTGTTATTCTTTTTAACGGAAACATAGAACTTTACTTGTTAGTACTGTGAATGCAAGTAATATGTAATTTTGAACAAATATTAATATGAAATAACATGAATTAAAGGTGTAAAAGCTTAAGTATTTCATTTACTCTTCTAATACCTAAGCACCTAAGTTCAATTAAACATCATAAACATTTAATACCTTAGGCATTGAAAATTATCTTAAAGTATGAAGATTAGGCAAGTTATATTAATATTCACCTTTTACTTATCAATTCAATTTGATCTAAGCAAATGTGATACCTACCATAAATCAAGCAAACATTCTAAAGCCCGGTTCCTAGACGTATATCAAAATGATAAAGCACACCCTCAAATGGGATCAAATAGATATTTTTGAAACTACTTTTCTCTCTTTAATAATGGAAATCATCATATAGACCCAGATCAATTTTCAGTCGTACGGTCGGTTTGTACTCGTATATACTGCCTGCCTATTTCTTGACTTAACTGTTGTAAGATTTCACCCCTACACAGAACTACTATAGCTATACGGCTCAACCATACATTTCCCATCAAAATGACGAATTTCCAAAAACTCTCGAGACATATAATATCTACAGTACCTATAACGTACGTACACATGTAGATAGACATGTTTACTTGTTCAACTTGGTGCCTAAATTGAAAATTCAAACGTTAGAAAACTCATCTAATGCAATAAACAATAAATCATTGGAAGACACAATCTCTGACTCCCCTTTTATCGCCAAACAACGGCCAAGGACCAACACATACATTTTGATTAAAGACTTCCATTGCATTCCGCATTCTTCACTGAGCACAACCCAAGAGTATCTTCTCCAATGATCCAAGTCATCGTCATTATCATCCGAATTCGAATTCGAACCAAGCAACCGGAATGCATTGCATTTCCTTTTCCAAGCCTCCATTTCCCTCATCCCCTCTATGTTCAACGTTTGCACCCTTCCATTGAACCACATATCGATCTCACAGAACAGAAGTACAAACATAGGATCCCCGAAAAGATGTAACAACATTCCTAAAATGACATGGCCGCAGTTGTTCGGAATCGGAATAGGAATCCACCCCAAACTCCAACAAAAACCTACCCTACCTTGTGGTACTCGTATAACATTTCCCATTTCCCTAACGGCATATATACGAGCTCAATGAATGCCACTATACAGCCAGCGCCAGCGACAGAAACATCTCCACTGTTTCCGGGTTTAATTCGGATTCGAATCCAGAGGAGGATTGGATAATGTTTCTCGTAGTTGCTCATTGGTCTTGTGTTACCGGAATCCAATCCAATCTTCCGCCTCCCCCTAAAGCTCTTCCTCCGGTTAAGTAACAAATGAAAATGGTCTCCCTCGCCCGCACAACCCGCCCATAAACTGCAATGCAGTTAATTAATTACAACGCATTAAATATATAAATGGGAATAGATACCGACACCGACACTGAAGACCAAAGACCGACCAACCTACCTACCGCACACCACCCTCGCTGTTGTATACCCAAAAACCCAACGACTCTAACTAAACTTCAAACTTAAACCCGGGTAGCTTTTCTATACTTGGTCTTAGATATTGGAATATTTGGGATTGTTTGGCCATTGGTTTGCCTTTGCCCGTAACGGGAAAAGTATTAAATTCGAACCCTCACCCAACATTAACATCATATGGCCCACATACTCGTTGTACGTATATATCGGGAAAACTTCTCGCTGTCACCAAAAAGTCCTTTTGAGAAATTGACTAAAAGTTTTCGTGGTATTCTTTGGGGAACTTTCGAAAGCGGTTCCATTGGGAAATTGAATTTTTGGAAAGCTATTCAACTGCTGTTGGCGGGATTATAGACGACAACGGCAAAACGACACAACGGTAAAGTCGAATGAGAGAACGAGAATGAGAACGAGAACGAGGACATGCACTTTGTCCTTTCGCCAAATGACAACATAAACGACTACGTCGTCGTGTCGTCGTGTCGTCGACGGTCCAATTCAGTAGGTTTTAGGTTAGGTCTATATGCAAATTCAGTCAGAATTGAGAATCGACTACAGCTAAGGGCTTAGGATAATGCTGTGCTGTCAGTTTGTGTCTGGTGAAATGGGGCGAAGGTTTTATATAGATCGGATTTTCTCGCAATCAAAGGGCTGACAGCTCTCGCTTCCACATTGCACATTGCACAGCACATGGCAATGCCAACTAAACTAATACAGTAATTTACTGCCCTGCCATTAACTCTTTCACTATAAGGCTTATAATGTCTACGCTTCACTGTGATTAGCCTACCAACCAACTATATCAATATCTTTGGATTAAGCTTAAAATTTCTAAATGGAGCGAGCTAAGAGCGGACGACTTCTGCATTTGTAACGAAATTAAGCCCATGCATGCATTTTCTTATGGAAATATTAATTTTTTAAATGGGGAAATCTAATGGTGTCGCCATATTTGGATCAGGCTCAAGCTCAAGCACATCACCGCATCACCATGCATCGCTCGCCGCATCTTTACATCGCCAATTTATAGGTATTGCAGTCATGAATAAAAAGAGATTTCTTCGTGGCACAGCCACCGTCACATAGTCACCATCGCTATCACCAGGAGCTACAGCTAAGTCTATGAGAGCGACGACTTCAATGACGGACGATTAATGGAAAACAAAACACGCAATCGAAGACCAATGACCCCGCGGGGTTTAGTTTCCTAAATTGCAATTTGTTTTTGAACGCGATTTGGGTGCACAGGCACAGAGTGCGTTAACCGAGTGCACAGCCAAGTTCGTTCGATTTAGTTTTAGTTTTATTTTGCAATGGTAGCATTCATATTTGGTGGACACAGTGGATGGTAAGAGTTTGACACCACATCCAATGTTTGCGCCTACGTAAAGTTTTGTTTGTATGTTTGTTTGTATAATACATTTGGTTTCTCATGATTCAAACACCCTTTTAAGCTGCTCAGCTGAAAGTATGTAAAGTCACCAGGCCTTAAAGCCTGAATTTTCACTAAAACTGAATGAATAACCTCCCAGAAGTAATCTCAAGAAAATGAAAATTAAATGACATCACTGAAACAAAAATTAGAGAGGATGTGTCAAAATAAATAATTATTAGGAGTGAGAATAGCTGGACCGATCCGTCTAATTTCGGTCTTGAATTATTTGTGGAAGTTCAGAGAAGGTGAATATGAAAATCTGTGTTCTGCATCGTACACTACAAAAGACAGCAGAAATTTACAGTGAGACTTTGGTCATGATTGAAGATATGTGTTTGTTGATGGCAAGTAAAGCATTATCCGGTTAAACCATGAGTTACAAAGAGAACAACATAACGACATTAAAGCATTGGCCTACATAATTCGCAAAAATGTTCCACAATTAAATCAACAACAAATAATTGCATACGACACTTTGATGGAAGTTGTGAAAATTGGATCTGATCTAATTTATTTAATTGATGTTCCCAAAGGAACCGGAAAAACTTTCTTAATTTCATTGCTTTTGACGAAGATCAGATCGCAAAATGACGTAGACTTGCGATGGCTTCATCTGGAGAGATGTGACTCTTCGAAAACTGCACATTCTGCCTTAAAATAACCATTAAATATGCAAATCAACGAAACACAAATTTGTAACATCGCCAAATTGATTGTTTTGGATGAATGCACAATGGTCCATAAGATGTCACTGGAGTCACTAGACAAAGCGTTGAAAGATCTTCGTGACAACCAAAATATTTTTGATGGGTCCATGATTTTTTTGTCAGGTGATTTTCGTCAAACTGTTCCAGTTATTTATTCCCCAATCAAATGTTGCTGATGAACTAAACGCATGCCTACAATTATTATATTTGTGGCAGTAAGTTAAGACACTCCAGTTAACCACTAACATGCGAGTATTTTTGCAACAAGATGAAACTGCTGAAACTGTGTTTGGTAGACACCTTGACCGGATTTATCACATTACCCACAGATTCCTGTCACATCACAGACTCCAACAGGAGCTTATTTAGCGTGCTACAGTGCAAAAGTTCAATAACCATAATTGCCTGCGTAAACAAGCAACATTGGCGGTGAAAAAAGAAGTCGAGGATCTCAATGCGATCATTCAGAATTCTCTTCCGGGACAATTGGTTTTTCTCAAATCAGTCGAAACCGTTCTGAACCAGGTGACGTAGTCAACTATCATACGGAGATTTTTGAGTTTTGGAATTGCCTGGAATACTACCTCACAACTTGCAGTTAAAATTAGGGATCAATTTTCATTATGCTGCGTAACAGTAATCAACTAGACTAGCTCTGGAAAATGTGATGAATAAATAACGTCATTGAGGCAACAATCAAAAAAGGAAAATACACGGGACAGGATATCTCGATCCTGCGTATACTGACGATTCCAAAGGATTAAACATTCGGATTTAAAAGTTAACAATATTTTGTACGTCTGGCATAAATATTGCAATCACAGTCGTTGGAAGTTTGCGGAATTTCGTGCAAGGACATTTGTACATTTACGCACTAGAAAACAAAACAAATAATATATTTTATTAGAAAGCTTTAAATTAACTAAAAGACTGTATCATAATATCAATTATTACGGAATTACGGATTGCTTTTGTTTGTTTTAAGTTTCTTTGAAATAAAAGTGTAGGTCTTTTATTTATTGATAGAA